>CM053788.1:679423398-680043398 GCA_028749045.1 Cupressus sempervirens | reverse complement strand
TTCAAAAGGTCTATATTAAGGCAATATTCTTATTTATTTTATGTTTCTCACAACATAATTTGGTTTTACCTATGTTTACATTTTGTATTTGAGTCTCCATTTTTTGAAAAAAAAATTGTGCAAGTTTTCTTTGCAACATACAATTTCTTTGGAAAATAGTCCATTTTAGAGATTTATGATGGATTTTTATTTGATGCAATTCGAGATGTTCTTGAAGTCTTCATGTACATTGTATGCAGTTTATGCTTCTTAAGCATAGAAATATTAAGATTATAGTTTTCTTATTTTCTTAGAAATATAAACATTATTGATTTTTTTGTTGAAGGTTTCCTTGCAAACATACGATTGTTTTTGGAGCAAACAATGTGATTGAGTTGTTGAATGACTTGCAATATGCTCATTGGTGCTTCAAATACAGACACCTTTAATCATAGGGTTAGAATTATGATGTACAGGAATTGGTTCAAAAATTTAGACCAGCGAATGTCGCATTGTAGGTAAATTAGATCATTGAATTTGATTAATCAGATTTTGATAAGTTGATCTTTTACTTTTTAAATTTTTTTTTTTATAGATTTCATTATTTTAAATCAAATTTCCATAAATTTGTCTTCTACTTGTTTATAGATTTTTTTGTTTTGAATCAAAAGAACTGCAAAAACTTTAGTTTTATTTTACTTCCAACTTTTAGTTTCCTAAAAATAGTTTTATCTTTTTTGGGGTCTTCTTTTTGTAGGTTTGGATACTACCATGTTTTGAATAATCTATATCTGAGCTAGGGAATGTGTGTAATTGAGGCCCGAGCTTATCCCAAAATGATAGGAAAAAACTAGGTGATCTATGGGTGAGATCAACAAGAAAAATCTAGGTTTTCATTTGATCTCTAAATTAGGGTTCCTTTCTCAGGCCAAATATGAATATATAAAAAGATATGTCATAGATAGCTAAGTTTTTTCCATCTTTACATGTTACTGTAATATACTTTTGCCTTTGTTTTTTTTAATAACTAGAATATATATGAATATTAGAATATTTAATAGGAATATATAAAATTAAAGTAAATTATCATGAATAAGAGAATAGATTTATTTTGTGAAATTGAATTTGATCAAATTATATAATTAACATGTTTGTATTTATCACATCTATTAAAGAAAATTTAGAGATATCAATTTTTAAAAATGAAATGTTAAATTGTATAATTAAAAAATGTCTAAGTTCAAATTTATGTCCAATCGAATACAACACATATTTAGAGAATAATTTGACCATCCTCCATCACATGCTAAACTTTAGCATTGAATTCTCTCTAAAATTGATTATTCATACAATTATATAGAGATATGTCCTTTCTCATTTAATCACATTGGTTCACTTTTAAAGAACTTGTCAAAGATAATTAATAATAAAAATAAGAAATCTAGTATAAAAAGTAAAATAACTATTTTTGTTAATCAAAATTAAATATTTATAGAAATTATTATTATTAAAAAAATCACATAATCTTAATTTATTTAAAGTTAAAGTAATGTAGTTCAATTGATATTTCCATTCTAAAAAATAATACACTAAGGATTTTTCTTTATTCTGATTTTTTTTGTCTCATAATAAAAATTTATAAAACACAGAACCTTTCACAAGAATTTCACATCTATAGGCTAATCATTGCACATACATAAACATGTAGTTGCTAGTTATAACTATTTTCTAGTCAAATTTTATATACTAAAGATTAAAATTTTATATACTAAAGATTAAAATTTTATATACAATAAATATAGAATTTTACTAAACCAATTGAAAACACAAGTACAAGTATTGATTTATTTAAACAATGTAATATGAATTTTTTTAATTTTGTTAAAAAGTGTATTGTAATATTTTAATACTTACTAAATTTTTTTATTTTGAATTTAAATATTAAAATAAAGAAGTTATCATCCTTAAATAATGTAATAGAGGATGCATTTAGAATTGAAACAAAACTTATTGTGTTAGTTGTGTTAGTTGTCTAGAAAGAACAATGTAATGGAATGCAAGGCAGGAATTGACACTACTTATGATGGCACAAATAAGTTGCACCAAAGCTGATGCTCTCAATATGGGGGGCTAACAAAATGATTTGATGTTTGATGGTCATTCCTTACTGAGAGAATAATTAAACATAGTGATAAAACTTCCATCAAATCTCATACAACTGCCATGTGACCCTACCCTAAAGATATTAACAGATCTCACCATCAACACTAATCACTTTTAGATAAAATTATAGCTCATTTCCTAGTTGAAGGACTCAAGGAATAATTATTGCCTTGACACACATACCGTATAATATAGTGGGCAACACCACCAAATTTTCCCATTCTTCTTGCCAAAGTTATAACATGGTTTTGTGTAGATTTTGTACCATACAATAACCCACTAAGTTTTGTTTCTTCTCTATTGTAGAATATAATAGATTTTTATGTAGATTCTATCTTAAACTATACATTAAACTTAAACTACTAATTGTCTCTATCGTACTTTTGAATTTGTCACATGCTTCTCTCTAGAATTTGTTTCTGTATTATTCTCTTTTGAATTTGTGACCTTGCCCTGAAGATATTAACAGATCTCACCATCAACACTAATCACTTTCAGATAAAATTGTAGCTCATTTCTTGGTTGAAGGACTTGAGGAATAACTAATGCTTTGACACACATACCATATAATACAGTGGGCAATGCCACAAATTTTTCCCATTGTTCCAGCCAAATTTATAACATAGTTTTGTTTAGATTTTGTACCATACAGTAACCCACTAATTTTTGTTTCTTCTCTATTGCAAAATATAATAGATGCTTATGTGTGTAGATTATATCTTAAACTATACGTTAATGTTAAACTACTAATTGTCTCTATCATACTTTTGAATTTGTCACATGCTTCTCTCTAGAATGTGTTTCATATAGTATGTGAAAGTAGAAAAAACTTTATTACTTAATTCCCCTTAAGTTGCTAAAAAAGATAATACTTGAGCATATTTTAAGAATTGTAATATATTATTATCTATAATATTGTATTAATAGGGGAGAGGACCCATAGTTGAGCACCCTAACTTTGTGCTTCTCAAAATCCTATGTAGAAATTGTTAGAATATATAATCCACTAATATAACGGGGGGGTGTTGAATCAGTTATCCAACTATTATCACCATTATCAACCTTAAACAAACTTAACCATATGAGTAATATAAACTAAAACCACAAAAATATACCCATACATAATAGCACCAGATATGTTAACTAGGGAAACCCTTGATCGGAGGGAGAACCATGGTGGGGATGGTACCCATAAGATGATGTACTAATATAAATGTTCCTTAGTAGAGGATGGACCTTGTTAGGATTCTATGAATACATTTCATACATATGAGTCCCTGTTAGGAGACTTTGAATCCTTGTTAGAAGATTCCAACTCCATTAGGAGTTGTGCCAACCCTGTTAGGAATTGTGAAAGATAGCTAGACCCACTGCTCAAATAGATTCAAGGGCAAGACTAATGAACACACTTTCCGAATGATCTATTTATTATTCCTTAAAAAATAATAAAATTGTACTATACTATTCCTTGCTCTATCTCTGTCCTGTCAACTAGACTTCTACTCCTTTTGATCTTGTAACCAAATCACAAATCTTACATCTAATAATCCCTTGGATCACTTATACACATTTAGTAAGCACTCTGCTTCTTTTCACACTTCATACTTCTTGTAACAATGAATACACTTCACACATATTAAAAAAAAGGAAAATATCTTTCCTTTATACCATATCTTCATAATAATTCCTTGAGTCAACCTTGAGGATTTTCCAATTAATTAAAATAAGACAATTACTTGATTACAATTACAATAGCATTGTCAGATCAAAATCTATATAAAACTTCAAACATGTGATACTAGGGCTTGCGTACTCACTGACATCATCAGCTAACCATCCTCTGTCATTGCCTAACTATGCATCTTCTCATTACATCTTAGATGCAAGATATCCAATAAACATCAGGAACCACTTTCCCAATTCTCTATCAATGAGATTCTCTTTGTAAATTAGGTACAAATTTCATACATATTCAACTTAGACTTTGTACACTTAACCACATCATCAAAAAATTGTACCGAACATGTCCATAATTGGACATAACTAGAAAAACAAACCATTGTTTGTACCATGAAGATCTCTGTCTGTTACTTAGCTAGTCTTTATAGAAATTGTGCTATGTTGACATCAATGAAAAACACAATCATGAATGCAAAATATGAATACTCTCTAATGCTCAGGATACTCCCCAAATGTAGTATCATCAAGATTCATGCTAACAATATTCCCTTTGGAATTGATGGTAACATAGATAAAACATATCTAAGTTCCAAGAATACCAAGTAATACTTTGCTGCTATTGTTGTTCTCATCTTCTCAAATCCTCTCCATCAAGAAAGTCTAATATCCTCTAGATTTAAGGACCAACATTAGCTATCCACATGCTAAAAATAAGCTCAACACAATAGGTGAATACACTTCTTCTTAGACATCAGTTCTTTACTTCACACTAAATAATTCACAATACATTAGATGTATAGTCCTATTTCCTTTCATGTATCTTTCTAAATCTCTCTAAAGATATATCTCTCTTCTATTGCTTATGAGTTCTTTTTTCATGCATACTCTCCCTTTTGCCTTAGGATACATATTTTTCATGCATATTCTTCCCCATTGAAATCAATGTCAAAGACCTCAATATCAACATTACAACATAGAAATTATTAAATACGAATTGCTAATATATTGTACCAAAGCATTAACCATCTCGAGTGTTCAAAGACACTATCCAATTCCAAATACCAAGAATACTCAAAAGTATCTTTAGGCAAAGGCTTCACAAAGATATCTGCAATCTAATCTTTAGTACTTCATACTCCAATCTGATCTCCTTTTCTACTACTTTCTCTCTTAGCACATGATACTTAATAGATATATGATTAGTCTTAGAATGCAATACATGATTCTTAGACATACTCACTATACTTGTGTTATCATATTAAATGATAACAAGTTCTTCAAACTCAATTTTGATATCCTTCAACATCTGCTTCATCCACATCACCTCATTATAATTATTTGCTACTACCCTATACTCTGTCTTAGCAATACTCTGCAAAATGCAATCTTTCTTCTTTCTTAACCAAGAAACCAATCTTCCTCCATTAAAGAATGCTCCACCACTGGTGTTCTTTCTATCATCCATACTGCCCATCCAATTTGCATCAGTATATGCACATAGAGTGGAATCACTTAATCTATCATACAAAATTCGAGAATCATATGTCCCTTTCAAATATTTGAATATTCTCTTAACTACTACAAAATGATACTCCTTATAATCAACGTGAAATCTAGCTACAATCACAACTATATTTGCTATATCTGGTTTGGTGTGAGTCATATACTGCAAGCCTCCAATCATGGATATGTACTTCTTTTTCTTTATTGTAGGTGTCTCATAGTTGTTGGATAACTTGTGACTAGTTATCATAGGTGTACTGATAGGTTTATGAATTTCCAAACCAAACCTTTTCAACAAATCATTCAAATACTTAGCTTGTGAAATGAAAATACCATCAGTGTTTTGTACAATCTACAATCCTAAGCAATCTTTTTAATTATCCTATCATGCTCATTTCAAACTCATTCTTCATCTCTTTAGAAAAATTATCACTTGCTTCATCATTACCTCCAAAAATGATGTTGTCAAAAAACATTACAATAATCAGCAAACCATTTTCAACTTCTTTCAAAAATAAGTTACTATCTACCGTACCATTAGCAAATCCAAGCTTTGCCAAATAACTGTCCAATCTTGCATACTAGGTTCTTGGTGCTTGTTTTAGATCATAGAAATATTTCTTTAATTTGCATACCATGTTTTTATCTTCTAATAAAGGAAAACCTTCAAGCTACTCAATATATACCTCTTCTTCAAGTTCACTACTTAGAAAGGTTGATTTAATATCCATTTGATAAACCTTGAACTTCTTATTTGTTGCATAAGCCAAGAACATCCTTAATGCTTCCATTTTAGATATAGATGCATATGTCTCCTCATAGTCTATGCCTTCTTTCTATGAGTATCCCTTGCATAAAAATCTAGCCTTGTTCCTCACAACTTCACCTTACTTATTCATCTTGTTTCTAAATACCCATTTGGTTCCTATCACATTCTTCTCTTTAGGTCTAGGAATGAACTCCGATGTATCATTCTTCACAATCTAATATAATTCATCCTTTATTTCTTAAATTTAATGATCATATTTAAATGCTTCATCTATGCTCTTAGGTTCAACTTGAGATATCAAACATATCTTGTCATTTACTATGTTCCTTGTAATCAGACCTTTGTCTTTATTTCCAATTATCTTCTTAGGAGGGTGATTCTTTTTCAAATTCTTGTTAAGGGTAGGAGTTGACATCTCAAATCTTATCTCTTCTCTAGGTTCAAATCTCTACTCTCATCTTTACTCAACAGTTAGTACATCATTCTACAAATCATTGTTAGTCTTAAAGAAAACTTCAACATTCTGTTTAACAATTCAGAAATTACCTTCTTCTTCATCTAAATTATAATCTACCATCTTTTCCTTAGTTCCAAACTTTTCATCTATCTTTACATTTGCAGATTCAAATATTTTATTTGTTCCCAAATATTATGAAATACTTAACTAATGGTGAATGTCGACAGTAGACTTTATAAGGTGTCTTGTTCATACCTTTTCTAATCTCTACTCTATTCAGAGTGTATACTATTGTATTGACTTCTTCTTTCCAAAATATCTTAGAAACATCATTATCAAACAAAATCACTCTTGCTTCTTCTATTACTGAATTATTCCTTCTTTCAAAAATCCCTTTTTTTAAGGTGTTTTAGATGAAGATAGCTTCCTTTTGACTCTACTCTCTTCAAAAAATATGTTAAACTCTCTAGAGGTGAATTCTTCAGATCTCAAACACTTTGTCTTAACACTAGATTCATTCCCAAATCTATTCTTAAATATCTTAAGCTTCTCAAAAGCTTCAGATTTTTCCTTAAGAAATGTTACCCATATCATTCTAGTGAAATCAACAACAAAAATCATTAAATACATTTCACCATAGAATCCTCTTGTTCTAGAAGGACCACTCAGATCTGCATGAATGATCTTCAACTTCTCTATGGTAGTGAACTTCTTTACACACAACATTAGTAGGCTTTGCAATCTTAGGTAACTCTCTAACTATAAAAGTGCTACTAACCTTCACAATATTATCAAAGTTTACGTGGTAGAATCTTCTATGCCACAACCAATTGTTATTTGTTTTAGCTACCAAATATGTCATTTCAGTAGGATTCAACTAAAACACATTATCTTAGGATCTAATGCCAGTACCAATCCACTTACCATCTTTGCCTTTGATAATGTAGGTCTTCTTAGTGAATTGTAATAGATAACCCTTGTCCACCAACTATCTAACACTTAAAAAATTATGCTTCAATCCATCAACAAAATAAACATCATCGATGATAGTTTTACCATCAAGAGTAATTGATCCAATTCCTATTATAGGATAGACTGCATCGTTACCAACTCTAACAGTACCTCCATCACAACTCTTGAACTTAAAAAACTTATTCATATCACCAGTCATGTGACGTGAACAACCACTATTTATTATCCAATCAGATTTCTTTTCCACTTAGGAAATTAGAGCTCTTTCTTTTCTAATCTCTCTATGAAGATCATCTTCCTTGATAGCCACAAATCCCAATTCATCATCACTTTCACTTTGAACTTTCTCATTAGATTCTTCATCTTCATTTACATACAAACAATTTCTATCTTTATCTCTTCTAGGCTTAAAATTTCCCTTATACATTTTCTCTCTTTTAGGACATTTAGATGCATAATGACAAAATTCATCACAAGTCTAACATTTAATTATTTTCTTACCATGTTTTCCTCTTCTCACAAGAAAGGCTATTCCTTCCTCAATCTTCTTGTCTTCATCAGGTCTGTTGCTACTAGAAATATCTCTACGTGTGCTTGCACTCTTTGTTAGATTAGGTTGAATGTTTAGGGCACTAAAAGCTATTTTGGCTCTTACTAGATCTCTTGTCTATCTTAGATATACTTCTATGGATTCTAATCTTCCAAGGAAAATTTCCTTTGTGAAATTATTATTGCAAGACATTACCAGTTGAATAATCTAAGCTACTTGTTTGAATGGTGTTGTCAAAATTTTCAAGATCTTCCATATAACTTAATCTTATTCCTTGGTTCCACCATGAGACCAAATTCCTACAAAAATTTCTAATATTTTTCTATATAAATTCTTATAGATTCAGTTTCCATCATTTTAGCATCTTGAAATGCACATATCCAATTCTATAATCTCATTCTCTTTGCATGATCATCACCTTCAAAATTAGATTCTAATACTGTCCAAATTTTAAAAGAAGTTTCAAGTGAGTTTACTTGAATATATTCATTCTTTGGAAGAGCTATTAGTAAAGATTCTCTTTCTCTCATATTACACATGCATATATCTCTCTATTCTTCATTGCAACCTTCTATCTTTTCTTCATCAAAGATTTTCTTCTTACTCTTTGTCAAGATCCAATATCTAGGACCCATACACAACATATGATTCTTCATCGTCTCCTTCCAACTGTCATAGTTGTGTTAGCATGAATGTTGATGCTATGACTATGGGGGAGCATTGTAGAACATTGATATGATGTACTCATTATTGTATTTTTCATTGATGACAACATAGTAGTAAGTTTGTAAAGATTAACATAGTGGCAGACTGCGATCTTTGTATTAAGAACAATATATTACTTGTCTATTGATGTGCAGTTTCCAACACATACTATAGTATATCTTTATTATAAGGGCAAGTGTGCAAAAATTGAATTGATAGTGTGCAAAAGATATTATTGATCTACAGAGAACCATATGGAAACATAATATTGGGAAAGTAGTTCCTATTGTGCGATCACTTTTGTTCATCACAAATGAAATGAAAATTTGTGTAGTTAACTAGAGACAACATATTGGCCAGTGATGATGTCAGAGAGTGTGCATGTACAAAAGTTGCACAAGTAAAAGTTTGTTTATGACTGTGAGTTGACAAAATTAATTAAAAGTGTATTCATTTAATTGATGTTAAGTGGGAAGCCAACTCAAGGATTTATTATTGGGCATGATATAAAGGAAAGATATTTTCCATGTTTAAGGCATAGAGAGCATATGAGACTTGTGAACTATTGAGCAGCAGAGCACTACAATAGCAGAGTGATTTACCTATGAGTTTAAGTGACCTTAAGGGTTATTATTTTTGAGTACAGAGTTCTAGATCTGATTGCATGGTCTGAAGGAGAACAAGTTGGATGTACTAGATAGAGGAAGAAGTAGAAGCTTGTTTCACATCTATTATTCTGAAAGGAATAGTACCGAGGTTGATTGAATAGTGGGTTTATTGATCTAATCCTAAAGCTATTTGGACAGTGGGTTCAACTACCTTCTACAACTCCTAACAAGGTTGGAATCTCCTAACAAGGATTCAAAGTCTCCTAACAGGAACTCATATGTACTGAATGTGTTTAATCAAACTCATAACAAGGTCTAGTCTTTCACATGGAACATTTATATTAGTACATCATATTGTGGCTTTCATTCCCACTGAGGTTTTCCCTCTGATCAAGGGTTTCCCTAGTCAACATATCTGGTGTCACTATGTATATCTATCTTTCATTATTGCTGATTACATTTCTCACATGATTAAGTTGGATTAAAGTTGTTATTGAGTTGAATAATTAGATAACTAATTAACTGTCCCCCAGTTATATTGTGAACATTAATTACTAACAAGTTGGCCCCATCAAATCTAGGACTATCCCTTCTAAAAAGATTTGCCATCGATCTTCCAAAGTTGTTAATATTATCCTTCAAGGACTTGAGGCTTTGATACCAAATATTAGAATATATAGTCCATTGATATAACTGAGAAGTGGGGGGGGGGGGGGGGGGGGGGTGTGAATTAGTTATCTAACTATTATCACCATTATCAACCTTGTAAAAAATTAACCATATGAGTAATATAAATTGAATCCATAACAAGCAACTCATACACAATAATACCAGATATGTTAAAGAGGGAACCCTTGACCAAAAGGAAAACTTGGGTGGGGATGGCACCTACAAGATGATGTACTAATATAAATATTCCTTGTTAGAGGATGGACCCTATGCAAAGTCTATGAATACATTCAGTACATATGAGTCCCTATTAGGAGACTTTGATTTCCTATTAGGAGATTCCAACCCTATTAGGAGTTGTGTCAACCCTATTAGGAGTTGTGAAAGATAGCTGGACCCACTACCCAAATAGCTTTAAGGGAAAGAACAATGAACCCACTATCCAAATGATCTCTATGTTATTCCTTGCAGAATAATATAATTGTATTGTACTACTCCTTCCTCTATCTTTGTCCTATCAACTAGACTTTTGCTCCTTCTAATCTTGTAACTAGATCACAAATCTTGCATCCCATAATCACTTAGATTGCTTAGATGTATTCAGTAAACACTCTATTTATTTTCACACTTCACACTTCTTGCAACAACAAATACACTTCATACATACTACAAATAAGGAAAAAATCTTTCCTTTATACCATATCTTCATAATAATTCCTTGAGTTAGCTTTGAGGTTTTCCCAATTAATTATAGTAAGATAATTAATTAATTACAATTGCAATAGCATTGCCAACTCATGGTCTATACAAAATTTCACACATGTGATACTAGGGCTTGCGCACTTGCTAACGTCATCAACTAACTATCCTAAGTCATTTCCTAACTGCACATCTTCTCATTACATCTCCAATGTAAGATAGCCAACAAACATCAAGAACTACTTTCCCAATACTCTGTCTCTAAACCACTCTCTATAAATTAGGTACAACTTCTATACATCTTCGACTTAGACTTTGTACACTTAACCATGTCATCAGGATGTTGTGCCAAACATGTTCATAATTGCACATCAGTAGACATTCAAACTATTATTTGAACCATCAAGATCTCTATTTGCTACTCAATCAGTGTTTACAGAAACTATGCTATGTTGACATTAATGACAAAAATAGTCATGAATGTAACATATCAATACTCTCCAATGCTCAGGATACTCATCCAATGTAGTATCATCAACATTCATGCTAACAAAAATTTCAAATCACTCCCATTTTTTGACCAAACAACTTAAACATCACACACTAAGGCTTGATTCATAGACTAAAAGTGTTAAATAGTCAAAGTTGAACTATTTTTCCAAACTTAATTTCTTACTTAGTATGTGATGTTTAAGGGTGGCCTTTTTTGACAGTAGCTTACTTGGAAAGTATCCTTCTTATAACTAATGTTTCAAAGCTACATCATCAAATATGGGCCACATCAACATCCTTTTACCATTCTTTTACCAAGGTGTTCAAAGCAGCCCCCAAAAAAGTGAGACCAATCATAGTGCATTAGAGACCCCCATACTTGTGCAACTGATGTGGCATCACACTATTGGTTATTTTTTGGGAAAAGGGACACATTTCATTCAATTATGGGTAGCCATCATTAATAAGAAAAATTCTAAAGTTGCAACTATTTGTACAATCTTGTCAAAAATGTTGGATATTAAATCAATAAGTGTCGGTGTTAAATCAACAACTCATATCACAACCATTGGAATGCACTTAGGTATTGGGTCCTCTCCCTTATTTGTGGTATTCAATTTTTTTAAATAGGTAACATACTAAAAGTCTAAATTAGTTATTATTAATTGTTGATGGTAGACTCTTACCTTGATTTTTAAGTTCTTATTAGTGATGATTACCTAAAATTTAACTAATCAATATTAGCAAACTTTGCAATCAAATTGATGTTAAAAATACTATTAGCAATTATTTAATTATATATATATAATTTTGAAACTCAAACAAAAGATATTGAACTACTAAACTCTCTCATCTAAATATCAAATATTTTATTATTTCATTTGAATTATTTAATTTAGAATAGTAATATATGGATCATGTTGAGTAATAGCTCTAGACTCTAATGTAATCTTTCCTAAGTACTACTTGACTCACAACCAACCAATGTAATTAGGCACTCTTATTTCTTTTAAAGCATGCCCTTTCTCATACGTTTGACATTTGTATACAAACTATTGACAATCCATGTTCATGCTGAAAAATTCAACTTGGGTTGCAATCACTTGATATATTAGGTTGCAATAATTGTTTAGTAGTATATTTATCTAGTTAATTTTTTAATTCTATTTTATTTTAGGATTTCTAGTCTTAAAAGAACAAGTTTATTTCTTTTAATATGTGGAATTATTTTTTTATTTGAAGATCTATGTTAATTATTGTAATAGAATTTTAAAAATGGTTTATTCCAAGTATATAGGTTGTGTGTCAAAAATGTATTTGTTGTCAAAAATGTATTTGTTGTCAAAAATGTTGTAAGACTATTTTGGAAGCTTTCATTCTCTCTATTTTGCATGTGCTTGGAAATTTTCCTTGCCTTATACAAATGGGCTATTGACAGGTTTTTGGAAGAAGGAAAGATATATTCTTCTTGATTAGTAGAGTTCTTTGCAAGCTCCTTTCTATTTCATTTTCAGGTAAGAGTTGAGTTTTCATATTTAAATGATCATTAATATTTAGTCTTTAAACAAATGGTTGTAGGTGGGTGCAATGTAGTTTATTTTTCTTTGGATGCTTCATCAGCTCCTTGTGTTGTCGTAGTATCTTGTGTTGGTTGTGTTTCTTGAATCAATTCTAATTCAGTTGTAAATTAGAAATGAAATTGGAAAACAAATGTTCCCCTATCTTTCCATTTTATTGAATTCAACACATATCAAATTACTTTTTCCTTTATATTTTCATAGATTGAAGCTTTGTTTTAATAAGTCAAGGAAAAAAATTGGCTTTTTAAAAATTATGAATAAAAATACATTATAAAAGACATATAAAACATAATTAAATGCATTTTATTTGAATTTGAATTTGTATTTCATTGAATCTCCTATTTACATTTTTGGAATCAAATAATACATGTGATTCTTCAAAAAAAATCTCAACATAGTGAATGATAAACCCTTTGTTTATTGTGATTTTAGAGTTTCAAGTCTAAAATGAATATGTAAATTTGCAGCTACCTTATTGAAGTTCTCTAATAAATAATTCATTAAATTAAACTTTAATACTTCACAATTCTAATAAGTGGAATGTAACAATTAAAAAATAGAATGAAAATTTCTTTACAATATAGATTTTAGAATAACAACTTTATTTTATACAAAATATTAAAGGAATATAATGTGAAGTTTATATACATAATTTGCATGGAAAATATAGAAGAAAGGTGCTTTTAAATCTAAATCTTGAAAATGAGATTTTCATATTAAAAAAAAAGAATAGATTTTAGATTTTAGAAATAAAATTAAAGTTTATCAAGTAAATATAACTAAATAATAATTGTAACAAAAAACTTAAAATTAACTCTCACCCACAAAAAAGTCAAACTTCAAAACATTAAAAATAAATCTTTTTAATTGAAGTGAAAGTAGAATGAGGAATGAAGTAAAATTAACAAGTGCCATAGAATGGCTTAGTACTTGCCTCAAAGTTTTGGTATAAACTGAATTTAAATTTAAATTTATATTATAATATATTAAATATTTAAAGTAATAATAGTATTATATATTTATGACTTTGATAATTATAGTAATAAATATATTTTTATTATTATTATAAAAATAATTATCAAATGTTAATTATAAAGTACAATTAATTAAAATTAAAATTAAAATTTTATTTATAAATATTTTTATTGATATATATTTTCTATTTAGATGTTAGTATTGTATTATAAATAAATTATAAGATCAAAATAATAATATTAAATATATTAAATCTTGCCCATATAAGAGTGAAATCTATTTGTCTAATCAAATTATAGAAAAATATTTTGTCAAAATTATAAAGTTAAAAATCTTTTATCTATATTGTAGACAATTTATTAATTTTATAATAAAACTTAAAAATGATTATTTTAATGGTAGAAATGAAAAGAATTTAATCACTACTTAATGCACGATATCCAAAAAGTATTACAATAGTACTTAGCCTACCGACAAGTACTAACAAGTGCCATATAAACCAATGGCTTAGTACTTGCCTTACTTTTAATAGTTTTTAGTATAATTCTAATGTTAAAATAATAAATTTATCATAGTATATAAATTATTTTAATCAACACAAATCTTGTATAGCTAAATTCTATTCATATATATCATATATACTGTTACAAATAAATTATAATATCAAAATAAAAATATTTTAATAATAATAATATGTAATAGTGTTTCTTAAAATATTATATAATATAAGTATAGATAATATTTTTAAAAATATTTTAGTTGAATGAAAAAAATTAATTCTTAAAAATAAAATATTGAAAGTATAAACAAAGTATAAACATCTAAACTCTTACAAATAAAAATATTTAACTTCAATCCTCTATGTATAAGACTCAAAATGATTCATCAATCAAATCGTCAAAAAAATATTTATTAGAAATTCTGTAGTTAAAAAACTTGCATCTAACTATGCATTTTATAATTAAATTTCAAAATGATAAATTGAAACTCATAAAAAAAAAAATTTTAATCCCAAGTTAAGACGTGAAATGCAAAAATCAAGAGAAAAGAAAGGATAGAGAGATACATAAAATTTAGATATAAAAGATTGGTATAATTTAGTAACATTGCAAAATATCAAATAAGTTTCTAATTAATATTCATATTCATATTTCCTAAACATGCCACTATTAGTTTATTAGATTCTAATTTTCTTAAGACTCACAAGCTTATCTCTATTGTCATTTAACCAAAAGTTATTTATAATTTGTAGATCAATATTGTCATTTTATTTATTCTTTTAATGTCAACTCTAAAATACCACATCTATAATTTAAAAAATCATAGTATATTATATTTATTTTAAAAATAAATTAGAATTGATAACTAATATAAATCTAAGAGATCTAAAAGAATACTAGATTTTAAAAAATATAATATCTATTTTTAATATAAAATAGATGAATCATCTAGGCAAGAGCTTACAATGCATCGATAAATTGCGAGCTTCTCATTAGAGAGGTCATGGGTTTGAATCTACTCGCGATTAACACATAATAATGATTAATCTTAATAATAATAATAATAAATAATCTAGGGTTTGGCCATTTACCTATCTAATTTAAAAAAAAAGAAAAAGAAAAATCATCTAAAATTAATTTCTAAACATATCTTCCATAAATAAATAAAAATATATATATTATTATTAATATAGAAATAGGCAAGAGTCTACAATGAACTTATAAGCCTCTTAGTGGGAGGTATTTTTTTTCTATTAGATATAAGAGTTTTAGAAAATACAAAGCAACCAAAGTACCACCACAAAAATCAACAAGGAAGGCAAGCCTCATATGGAAGAACAGTATCAGTTTGTACAACATAGCAAAAAGAGGAGAAGAAGGACCATCTAACTAAGAACATCATAGTAGTTGACCACCCAAGCAGTCCAACCTAAGGGTTCCTCCATCCAAACGATACTTTTACATTCTTGAATCTACATCAACCTGAATAATTTTTCTTTTCTAGCATTCACTTTCTTATTGATTTCTCTATTCAACCTAATGCAAGCTTGCTCAAAAGCTTGCAAATCATCCAAGGTTCTACACCATTGGTATCCATGCTTCAACTCATAATAGAAAAAAGTAGCATGCCCATCTTGAAGGAACCTTCTCATCTTGTCCTGCTCGATCAACATAGTAACCTACACCTGCAATTTTTTTTAAAAATAGTTAAGTTTTCAAAAAAACTCAGTAAGATCCCTCAGCTTACCTTGGTACCTTTCCTTGTTCCTGCACTTCTAGATCTGCCAAAGAATCTTAGATGACAATATATTCCAAAATAAATTGGTATCTTTAGGAAGACCATTAATATGACCAGTGATAATATCAATAATATTAACATCAATAGGATAAACAATGCAAAACATTCTCCATATTTCTTTAGCAGAAGTACAATCTAAAAGAATATGTCTACTAGTTTCAGGAACTTTGCATAAATTACAAATATCAAAATTAGATAAATCTCTCTTAATAGGCAGCTTGTCCAACATGACTAACCATTTGAAGCATCTAATTTTAGGCTCAACAGAATTCTTCCACAAGATATCAAAGTATTTTTTCCAAACACTAGCATCATAAGAAGAGTACCAAATAGTATTGACATGATCAATAATATCTATATTACAATCAAGGATTATGTATATATTCTTGGCCTTAAGCAGATTTGTGACAACTCCACTAGGCTAGTTACATTTAAGATGCATGTGAGAATCAACCTAGCATATAGTGGGAAGACCATTAACAACTTGCACAATCATGTTATAAGTTCTTTTATGGGAATTAGGGATATCATATTTATTTTTAAGCTCATCCCAAGGAGTGAAATGATTTTGCTCAAAGAGATCTATAAATTGTTGAATACCTTTCTTAGCCCATAGTCTGGCAGAACACCCTTGGGTAAGGGCCAAAGGTTTACCATTTAGGTGAAGATTCCACCAAATGGATCTTTCACCATGGAGTTGATTATTACAATGAAAATCTTTGTTAGTGATGAATTTCCTAACATGGTCCCAAGCCTTCCAAATAGATTTGAAAATTGCAGAATCTTGGACCATGATAGGAAAATTACCAATAATGAGGTTGCAAAAGGGGAGATTAGACCAAGATTTGGCTTTCTTAGGCACACCCCTCTCAATGTTGTTTCTAACCAACACTTTCCAAGGACAGTCACCCTCCATGGATTGAAAAATCCATTTGGCAAACAGGGCTGTAGCCTGAATTCTTAAATCCTTCAGCCCAAGTCCCCCAAGGGCCTTCTCAGTGTGGCACCAAGCCCACTTAATAGAATGAATTTTATTATTAACCTTGCCATCAGACCAAAGAAATTATCTGATGGACTTTTGAATTTTAGAAATCTAATAAGTGTTAAAAAAACCAGGTAGAGGAATAGTAAATGGTGTAAGAGGACATCTTCTGGCAAACCTAAATTTTGTCTGCCAGAGATAACACCCTATTATGCCATTTTTAAAGCTTTTTATCAATCTTTTCTTTAACCCATGACCACATGTCTTTGAGGGAAAGTTCCACTAAGAAAGGGATACCAAGATATCTAGTGATCTTATTGAGGCCTCCCCATTGAAAATTTTATTGAGCAAACCAATCTGGGGGCTGCCCATGCCACCCCAAACAAATTGATTTGGCTTGAGATATTTTAGCCCTAGATATAGAACCAAAAAAAATGAGTTTATATTGAAAATCTTTAAAATTACTTTTTGAAAGCTCAAAGAACAATGCAATATCATCCACAAATTGGCAATTGATGAGCTCTTTATCATTAGGCAAATAGATACCTCTAACATCAAGAGATAAGGAATTATCTCTAAGAATATAGTAAAGAGCCTTTGAAGCAATCACAAAAAGAGATGGTGCTAGAGGGCACCCTTGTCTAATGGATCTCCCTAGAGAAAAAGGAGCTGAGAGAACACTGTTAACTTCAACATGAGCAGAGGCATCCCTAAGAAGCACCTGTACATCATTACAAAAGGAGGGAGGGAAACCGAAGGCCTCTAACATCATAAGAATAAACCTCCATTCAACCTTGTCATAAGCCTTCTCAAAATCCAAAAGAAGCATGGCTAAGTTTTGGTGTGAGCATTTAGACCACTCCATGGCTTCCCAACTAGTTATGAGATTCTCAAGAATATATCTACCCTTGATGAAACCAGTTTGGGTATGTAATAGTCTGCCTTGTTCTGTTATTTTAATGTCTATTTCTTCTTGTAATTTTGTCAAATAATTGGCTTGCAACTAAATTTCTTATAGTTTTCAGCTTGATGTTGATTAATGGTTTCTCAAGATTGTTTGTGTTTCATATGAGATGCAAATAGGAGGCAACATAGAACCATATGCAACTAATAACAATGACCATTCATTTATTTCTTGTTTCAAATTATTAGAAAATTACAACTACCATAACAATCATATCTTCTCATTAAACTCAACACATTATATCAACTATAGAGGTCAATGATGGTTCATACCCATTGTGGCTACAAAAATGTTAATATTTTTGAAATTGCTACAATAACTCATAGCTACAATGATTCGGACTACTACACTAACTCGCTACTACAGTACCATGCTACAGTGATTCAGATTGCTACAGTAACTCACTACTATAGTACCATGCTACAATGATTCGAAATGCTACAATACCATGCTACAGGAACTTGCTGTTACAATGTTGAATCTCAAGACCATATTTTTCAATGGCATCAAGATTGAAAGTGTAGAGGGTTTGCGTCCTCCAAGCCCAAAGAAATAATCTCCACAATTACTTCCAATTTCAAATAATATTTAGCATACCCAAATGAGAGCTATCCTCTTTCTTTTAACCCTTCCTCACTAGTTCTACGCTTCCCTCTTGCCAATGTGGGATACTACATGAGTTTTAATGTTACTTTTTCCCTTTTACGAATGCCCATGTATGTATTTTATAAGGGGGGACTTGATTTTTTATAAAGTGACTTTATGAAACATTATAATATTTAATTTTAATAGTCATTTTATCATTATAACTTCAAAAACTAAAATAATAAACCAAATAAACTCAAAATCCCCACATATAATAGCTCATCAGAAAGAACTTGACAAAATACATCTCATCCTACCACCAAAAAATGAAGGCATTGCATCCCCTGTTGGCTTACTAAAAATAGCAAGTCCTCCCCAAAACCCAAAAAATGAACTCCATTTGGCCTGTAATTAGATTTGACTAGGCCAAATAACCTCATGATCCATTTTGAAGTCCTAGTTAGCCCTTGAGACCATGAAAAGAACGGGCTAATGAAAACATATATCTAGACTAGCTAAGTGTGGGACATTACAGGGTAGAGTTAACAAATTTAGGAAGAATATTGACTAACCTAAGAGCCATGATTTTGGCCAAAATCTTATATGACACATTAAGAAGGGTAATCAGCCTCCAATTACTAATGAGGGTGTTATCTCCATCCTTGGGGAGGAGCTTAATGATTCCTCTATTAACATCTTGTCCCAAGGAGCCAATAGACAAAGCTTTAGAGTATAAGTCATGGAGATCTTTACATATCCAACTGATATTGGATTTATAGAACTCAATAGGAAAACCATTAGCACCTAGGGCCTTATCATTATTGAGAGCCTTGATAACTCCCTCAATCTCCTCAATAGAGATATCTTTAGCAAGCAAAACAATATCATCCAAGTCCAACTTTTTATGAATAAGCATTTTGCATTTATTTCTTAAAGACTCAGCCTCAGAGGATTCATCTAAACTAAAAAGAGTCTTGTAATAGTTGAAAAAAGCCTAAATAATAATCTTAAGGTCTGAAATGTCTTGATTATCAATTGAGAGTCTATCAATGGACTCTTTAATATGTTTATGGTTAAGAAGATTGAAGAAATTTTTTGAGCCCCTGTCCCCATGTTGAAGCCAGTAGGCTCTAGATCTGATCCTGGCTCCATGAATCCTAACCTATTGATGCTTCTAAGAGCATCTTTGGTAGCCATAAGTTGTAGTTCTTCACACTCTGCAAACATCAAGTACTTGGCAGATCTCTAGGTAGAATTGTTAAGGGAAGAAGCCAGAATAAGGGCAACACTTGCAATAATTGTAGGATTGATTCTTCCAAACATAGATCCACTACAAAAGCACATTGCACATGCAAAGGCATTGATCTATGACAATAAATTCTCCATAGTTGATCACATGATGGAACTTTTAATAGAAGTATAGAGAGCCTTGCATGCATCTAAGGTATTGCAAGAGAATTGGGACAAGACCATGTAAATAATTTTGAAGGTACATAGTGGTTTCTTGCCACATTTTGGTATTAATATGTAAATATTTTACACCTTTGGCATTTATGTCAACAAGGGCTAGAAGATTATTTGTATAGAAAGTATTATTATCATACTCTAGATATATGTATAGGGGAGTAGGAATATGTATAGATTAAAAAAAAAAGGTAAAAAGAAAACATGTTTACAAAAGAAATTTTTAAAAAATCCAGAAAAAGTAGAGTAAAACATAGTAAGAGGTTACCAAGCTACAACAATCAAAAGCAAGTTGAAGATCTAGACTATTGCTAGGGAAAGTCTTGAAAAATTAGTATGAAAAGTGTTTTTGTCTATTAGGAACTTAACACTTAGTCAAATGGTTTCATTGCTACTGAGCTCTATAGTTGCTACTAAGCTTATCATTCATCTAGTAGTGTTAACCAAGTGTTTAATTTTCTACTGAGATAAATAGTTAGATTGTAATTCATGTCAAGCTTCATAGTATCTACCAAGCACCTGAGACAATTTACAATGTTACTTGAGCATAGTAAAGTGTACTAAGCTTTCTAGTAGAAGTGATTAAGATCTTAGTGTTACTCAAGTTTTGTAGTGTTAACCAAGTATATCAGTGTCTACCAAGCACATAGTGTTAACAAAGAGAATTCAATGTTGACTGAGTCATGCAGTGTCAACTAAGTGATTTAATATCCACCAAATTTCTCAATGTTCACCAATTCATATAGTGCTAACCAACTTAATGCTACTCAAAGTGATTATTATGAACTAAGCTTCAACATTAACCAAGTGCCAGAGTATGTCAAGTGTTCATAGTGTTTGCCAAGTGTCAGAAGTGCTAGAGTATGTTGAATGTTGATAGTGTTTGTCAAGTATCAAAACATTATTGGGTTTTTCTTTAGAACCTGAGTTACAAAAATGCATAAACTTTGTGAATTATGATGAATTTGGTATTGTAGCTCACTCCACCAAGTAGTGAAGTGGATTGGTATATATGTAATGTATTGTATCGTATCCAAATGTAATTAAGTAATGAGTATGTAAAGAAGTAAGAAGTAGATGAGTACAAATTGAAGAAGGATACAAGTAGTATACAATATAGTAGAGACTTATTTATCATAGTAAGGTGATCATTTTAATTCAAGGAATCCCAATCAAAAAATTAAAGTTGTAGATCAAAGATCAGCCACTAATTCATACTAACAAGTACATTGGTCAAATCCTTTAACGAGGTGGACTTAATAGTCTTTTCCTAAATCTCCTAATAGAATACATGCTTCACTATATGTTTCTAAATCCTTTAACAAGGTTGACCTAATAGTTCTTATTGCTTCTAATAGGGTAGATCACAAGAAGCGGTCAATTATAAGCCTTAACAAGCCAACTTTATACTATAGTGCTAAAGCTTGTGGGTATCATCCCCACCCTAATTTTACTTTCTATTTGGAAGGTTTTTGGGTCATTGTATCTTGTGTCAAAGTGTTATGAATGTTATTTATTTCATTCTTTCATGCATACAATTAGATCAGAATAATATATGAAGGATTAATTGGTGAATAGAGTTAAAAGTTTTATTGGTTCCTAATTTACCCCTCGCCTCTTAGTAACCTAGCCTACCTTATGTTTCCAACACCCTTTCCCCTGAATTTATAATTTTACTCCAAATATTTATGTCTTCAACACCTTTTAAATAATCAATCCCCTTCTCTTAGTTAGTTTTTAATGTTTGTTGTGAATTGGCCTTGTAAATGTCATGTTAGTTCATGTCAAGTACTTGGTCATTATTTCCTAAGTCAAATAATTTTGGATCTCTTGAGCCATTGTGAAACCTTTCAACTACTTTGTACCAAGATCAAAGATATTCAAATGGATTCAATGGAAGTTAAATCAATTCATAAATTTTTCATAGTAAGGTCCCATGATCATATCACATCAAGTATTTCCATACCCCATGGAATTGTCTTGTGCCAAGTCCAAATAAGTTCATATAAATTCATCAAAATTTTCAAGTACAAAAGCATGATTTGGTGGAATGAAATAAGAAGGAATGGATTGGTATTAAAGTTTAAGGGCTTAAAAAAGAGTCTATATTTTAGAGTGACATAAGAAAAAAGGCAGTGAGCATGAATGTGGAAATCATGACATGGTAAGGCCAAAGATAGGTTGTGATTATTGTTAACTACCTATTTCAAAAACTTTTCAAATCAAATCTCTTACCACATGAAAATATTTTTATAGTTGACCCTCAAGATATGTTTATTTTAATCTAACATTTTAAGGATGTCATATAATAGTGTGGGATTGGTAATATTTCTTTGTAAGTGGAAATTATGAAGGTGTTCTTAAGGGGTATGAATGAGTTGTTGGAACTACAATTGAAACAATAGTTATGTTGTCATTAATGTCAAACCTTATTGGTTAGATAGTTTCTACTTGAGTAGAGTGTTATATCAAGATGATTGATGAAGAGGCTATGACAAGAAGAAATAACAAGAGGACCTAGTGTAAAGCTTGAGCTATGTGGAATTACAATGGGCACTTGATTAGTTGGACTTTAGAAAGATAATATGTTGTTTAAACATAACATTAAGAAGAGAAGATAGTTGTGTTAAAGCCTAGAAGAGATGATCAATGAAGAATAATTAATTAGGCTTAATTGTGCTTCAAAGGAGAAGATTAAGGAGCCTATATTTGAAGTTGAGCTATGCTAGTGTTGACTGAATGAATAGTAGAAGTTGGGAAATTTAGTGTCAATTGAGTGCCAATAAAAATATAGAGTTATAGAAAAGTTGGACTAAGTGCTAGTAAATGGACCAAGCAAAGATAGTGTAAGCTGAGAAATACAGTTTAGTAATGACCAAGTTATCGAGTGATGACCAAGGCTAAGGAACATAGTATTGGCTGAGTGACAACATTTTATAATTTGTGAAGGAATCTCAATTCATAGCTGATATAGTTGAATTCTTGTAATATGGAAAGTGTGTTGAAGATAAGGATTGATGAGTTGGAACATTTAATGCAAGAGAAACTATGTTTGATCATTTCTATGCATGGAATCAAAGAGAAGTTTGGAGAAATCTCTAGAAGAGGAAGGAGGAAACAAAAAGATGAAAGCATTTGATGAACCTAACCTATCCCTAAGATCAACAATGGTGTTTAAGTGAAAAAAGGTCAAGCTACCTATTTAAGGAGGCATAAGGGATAATCTTAAAAGGTTGGTAGAGGTTAGCAAACCTCAAAAAGGTTAGAGTAGTTGTTGATAATGTTGATTGGAAAACTTGAACAGAAGCCTAAATAGTGAAGTGTTGAGGTGAAGAGTGATTACTTGAAGGATTTCTAAGTGAATCAATGATGGGGATGATAATGGAGACTAGTCAATGAGTCAACTATTGGACCAAATTGTGATCTATATTTGCAAAGTGAGTTGTATTTATTTAGATCAACCCACTGTTACTTTCGAACCATTGTATTAGTTTGAAATCCTTTAATCAAGGTTGACCTAATAGTCATTTGGAAATCCTTTAATTATGGCGACATTCTAATAGAATGTTCTTAAGTCTTGTAACAAGGTCACTCCTATCAAGCTAATTAAATCCTTTAACAGGGTCACACCTAATATAGAAATAAAAAACTTTAAGGTTGAAGAAATGGATCTAGGTAAGGTGGATCTCTAGACTCTAATTGATCTGTTTTTGGTCATCCTTTGTGATAAAAACAAAGAGGAAGACATGGACCTCCTATATAATACTAGGAACAACCTACTTGATAACTTCATATCAATAGAATGGATGTTTCATCATATTCTGGGTCTGAAGGATAGGATGTCTATGGTTTAGAAGAAGGTTGGTGATAATAAAGTGTGGGACATAGAAAACAAGGATAATCCCCCCATTGGGTCCCTGATTGACATGGCCACTTTCTATAGGTTGGAAGCCTAGGTGATGGAGCTAGAAAACAAAGTCAATTGTATTAATAGTAGCCTCTAGAGTATAGCTGAATAAAGTAAAAATATTCTCAAAGCCTGCAATGAACACATTAAGATTTAGATTAATAAGATGGAGGGAATCCTAGGGGATTATTCCATTTTTTTGGGACCAAGGATGTTGGATCGACTATTAACAACAAGAAAGGAACGGGTAGAAGAACTAGAGCTACCACAAAGAAGATGATGATTGGAGCTTCCTCTAAGATCAAAAAAATCAAAGATGTTTCTAAGAAGATGGATGTGTTGTAGGAACAAGAAGTAGAAATGATTAAAAGAATGGGTTAATGCCCTACTACCTTCTGGCTTTATTTGTGTTTTTTTGGTTTGCTTGATTTTTGCATTTTCTTTCATTTTCTAGCCTTTTTTTGTTGGCTCTGTTGTTTGTGGGTTGTAGTTTCTTGAGTTGTAATGTTTAATCTTTAGATCTTTTTTGTACAGGGTTTTAGGGCCCCTTTAAAACCTATTTTCTTAATAAAAGATAGTGTGTATTGTATCCTTTAACAAGGTTGTCTCCTAACAGAGATCACTTTAGAAGAGTGAAAAATTAATGACATGTTATTGGTGATTTTTCCCAAATTGGGTTTCCATGCTAAATCTTGGTGTCATACTTGTGTGTGTGTTATTTGAGATGTTTTACTAATAATGATTTACATTCTACAAGTTTTTATTATTGGGACAATAGAATCCAAGTTTATGTTATTGATAAGTTGCTATAGAGACTGAGTGAATTAGATATTAGATCTAAGTCCTCTAATGAGTTAAAAAGTTCAATTAGTACATCTTGACCCGAGGAAAACTAATTCACCTCCCCCTCTCAGTTATTCTAAATCCTTCAAACATTTCATATTAGAGAATTGGTGCTTGTAGAAAAATGTTTGAAGGGAATTAAAGATAACGATAAAGATAAATATGTGCAAAAAGGAGAGACCCAAGTTAAACAAGGATAAATTCCCTACATGGAAAAGTCTGATGAATTGTGATATTGCTATTAGGATTTAATTATGTGATTTTTGAGTTAAACTAATTGACTCATGTTTCACAAGTAGTGATTCAACATGAATCCATCTCTCATGAGAACAAATGGAACACTTAGAACTCATTAGATCTAGGTGATGCTCATAGGGGTGAAGCATCGAGACTTCCTGGGAGGTCACCATGTTGAATCACTACTCATGAAACATGAGTCAATGAGTTTGACTCAAAAATCACATAGTTAAATCCTAATAGCAATATCAAAATTTGACTTGTTATGGAAATTATCTCCTACTTATCAAAAGTCTGATGAAGTTGCACATTGCTAGAATCTAAGATTTAATAGCATTTTAATTGAAGAATGATCATGTAGTTATACTTACACCTTTTATAGCCCACCAAATACAGGAGAAACAAGAGCACAATAAAGAAATGTTAGAGATTGCATCTTCCCTAAGTTATTCAATGTTTGATTATATTAAGGATTGTATTGTAAAGAAGATGTGGAAAAAGTTGGAAAATATCCATGCAAGAGATAAGAATGTATTAAGACCCAAATAAAAATAATTGAGAGAAAATGTTGATGATATTAGAATGGTAGAGGTAAGATCATTTCCCAATATCTTCAAAGAGTCAGAGAAGTTGTGAATGCTATTAGAGGGCCTAATGGAAAGATAAGTGATGAGACTATGATAAGAAAGGTATTGAGAATTGTACTTCCTATTTATGTTATTATAGCTTCTACAATATAAGAACTGAGATGTACTCCTAGTAATTCCCTAATCTTGAATAGTTTGGCTGGTAGACTTACTGCTTTTAAATTGTCAAATTTTGATAAGTTTAATGACTCTATTATTGAATATGATTTCAAGTCACAATTGGTTTTGCATAAGTCTAAGAAGAAGAAAGGAAAGTATGAAGTAAGTGAGAGTGAATCTTCTGATAATGATCTTGAGGATCTTGAAGCATTTATGGATAGGAGACTTTGAAGAGGAAGAGGAAAATACAAAGGAAAACTCCCTATAATCTTCTTTTCATGCAATAAAGTTGGTCATATTACTACAAGATGTCCTCACAAGGATGATAAGGATGAAAGGAAAGATAGAAATTTAAAAGGAAGAAGATATGGAAAAGACTACAAAGTAAAAGGTAAGAAGTTGTGTTACATTGTTGAAGAAGAGTGTGACTAATGATGAAGGAGTTTTTCATGTTACTATGAAGATTATTTTGATGAAGATGAGAGCAAAGGTGATAGATGGATAATTGATAATGGTTGTTCACATCACATGACTTGTGATAAAAGTGAGTTTGAAAACCTTAAGCATTATAAAATAGGTAGTGTCAAGTTTGGTAATGATGCACCATGTCTTGTGAAAGGTAAATGATCAATAAAATTGTCTAATAAGATAAATGTGATAATGTTCATTGGGTTGAAGGAATTAACTACAATTTTTTGAGTGTGGAATAGTTTAAAAATTCAAGCTATAAAATTGATTTTTAGCACAAGAAGGATACGATCTACAATGTTTCAGGAAAATTGATTGGAAATGGAGACCAAACTAGAGGTAACTTGTTCTATCTAGACCTATATGATGACACTTTTTTGCTTGTACAAGGTGATGATATATGATTATGGAATAAGAGGCTATGTCATGTGAATTTTGATAAATTCGAAAGCCTTATTAAAATGAAGAAAGTAGGAGGGTTATTAAAATTGAAGAAACCTAATAATGTGATGTCTAAACAATGTTAGCTGGTTAAAATGATAAAGCCTAGTTTCAAGAGAAAGATCTATAATTATAATATTATTTTAGAACTAGTTCATACTGATCTATGTGGACCTATTGGTGTTCAAAGCTACTGTGGTGACAAATACTTTATTTTAGTTTTCAATGACTACTCTAGAATGATAACTATGATGTTACTTTGAGAAAAATCTAATGTATTTCAAATGTTTAAGTGATATTTGGCTAGAGTTGAAAAAAAGAGAGGTAAGAGCTTGATGTTTTTGAGATTTGATAGAGGAGGTGAATTTGTATTTGGGGAATTCAATATATTTTGCAATGATAAAGGAATATATATAGAATTTGATGATGAAAAAATTCATAGATCCCTGAATATCCTACATGCAAATAACATGTTACAAGGAAGTAAGAAAGGTAAAGAGAAAGAAGGGTTTGCTAAATAAATAAGAAGATTGTAATTTCTTGTGTAAAACATAATGAATAATTTTACAACTGATCAATCCTTATGAAGGAGATCAAAACCCTAATAGGGAAATGCTAAGAGGTAAATTAAATTTAATAATTACTAATTAATTATTGAATGCAAATGCAAGGTGCATATTTAGTGAAATCTTAAGAAGGGACTAAAGGTAATTTAATTAATTAAATTAAATTAATCTTTTACTCTAACACCCCCCTAAATGTGAGCAACTATGCCGCTACAAACAATGCAGAAAAAGCAAAGAAACTACAATGAAATGTTGAAATCAAACTTGGTTCCTAACAACGAGGTCTAATGAGGTTCCAAATCACAATCAAATCTCTATGAATTGAAGAAATAGAGAAAACCTAGTAGAAAAAATCCTACTCCAAAAAGAGATAGAAAAGGATGCACAACTAGAACTATAGACACCTAAATCTAATTACACCACTAAGTAATCAAATTTAGTCATCTTATAGGATATTATTGATTAAATATTTTATATTTAATTAAATAATTTTCATCTCCTAGTTAATAAATTCATTTAATTAACTATAGTCCAATTGATAAAACCAAATGAGAACTCAAAATCAATTTATGAATTAAATCTCTCCATTCCTCTATCAAATTAAATAAATACAAAAATTTATTTAATTTAATCCTACATCCCCATTTATTAAATAAAACATTTAATAAATCAATCCCAAAATCCTAAACTAATCCCAAAACCCTAAACCAACCCTTTCACTTATACTAACCTCACTTAGCCAACTAACTAACCCATCCCATGAATGCTAAGCCACTTACCTCTAACCCCCCTTCTAAGCTAAGCCTAATCCCCCTCCTAAACATGTGCACATCATTAAGCATGGGTTAAGACTTTCTAACCCAAGCCAAAGTCAAAAGTCTTCCCTTGCCCTCTTATTTTCCTATCTAAGAGCATTAATGGCTCTTGCATGCCATAATGACCCTTAAATTCCTCTTACATCCCTCTTCCACACTCCTCCCTCATAACTCCCTTTGATGCTCTACTTTGAGCATCCAATCCCCTTGTCACACTTGTCACCAGGCTAGGGATTTGAAGAAGCACAATCCATCTACTCCTCTTCCTTGTATCCTAGCCCTTGCTCATCAAACCTCCATCCTCACATCCTGACTCTCCATCTCACTACCCCTTGGAATATAAATGAAACCTTCTCCCTTCAAAATTAATATTCAACTTCCATTCAAAATTATAATGTTCCTTTGAAGAATAAATCACTAAACTACACCCTTGTCATGCAAGAATCCTCAATCACCCCATACACCATAATTGACCCATTTGAAAGACCATTATCCACTGAAAGCTTGAAGAATAATTGAGCACACATCCATCCATCCTCAAACTTCTCAATAACATCAAGGTCACAATTGGGGAGCTTACCATTCTTGGTTTTCCTGCTTCAATAGTGTTTCCTTTATCTTATCATAAGTGTTGCTAATTTACTTAGTTTTGAATGTTAGCTTACTTCTTAATGTTCTTTGTATCCTAGTTTAATATCTCTATAAAAAAATCTCAAGAGACTCTCTCAAGATCATAAATATAATGAAATTCATCATGATAGAAGCTTGAGACTTCATAGCCCCCCCTCCCAAAATGGAAAAACTCTTATGTTGATGAGCATACTAATGTGGCTCTAATTTGAAGGAAACAATGGCACTAGAAAAGGATAATAAAACCCATGTATGTAAGGTGTAGGTGGAACTCTTAGCTAATACTCAAAGGAGAAAGCATGAGAATCCTAAAATAAAATCTCCAATGGAGGTGGGATAACAGGTGTTCTAAATTTGTCATATGAGAGGAGATGTGTATCCTTTGATATATCCTCAACAATTGCAGTAAGTGGCTCGATGACTAAAGCTACAATAGTAGGTAATGATGAAGAATAACCATGTATGATAAATGGAATCTAAATAAGAGGTGGAGGTTTGGAAGTCACAACACTGGTCTTAGGAACAACACATAACTTCAAGTGACCTAACTTCACCTTAGTAGTCTCTCATGAAGAAGGGGAGTGAGTCTTTGATAGTGGATATAGTGGACCAAAATGAGAGGAGTATAGTCAAGAAGAATGATCAATAATTCCTATAGCAATAGTATTTCCTATCTCACTATCTCTGATGTGCATTGAATCTTGTGAAAAATCAACTCTCTTCCCTATCCCATTGTTTGTAATTTGATAAACAGAGAGAAGGTTAGAGGGAAAAGATTGAACACAAAGTACATCATGAAATGTACCATCATCTATGCCAATAGAACCTTTCCCACATACAGTCATAATAGTGTTATTCCCCATCAAAAAGTGTGGAGTACGAGAAGCCTCACGAAGAGAATAAATCCTGAGAAGATGTCATATGGTATGAAGCACCTAAATCTAGCAACCATCCACAAGAGGGTAGAGTAGTAGTTGCACATAGTGCATGACCCTTTCCAATATCTTTACCATCTAATTGAAATGATGATAAAGAAGAAGATCTATGAGAAGTATAAGGAATATCAATGTTGCTCTTTTGAAGGAGAGCTATCAAATCTAAAACCTATTTAGCATAGCTATCTAACTTCTCCTATCATTGTGAATCATCATGATTAGTCTATTAAAATAAGAACACTTTGGTCTTTCTAGATTTAGTTTAGCCCCCTTAGGATGAGGTGGCCCTGATGAATTATGAGGGCTAGAATCAATCTAAGACTCTATAGAATGTGATTTATGTGTCTTCTCCTTCATCCCAAAAGATGGTCAAGTTACCAATGCATAAGTCTATGAGCCTGTGAGAGAATCCAAATGAGAGAGCTTAGCTTTCTCTCAAATCAAAAGATCACAAAAAAAACCTCAAAGTATGGCATGGTAAATCTATTACAAAAATCATCTTCAATTGAATAGAAGGTAGAAGCAAAAATCTAGAAGTTTCCATGAAGCTTAGAAAGAATCAGGTAGATGCACTAAGTGTTAGTCTTGGTTTTCTCACAAACCTGCAATAAAGATCTCTATTGTTTGAACTTCATCAAGAAGGCCTAAATGGAAGGAAAAGAATTTAGTACAAGAGAGGTAAGCTTAGCCTCAATTTGAAGTGCTCTAAACTTGTTGATGGTACCGAACAAGTCATTGAATTTGTCCCACATTTCTTGAGGAATGGAAGACTCATCAAGATGAAACTAATGTATTAGATATCTATAAAGAAATCGACCCCATTGTCTCATCCATCATGTTCTTATACTACAAAGTCTGATAGTGACTCTGAAATATTGGTTGCATTATATCTAAACAAGACCACAACCCTTTTGAGTGGACAAATCATGTCATCAAGGTCTTACATGTGTGATTGCTATGAGGGGTTAGAAGTTCTAGGCAAGAAGAGGTCTTGTCCATTGTTTTAGAAGGTGTTGGATTATTTTTGAAAAAATTCTAGTTTACTGATGTAAATAACATAAACAAAAATACAAAACACTCCCCAAAATACAAAAAATTGAACCCCAATTGCTAGAATGAATGTATAAACAAGGAGAGAGAGAGAAAAAATTATAGTTTGAGTATCAAATGTACCTTTGAGAAATACTGATGAAAATAGAAAATAATCTACATAGGGCTTGAGAACTTTCTGACACTTCTTTTTGATCAAAAAGCAAAGCTAAAATAAGCATGTTACACTGCAAAAAGTATAAAGATTTCATTAGACTACAAGCAGAAAAATAGGTACCAAATTGGAAAAAATTCCAAAAACTACCTACCCCATTGCACTATCTCTAAATTAGCTTTCCAACCCTTCTTTTGGACCAAAAAGAGACCCTTGTATGCTCAAGTTAGAGGGAAAAATTGATAGGGTCCCCGTATAGTAAAAAAATTGCAAAAACCTTTTAAAAATTGAATAGGGGCTTAAGTTAAGCACCCTTGGCCCCCATGTGACCATGGGTAGGGTTGGGAGGAGCTAAGGTGGCCCAACTATGGTGGAATCAGCTAGAGGTAGCCCTATGGAAGTGAAACCAAATGGAGGAAGTCTGTGAGTGGTGACTGAGTGAGTATTGGATGATGGTCAAAGAAAGGCTTAGGAGAAATAGCATAATGGATGGAGGCTAGGAAAAGTTGTAGGAATAGCAGAGTGCAAGCCACTCTTGGAAGTAGAGCGGGGGTACTCCAACCAAAGTGGTGGTGCAATTCTTTTTATACTGCAAGAGTTATTTTTAACACTTTTTTTAAAAAAAGTTTCTTTTGTAAAAAATGCATTAAAATGTGTGCTAGAAGTCATATGACCCTAGTATGCAAAAGAAATTTCCTCCCAAGGCGAAATTGTCTAAAATTGAAAAACTTTATTTGAAAATAGGGATTTTGATAGCTTCTTAATCTAATTGTGAGATATTTTTGACATCAAAGTGCTCTAAAAATTAGAGACCCCCTATTTTTAGAAAAAAAAACCCAAAAAACACCAGATTTTTAATTCTTCTTTTCCTTCAAACAAGAATAGGTTGTCACAAGCAAGGCTCTAACACCATGTAGAATTTGATGATGAAAAAATTCATAGATCCCTAGATATCCTATATGCAAATAGCCTATTACAAAGGAAGTAAGAAATCAAGAAAGAGAGAAGGCTTTTCTTAATAAACAAGAAGATTGTATTTTATTGTGCAAAATAGAATGAATGAATTTACAACTAATCAACCCTTATGAAGGAAATCAAAACCCTAAAAGGGAAACCCTAAGAGGTAAATGACATTTAATAATTACAAATTAATTATTAAATAAAAATACAAGGTGCATAAAGTAAAATCTTAAGAAGGAAGTAAAGGTAATTAAAAAGTTTAAATTAAATTAACCTTTTACTCTAACACCCCCCTTAAGATGAGAAATAATGCAGCTACAAATAATGTGAAAAAATTAAGGAAACTACAATGCAATGCTGAAAGAAAACTTGGTTCTTGGCAACAAGGCCTAATGAGGTACCCAATCACAATGAAATATCTATGAACTGGAGAAATGGAGAAAACCCAGTGGGAAAAACCCTACTCCAAAAAGTGATAGAAATGAATGCACAAATGAATCATCTCAAGAGACTCTCTCAAAACCATAAGTACATTAAAAGCCCCCATCATAGAAAATTCAGACTCCAAAGCGCCCCTAGAATGACATAACTCTTGTTTTGATGAGCATACCAATGTGGCTCTAATTTGAAGGAAATAAAGGTAGTGGATAAGGATGATAAAACCCATGTATGTAAGGTGTAGATGGAAATCCTAGTAGATGATCAAAGGAGAAAGCATGAGAATCCTAAAATGGAATCTCAAATTGAGGTGGTATAACAAGTGTATTGAATTCATCATTTGAGAGGAGATGTGTGTCCTCTAATATATCCTCAACAACTGTAGTAGGTGGCTTGATGAATGGAGATGCAATAGTAGGCAATGCTAGAGAATAATAATGTGTGATAGATGGAATATGAATTCAAAATATGTACTGCTATAGGTATTAGATAGTGTAGACAAAACCTTATGAATGTCACCAAAATATGGATCATCTTTTTATAGGTGTTGGAGGGCATAAATTACCATGCTTTGTACCTACACTTCTTCAACTAACCTAACTCTCTTGCTAAGAGCATCTACTACCTAATTTGTAATACCTTTCTTGTGTTTTATAGAAAATGTGAAGGCTTGGAGTTGTTCAACCCATTTCATATGCCTGCAACTTAACTTGTCTTGGCTATTAAGGAAACTCGTTGGATGATTGTCTATATAGACAATAAAGTATTTAGGAAGCAAGTAATTCCTTCATTTCTTGAGGGCCTAAACCATAGCATATAGTTATAGGTCATATGTATTGTACTTCTTCTTGGCATCATTTAGTTTTTTAAAGAATAAGATCACTAGTCTTCCCTCCTGACTGAGGACTACACCTATGGCTAGGTTGCTAGCATCAGTGTCCACTATGAACAATTTATTGAAGGCATGTAGTGCCAACATGGGATATTGTGCAACTCTTCCCTTCAAGTATTCAAAAGCCTCATCTTACTTGTGTAGTCCACTAAAATTTTATTTTCATATCACCTTTGATGGTATCAAGTAAAGGTGCATAAATGTGACTAATTTTTTTGACAAATTTCCTTTAAAAGGTTGCCAATCCATGGAAGCTCATGACTTCCCCTAAGGTCTTAGGTGTTGGCCAATTGAGGATAGCCGCTAAGTTTCTAGGATCCATTTTCAAAGTGCCCTTTGAGATGACAAAACCAAGAATTGTAACTATGTTTGCCTAAATGCACATTTTTCTAGATTTATTCTTCTCATTTTGCCTTTGGAGAACTTGTTCTAAATGTTTCATATGTTCTTCCTTGATGTCACTTAAGATCAATATGTCATCTAAGTAGACCACTAAAAACTTTCCTATGAAATCATGAAGCACTTCATCAGCTTCATGAAGGTTCTAAGGGAATTACTAATACCAAATGATATTAAAATCCATCCATGCAATCCTTTGGTAGTTTTAAATGTTGTTTTCCACTCATCTCTAGGCCTTATTCTTATTTGGTGATAGTCTAATTTAAGGTATATCTTTTAGAATAGCATGCTCCTCCCAGTTGGTCTAATAGATCTTCTATTATGGGTATAGGGAACCTATACCTTATTGTTGTTTTGTTTATTTCCCTAGAGTTATTTCATGGTCTCAATTTTCCATCCTTTTTATGGGAAAAAACACTAGGTTCTACTTAAGGGTTGAGACTCTTTTGTATGAGTCCTTTTGCTAACAAATCATTGATTTTCCTAGAAACCTCTACATTCTGATTAGGAGTGAGTTTGTAAGAAGCTTTTTTGGGTAAGGAAACACCTAGTATGAAGTCTATTTGGTGAGATATATCCATTAATGGTGGAAGTTCATCTAGTGTGTCCCCTAAAAGTATTCCTCTATACTTTTGTAGAAGAAAATCTACTTCCTTGGGTACTTCTTTATACATTTCTTTCATCTTTGGTTTGAGGACTAGGGCATACCCTATCTCAAAATATTGAATAGTGTTAATCATTTCTTTTTCTCCTACCATGATGAGTAATTTTTCCTATATTTCTCTTGGTGAGTATCAAGAAAAGGGAGTAGGTTATACTTATGACCACCCTAATTGATTTGATACTTGTTTGTGAAACCATCACATTTGGCCTTTAGGTCATACTACCATGGATTCCCTAGAAAAAGGTAACAAACATCCATATCTACAAGATCACAAAGGACTCTATTCTTGTAGTCTCTAATTGAAAAATCTACCCAAACCTATTCATTTATAAGGATTTCTTGTCCATTTCTCAACCAAGATACATGAGAGGGATTTGGGTGGGGTACCTTCTCAAAATTTAGTTTGTCTACCATTTCTTTACATACAATATTTTCAATAGAACCAAAATCAATAACTACTTTACATACCTTTCTATGACTCTTCCATTTGGTCCTTAAGAGAGTCTTTCTTTGGGGAGCCTCCACTAGTATAGGTGCTTGGATCAAGGTTATTTTCATCATGAGAGTAGCCCCTTCTTCACCATTATAGTCTCTTGAATTTTCATCATAATCTTCTTGTACAAGATTTGTTCTTCTCTCTCCTTGGCTATTCTGCTTCTTAGGACAAGTGTTAGTATAGTGACCTATCTAGTTATAGTTGTAGCATTTGATCTGCCCTTGGTTTTTCCACCATTTCTACCTCTGTCATTACCTATCCTTCCTCTATATCCACCTCCTGAACTGCTTTCTCTTGGGTATTCTCTTTATTGGAATCTCCTTATGGCCTATTGTTTTGTGTTCCTCTTCCTCTATAGTTTCCTCTTACTCTATCATTCTTCCCTTTATTTCTTCCACTTTGTTCATTTCTTCTCTTGAACTTTTCTTCAACCTTGAGTGCCAATTGGTATCATTATTTTACTATGGTAGGGCTTGTTACAATAAGTTCATCTTGAATGCAATACTTAGTCCTTGCATATATCTAGCAAGTTTCACACCTTAAACTTTAGCAAGCTTAGTTTTCATTACCAATTTCTGAAATTCTTCATTGTAGGTAGAGATATCCATATCTTTTTGTCTCAAACTCATCCTTTTCATATGAAGCTTGATTTACATAATTTTTAGGGACATAAGTTTCTCTGAGTAGGGTCACTAACTTCTTCCATGTGGTTACTAGATTTTTTTTTCTTCACTTTATCATCTTGAGTGAAGTTCCACCATGTAACTGCAGAGCCTTTCAACTTGAACTTGGAAATCTTCACCCTCTAGTTCTTAGGGATGTCTTCACAATCAAAGAAACTGATTAGGGCATCTACCCAATCTATTGTAACATCTGGTTCCATCTTCCCATTGTATGTATGCAAATCAAGCTTAGCATCCATGGTTCTCCTTTGCATAGATTTTAGAGTCTTTATAGGAAGCCTCTAATTAGTACACCATTCTTCTTCCTCCTACTCAAGGTGCTCTTCATCACTCCCTTGTCTAACTTCTTTAGAGTTTTCACTACTTTTGTTAGAAAGCTCTTCCTTAACATTTTTCATCTCTTGCCTCATCAATTGCATTTCCTTGTTCCTTTGTTCATCTTGCCTTAATTTTTGCTCTCTAAGGTATTTCACTATCTCTGCATTGGTCATCCTTGTAGACAACCCTCCATCATCTTCTCTATCCATGGTGTTATTATACCTTTCACCTAATGGATCTTAGGTTGCCCTAATACAACTTGATGTAGAGCTCTCCCTAGATTAGGAAACTTTTTTGTGGTGTATGTTTGTGTCCTCTTTTAGAGGGATCTACACCTTTGTAAAATATTTCATACAAAACATCAACTAGGCACTCCTTTAGAGTACTATTGGGTCTTTTAGAAAAACACAACCAAATGCTTAAAATGGGAACCTATGTGCTAAGAGGGGAATGGAAACGTTCCACAACATCCACTGATATCAAGGTGGTGGAATACAATAGCTTAGTCTATGTCCAAAGATTAGACAACTTTTAGGCCTAGTGGCCTATAAGCCCTACAAATGATGAAATTGGGTCTTAGAAGCTTCTCCAAAGGACCTAGAAAACAAAGTATAAATTTAGAAATCCTTTTGGAAGTTGTATCAAATTTTAAGGTTTTAGACTCCAACCTAGAAGATGAGTACCAAAACCTAAGTATAGCAATAGGCCTAATTAGGCCTAATTGGCTAGGTTTGTGAAGGAAGTCCTCAGCAAACCAATGTCTAGGCTTAGCCACTAGTTGAGATACTTGGAGGGATCTATAAGAGACCAAAATCTACCATCATACTTGATTTATCTATCCCAAAATTTCTCCAGACACTTCAATCTCTATTATCCTAAACCAAACACATAGAGATGTTTGGCCTAGGGCTGGGTTGTAAAAATTGGAAAATTAATCCCCATCTCCCATCCTTCCAAATCCTATAGTATACCCTCCTCACTTGAATTTTCCTAAGTAGAAAGGAATTCCCATAGTGGAAAAGCAAGTTAGGGCATTTTCTGCCAAAAATTGTCAATGAATGGAGGGCCTTGGTGCACATGAGAGATATTTTTTGATGTCTTTTGACTTAGATCACTTCAAATCTTCAAAAATATTGCATTTCCTTCCTAGATCATCTTAGATTCTAATTTAATCACTCATTTTCTTTCTCCAATCTATACCAATCCATACATACAAATATTGCAGTCCAATTACAAGGAAAATAGTAGGTTTTGATTGATTTCAATTGCATAATTACATTATATGTCTTCCACCCACCTAAAAGGGCTATATGAAAAGCTTTCCCAACTAATCTAATCAATTTTCAAAGATTGTGACCAATGGGAGGTTATTATGCAATAGTTGACGACTTTTTCAAAAGTTGCTAAGCAACTTTTGTTGTAATGTGCAACTTTTTGCAATGTATGCAAATTGTGCACTTTTTCCATGCTAGGACCTTCCTTTAGTATCCTAGGGACCTAAAACATGTTAATAATTCTAATAACACACCTAACCTATCCTAACTAAGATGTTCCCGATGACCATAGTCAAAAGCCAATGGTTTATAAAACACCAATGGTGACTAGGCCTTATAAGTAGGCTTATTCGAATGAGAAAACAACTTCTAAAAGATATATAAGACTCTTAGGTATAAGTAACCTTGAGTGAATCTCATAAAGAACTTGTAGGAGTGGATTCTTGGAGAGTGAAGGTATAGATCTTCTACACCAAAAACATTAATAATAGATGTTGAGGAGATGCAAAAGGAAAAAGAATCCACTAAGGTACAAGAAGAAAAGAAAGACAAAGAAAAAGAGTCTAAGGTAGAATGGTACACCATAGGTCCGTAAGGACCACAAGTCTTGGGACCTCTATTAGAGGTAAATAAGGAGACTAGGCCAAAAGAGAATGGGAATAAGAAGGAAGACAATAATATTGATGCATCATAGATAGTGCTGAGTGTGGGAGCTCACACTCCACCCCTAGCTACTTTAGATTCCACATATGCATAATAGGTAAAATTTCCTATAGTACAAGCATTTCCAAGTACTATTTTTGTTTCCCATAGTACTAATGGACAAGTTAGACTGAGTGGTAAAACCTCTTCACACACTCAAACCTTAGTTGTGTCGAGCAACATCACACCCAAGAAGAATAAAGAAAAAGAGAAAAAGATGAGTTCTCTAAGTAAATATGTTACCTTGGATGAAGTGATTAAGTTACTTGACTAGGATTTGAAGAATTTTTCATTTGAGAAAATAATCATATTGTAGGATATCTTAGCAAGAAATAAAAGACAAGAAGAAATAAGGAGAGAGAAAAAATATAAGCAAGTGTTGGATGATATAAAGGATATTTTTGTTGATACATTTAACATTCATCATATTGATGAACAAGATCCCATTATTTCTCAGTTTGTACAAATTGTTGAAAAGGTAAACATTGAGGATATAGAGACTAATGAAAAACTAATGGCCTAGACTAAAAAGAAGTTTGACAAAAAGGTACTTGTGGATTTCTCTACTGTAATTTCATTGAAGAAATTTTCACTCTTAGCACTCAAGTACAAAATCTAGAAGAATAGATAGAGAAAATTAAAAAAAATTTAAAATACTCTTTTTGATGTGACCAAATTCACAAATGAATTTAAAGCTACTATTGAGAAGATTGAGGAAGATTTGAAATCTTTGGGCAACACTATTTCTCAATTTGTTGGATAAAGATCAATACATTATAACAAATTATTGTTTTCACTAGGGAGGTTATCCAAGATACACACAATAGATAGTTGAATGAGGGATAAAATTGTCTCCATCTAGTCACTATTAATACCTCATTTAGAGGTGATGCAATGTGAGTTATCTTCAACAAAGGATTTGCTAGAAAGTGAAGTCCACCAATATAACTGAGAGGGGGGATGAATCAATTTTCCAACTATTATGATAAATATCAACCTTATTAATCCTTGACTATATGATCAATATAATAAAAAACCATAATAATGTATTCATACACAATAACACTAGATATGTTAACTATGGAAACCCTTTTTTACAGGGAAAACCCCGATGGGGATGGTACCCAAAAAATTATGTACTAATATAAATATTCCTTGTTAGAGGATGGGCCTTGTTAGGAGGCAATGAAATATGTTCAGTACATATCAGTCCTTGTTAGGAGATTCAAACCCTTGTAGGAGTTGTAGAAGGTAAATGGACCCACTATCCAAATAGATTCAAGGGCAAGACCACTAAACTCACTATCCAATTGATCTTTGTATTATTCCTTGTAGAATAATAGAAATGATTTGTAATTGTACTTCCTCTTCCTATGTCCTATTAACAAGACTTTCTTCTTCTTCTAGTCTTGATACCAAGTCATCAATTTTGCATCCAATAATCCCTTGGATCACTTACTGACATTTACCAAATACTTTGCATATGTCTTCAAAAATTTATGCTTCATGCCATCTCTCAAACAATAAAATTATTCCTCCTTTATACCATGTGCTCAAAATAATTTCTTGATTCAGCCTTAAGGCTTTTCATATTAATTATAATAGGACCATATTAAGATAATTAATTATTTTAAAATTACACAACATTGTCAACTTGAAGTCTTTACAAATTCTCACATGTGTGACCTCAAGCCTTGTGCACTTGCTGACATTACCATCAGACTATCTACTATCACTATCTAACCTAACATATCACAATTCTATCTGTATTAGGAGATATAATCCATTCATCATAAATTGCTTCTCAAGAATCCTATTTGTATACTGATTTCTATAAATCAAGCATATCCTATGCATTTCTTTGACTTACTTATGCATACTTAATCATGTAATCAAGACATATGTAGAACATGTCTATAATTGTGCTTGACCTAATCATCAATACTCCATCTATATGACCTTGATTTCTTTTGGCTACTCTGTCAATCTTCATAGAAATATTGCTATGTTGACATCAATGAAAAACATAGTCATGAATACAACATGTCAATCATGCTAACAATCTCCGATGTGCTCTAGCAATACCTAGGATACTCCTTGAAAGGAATAGCATCAACATTCATTCTTACAATCTCCCCCTTTGGCATTTATGGAAACATAGATGAAAAATATCTAGGTTCCAAGAATACCAAAACAACACCTTTTTGTTGTTGTTGTTGTTGTCATTCTCTTCTTTTCAAATTCTCTTCATCAATCAAATCTGAAATACTCTCAAATCACTTCTCTTTCTCCATCTCTTTCTTTAGGATTGACATCAATTTTTAACACTCCAACTCTTAGGAATAGTTCTCATATTCTCCCTTGTTCAATGTTTCTCCCCATTGACATGATTGACTCAATATTTCCCTTATTCATGGGTGATCTCAATCTCTCCCCATTAGAGGATCTTATCCCTCATTCATGACACTTCTCTCTCCCCATTCATAGGAGATTTTTTTCATGCAATCTCTCCCCCACTGACATCAATGAAAAAGGCTTCATTATTTCAATCATCTATTTCAAGTCTTCAATTAGATAAAGTGTCCAAAGATAATGTTCAAAACTACCTACCAAGATTCCTTGATGACTCTACTCATCTTAGATACTCCCTAATACAAGAAGCATCAACATCCAGTCTAGTCAAACAATAGTGCTTTGTACCACTAGACTAATGCAATGTCTACATCATCTACTCAAAAGTAGGCAAGGGCATAACCCCAAGCATACCTCACAAGTACTCAAATGTATATTTAGGTAAGGGCTTCATAAAGATATTTTCAATCTAATCTTTTGTACTTACTTATTCCAGTCTAATTTCTTTCTCTACAACCTTCTCTCTCAATACATGATACTTAATAGCTACATGCTTAGTCTTAGAATGCAACATAGGATTCTTAGACATACTCATTGTACTTTTTTTATTACAATGTATGACAAAAGGTTCTAAAAATTCTATCCCAATGTCCTTCAACATCTACTTCATTCACATGATCTAATTACAATTGTTTGCTACTACTGCATACCTTACTTTAGCTATACTCTATGAAATACAATCTTGATTCTTACTTAGCCAAGAAGCCAATCTTCCTCCAAGGAAAAATTCTCCACCACTAGTATTTTTCTATCATCCACACTTCTTTCCCAATCCACATTAGTATAAGCACACAAAGTGAAATTACTTGATCTATCATACCATAATCCATAAATAGGTGTACCCTTTATCAATCTAAATATCCTCTTTACTACTACATAATGAGATTCATTAGGATCATCTTGAAATCTTTCTACTATCCCAATTACATTTTCTATATCTGGTCTAGTGTGAATCAAATATTACAAACCTCCGATCATTGATCTATACTTCTTTTGCTCGACTATAGGTGCCTCATCTTTGCTAGATAACTTGTGACCAATTATTGTGGATGTACCAATAAGCTTACTGTAGAACAAGATTTTAGTGTGCAAAGAACATTAGCAACAAGGAAAACATTCACAAACATAAAACTATGTTCCCATATAAGTTTAGAGAAAAGAAGGTATAAGAGAGTGCAAACTAAAAAGCAAGATCACTCCAAAAATGTTGTAGATGTGTCCTTTGATGTAGGTGTATGCTCCATAATATTGCTCAAACTTCAAATATATGGATGGGATGAGTGAAATAAGGTTTCAACAATGGAGTCATGGAGTGATTTTTCCATTATAATGGTATTTTGGTAGTTTATGAGATCTCAAAATAGCATTATAACTTTGCATGGAAGGTGGATGATTTTGTGAAGGGAGGACGTTCAATTTATAGGCTAAGGGTTGAAGAAATGGAGGGCCAAGATGTAAGGATGGCAAGACGGTGAGGGAGGGCTAAGATGCACTTAAAAGGGAGCACATGGATTGTGCTAGTTTAGCACCAAAAGGGAGGTGACACTTGTCACAAGGAGGGTGAGTATGAGAGGATAGGATAAGGGTTGGTCAAAGGCTTGATGAGGGTGGTTGAGTATGGAAGAGTCATGAGTGAGGATGGGAGAGGTGTAAGAGATGTGTAAGGGTCATTTATGGCTTTGTGGGCTTCATAAATATTTATGGTTGGGATATTTTGAGGGGAGACTTTGGTTTGGTTTAGGAAAGTCTTAAACTTGTTTAGGGAATGTGACAAGTTTAGGGGGGAATTAGGCTTGGGTTTAGGAATAGCTTAGGGATGTTAGAGATATGCAAGTGGATGTCATTCATGAGGGTGGGTGAGTTAGTGGCTAAGCTAGGTTAGTATGGGTGGATGGGGTGGATTAGGCTAAATGGAGGATTTAGGATAAGGTAGGGGCTATTAGATTTGAGGGCTTTATAGATTTATTTAATAAATGAGGTTTTTGGAATTAGATAGGATAATAGGATTAATTGATAAATAGTAGGTTATTTGATTTATCAATTAGGACTATAGATGATTAATTAAATTAATCAGCTAGGGGATGGAAAAGGATTAATTAAATAAGAATTTAATTAATGATGTCTTTAGAGATAGCTAAATAAGATTACTAAAGTGGTGTAATCAAATTTAGGTGTCTACATTTTGCCCCTCTTTGACATAGTGTTGAGACAATACTATTTCAAAGAAGTTCGAACAGAGACAACACGAGGAAGATGTTTTAGCAACAAGGTTTCCCTAATCTCAGATAAGAAGAGGAGAGACTAGACTTAGAGATGCCCCCTTAAGAAGGCGGCGAGGAGAGAAGACGAGGCTCATCGGCTTCTTAAAAAAGAAAAAGAAGCTGGGATAAGAAAAGACACAGATTGGCAAAGAGAAGGGGTTGAATTAGCTCAAACTCTCACTATGGGAGAATGATAAAGGAGAATCAGATGCACAAGAGGAAGCAAGCTTAAGACTTTAGGGAAGGTGGAGGATGAAGGAGCGGAGCACTATAAAAAAGAATCCAGGATAGGGAGAAGGATGAGGGGATTATAAAGCTGATGCAACAGGATTTCAAAGAGTCAGATTGGCGAGAGATGGGTTTCAGAGATCCCTAGGACTAGGATTGTGGATCTTGAAAGATGAGGCTTAGTGGATTGATTGGATTGGTGGATCCCTAAGACTAGGATTGTGGATCCCTAAAGCTAAAAGTGAAGATTGATTCAAAGAGATACTAATGCATAAGCTGGGATAGGTTCTAGATATGGATGGGGGATAATGGAGATGAAGGGAATCCATTGAAGCTTTTTGAGCAGTGGGGTACTTCAAAGAGAAGTACCACCATGTAGTTGAGCACTATATTTGCTATAGGACTATTGGTTAATTTCCAAGGTTACCAAGAACATCAAGGCCTTTTCACCAACTATCCAGAGGATTGATGAACTGACTCAAAACAAACATGCAAGGATTGTCCCAGCATCACACATGAATCTAAGAAGAATCAGAGTGGAACCGACACTAGGTAACCCACAAGCAGAAATGAAAAACAAACAAAAGACCTGATCAAGACCTTACGCTCAGATTGCCCCATTCGTAGCATACCATGATATGGAAGATCGTGGCAACCTTGAGGAGGGAACAAAAAGATTGCTTAGAAAAGATACTTCAAGACCCAAAAGGGAAGATTCCAAATCAAAAGAAAGCAAAAATCCAAAAGAGAACCATTTGCCAATGAGATGGGTAGGATGAGGTACTAACAGACCAAGATCAAACATGAGGAAAGCTATATCCTACAAGGATCTATCAGAGAGCACCTAAGCTGATGGATCTAGATGAGTGATGCATCTGGCAAGCTGAACTAAGAGGATAACACTTTGGTGATAGGAGATCTAGATAAAGGATGCATTGGAATAGCTAACCAAGGGTTGTGTGATGTGTGCAAGATGCTGATCAAGGATGAACTGACACGAAAGCTAGATAGATACAATGGTACTAAGCTAAAGAGGATGTACAAGCTGACGGACCAAGATATGTTACAAATGTACAAGGTTGTTCATGTTGTGGTTTTTTGTGAGATGGAAATATTTGTGAAGGGTGGGATGTCTGTAATAGTTGATAGGTGGATAGGTAGATGGTTTACGAAAAGCTTAAGGAAAATGGGGTTCTTTGTGTGCATGTGATAGGATACAAACTAGGATACAAGCTTTGGTATATAATACAAGTTGGAATATGGTACAAGCTTTGGACAATATTTGGATATACAAGCTATGATACAAGGGATGATACAAGATTTACAAGCTGGGGTGCAAGATTTGCATGCTGAGATACAAGATTTACAAGTTGTACAAGAGGTATTTACAAGCTTCATTAGATTTTGGATATTTGGTTGGAACACCAAGGGAACAAGCAGGTGTTTTATGGGATGGTGGGTGAATGGATGAGGGATAGGATAGTGATAGATAATGGATTAGTCTTAGTACACAAGGTGCCTGAATTACCAGGTCAAGGTACCTATCCAAGGTGCTTGAATTGCCAAGTTTTCACCATTGGATGCTTATTTCTCTTTACTATTTTTTTTGTATTTTTCAAAAGCTAGGTATACCAAGGATTTTCAAGCATAGAACTTCTTGAGATGAATGATGTTAGTAGGATCATTCAAGATTTCTCCTTTCGGTGTAGATAACTGATAGGCTCCATAGCCAAAGGAGGTAGTGACAACATAAGGACCAAGCCATGTAGGTTCAAACTTGCCTTTCTTTTCTCGATCTGCTTGGACTTTCATGTTTTCTTTGAGGACCATGTCGCTTGGCTGAAAGTGTCGTGGAAGCACCTTCTTGCTGAAATTCCTTTTGAGATGAGTTTGATAGATGGTGAGATGATCATAGGCTTGTTGTCACTTCTCATCTAAGAGATCTAACTGGGTGAGTCTGGCAACTATGTATTCTTCATCTGATATTTGCCCTTGCAAAGATATGCGCAAGGAGGGAAGTTCAACCTCTATGGGTAGTACCACTTTGACACCATAGACTAGGGAGTATGGAGTTGTTCCTATGGATGTACAAAAGGAGGTTCGATAGGCCCATAGGGCTGGATTTATTTGTAGGTGCCAATCGCGACCAGAATCATTGACGACTTTCTTTAGGATTTTGAGGAGGGTTTTGTTAGTTGCCTCTGCCTAGCCATTACCTTGTGGGAAATATGGGCTAGAAAAGTGGTGATGGATGTAGAGGGAAGTGCATAATTCTTCCATGTTGATATTTTCAAAGTTACCTCTGTGGTCGGTGAAGATGGTGGATGGGATGCCGAAGCAGCAAACAATGTGGTACAAGATGAACTTGGAGACCTGAACTCCTATAGCTGAGACTAGGGGGACTGCTTCCACCCATTTAGTGAAATAGTTTGTAGCTATTATTATCCATTTATGTAAATCAGATGAGAGAGGTGTGATAGTTCCAACTAGATCAAGGCCCCAACAAATGAAAGGCCAAGGTGGTGCAATAGGCTGTAGATCTTGTGCTAGAGCATACACAAGATTTGCATGTTGCTGACATGGGAGACACTTTCTAACAAAGTCACAGGAGTCTTCTTCAATGGTAGGCCAATAGTAGCCTACTCTAAGGATTTTTCAAGCTAGGACAATACCACTCGTGTGGGCACTGCAAAGTCTAGAGTGCACTTCTTTTAATGCCATCGCGGCCTCATTTTCATCTAAACATCGAGAGAGAGTATCATGATAACCCTGACGATATAGGGTATTGGCTATGATAACATAGCGGGATGATTTTTGGATGAGGTTCTGGCATTGGGTACATGTGAGGTGAGGGGATATGATACCATCGTTAAGGTAAGCATAAATCTCATGGTACCAAAGGGATTGGGGACCAACCAAGATATAAACATGGTTTGAGTCATCATTCGCATAGGCAGGTGTGAGGAGCTACTCGACTAAAAACTCATATTGTGTAGCTGCTTGGGGAATTTCCAAGAGTGAGTCGATAGTAGCCATAGCGTCTACTACTCTGTTTTGCATTCGAGGCACTTGTGTAAACTAAAGCTTTGTAAAATGCTGGGTTAGCTGATCAACTAGCTCTTTGTAGGGTAATAGCTTTTCATCTTTGGTTTGATATTCATTTAGGGCTTGCTTGATGATGAGCTGAGAATCACCAAAGATTTGTAACTCAGTGATGTTCCATTCTGTAGCTATCTTTAATCCTACTATGAGAGCCTCATATTCAGCTATATTGTTGGTGCTAAGGAATTGTAACTTGAAGGCTTTTGGAATGTAATCTCCTTGAGGTGTGACCATCAATATTCCTACCCCTGATCCATGAGATGTGTGTGAGCCATCAAAATAAAGTTTCCATAGGGGCTGTTCTTTAATTAGATAGATATGTTCATCTGAAAATTTTTTGATCAAAGGATATACATCTATTAGAGGTGCATCAGCTAGGTGATCTGCTATAGCTTGCCCTTTGATTGCCTTTTTGTCCACATACTGGATGTCAAATTCGCTAAGGAGCATAACCCATTTAGCCAAACGGCCTGTAAGTGCTATTTTGGAGAGCATATACTTGAGAGGGTCAATCTTGGAAACTAGTTGGATGGTATGACTTAGCATGTAGTGGCAGAGCTTTTGAGTTGAGAAAACAACTGCCAAACAAGCTTTTTCCATAGGAGTGTAATTGAGTTCATAACCAACTAGGGTTCTACTAATGTAGTAGATGGCTCTTTCTTTTTCGTAGTCATCAAGCTGTGCTAGAAGTGCCCCTAGAGTAGTAGGCATTACTGATATGTACAAGATCAAGGGACAATTAGGAACTAGTGGAACCAAGATAGGGGGATTGGTGAGATACTGCTTGAGATGATCAAAGCTGCGTTGACATAAAGGATCCCACTTGAAGTTTTCATCCTTCTTTAGTAAATGTGCAAATGGTGTACACTTATCTGCAAGCTGGGAGATGAAGCACCAGATGGATTGAAGCTTTCCCTGAAGAGAGCAAAGCTGTTGCAGTGTCTGGGGAGGAGGTATGTCTAAGATAGACTTGACCTTCTTGGGGTCGATCTTTATATCTCATTTAGAAACTATAAAACCTAGAAGCTTTCCAAATGTGACACCAAAGATACGCTTCTTGGGATTAAACATGAGGTGATATTTGGCTAACCTATCAAAGACTTTCTCCAGGTCAGCAAGATGACCCAGGAAGGTATGAGATTTAACAAAGATATCATCCACATAATCCTCCAAAATGCTATGGATGAGATCATGAAAAATGGCTATCATAGCTCTTTGATAGGTAGCCCCATCATTCTTTAGGCCAAAAGGCATCATGTTGTAACAAAAGGTTCCCCAAGGGGTAGTGAATGTTGTCTTATGCTGACCCTCTTCTGCAATCTTGATTTTATTATATCCAAAAAATCCATCCATGAGGGACAAAATTTCATGTCCAGCTGTAAGATCTACAATCATATCTATGTTGGACAAGGGAAAATCATTTTTTGGACAAGCTTTGTTAAGATCTCTGAAATCAGTGCAGATTCTGATGTCATCGAAAGGTTTAGTGACGGGGACCATGTTGGAGATCCACTCTGAGTAGTCAATAGGTCGGATAACCTTAGCAGCTAACATTCTTTCTAATTCAGCTTTAACAAGTAATGCCACTTTGCGGTGCATTTTTCTAAGCTTTCGTCTGACGGGCTTGATCTTTGGATCGACTGCAAGATGATGAACTACAAGCTTTGGATCAAGCCCTGGCATATCCTGATATGACCATGCAAATCGGCCAATGTTCTCTAATGAGACCTCAAAGAGGAGGTCAGCTCAGTCTTGTGATAGGGATTCAACAATGTGAACAAGTCTGGGGATCTCTAAAGAACTGATGTTGACTTCTCTAGTATCCTCAATTAGAATAGAAGACACCTCTGGTCGATTATCATGAGGAGGCAATGCTAAATCCTCATGTTCTGCTTGTGACTCTAGATTTTCTTGCTGAGGGGCTCTCTTTGCTACCTTAGCTAGTCTTGGATTTACCTTAGTTCCAATTTTGGGTGTATCAAAACTAGGCTGGGGATTTTCTCCAAAATACCCCTTGGGATCTAGCTTATAGATATAGGAAGAATTTGGCTTTGTTTTCTTGTGAGGTTTTTCAGCTCCCATGAATCTCAAAAGTGCTTCCTCTGATGTGAACTCATCAATGTGTATGAGGCTTGGTTGGTCCCAATCTATGAGTTGTGGATGAACGAGTGGTAGGTCAATGAAATGGATGGATAGTTCTTGGAGAATAGAGTCTCTGAGGAAGATTTGGTCTGGGATATCATCGTAGGCTCTCTTTTCAACTTCATCAAGAATGTCTTTGATTTCGAAAAGGTCGTGGTGAATGTTCAAAAAAATGTGACAATCCGTATTGGTGCCCCCAGTTGTGGGTATGCCAAAGCCAAGACCTAACTTCGATTCCCACTTGTGTGTGTTGATGGGGCACTGCATGCCTCTTTCTCTAGTCCTAGACCACCACCTTGATAGTTCCATTTTTTAGTGATGAGCTTATGTTCTTGGGGATACTTTTGGCTAAAGTGATCAAGGCGTGCTTGATTTCTTAGAGGTGCATCCTTATGTAACCAATTGTTGATATCTAGAGTGAGATCCTCATGAAGAAGGATTTTTGAGGATACAAAGGTTGTTGGGCCAAACTGTTTGTATCAAGGAGGTGAAATCTCCTTAGCTTTGTGATATGTTGATCATCCATGGATGTGTGGATCAAGTGTGAGTGCCCCGATAGCAAATGCATTTGACAGACTATACTGTCCACAACCTTTGTTATTGATCTTCACGGTAGATAGGGTGGAGGTGAGGATGGTTTCTAGGTCATTACAAGTGTGGGATGAGCTGGCGATGGTTGTGCTGATATCAATTCTAGGGAAATGGTTTGTATATGAGGCTTCAACTGCATTGCAGTAAGCAAAGGGTTCTGGATTAGCATGGATGGTTACATCAGTGCCTTGATGCAAAAATTTGACACACTAATGGTAAGTGGATGGAACGGCTTTCATGGCATGAATCCATGGGCGACTGAGGAGGATATTAAATGGTAGGTTTAGATCAATAACGTGGTAGAGTGTTTCTTGGATGACTGGCCCAACCTTGATTGGTAGCAAAATAGTTCCTTTTGTGGTTCTTTCCAAGTTGTCATAAGCTTTGATGGTGATAACCTCACTGATGATATCTGCCTTAGTATACCCAGCTTGTTTTATGAATTTTAGGGTGCAAATATTCAAGGCTGATCCATTATCTATCATTACTCTTTTTATGGAAAAATTGGATACCATGATGGCCATGCGAAGTGGAAGGGTGTGATCTGGCTCGACCACGGGTATGTCAGTGGGTTTGAAAGATAGGGCACATGAGGATGAAAGGTGTCCAACAAGATTACAAAAATTAGTAGCATTGATATCTGAAGGGACACAAGATTCTATGAGAGCATTGTCAAGGATGTTTTTGTACACAAGACTAGTGCGGAGAAGGTCTAAAATGGAGATTTGGGCTGGCATGTTCCCAAAGTGTTCCAAGATATTGTACTAGCTTTTTGATGGAGTTAATGGTGCTGGTGAAACTGGTGGGCCTATGATGTTAAATCGCGCTCTTTGAGTGGTGACTGCACACTCATTGTTTGGTCCTTGGATATTGATAACATTAACAGAAGGTTCTTTTTCAGATATACAACCAATAAGGCTACCATAGTCTATATAGGATGAAGTGTGGTCATTGTTCTTCCCATGTTGTTGGTTTGGTTGGCGGTTGTTGGTGTTGTTGTTGTTGGTTTGCATAGGTGCTTTTCTAGGATTTTTGTTGTTGTGAGGAGGAAAAGCATTTTGATAGATCTGTAAGCCTGCATTGGGAGAGGTTTGGGCACCAATAGTGATTTCTTTCCGATCAATGAGGTCCTACACATAATCTTTCAGTTTCATGCATTTGAGGGTAGTGTGACCTTTTACCCTATGAAATTTGCAGTACTCATTATCTTTGTACCATGCAGCTTTAGATTGGCTTGGGTCGATTTGCTGGGTAGGAGGAAATTTGATGAGGTTTTTCTTGACTAATTTCTCAAAAATGACATCCAATGGCTAACCAAGGGGTGTATAGTTTCTAGGTACAGGTTGGAATTTGGGCTTTTGCCCTACAGCTACATTGATGGCATTAGCTTGATTGCTAGACCCTTGAAAGTTGGGTCTTGGATTGTGGCTTTGATAGCTTTGGTGTTTCTGTTGTTGGTAGTATATAGCTTGTTGATTGTTTGGTTGATATGGTGGGTTGGAATGGTTTTGAGAAGGACCAACAATATTCACATGTCTGGTGTCAGTGACACCATCTATTGCAACGTGCTTGTTTTTCTTCCAATACCTAGACTTGTCATTGGAATGTGATTGATTTTGGTTAGCCTCCTTGTAAATCTTGATCACACCATCTTTAATGAGTCCTTGCTCAACAATCATTCCATTTTCTTTGATATCTTTGTAGGTCTGCAAATAGTTCATGGTCATATGGTGAGCCAAGCTAGGATGGGCATTATCAATAAACATTTTCACCAAATGGCACTCTGGCAAGGTGCAAGATATGTGCGTGGTAAGGGTTTGCCATCTTTGTAGATATTTGGGAAGGCTTTCTCCACCTTTTTACTTAGTGTGGACAAGATCAACTACTGATAGCTCTATTTCAACAAGATGGGCATATTGGGCTACAAATGTCTTAGACAATTCAGCAAAGTTTTTAATTGTGCCATATGGTATTCTATAAAACCATTCAAGAGCTGGTCCGGCCAAGCTTTTGGGAAAGAGATACAAGAGGAAGACATCATCGTATGCCACTTCTTGGTAGTGCATGTAAAATTCTTTGATATGTGTGACAGGGTCTCCTTTTCCTCTAAATTTGTCAAATTTGGGTGTCTCAAAGTGCTTGGAAAACGGTGTCATGGTAATGGCTCTGTCAAATGGGTAATGACTCACATTCTTAAACTTGAAGGTTTTTGGATCATTTCCCTCTTGGATGTTCTTCAAAGCTATTTTTATGGCTTCCCATTCTAAATTAATGGGTGATAGCTGGGGTGCCCCCAATGTAGGAATGCCCTGAGGTAGGTATGTGCTAGATGGGGCAATGGAATATGGATGGCTTTGAGGTATGGGCTGGTAGGGATTGTACATGGCTTGGGAAACTAGATGGTGGATGATGGGTTGCTGAGGTGGATGGGACACATATTGTTGCATGTGTTGTGAGGCTTACTGTTGATATTGGATTTGGGATAGGGATTGAGGGATGTGGGCTGGCTGTGGGATAAATGGATTGCTTTGTGGAGGTAAGGTATAAGATGGTTGTGAAGCTTGGGGAAGGATCAGGGAGCTTGTGGAACTTGACTTTGGATTTGAGGAGTTTGACCAATATATGTGGGTTGTGCCCCCATTTGGGAAGGTATCTGCATGGAAAAAGAGGCCAAGTAATTGGTAGTTGGTGGTGGTGGATTTCCTCCTAGAACTGGCATAGAAAAATAGTTGGTAATAGGAAGTAATGGATTAGTTGGTGGTGGAGGTGGTGGGAATTGAAAGCTTGAGAATGAAACTAATGGGGTTTGATAGCTTGGTGGTTGGATTTCAAAGCTTGGTAGAGTGGTGGCAGGAGCTTGGGTCACATGAGAGCTTGGCAGAACATTGGTAGTAGCTGGTGGGGTTTGATAGCTTTGTGGAGTGAGGGTAGTAGCTTGTGGATTTGTGGCTAATGGCACTGAGCTCCAAGGACCTAGTGGAAATGATGGAATTGTGTTTTGAGCTGAGGTAAACAAGTTGGGGGTGATTAAGGGTTGATTACTTGGCCCCATGGGTGGCATCCCTGTTGTATATTGCTGAGGTTGGCCAAAGATACTATCACTAATTTGGGAGATGGGTGGATTTGGAAGGCTGGGTTGGAGAGCAGCAGAAATAATAGTGAAGGGAGTGAATGATGAGGTGTTTTGGGCGAAGGGGGTATGGGATGGAGTGGTATGGACCAATGGTGGAGTGGTGGTGGTTCGATTGGCTTGTTGAAGGGAGATTTCAACTTGAGTGGAGGCTAGTATGTTTGGATCTGTTGGATCATATGGGGTGGGTTGAGGCTATTCTTTTAGCACATATTGAGGATAATTCGAATCATAAGAGCCTATGGGTGGTGAGAGTTGTCCAAACAATAGGTGAGATGGCTCTGATAGGGGAGGAGGTCTTCCAAAGTCGCAGGCTCTAATGTTGTCCCTTCGAAAGTTAGCCATGATTGTTTCCTTATTTTTGTCTATAATGGCATTCACCAATACTGCATTTCCTGGTTGGTTCATGAAAGCTTCAATGTCAGTAGGTGATGGTATGGTGTTCTCTGGGTTGAAGGATGGTCGACTGCTTAAGGAGAGCGATGTTGGTTGATCCAAATGATAGGGCTCCATTGTTTCCTTCTTCTTGGCTAAGCAAGTGATAGGTGGCATGACAATGCAGAATGTTTCCTAGGGATGAGATGCAACAATGCTGATGGATGCAAAAGGGGAAGGCTTTTCTATGAAAATGATTTCTTAGGTTGAGGCAAAGCTATATGAAAAAACCTAAGGAGGATTAGGTTGGGGATTCTAACTTCAAAGATATGTTTCCAAAGCATGAAAGGTCTGCTTTCCTTTGTGCAAGCTTGGTGGTGATTGTGTCAACTTAAGGATAGACTGATGATCCTTTAGGAAGAACACGAGATTGACCACTTGTGGATCCCAACCTTTAGCTCAAGGTGATGAGGGATAACAAGTGACAAAGCTAGATTACCCTAGATAAAGCTCTGTCAAAGGGATAACCTTGGTGAGATTGGTGGATTTGGAAGATGTTAGGAATGACAAACTTTTGGCAAAGTGACAACAATTTTGAAGGCTTGGATGTGAAGTTTTTGGATTGTTGGCTAGATGGTTTGGTTCTAAATGAGATGGATGAGCCAAAATTCTTAAGGGGAGGACTAAAGATGGCTGGCTTACTTATAAGGATGACTCTAAAGTGGAGCTTATGCATGAAGATGTGGAGAAACAAGGGGGTCTAATCATAGAAATCATGCCTAGTAAATAATGCATAAGCAGGGTTAACTCCTAGATGTTGGCTAAATTTGATAGTATGATCTAACAAGGCTTCTTGAAGGGCTTTGTCGGCATATTTGTCTTCTACTTTGTGGAGTTTGGAAATTCAAGGGCTTGGTGTTACTTCCTTCGTCTTAGCTACAATTTCTTGGTATACTTGAGATGGCTTGAGTTTGGCTTTGTGAAACTTCTGTTTGGGTTTGGGTTGTTCTGACATAAATTCTTGAATCTACTTGGCTTTGAGAGATCTTGATTATTTTGCTTCAACTTGTTCAACTTCAAGAATAGGCAGTGACTATGCTAAGTGTGCCCTAAGCTAGGATTTACCAAGTTTGGCAAACATTCATTCAACAAATGAAAAATCAAGCAATAGATAGGAACAACCAGATAGAAGTTTTTGATTCTTAGAATGTAATACTTGCACCAAGGAGTGTGTATGTTTTACAAATGTTTTGATCAGTCACTTCAAACATATTAACACCTTAGATGGTTGTCTACAAGGCTAACAATTGGTTTAGCTAGGGAGTCCTCGATATACCCAAGGTAAGTGAGGCCCAAATACGTAGATGAAACCAAAACAATGTCACACAGCTGAGAGGAGTGGTAACCCACTTCTCCTCTTTCACTTCTCAAGGGTATAAAGTTCCTTGAGGCTTAGCTTGAGTGACAAAATCTTGATTCCAAGAGAGGTGTCTTTGGATTCACCTCCCGATCTTTATACTCTGCTGGAATGCTAGAGTTGAGGTCATCCCAAGGGGTGATGAAATCCCCAAGCAGGCCTCCTAAAACTTAAATAAGATTTTGGATCCTAATCTTATGCACCCAAGATGGCCTCGAAAGATGACAAGGGGAGAGAAGACTTGGATGATCTTGGGCTAAAAAACACATTTGTTCCTTTCCACTGACACTTAAGTTGTCTATTTTAGGCCTTGCAAACACACATGTTTAGGATGTAAATGTTCAATTCCAACTTGAAGCGTCAAAAACAGTAAAATTGATTGAAGAATGCAAGCAAGAAGAAGAGTTAGGGTCAACAAGAAATAAACTCACGTGCTCGGAGGCCCTCCACGTCAAGTATCGATTAATTTTCTTTAAGGCATTCAAGAGTTGGTGTGAGTTTGTTTTAAGCCCAAAAAAAAGATGTGTGTGAAGCTCGATTTCAAGCGTGCACCTAGAGGTCCTCCATGTCAACTGATCTTTGTTCAATTTTAGAGCCCAAGCTTGAAGTATGATCGACCTAACCTAGATCTTTGGTCATTCAAGAAATTTTTTAAGTTAAGGTGAATCCTCAAAAAGTTAATTAAGTAGGATCAGTTTGGAACACTTAACACTTTTTTTCCAGTGGACCCATCCCCATATATGGCGCTGAGATTGCAACCAATCGTTAGAATGATGGGCGGTTAGAAAAGTGGTGAGTCCAAATGAAGACCACTTAATTTGATTTTTTTTGATTTGTTTTAACTTAACAAATTTTGTAAATGTTTTAAAATCAAATTTGCCTAAATTGCATGCAAAAGAGAGATTTGTTTTGTTCGTTTTAAAGCACCAAGATAAAGTGTTTGATTTGTGGGTTTGTTATGCACACAAGTCTATTTTTCTCAATTTGCAAAGAGAAATGACAATGACTTTGACCCGACCAACAAAATTGATAGTGCTTCTGCGAAGAGAATATAGAAAAATTCATTCCCCGAAAGGTACCCACGTTCTCGTAGGAAAATTCACGATCTCACAAGTAGATTAGCGATCCTGTAGGAGTATTCTTGATCTCGCAAAATAGTGCTCGATCCCACAGACCCCCCTGTTCACGGGGATGCCAATCTTGCAAAGATCTTGGGTCGTGGGGATGACAGAACAAACTGTTAAAAAGAAAAACTAAAACATGAGCCAAAAACCTGAGAGCTCTTTTTGACAGAGTGATCCCATGGGTTTATGTCCTAACAACGTTCTTGTAAGCTGGAACGATGATCTTGCTGACAAATTTTTATTATAGTCCCGTGAAGATTTAAGAAAAGAAATGGCACTACGAGAATGGCGATTCCACTGTTTCTAAGGCGCGTTCCTACAGGAGGATTTGTTGGCGGGTATGCAGAGCAAGTTTTAGAACATATGGTAGAACTGTTTGTGATGACCTACAAACTCACCGTTGCGGGTTTTTGTTCCCATCGACGAATAGCCGCGTTCCCGCGGTCACGGGATCACATTCTTGTGGTCGCGAGTTTGCAAAAATGCTAATTTTTTGAAGTCTTAAAAATGAAAACCGATGAGATGGCTGGGAGCGCGATTTCTGAAAAGTGATCTACGTACTTACAAGAAGATCAGCAAACCTAACACAAAAAATTGCAAGCAAAGAAGGTTAGTTTTGTTAGTTTATCAAACAAAACAAAAAAAGAAGATGATTAAATTGACCCAAATGCGAGGTCCCACTGGGCGTACCAAAATGTAGAACAATATTTTAGTGTGAAAAGAACATTAGCAACAAGGAAAACATTCACAAACATAAAACTATGTTCCCATATAAGTTTAGATAAAAGAACGTATAAGAGAGTGTAAACTAAAAAGCAAGATCACTCCAAAAGCCTCCTTGATGTTGTAGATGCATCCTTTGATGTAGGTGTATGCTCCATAATATTGCTCAAACTTCAAATAGATGGATGGGATGAGTGAAACAAGGTTTCAACAATGGAGTCATGGAGTGATTTTTCCATTATAATGGTATTTTGGTAGTTTATGAGCTCTCAAAATAGCATTATAACTTTGCATGGAAGGTGGATGATTTTGTGAAGGGAGGAGGTTCAATTTATAGGCTAAGGGTTGAAGGAATGGAGGGCCAAGATGTAAGGATGGCAAGATGGTGAGGGAGGGCTAAGATGCACTTAAAAGGGAGCACATGGATTATGCTAGTTTAACACCAATAGGGAGGTGACACTTGTCACAAGGAGGGTGAGTGTGAGAAGATAGGATAAGGGTTGGTCAAAGGCTTGATGAGGGTGTTTGAGTATGGAAGAGTCATGAGTGAGGATGGGAGAGGTGTAAGAGATGTGTAAGGGTCATTTATGGCTTTGTGGGCTTCATATAGATTTATGGTTGGGATATTTTGAGGGGAGACTTTGGTTTGGTTTAGGAAAGTCTTAAACTTGTTTAGGGAATGTGACAAGTTTTGGGGGCGGGGGGTGGGGGGAATTAGGCTTGGGTTTAGGATTAGATTAGGGATTTTAGAGATATGCAAGTGGATGGCATTCATGAGGGTGGGTGAGTTAGTGGCTAAGCTAGGTTAGTATGGGTGGATGGGGTGGATTAGGCTAAATGGAGGATTTAGGATAAGTTAGGGGCTATTAGATTTGAGGGCTTTATAGATTTATTTAATAAATGAGGTTTTTGGAATTAGATAGGAGAATAGGATTAATTGATAAATAGTAGGTTATTTGATTTATCAATTAGGACTATAGATGATTAATTAAATTAATCAACTAGGGGATGGCAAAGGATAAATTAAATAAGAATTTAATTAATGATGCCTTTAGAGATAGCTAAATAAGATTACTAAAGTGGTGTAATCAAATTTAGGTGTCTACACTTACAACTTCCAATCCAAATATTTTCAACTAGTCTTTCAAATACTTATCTTGTGATATTAAAATACCATCTCTATTTTGCACAATATATAAAACCAAGAAAAACTTCATCTCACCAATCATACTCATCTCAAAATTCATTCTTCATTTCATCAGAAAAACTATCACTTGCTTCATCATTAAATCCAAAGATTGTTTCATCGACAAATATTATAATGGATCAAAAAACCATTCTTAATTTCTTTCAAATAAAAATTACTATATATCATACCTTTAGCAAATCTTAGTTTTGCCAAATATTTGTCCAACCTTACATACCAAGTTCTAGGTGTTTTCTTTAGACCATACAATTCTTTCTTCCTTCTATTAGAAATATAAGAGGAGTAACTGAGAGGGGAGGGGTGAATCAGTTATGACTAAAACAATTCCAAATCCCTTAGATATCAACAGAAGCTTTCGTGAAACTCATAGCTTGGTTAGAACTAGAAATCTAGTGTAACTTGATTAATAAAGAAAAGTGATATATTAATGTGCATTAACCTTTATTAACTTAGTTTTAGAAATATAAAACAATAAAAAAATAACATGAACACATGAGATACCAAGATTTAACATGGAAACTCGATTCAAGAAAACCACCAATGCAACTAGTTACAACTTTTCACTCTTCAAAAGTGAACCCTATTAGGAGCCAACCCTATTAAAGGTTACAAAACATAATGTTAGGTGTGGCCCTAATAAAAGATTTAAATCACCCTATTAGTAGTGTCCTTGTTAGAGGTCTTAAGACACTTCAATCTAGAAATGCCACCTTCCTAAAAAATTTACAAAATGACTGTTAAGTCAACTTTGATAAGAGATTTATTCACTACTATAATTGTTAGAGAGTAACAATGATTGACCCAATTTATGAAGCAACTAGATTGTAGATTTAAATCTCTATTCTAGTTTATCCTCTAGATCCTTCCTAATTAAAATATTCTTTATAGCTCCTTCAATATTCTTCCTTTAATTAGATACCCTTCTCTATTCACATCTTATCTTCTTCAACACTTACACACTATCTAATCCACATCTTGAACTTTCATATATATGAAATACAATGTCAATTAGGCTTGAATGTCCTTACAAATAAAAAATTAACATTTATTAAGTCATCTTGCATAAACCAAATACTAAAAAATAAAATTATTCTGATGCAGGTTAGCTTGAACTAAAATTGAGTCACTTGGTTACCATTAAGTTCTTTGGTAAATAACCTAACTTGATTTACACTAAACTTCCAACTCAATCATAACTAAACTTCTTTAGCAACTGGCCTAGCTTGGCTTCAACTAGATCACTAAACTTGTATATTTCTCAACTAATACAAGAGTATTCTAATCCTAGTTCCAACTGGTAGTGCTCAGTTAGAGTATAACATTTGTGTAACATCAACGACAATATATAATTGAATAATTGTTATTAGCAATCTCCCTCTTTGGCATTAATGGCAACACAACATGTCATTATGCAAAAAAAACTTAGAGAAATCAAATGATTTATAAGATTTTATAATATCCTTAGTTTCATTTTGATTCTTTATCCATCCATGAAAATGCCCTCTACCATCTTATTTTCAAACTTCATCAGATCAAGTTCTTCCTCTTTCTAATATGCAAATCACTTCCTCTAATAAATATCTCCCTCAATGAATATATGACATGATTCAATCTCTCCCTCTTTAACATCACATGCTAAAGACTTGACATGGTGCTTTTATGATGTACTTGATGTACTAATTCATATGTAATGAGCTCTGACTTCTTTGCATCAATTTGATAGTTCTTCAAAGAAGCTCGATTGATGCATCACTAATTTGTACTCTAGTGAGCATCAAATAGGGGAATGACCCCTAGCTTTCCACTTAGATACAAAAATGCATCCTTAGGTAAAGGTTTGGTAAATATGTCAACAAATTTCTCCTTTGTGTTAACATATTCTAATCTAACCTCTTTATCTTGAACTAATTCTCTTAGAAAATGCTACTTGATTGCAATGTATTTTCTCCTAGTGTTTATCACTAGATCTTTGGATATGATGATTGCACTTGTGCTATCAAAATAGATAACTAGATCCTTGACTTTTTCCTTCATTCCTAATAATAGTTTCTTTAACCACGTCATGTTGGAATAATTAACTATTGGTGCAACATATTCAACCTTTGTTGTAGATTGAGAGATGCAATTCTATTTCTTACTTTTCCAAGATACTAACCTCTTTCCAAGCAATAATGCTCCTCCATTGGTGCTCTTCCTATCATCAATGCTTCTAGCCTGATCAAAATTAGTAAAGGATTTCAATTCAAAGTTTCCTCCTTTCTCATACCAAAGACCATACACTTGAGTACCTTTTAGATATCTCATAGTTCTTTTGATTGCCTTCATATGATTTTCCTTGGGATTTGCAGTGAATCTTGCAACTATATCAACTGCAAATGCAATATCAAGTCTTGTGTGAACAACATACTAAAGTTTTCCAATCATACATCTATAGGTAGTTTGATTTACCTCTTTTGAATCATCATTCTTGGATAACTTGTGTTTAGTAGTCATAGGTGTTCCAACTGGTTTGGAATCTTAAATTCCAAAGGTCTTAAATATCTCCTTCACATATTTTGACTGAGTAATGTAAATATCATCCTTCATTTGATGAACTATAAACCAAAAAATAATTCTATTTCTCCAAACATGAAATATTAAACTCTTTCCTCATTTCTTCAAAGAAGGACTTACATAAGTCATCATGACCTACAAATAGCATATCATCCAGAAATATTTTTGCTAGCAAAATTGTGTTTTGTGGTCCCTCTTTAATATACAAACTATTGTTATCATTGGTTCATTGAAAACCAATATTTATTAGATATTCATGTAGTCTCTCATACCATCCTCTAGGAGTTTGCTTTAGACCATATGAAGCATTGTGTAGCTTATAGACCATGTCTCTTTTGTTTGGATCAATGAAACCTTCAAGCTAATCAATGTAGACTTATTCTTCTAGAATTCCATTGAAGAGGTCTAATTTAACATCCATTTGATATACTTTGAATCCTTTAAATACAACATATACAAGTAGTGTTCTTAGACCTTTAAGTCTACCAATAGGAGAAAATGTTTCTCCATAGTCTATGCCTTCTTCTTGAGTGTATCCCTTGCACACTAGTCTTGCCTTATTTCTTAAGAATTATCCATTTTCTTTCAACTTCCTTTTGAATACCCACTTTGTGCCAAGTACATTTTTATCCTAGGGTCTAAGAACAAGAGTCCAAGTATTTTTCCTTTTGATTTTCTCAATCTCTTCATTCATTGCCTTTATCCAACTTTTATTTTTTAGTGCATCATTAACAACTCTAGGTTCAAATTAAATACGACAACATGTACCTTTTAGTTTGTTCCTTTTCATTGTGCCTTTTTTCTATCTCCAATTATTTTCTTAGGTGTGTGATGCTTTATGACATATCTAGCAATTACATGTATCTTACTTCTAGATTCTGGACTAGATTCACTTGGTTCACCATGCTCAAAGGTTCTATGAATTTTTAAATTTTGTTCTAATTTTGTTGTTTGAGACTTAGTTCCCACAAACTATGACTCAGGTTCCTCTATATTAGACTATGTTTGAACTAGCTCCAATTCAAATTGTACTAGCTGCAACTTGGTTGACACTCCAAACTTAGGTGACTTGGGTTGGGTAATCTATTGAATTCTAGGTAATGTATTAGGTTCAAAGTAAACAAAGTTTCTATAATCTTCAAATTCCTTTCTTTTTTGATCTTTACTCTTTTCTACAAACTTATCATTTTTTGTTGGCAATATGACCAATCAATCAAATAAGTTGAGATATATGGTTGTCATTTATGACAACATTTGTTTTGTAGTCTAGTCATGATTATTTGTGAAGAAAAATAGTCTAAGTACTAGACAATGTTATAGTAGCATGACAAGATTTGTTGATAGTAGAATATTCTCTTATGCAATTAACCCTAGATGAATGACATCATCCTAATGGTGCATACCAGTGCACATGTTTGTATGAGAAACCTAGTTCAAGTTATGGAGGAAATATTGATGCAGTTATCTCATAATGTAGAACAGAGCATGTTAGCAAACTAACTTATACAACTTATAGAATTATTTTGATTACCAAATCTTGATGAGCTGACTCTAAGGATGATATGTGACTTAGGAAGAATTTATTAATATGTTTGATATAAGTAAAGAACTTCAATTGCCAAGTTAAAGTGTGTGTGCAATGGGATACTATGTGATGTGAAGTAATGTTATGTGATGCAAATTGACATATGCATAGTTATCCCTTGTATGAAGAACTAACTATCAAAGGAATTGCAAAGTAGAAAAAGTTATCCAATATTGTATGTATACCTATTCTCTTGAAGAACTTATTGTATAGTTGTGTGTTAGCGTAGTGGGCTCTTCTTGCACACATTTGTATATGATCCACCAACTCCTAATAGGGATGAGGCTTTTAACAAGGCCTAGTCTCCTAATAGGGACTTGAGATACTATACATTCTTCTTAGACTCCTAAAAAGGTCAATATCCTTAACTAGATTCTTTTATATAATGAATTATCTAGTGGGTTTCATCTCCACCTAGGTTTTCCCTTGGCCATGGTTTCCCTAGTTAACAAAAAATGGTGTTCTGTGCACTCTCTATGTATGGTTGTTTTTATTGTTCAACATTGTTGGTTTATTTTCTTATGCATGTGGCAAAGTAATTAATAATATTCAGTTGTGGGCAAAAAGATTGAAAATACTGATTTACTTCCCCTAGTATTATCTATTTCTAACAATTGAAAATACTGATTTACTTCCCCTAGTATTATCTATTTCTAACAATTGGTATCGAAGCCTACTTATTCATAAGAGGTTTAACAGCTTGAATAAGACCCATATGGATATGGAACAGTTGAAGAAGAATCTCAAAGAAGCTCTTGAAAAAATTGATCTCCTTACTAATGAAAGAGATGACCTAAAAGACATATAAAGATGTAAAAGCTTATATTAGTGAACTAAAGGACAAGATAGATGACTTGAAGCAAAAAGGACCTAATGAGAAAACTAGTGATGGTGATATTGAAGATCTAAAGAAAGAAAATGAGATCCTAAAACATGAGTTAAAAATAGTTGAACTCAAGATAAGTCTTTAGAAAAATGAAGGAAAGAATCACTTTGAAACAAAAACTAAAAATGTAGATCTAAGATCACATTTAACCAAGGTAATATTTGAATTGGAATCTATCAAGTTAGAGCATGCAAAATTAGAGAAATACAACAATATTGTAAAGGTGAGTTGGAGCAAACCAAACAACAACTTGAGAAATTAGATACTAGCAATGAAAATATTGAAGTACAAATATCTATACAAAGACCCAGTTATGACAAGACTAAACTTGGATTCTTCCTTGTACAATCCACCAAGAAATCTATTAAGAGAAAAGAACCTGATACCCCTGAAGTCAAAAGGAATCTAAGCATAAGAAAAATAGATGATACATCTAAAGACAAGAAGAATGTTGCTCACTCTAAGAAATCTAAAGAATTTGATCAAGATGAGGATAATAGAAGAAAGGAATCTCATGCCTAGTGCAATGAACTTGAACATACTAGAGCCAATTACAAAGTTAAGTCTTTTAAACCTATTTCAATTTTTTATTGTCATAATTGTCATGAAGATGGACATTATGTAGTAGATTGTAAGAAACCTAAATTTGATAATGATAATGCAAATAGTAGAATGTTTAAGAACACTAACCATGCAGGCAATAGAAGAAGATCTCATAGCAATGAAAGTGGAGAAAGAAGACAAATAGTTTGTTATAGAGGCAACAATCTTGGACACATAGCAAGGAATTACAAAGCACCTAACAACCAAAATAATGAACAAAGAAGGAATGTACCTGTATGCCAATTATGTAATAACTTTGGACACACAAATTTTTTTTGTAGAATGGATAGAAGAAAACTTAACAAGAATCAAAATCATAGAAGGAACAACAGAAGAAATGATGACAGTCTAAAGGAAGAAATGAAGGAGTTGAGAGAAGAATTTAAGGAAATATTTGTAAAAGAAAGAGAAGCTAGAACTTCCAATATAGTTCAAGAAGAAGCTCATCCTAATGTACCTAATAAAATAGTAAAGTCACTTATTATCTATGATCCATCTTACCTGCATTAAGCATTCTCAATCAAATAGTGAGTTAGTTAATCATAATTAATGTTAGAAAGAATATAACAAGTTACATAGTTAACAGTATATAATAGACATTGAGAGGAGTCTACAATTAAGTGCACATTTCTTAATATGATCAGTATAAGGATATAAAAGAAGGATAACCTCTCTATTATATAGAAATAGTATTTTGGACTAGTGGAAAATATGCATTTAATGTGAAGTACAGATTGCAAAAGAGTTAAAGGATGCAAATTGATTTATGAACATCATTTGCTTATGCAAAATCTTAAGTGTGAGATTGAAGAGAGATTTGAAGTCTTGAAGAAGTTCGGAGATACACAAAATCACTGAAAACCCTAAAATGTGAAATTAAGGTATTTTTTGAATTTGTTGAGTATATTTTCAAAAATGGCAAGAAAATAAGTATTTAATGTCAATAACAGACCTAGATATAACTTCAAGAAACACTCATTTGTTTCTCTACTTGATGACCCCATTGGAGCATTTTTGCAAGTATCAAAAAATTTTCTTCATGTTGAAGACATAAGAGGTTATATTCACTATAAAATTGAAAGTATAGGAGATTCAAAGATTTATATAGCATTAGAGAAAATTTGCAACAATGATTTATCACTAAAACTAGAACATGCATACCTAGAACAACTTAACCTAGTTAAGCACATATTCTATATGGACTTTGATAATCATGAATGGAAAAGAATCATTCTGAGTAGAGTTCATGATGACCTTCTATGGTTGGGAGATCTTATCATATGCATTAATAATGACCTAATTCACAATGTCATAGGTTTGAGCAATGAAGGATGCAACCCGATGAACATAAAGAATGTGCACAAGTTAGTTGAAATAAATCTCAACACAAGTTTTGATGGCAAAAATATGAAGATCAATTCTATTCAAGATGATGAAGTAAGATTTGTTAGTAAAATTTTGGGATATAATTTCAACCATAGATCTAGGATAAATTTAGTCCCTACCAAATTTCTTCATGCAACTTATATGGTTGTAAAGGGTGAAGAGGTTAATCTATGTGACATTATCCAAAAATAGTTGGTGGATAACATATCAAAAATCAAGAAGTCTAGGAGTGCAATCTTTAGGTTTGAATCCCTACTGACACACAAATTCTTCTACGCAACAAAGAAGTTTCATGGTATCTCAAGCTGGGATGGAAGTGAGTGCATAATGTAGACTATCACGAGTGCATACAGAACTAAATAAAAAATAATTAGAGATAATTATATTGATAGAATGATGAAATTATTCCAAGCTAAAATGAAGCAAAGGTATAGGATACCTCCTGCACTAGTGGAAAAATATAAGGATGAACTATATTTTATGGTAGAAACAAATTTCACCATGGAGATAATAGTCCCTCAAGTGAAATTCATTGAACCTATGGGTTATGAAATGAGTGATGAACTGATTGAAGGCTATGCATAGATAATTCTACAATCTAAAGTTGATTTTGAATGCCCTAGATGGGGGACTTATACCAAGAAGATGAGAGAAGTTAAAACAAATCAAATAATCATGGATTCCAAGAAGAAGGTAGAAAAAGTAATTGATTCTATCTTAAAGGAATTAGGTATTTGAAGAAAGGAATTTGAAGAGGTGAAAAAGATAGCCATGGAAATAAAGGCCAATGGTCAATTTGAACTATTGACCTCTACACCTATTGCAATGGCAAAAGCTACTGAAGAGGTCATAATTGCACAGACTAGTGTACAAGCACCTACAATGCCATATGTAGCAGTTGCACAATAGCAACCTCTAAGGAATCTAAAGAAAATTGAGGAAATGCTAGCATCAAGGAAGTTTACAAGGCTTGAGAAGGCCAAAACCCCTTTTAAGAAGAGATTCAAGAAAACTACAAGTGGACCAAGCAAGAGGAGAAGAACCTTGCAAATTAGTTCCTCTGAATCTGAAGAAGAAACTGGTGATGGACCAGTAGAACCAGTAGATCAGGAAGTAAAGACTTTAGTAGGAAGAAAAGCATGGAGAGCAAAGGTATAAAATCTTAACACACAAATTATTAATGACATAATTTTGTGTAATTGAATAATTACTATGACTTATATAATAATATGGATACAAGATAGCTAGAGAATGTTGAAGTTAGAAATATGATCCTAAAAGATAAAAGGTTTGCTAATATAAGAGGTCTCAAATACCTAAATACTTGTACAATAGACTTTTAAACAAAACCAGTAGAATAATTAAGGAAGATAAGAAAATAAGGAAAAATATGGTGAAAAAGCTATGTATTGTAAATAATGAGGAAGAAATAATAGAAATTTTGAAAGGAATAGCACCATTATTGAGAAATAAGAAGAGATCCATTCTCCTCATGGAAGGAAATTATGAAGAAGTGAATGTGGAAACTCAAAAGGTAATAGTCACATACATGTTTACTATGCCAAAGGAGAGTGCACATCTAGAGAATCCAATCCCTATGCCTAAGGAGTCTGAGAAGAGTGCATAGACAAAGGAGACAAGTCCTACTGTAGTATCAATCAGTCCACCTCACAATTCTGAGCAACCAACTAAAACACCAATTCCAAGTGTTTCACCATGTATTACCATTGGCAGTGAATCTATGCAAGTAGATGACACCAATGTAATAGTGGATAGAACTAAGGACCCATTTAAATATTTTGGTTCTAGCATTTTTGGAAATATTTTTTTATTACAGTAGCTCATCTAATGAAGAAAAAGATAAGGAGCCTAAGGAAGAAGATGCACCTTCTACAAAGAAATTTGAATCTAGCATTGAAGTAGTTACTACAAGTGTGCCTACAGCTACAGAAGTAGTATTACCATCTTCACCACCTACATAAGTAGTAGTACAATTAGATGAAGTGGATGAGGCACAAAAACTTATATCTTCTTTAAGTAAATTTCTTGAAAAGAAGAAACTTGTCAAGTCTATTACGAAGACTTTAACATCAATTTTGGACAAATTGGAGAAGATAGTAAGTCATGTTGATACACCTATAGACATCCAACAGAGAGTAGTAATTTTGTGCAAAACCTTTGATAATGAGTTTACAACACTTATCGATGTGGCTACAATTCAAGCAAAAACTAAGTATGATGGTAAACTTCTTAATACCATGTGCACAAATATAAGGAATGATATAGAAACTCTAAATGAATGCATTAAGGCATTAAGGTAGAGTATGGAGGAAGGGAAGTAGATATATGCTAAGTGCAACATGGCATACCTTCACTTTCATATTTTTGATGATCAAATCAAAGAGAAGGTAACTAAGCTTTAGATGCTCATTGATAACTTTCTAAAATAGAATCAGAAGTTAGAAAACATTAAGCATACAATGCAAGCACTTCATGATAGCATCCATGATATACAAGTAGAAAAGGAAAAAGTTCTAAAATGATTTACTCTTTTATGGAACCATTTATCCCCACAAATTACATTATTACAAAATTAGTTGGAGGGATGCTTGGCAGCCGAGTCCTCATGTGAAAAATTTGTAGCTATAGGAATGCAATAGAGTTAGCCACATATGCTCTATGTGTGATAATCAGTGTGTCTGATGCACTAAAAGATAGTTGGAAGAAACACCTTGCATAGTTAAAAACTAACTTTAGTGATTTTTTTTCCAAGTCTTGATGTAGCTTCCAGATTTTGACAGGATTTTCTTTTTATTGGCACCTTTGTCAGTGATGTCAAAGGGGGAGAAATAAGGAAAATTGTAATTGTAAGTTATATAGTTGTATCTTGTAGTATAGGAGTAATCTTTTCTTTAAGCAAGCCTTGAAATACTGATGCAGTTATCTCACAATGTAGAATAGAGCATGTCAACAAATTGACTTATATGACTTGCATAATTGTTTTGATTACTAAATCTTGATGAGCCAACTCTAAGGATGATATGTGAGTTGACTTAGGAAGAATTTATTAATATGTTTGATATAAGTAAAGAACTTCAATTATGAAGTTAAAGTGCGTGTGCGATGAGATACTATATGATGTGAAGTAATGTTATGTGATAAGAATTGACATATGCACAATTACCCCTTGTATGAAGAATTGACTTTCAAAGGAATTGTAAAGTACAACAAGTGATCCAATATTGTATGTATACCTATTCTCTTGAAGAACTTATTGTATAGTTGCATATTAGGGTAGTGGGATCTTCTTGCACACATTTGAATATGATCCACCAACTCCTAACAAGGTTGAGGCTTCTAACAAGGCCTAGTCTCCTAACAGTGACTTGAGACACTATACATTCTTCATAAACTCCTAACAAGGTCAATATCCTTAACCACATTCTTTTATATAGTGAATCATCTAGTGGGTTTCATCCCCACTGGGGTTTTCCCCTTGGCCAAGGTTTTCCTAGTTAACAAAATATGGTATTATGAGCTCTCTCTATGTATGGTTATTTTTACCATTCGGCATTGTTAGTTTATTTTCTTATGCATGTGGCAAAGTAATTAATAATATTTAGTTGTGATCAAAAAGATTGAAAATACTTATTCATTCCCCCCCCTCTCACTATTATCTATTTCTATCAATTTTTACATGTGCATTTTCAATAACCTTGTGAGTAGCAAGATTCAAATATTTGTATGATTTTCTTTTGTTGGAGTATCCTTGCAAAATTCCTTCATCATTTTTAACATCAAAATTTCCTTTCCTTGAATTTTTTAAGATATAACATTTTCTTCCAAATACTTTGAAATAAAAAACATTAGGTTTATAGCCATACCATAATTCATAAGGTGTTTGATCTATACCTTTCTTCAGTTGAACTTGGTTTAAGGTATGAACTATTGTGTTTATTGCTTCCTTCTAGTATTTGGTTGCAACACATTCTCTAATCAATGTCCTTATGCAATCCATGATGGATCTATTCCTTCTTTCACCTATACCATTCTACTAAGGTGTATCAGGTGCAAGTACCTATCTATTGATTCCTCTTTCATTGCAAAATTCATTGAATTCATTAGAGATGAATTATCCTCCTTTATCTGATCTTAAGAATTGTAAATTCTTGTTTCTTTCTTTCTCAAATTAGATACCACCTGAATTTTTGAAAAGCTTCAGATTTATCCTTTATGTACATCATTGTCATCATCCTAGAATAATCATCAACAAACAAAATGAAAAATTTATCTCCAATGTAGCTCTTTGTACCTATTGGTCCACAAAGATCTATATGGACTAGTTCTCAGACTTCTTCAGTATTGTAATTCTTACTTTTGAAGCTATTAATTCCTCTTTCATTGCAAAATTCATTGAATTCATTAGAGATGAATTATCCTCCTCTATCTGATCTTAAGAATTTTAAATTCTTGTTTGTTTCTTTCTCAACTTTAGCTATATACCACTTGAATTTTTGAAAAGCTTCAAATTTATCCTTTATGTACATCATTTTCATCATCCTAGAATAATCATCAACAAACAAAATGAAAAATTTATCTCCAATGTAGCTCTCTATACCTATTGGTCCACAAAGATCTATATGGACTAGTTCTAAGACTTCTTCAGTATTTTAATTCTTACTTTTGAAGCTATTTTTACCCATCTTTCTAATCTAACAGTGTTTGCACATGGCCATTTCAAGTTTCTTCATATTTGGAATACCTCTTATTGTTCTTTTCTTTCTTATAGTAACTAGATTATCAAATTTTACATGACACATCCTTCTACACCATTACCAACTTTCCTCTACATGTGCCAAGAAGCATGAACTATCAGAGGGATCAAGATAGAATAGATTACCTTTTGTCTAATTGTGAGTTTCAACTAGGTTTCTTTTACCATCTAGAATCATGGCTTTTCCATTCATGAATTCTACCTTGAATCCAATGTTGTTCAATTGTGCCACATTTAGAAGATTGTGTCTCAGTCCTTTAACCCAATAGACATTATTGTAACTAATTCCATTAGTCAATGCAATGCAGCCTTTTCCCTTCACATAACATGGTTCATTTTTTCCAAATTTGATAGTTCTACCATCATAGTGCTCGAAGTGTTCAAACTTTGTTTTATGACTAGTCATGTGATGAGAATAGCCACTATCTACTTTCCATATGTCATTCTTGCTTACATGAGAAATAACTACCATCTTTTCATTATCCACATCATTTGATTCATCCTCAATAGCAATATACACCATTTCATCTTCATTATCACTGTCAGAATTGGCAGAGTAGCTTACTACCTCCACAACAAAGGATTGGACATCCTTTTACAATGACTCCATGATTAGACAGAATCATGTGTTTTCTTAAAATAATATATTGACTTCATTTTACTTTGTCAACCTGAGAGAATAAGCTTGAGAGGATGGACGTAAAGTATATGCTCTAATTCCTCTTTAAGTCATTACAACTAAAATAAAGGAAATGTTGAAGGAGACTTAAGCTAGAAACTAAAATAACATATTAATTTTAAAGCTTAAAGTAATGCTACAAACAGTAAATCTATTTATGCACCTATGTTGTAGGAATAGTTCATTGAATCTATTATCAATGGCTATAGGAACAACAAAATTCTACCTTCTGAAGAAACAAACAAGGAAATGACATCTATTCTAATAGAATAGTTCACTCACCTAGTGGGCCCCCTTGGATGAGTGAAACGAAAAGACAATCAAGATAGAAGATGCAAACTTGAACTTTGTATTCTATTCATTCATGGTAAGATATTACATCTAATTAAAACAAGATCACATGCTAATGTTATGAAAATCAATCTATTCTATTTTTCTTCCCCAAAAACTTCTTTCACAGCTACAATGGCCATTATTTAAAGGGAAACTACAAAAATTTCCTAACTCTATGATCACTCCATCAATGAGGATCAATTACAGATTCATAAATTTTGCAATAGAAATATCATCAACCACAATTAACTCCTCGAAGAATATAGCAGGTTGAGGGAGATATATTCATGCACTTCCATAATAGAAATCACACAATAATGAGCTCATTGTAGTGATTTAGTAATTTGGTTGGATTTGACTTAGCTTTGAAGTGTTGACTTTGAATATGCACTACAAGTACCTACAAAACATTGTGTGCATACAACTTCCACATACATATATTCATTTCATCATCAATGTTAGAAAAGGTATAATGTTCAAAATATTATTCTTTGCAAATCCTATGGCTACAGGAAAGAATCTACCCAACACATAGCATGGTTGTGGAAACATTTATCAGCATGTAACATTCCTTCATTATGCCATAAAAGTTCATAGATTCAAGCAAATATAGCATATTTAAACTTATCCATACTACTAATTCATGTCTTATCATATAGATAACATAGTCATGAAAACATAAGTTCTTTTACTTAAACCCATAGAGTCATAACTATTTTTGCAAGATAACTTTCTAAAAACAAGATTTAAAAAACTCCAAATAATGGTCGTTTAGAGGCTCATCAAGAATATTTAATAATATAACAAGATTTCTTACCTTCACCTTTGTAGTCTTTGTAGCTTTTGAAATATTTCTTTCCTTTGAACTTGTTGGATTTTCTATCATCTTTACTTGTTTGAACATCTTGTAGCAATGTGACCAACCTCTTCACAAGAAAAACAAATCAATGGAATTTTTCCTTTATGTTTGCTTTTTCCTTTTGGTAACCTCCTTACAAGTAGGGCTTCAATGGCTTCAAGATCATCATCAGATTCTTCATCTTCTTCTTCAGTGGTAGACTATTTATCTTTTGATTTTCTTGCCTTTCTACCAAGGGTTAGTTTGGCTTTGAAAATTGATTCCATGTTTTGAGACCCAAGATGATAGTTATCAAAGTTATCCAACTCAAATGTCGTTAACCTTCCCACTAGTGCATCCAAAGTTATATCATTTTTGGGATCACATCTCATCTCTTGAATAGTTGGAACTCTAATTACATAAATAGGAAGAATATTTTTTAGTACCTTTTTTACTATAGTTTCATCTTCTATTTTTCCTCTTGAAGTTCTAATTGCACTCACACTTGCTCTGATTCTTTCACTGTATATTGCAATGTTTTCATCTGCTATCATCTTCATCTGATCAAATTGACCTCTTAACCTTTCTACACTGGCTCTTCTCACATTTTCATCTCCTCCATTGATCATTTGCATCTTGTTCCACATTTCATGAGTAGTAGGAAAATCTTTGACTTCATAAAATTTAGCATAATTAAGAACAAAAGAAATGTTGATCATCATCGTGTTGTGATTCTTCTTTTTTACCATTTTCTCCACAATCAAAGGATCAGGAGGTGACACATTCTTAGTGTTTAGGAATTTTAGGCTTGTGTCTCCAATGATTCCCAAATACAACTTCATGAGATCCTGCCATGCTTTGAAGTTATCTTTGTTCAACTTGGGAATCTCTCTTCTGCAAGACATCTTGATATTTAGCTTAGGTCCTTGAAACCTTTTCTACAAGAACCAAAATCTCTGATACCAATTGTTGGAAATATAAGAGGATTAACTAAGGGGGGAGGGGTGAATCAACTACCACTATAAAAAATCCAATTTATGTAGATGTCAACAAAAACCTCATTGAAGCTCACAGCTCAGTTAGAACTAGAATCCACTATAACTTAGTTAACAAAGCAATTTAAAATATTAATGTGAATTAACATTTAGTAACTTAGTTGTAGAAAGATAAGGCAATAAGAAAATAAAATGAACACATGAGACACCAAGATTTAACATGGAAATCCAATTGGAAAAACCACCAATGTAATTAGTTATAACTTTTCACTCTTCTAAAGTGAGCCTTGTTAGGAGCCAACCTTGTTAAAGGTTACAAAACACACTATTAGGTGTCACCCTATTAAAGCATTTAAATCACCCTTTTAGGAGTAGCCTTGTTAGAGGTTTTAAGACACTTCAATCTAGAAAGGCCTCCTTGCTAGAGGATTTACAAAATGACTATTAAGTCAACTTTGTTAAGAGATTTCTTCACTGCTACAGTTGTTAGTGAGTAGCACTGATTGACCTGATTTATGAAGCAACTAGATTGAAGATTTAGATTACTATTCTAGTTTATCCCCTAGATCCTAACTGATCAAAGTATTATTTGCAACTCCTTGGATATTGTACCCTCAATCAGATATCCTTCTATGTTCACATCTTATCTTCTTCAACACTTACATGCTATTCAATCCACATCTTGACCTTTAATATATATAAAATATAATGTCAAGTCAGCTTAAATATCCTTACAACTAAATAATTAACATCCATTAAGCCAACTTGCATAAACCAAATAATAAATAGAAAATTAGTCTGATGCAAGTTGGCTTGAATTGAAACTAAGTTACTCAGTTACCATTGAGTTCCTTAGTAACCGGTCTGACTCAGCTTAGACTTCACTTCTAATAAGTGATCATAAATAAACTCCTTTGGTGACCGAACTAGCTTGGCTTCAACTAAATCACTAAACTTATCTTCTACTTGGTTGATACAAGAGTCTTCTGAGCTTGGTTCCAACTGGCAGTGCTTAGTTAGAGTATAACATTTGTGTAACATCAATGACAATATACAATTGAATAATTGTTATCAAAACTTTTTTCATACCATATCCTTTTCTTTTATCAAAGATAATCCTTCAAGATGCTCAATGAAAATCTCTTTTTCAAGTTCTCCATTTAGAAATTGTGACTTTACATCCATCTATTACACTTTAAACTTCTCACTTGTTGCATAAGCCAAGGACATTGTTATTGCTTCCATTCTGGCTACAGGGGAAAATGTTTCTTCATAATCTATACCTTCTTGCTATGAATATCCTTTGTATACCAATTTATCTTTATTCCTCACAACATCACCTTCTTCATTCATCTTTTTTCTAAATACCCATTTAGTTCCTATGACATTCTTGTCTTTAGGCCAAGGAACCAATTCACATGTCTCATTTTTCACAATCTAATTTAGTTCTTCCTTCATTGCTTGAATCCAATGATCATCATTGCATGCCTCATCTATGATCTTTGGTTCAACTTGAGAAATCAAACATAATTCCTCATCTACTATTTTTCCTATCACCACTCTTTTGTCTTTACTTCCAATAATCTATGGTGCAAGAGCATCTTGCATTAGGAAAAAATAAATTTAAAAATTGGAGGAGAGAGAAAGTGACAAAAATTAGAGGAAAAATAATAAAAAATTTAAAAAGGGAAAAAGGAGAAAAAAAAAGAATTTCCATTTTCAAGGTGCACAGGTGGCATAAATAGAAAAATAATTGAAAATTATTTTCATTCCATTTATCGAGGTGTGTAGGTGGAATTATAGAAGTTTGTGAATATTTCCTTAAATCATGCATTTAATATTTGTTGGACCACATGGTGGTGCTTAGTTGTATTTGGGTGGGAACTAAATATTTGTTGAAGGTAGTTGTATTTACCTTTTATCCCACATTGGTTGTGTTTGCAACTTCTTGGGTGGTAAGTTCCTATTTAAGCAAGGCATATGAGCATTTGTAATCAAGCTTCAAGGTGTGATCTCTTCTTAGTTGAAGCTTGGAGAGGAGGAGGAAGCTAAAGGGAAAGTTTTCCTGAGTCTGTGGATAGGGCACTGAATGTGAGGCAGTTTACACTTTGATCTTGGATAAAGTTGGAGAAGAGCTAGTGGTTGTAGTTTAGAAACAAGGAGGTTTCTTGGTGGCTGGTATGCACAAGTTGAGATCTTGGAGGTTTCTACTAGAGTTTGGATCTGGACTAGCTAGTGTTTGGGATTGGATCTCGAGGGATCTTGTAGAACTTTTAGTGTAATTTCTTTGTATTTGGCTATAACTGAGAAGGCCTTATAGCCCAACACATTACATGTAACAATTATTTTATGAATAAAGAGTTGTGATTTGATATCAAATCTTGCATTGTTATTGTGTTTCCATTGTGTGGTTATTTCCTAGGGGCTAGGACATCTCCTTTGGGAATTCTCCTACCTTACACTGCATCAAGTGTTATCAGAACTAGGTTGTTCCTGAGCATGTAGATAGATTGCCGAAGTTGAGGTAGTTTGCACTAGGAGCTTGGGAGGACATCCAGGTGGATCTATGGTTGTGAAGATGGAAGGTTGATCTTGTTCAGGAAGATTGATTTATTGATGATTTTTTGTAGAGGGTTTGCGAAGATATTGGAAGATGGTTCCAAAAGGATTGGACCCTAGGATGATTGTAAATCTCTATGATATAGTGGAGAGGAGGATTAATAAGACAATAGCTTGGGTGGATTTAGTTGTAGATGCTTCTTTTTCTAAAAGAGTTGAGAAACAAAAGAAGGAAATTCTATGCTATTGGAGTTGGAGTCTTCTAATCTAAAAGATACTTTTCTAGCCAATTATAAGACTTATTTGAGAGAGAAGATGTCATAGCAAGGTTGAGTTGGAAGAGGTTGGCTTTGTTGATCAGTTTGTGGAGTCTGATATAGACCCTATAGAGCAACTGGAGGTTTTTGCTGAGGATATTCCTAATCTTGTTGATGTTGGGATGGAGATTGGTTTTCATGATCAATTGGTTGATTGTGACATGGATATTATAGACCACTCAGTCATGGATGCGCCGGTTTCTACTGGCGGTGACTTGTATGTTGTAGAGCATCTTCTTGTGCGCAATGAGACTATTGGTGTTGAGAGTTTGGCATACATTGATAAGGAGTTACATATTCTTGTTGATATGGAGTTTGTTTCTGGTGTGGATTCACTAATTACTAATGTGGATGAGGGTTTTCTAATGAAGCATTATGTTCAATTTGTTCATGGGAGTGAGCATGCTAATTGGATGGTTGAGATTTTGGTGTTTTACAAAGTGATGCATATCTAGATGATGTACAGATTGGTTTTCTTGTCCCTAATGAAGTGGAAACCTTTGGTGAAGATGAAGATGGTTGTACATCTTTCTTTTGGCATCAAAGTGTGGGCACACTTTCTTTAATCTACCTAGGGAGTCTGATGTAGGAGCATCTTGTGTTAGAAAGAGAAACAACAAAAAAATTGGAGGAGAGAGAAAGTGACAAAAATTAGAGGAAAAAAATAAAAAAATAAAAAAGGAAAAAAGGAGAAAAAAAGGAATTTCCATTTTCGAGGTGCATAGGTGGCATAAATAGAAAAATAATTTTAAATGGTTGTCATTCCATTTATTGAGGTGTGTAGGTGGAATTCTAGAAGTTTGTGGACATTTCCTTAAATAATGCATTTAATATTTATTTGGCCACATGGTGGTGCTTAGTTGTATTTGGGTGGGAATTAAATATTTGTTGAAGGTAGTTGCATTTACCTTTTATCCCACATTGGTTGTGTTTATAACATCTTGGGTGGTAAGTTCCTATTTAAGAAAGGCATATGAGCATTTGTAATCAAGCTTCAAGGTGTGATCTCTTCTTAGTAGAAGCTTGGAGAGAAGGAGGAAGCTAAAGGGAAAGTTTTCCTAAGTCTATGGACAAAGCGTTGAATGTGAGGTAGTTTACTATAGGATTGTGGTGGAGTTGTGAGTGTGTGGATAGTGTCAAATGTGAGGTAGTTTACACTTGGATCTTGGATAAAGTTGGAGAAGAGCTAGTGGTTGTGATTTAGAAACAAGGAGGTTGCTTGGTGGCTTGTGAGCACAAGTTGAGATCTTGGAAGTTTAGTCTAGAGTGTGGATCTGGACTAGCTAGTGTTTAGGATTGGATCTTGAAGAGTCTTGCAGAACTATTAGTGTAATTGCTTTGTATTTGGTCATGACTGGGAAGGCCTTACAGTTTGGCACATTGCATGTAATAGTTATTTTATGAATAAAAAGTTTTGATTTGGTATCAGATCTTTCACTATTATTGTGTTTCTACTATGTGATTATTTGTTGGGGGCTAGGACATCTCCTTTGGGGATTCTCTTACCTTGCACTACATCAATCTATTTTGCAAGGTGATTCTTTGTCAAATTTCTATTTGGTGTAGGAGTTGCTATCTCAACTCTTATCTCTTCTTTTGGTTGTATTCTTTATTCTTCTCTTTGCTAATTTTTTTTTACATCATTCCTTAAATAACTGTTAGTCACAAAGAAAACTTGTACATTCTTTCTAATAGATCTAGGATTATCTTCTTCTTCATCAAGAATTATAATCCAACATTCTCTCTTTGACTTCAAACTTTTCATCTATCTTCATATTTGCACTCTCAACAATTGTCTTAGTTCTAAGATTAAAATATCTATAAGATTTTATTTTCAATGAATAACAATGGAATATACCTCCATCACTTCTTGGATCAAACTTACCAATGTCATCATCTCTCTTCATGTAACATTTTCTTTTGAAAATTTTGAAGTACTTTTCTCAGGGTGTATGACCAAACCATAATTCATAAGGAGTCTTGTTTGTACCTTTTTTGATCTGCACTCTATTCATGGTGTATATTGTTTTATTCACTTCTTCCCTCCAAAATGTCTTGTATGCATCATTCTCAAGCATCATTTCTCTTGCCGCCTCAGATATAGATATTTTTCTTCTTTCTACTATCCCATTTTCTCAAGAGTCTTGAGTGATGATAATTGTCTCTTAATTCCATTTTATCAACAAAACATGTTGTACTCTCTAGAAGGAAACTCTCCACCTCTATTTGATCTCAAACACTCAATCTTTACACCAAATTCATTCTCAAATATACTCTTGAATATCTTAAATTTCTCAAATATCTCATATTTTTCTTTAAGAATACTACTCATGTCATTTTGGTGAAATCATCAACAAAAATCATAAAATCCCTTTCTCCATAAGATCCTCTTGTTCTAGTAGGACCACTCAAGTGTATATGGATAAACTTCATCTTCTCTATGGTAGTCAACTTCTTTGTGCAAAATGAAACCTTCTTCTACTTAGCCATGATACATTCCTTGCAAGAAACATGAATAGGCTTCATGATTATATGAAAATCTCTAACTAAAAATGTACTACTAGCCTTCACAATGTTATCAAATTTTATATGACAAAACCTTCTATGTCACAACAAGCTATTATCCACTTTCGCAGCCAAACAAGTCATCTCAGTAGCATTCAATCAAAACACATTACATCTAGATCTTGTGCCCATTCCAATCATCTTACCATACTTATCTTTAATAATACAAGTCTTCTCTATAAACTACAACTAATAGCCTTTATCAACCAATTTTCCAACTCTCAAAAAAATAAATATCATCAATGTTAGTTTTTTCACCAAGAGTAATAGATCTTAACCCTATGATGTGACAAGCTGTATTGTTGCTAAATCTAACAATTCCTCCACCATGATTTCTAAACTTAACAAAATTATTCATATTTCTAGTCATATGATGTGAACATCTACCATCTATTATCCAATTGGATTTCTTTTCAACTTGAGAAACTAGGGATTTTTCATACCATATCCTTTTCTTTTATCAAAGATAATCCTTCAAGATGCTCAATGAAAATCTCTTTTTCAAGTCCTCCATTTAGAAATTGTGACTTTACATCCATCTATTACACTTTAAACTTCTCACTTGTTGCATAAGCCAAGGACATTGTTATTGCTTCCATTCTGGCTACAGGGGAAAATGTTTCTTCATAATCTATACCTTCTTGCTATGAATATCCTTTGTATACCAATTTATCTTTATTCCTCACAACATCACCTTCTTCATTCATCTTTTTTCTAAATACCCATTTAGTTCCTATGACATTCTTGTCTTTAGGCCAAGGAACCAATTCACATGTCTCATTTTTCACAATCTAATTTAGTTCTTCCTTCATTGCTTGAATCCAATGATCATCATTGCATGCCTCATCTATGATCTTTGGTTCAACTTGAGAAATCAAACATAATTCCTCATCTACTATTTTTCCTATCACCACTCTTTTGTCTTTACTTCCAATAATCTATGGTGCAAGAGCATCTTGCATCAGGAAAAAATAAATTTAAAAATTGGAGGAGAGAGCAAGTGACAAAAATTAGAGGAAAAATAATAAAAAATTTAAAAAGGGAAAAAGGAGAAAAAAAAAGAATTTCCATTTTCAAGGTGTACAGGTGGCATAAATAGAAAAATAATTGAAAATTATTTTCATTCCATTTATCGAGGTGTGTAGGTGGAATTATAGAAGTTTGTGAATATTTCCTTAAATCATGCATTTAATATTTGTTGGACCACATGGTGGTGCTTAGTTGTATTTGGGTGGGAACTAAATATTTGTTGAAGGTAGTTGTATTTACCTTTTATCCCACATTGGTTGTGTTTGCAACTTCTTGGGTGGTAAGTTCCTATTGGTATTGTTTGAATGGTGGTGTCAAATTTTTTAGAATCTATCTCATCTTCCTCTTTAGATCCTTCACAAGATTTAATTCCTACAAAAATCTCATATATCCTACCAATATAGTTGCTCACATATTCATCTTCCATTATTTTAGCATATTGAAACAAACATATCCAATTCTATAATCCTACTCTTTAAGCATGCTTATCTCCTTCAAAAGTATTTTCTAAAGTCTTCCAAATTTTATGAGATGTTACTAAAGATCTTACCTGTATGTATTTATTTTCAAGATGATTTGCCAGTAATTCTTCTCGAGCTCACATGTTATACAGAAACAGATCTCTTTCTACTTCACTACATTCTTCAAGCTCGTTTTCTTTGACAATTTCTTTGGTGTTTGAACCACCTCACAATAAGTGTTCCATAGTCATGCGCTAGGCTTGGCTTAGGAATAATCTATTCAAGCTAAGGACTACTTTTCCCCTACCATGAGGTGCATTTAGATTTTCAACCCAAGGACATATACTTGAAATGGTCGGCACAGTATGTGCACTAGGTACCTTGATGAGTCATTATTCTTGTGTTGTAGGAAAGTAAAAATGCAAAGGAAGGAAACTACACTACTGCTCTGGAAAGGAAAATACTAAATCTATGAATGTTGAAAACACAATGACAAGATAACATAGATTCTATCTTGACTCATCCACTAGTCTGTTCTCGCAGATGCTGCAGGAACGTTTATGAAGTGTGATGCTACAGGAAGGAATTAACTAGCTACGTCTTACTTAAAATAGTGCTAATGCTAGTAAAATGAATCTATTCTATCCTAATCTAATCCACCTTCCAAGTGGGCCCCCTTGGTTGGCTCTCTAATCTACCAACGCAGGATAGAAGCTAAAGAGAACTAATTCATTTCATTAATCAGTCATTACATGATTCAGAATTGTAAAACACAACTACAACAAACTGTGAATCAGTGTTCTCTCTTACTTGATAAAACTTATCAAAAATCAAAACTTCACACATAGAAGTCGAGCCTGACATATATAGGGAATCTACTCTTTATTACATAACAGAAAAGTAACTATCCTAAGTTAAGTCTGCAGGAGAGAATATAGGAGAACAACTAAAAGCTAAAAGGAAGGATAACAGAATTGAGGAGGGAGCAATGAAGTCTCAGCATCCACTTATTACAACATAAATGCAGAGAAGGCAATGGCTCATAAAAGCTCCTCCTTATTCGTTGCCATGTTTCCTGGAGTGGTTATAACTTCCTTTTCGTGGTTGTTCCTTGATGCTCGTTTCTCCTTGAATGTTGTCGGAAACCAAATTTTGGATTCCTTTGCTCATCCTTTAATCCTTATCATCAGGTTAGTTATGATATAAGAAATATTTTCAAATAAACATCCATCAAACTAAATTCAAACATAAGAATGCACATTTGGATATTTATATGAAATACTGTATGTTAGATATAATTTAGGCAAAAGATGACATAGTTTTTCTACCCCATAAATCATAAAAGGTTTATCAAACATAGGCTTATAAGTGTTAAAACAAGGATAAATGGAGTATCAAAAAGTATCTTAAACATAACAAAATAAAGGCATTTTTTAGACTCATCATCTGCTCCCTGCTAAACTAATGCTTGTCCTCAAGCATTACACTTCTTTGTCAAAGATCTGAGCTCCCCAACTTCTATCTTTTCCTTTCTGCTACTCTTGAAGGTGTAATAGAATCCTCTGGTCCTTTCCCATACTTCTCGCCTGTGGTCTTCCTGCAACTTATCAAGTTTTTCAGCATCAATATCATACAGGGGCCATAAAAGCATTAGAGGTTGCATGGTCAAAGGACACCATAGCTTTGGCCTTAGTTGCTTTCCCAGTTCTAAATATTTTGGAACTCTATATAGTGCTTCTTCCAAATTAATAGGACTGTGCGGATCTAATTTCTTGAGAGAATCAAGTAACCGTGCCCATCTACTTCTTACTCCGATCATAGCTCTTTGGAATGCAAAGTAGGGCAAGTTTTCATATTCGGCATACACTTTGGCTCTAGCAACAAATACCTTCTTTCTAACTTCTAGATTACTCTTCCCATAGGTTAATGTAAACTAGTCTCGAAGCATTTCTTCTGGTTGTTTACTTTCTGCCCTCAAGGGTAAAGGTTTTTTTCTCTCCTCATCTCTGTAATTAACCAGTTGTCTATCATAATTTGCCTCATTAGACATTCATGAAATTAAAGCTTTCAAATGTACATCTCCTATATAGAGCAAAGGATTCCACTCAGTTTCTATAGGAATGACATAATTATGAATATACAACTCACACAATAGATTTTTCTGCCATGGTCGTAAGGTTTGATACAACCCATAAAACTCTTGTGCGGTTTTGAATTTTGCATTTACATTTATGAGGGTTGAGATCAACTGAAGCAAAAGATATTGTTCTTTCAAACAAAAAGCATATACTCGAGGAGGTGGTTTGCAAGCAAGAGCTTGATCAACTAATTTAAGTGCATGTTCCATGCACTGTTTCTATCTTTCTAGTTGTTCTTTCAATTCTTCAATCTCCTCATTTTGTGATTTTATGATCTTGCTCATTCTTTTCTTCTCCTCTTTCCATAGTGCTTTAGCAAATAAATGCTGTCCATATAATTGGAAAAGGAGTTTTTGCAAGGTGACAACACTGTTATCCTCTTCATAATCCTTTTTCTTTTTCTGCTCCCACCATAGATGTTCTGCCAAACTATTGATCCATGTTGACTTATATGGGACTAAGGTAGTATTCGAATCATGACATTCAGGAACTACTTCATTCTCATGGCTTGAAACACCTAGTAAATCCATTAAGGTTTCGTTAATTTCTTGCTCACATGCTATAGGAGGATTACCAAAAGCTTCTGTCATCTCAGTGTGAAGGAGAGAATGGTCAGAAATTATCTGCATAGGAGACTCTAGAGTAGGTACTTTAGACAATATAGGATCTTTAAAAATTTTCCCTCTCATTCTAGGGCTTCTCTGTAAAGGAATCTCTTCTTGTACTACTGTCTTTTGCCTACTTTTCTGTTTCGGTGTCACTGCTATAGGATTAGTTGCTGCAGGAACCTTCTTTGTTTTCTTCTATTGCTTAATTGCGGGACTAGGTTTTTGTTGAGTAGTGGTTTCTTCTGGTGACTTCCATTTCCTTTTAGCTTTACTAGTAGTGGGTTTAGGGATGTCCTGCTCAGGTGGAGGCACATTCTCTTGAATGGAAGCAAATTCTGGTTCAATCCCTTGTGCTTTTTCTATTTCAGCTCCCTCAATATTTTGTTCTGCAGGCTTACAACTGGGAACTACGTTTTCCTCACCTTGTTGTTCACTAAGGTCAACTTGGGGTTGTAGGGTTCTAAATTTCACAAAGTCATCCCATGTCAAAGGGGATACATCCCTAAGAGACCTTTCTATTAACAACTTAATCAAGACATGTTGAGTGACAGAATTATCTTTCCCTTTTTGAGTCTCTTCTGCACTAATACAGAGCATATTATACAGAAAATTTGGAAGATTCATGGCAATATTGTGCCTTATACAACTAAGCAACTTAAAATGGTGTGCATGTAAGTGAGAAAATCTGCCTTTACAAGTAAAATAACTGATGACATGCATTGCTAGCTCAGGGTATGGAGGCAGAAAAGAAAATCTCTTGCACCCCTACTTTGTAACATCCAATTGAGGGTCATGTGGGGTAGTGAACTGGGCCCTTGCTGACTTAGCGTCATGCGAGCTCGGATAATTCTCTCCAACAGAAGGTAACCCTATTACTCCTGCAATTCGTTCTTCTGTTGCAATTACTGTCAAACCCCACATAGAAGCTTCACCTTCATCAAATGTCCTGGTGAATTCTACAACTGCTTCTTCATCATATGCTGTTAAATTCAAACAATAACCTAACCACCCACATGCATTGAATCTTCTTACTGCTTATACGTCAGAGAGCAACAAAATGTGCTCAACCGGCTCTCTTCTCTGTAAACCTCCTCCCATTTCTTGATACTTCTTTTGCTACTCCGTTTCTCTCTCCCTTTCTGAATGCAAACTTCAAGACTGCGTTATTTCTTAGATGCTTCACCACTTCTTTTTGGGAACATTAATTTCCATAACCAATTGTTATGTGCCATAATTAAAATTTAGGTAAAAGTAAATCATGATTTTGCATGAAAATCGTCCGAAAACATGGTTCAAATGCCAAAATTTTAAAAATAGGTCACATCATGGCTTAGCACAAAAAATTTGGCACGAACAAGGAAAAAAAATTCATTCTGAAAGTGGGAGTACAACACTTGACATGGCATACTTATGGCAAAAACTTCTCATTAATAAGGGGTAATGCAAAGATTTTAGAAAATCATCACAGTTAATCATGCATGTCATTGGATAGTACGACACTCCCCTGCCCCTTGCTAATTTTATGACAAGTTTCCTCACTTGTCCGACTAGTATGGGTGAGGGACTGGAATACGCCCTAATTATAGAGACTATGCATTATTATATATAATTAACAAAATTTGCAAACTTATAAATGAATAATAGTTTGAAAATGTTTATACCTGCCAAGTGGATTGTCACATGCTCCAAAAAAAAGGTGGCGGAAATAATGTAAACGGCAGCATCCATCAGCATGTGCAGATTTGATTGAAAACACAAAAACTTAATTATGTAGAAAGTGAGTGGATGGAAAATTAAGAAATGGAGTGGGGTGGGTGGATGGAAGATTAAGATATGAATGGAAACAAATATCATGAAAAGAAAATGGACTTTATGCGAATCATAAAGTTATTATTATGGACATGCAAATTAGAATTAATGTTGAAGAGGAGTAGGCGAAAGGTTTTCACCTTCTGCTGCAGGAAGAGATACTTGAGTAGTTGTTGGATGCGGTTGTTCAAACTGTTGCATGAATTCATCTTTTGTTTGAGGCTATTTGTAAAGCTTAAGTCGATGACCGTTGATCAGCATTTTGAAAGTCACATCATCAATTGTGGTTAGTTGAATTGTTCCATTGTCAAAGACATGGATGATTTGATATGGTCCTAACCATCGCGTCTGTAGCTTCCCTGGCATATCCTTAAAGTGAGAATCATACAATAATGCCCAATCACTAGCTTTGAACTGTTTGTTGAGGATATGAGAATCATGCTAGTGTTTTCTCTGTTTTTGCACTAGTTTAGTGTGTTCTAAAGTGGTCTTGCATATTTCATCCAAAGAATTAAGATGTAGGAGGCATTCTCTTTGTGTTGCAGGAAGATCAATGTCTAAGGTCAAGGCTATTTTTAGAGTCTTGTGTTCAAATTCAACTGGAAACATTGCCACTTTCCCATACAAAAGCTCAAATGGTGTGAATCCGATAGTGGTTTTCCAAGTTGTTCTATAAGCCCAAACAACTTCTTGTAACTGGCTGGTCCAATCCTGATGATGCAAATGGACTATTTTAGTTAGAATGTTTTCCAGCTCATGGTTGGTAACTTTTGCTTGTCTATTGGCTTGTGGATGATAATGACTGGATCTGCGATGCCTGATGTTATACTGTTTCATCAACTCTAAAATTAGGTTGGAAGTAAATTGTGTGCCTTGATCAGTAACCAATTCTTTAGGAACTCCATAGCATGTAAAAACCTCTTCATACAGGAATTCAGCAACTTTTTCATCATGAACATGCTTCATAGCCTTAACCTCGACCCATTTGGTTAGGTAGTCAGTACAAACCAGAATATAAGACTTCCCATTGGATGGAGGATCAATAGGACCGATGAAGTCCATTCCCCATTTGTCAAATGGTGTTAACACCACTTGAGGATTCAGAGGCATTTCATCTATTTTGGTTGGGTGACCCATTCTTTGGCATTGGTCACACTTCCTTGTATAATTGATTGCATCTTTATGAAGGGTAGGCCAATAGTAACCAGTGGCTAATATTTTGAAAGTTATTCTTTTGGCTTCAAAATATCCTCTGCAGGGCTGATTATGACATGCATGCAAAATGTCATATGTTTCATCTTCTCTTACACATCTATGCATAACTTGATTAGGTCCAGTATAGAATAGAAAATTGTCTATCCATGAGAAATGGAAGCTTTTCTATATGAGCAGCTTTCTCTCCTTATAAGAAAAATGCGCTGGTGTCTTATTAGCTGCAATGTAGTTAGCAAAATCTGCATACCATGGAACTTTAATAGAAATATGAAACAAATGTTCATCTAAAAATGCATCATCTACCAGAGTAGTATCAGTATCATGATGATTGATTCTTGACAAATAATCAGCTACGACATTTTTTTTTCCAGGCTTATCCACCATGGTTATGTAAAATTCTTGTAGCAATAGTAACCATCTTGCTAACCTACCAGTTATAGCAGGTTTGTTCATGAGATATTTGATTGTTGCATGATCAGTATGAACATAGATAGGATAACCTGTGATGCAATGCCAAAATTTATTTAGAGTGTAGACTACTGCTAACAATTTTTTTCAGTCACTGTGTAATTCAATTCTGGGCCATGAAGACTCTTACTGATATAATAAATGACATTTTCAAGATTTGAGTGTTTCTATGCTAAAACTGCACCTATGGCATAATCAGAAGCATTTGTATATATGTGAAAAGGTAGGTTCCAATCAGGGCCTTGTAAAATTGGGGTTGTGGTCAAAAGTTTCTTAAGCTGCAGAAAAGCTTTATCACACTTAGGTGTCCAATTGAATTCAGCTTCTTTGGTGAGCAATTTGTACAAGGGACTAGCTATTTTACTGAAGTCTTTTATAAAACACCTGTAATATCCAGCATGTCCCAGAAAAGATCTGATATCTTTTAATTTAGTGGGTATGGGTAATGTTTGAATTACCAAAATTTTGCTGGGTCTACTTGTATACCTGCAGTAGATATGAAATGACCAAGTACCACACCTTCTTGCATGAGCATGAAACACTTTTCACTATTTAGTGCCAAATTATGTTCTTGACATCTTACCAAAACTTTTTCAAGATTTATCATTACTTCTTCAAAAGTAACTCCAAATGTTGTAAAGTCATCCATATAGATTTCCATACAATCATGTGATATATCAGCAAAAATACTAATTACAACCCGTTGAAATGTTGCAGGAGCGTTACAAAGACCAAATGGTAAAATAGAGTATGCAAAAGTACCCCATGGACAGGTAAATGTAGTTTTGTCTTGGTCTTCAGGAGCAATACTAATTTGATTATAGCCACTGTATCCATCTAAAAAGGAGAAGTACTTCTTTCCAGCTAGTGTATCCAAAAATTGATCTATGAAGGGTAAAGGAAAATGATCCTTTTTAGTAGCCTTATTCAGCTCCCTATAATCTACACAAATTCTCCATTTTCCTCCTTTCTTAGGTACTATAACCAGCGGTGATACCCATTTACTATCAGATATAGGATAGATAAAACTAGCATCAAGTAGTTTCTGCAATTCTGTTTTGACTATTTCTCTGAGGCTTGGATTTATCCTCCTCTGAGGTTGATGAAGTGGTAGACAACCTTCATTAATGTATATCCTATGGGTACACAGTGTAGGGCTTAATCCTTTCATATCACCATAATCCCAAGCAAAAGTCTTCTCATGCTTCTGAAGCAATTTTTTTAATTGTTCCATCTGTACAAATGTCAATTTGGGGTTAACATGCAGTTTATGGCCTGTACTCAGTTCAACAAGAATAGTGGATTCTACCATAGCAATTTCAGAGATTGGGCTTCCTTCTAATTCATAGGGAAGTAGTGAACAAATATTTTCAGGTTCCTTAAGTAAAGTACAACTTGTATCACACTTCTCATATGTAATCAATTCTAATACAGAGCTTTCACACACATCTTTTCCTACCACACACATGTTGGTAAGGATGCTCTGGATTACTGAATCTTCTTCTTGCAACTTTAGAAAAGATTGCCTATGTAACATCATAAGTTGTACTATGGAATTTATCTCTTCTTCTTCATCTCCTAAATCTGGCCAAAAAGATGTACTCAAATCTGGTAATGGTTGTGCAGGAGGATATAGATCAAATTGCTTGGTTGCTTGGCCATTTGATATGGTCATATTCCTGGATCTTCAATTTATGTTTGCATTAGTTGTGGCCAACCATGGTCTACCTAGAATGAAAAGATAGCCAGATAGGTTTACTTTAGGGGACAAAATCATGAAGTTCGCAGGATATTCTAGGGAATCTAAGGTCACAACAATATTTTCTATCATTCCATCAGGAATGATAGTGAAACTATCTACAAGCTGCAAAATAGTTGGTGTGGGCCTTAATCCTTCTATTTGTAACTTCTTCATGGTTTCTTTGGTCATCACATTTATAGCAGCTCCCAAATCTATTAAGGCATTTTTAACAAATTGACCATTTATGCTGACACTTACTACTGGACTCCCTAGGTTAGAATATTTTGGTGAAATCACTCTTCCTAACATGATATCAGCTAAGTGTCCAACAACATGAACTATGGTAGGATCCTTCTTCTTCCTTCCAGGTTTCATTAGACAAGCTTCCCTTATAGCTTTTTGATAAGCAGGAATGTCCTTAATAGCTTGAAACAAAGGTATTTGGACATGCATATTCTTCAACTGGTTAACAATGTCAAAGGGTTGTTCCTTTCTTTGTTCAAGTTTCTTTTGTATTAGTTGGTCTGGAAAAGGAGGCTCTACTACTGGTTGAACTGGTATTGGTATGGTAACATCAGTTGGGTCAACAGGTTCATCAACCAAAGGTTTTGATGTTGCAGGGGAGTCTGATACTTCAGTTATAAGAGGTGGCTTTGGTGCTGGTAAGGTCATTCCAGATCTCAAATGTATATCTGCGACATCTAGGGCATAAGCAGGGTACTACTGGGTATCAACACTATACATGGGCTACTGTGGTTGGCTATTTGGATTTGGCTGAGGCTGTGCAGGTAGCTGTGTTTGCTTTTGAGGTCCACTATTTGCAGGTGGTGGCATTAAAGCAGGTTGTTGAGTTGGAGGGGGTAATTGTGGAGCACCAGTATTTTGGTTAGGCCATTGTTGAGATCCCTTCCATTGGTTTGGAGATTGCCAATTCCCTTGGGGTGGTTTCCATTGGTTCTGCTGGTTCTGGGGCCATTGGTTATTCTGCTGGTTAGGCCAAGGTTGTTGGAAATTTTGAGACCATTGAGACTGTTGTGGGTTATTTTTCCCAGCATTATTCCAATTGGGTTGGTTTTGTGGAGGACCTTGGGTATTGCGGTTTTGCCATTGATTACCATATGAATTTGAATTTTGCAAGGGGTCTTGAGGCATACCTTGACATTGAGCCCATGGTCGACGTTGAGCAACAAAGAATACTTTCTCATCATCCTCATCTATCTTTACATATTTAGTTGGAAGATGCTGGTTCTCCATGGTTGCAACCAATTGATAGTGGCAATCCTTTTTTTGCTTCTGGCAATGAGGACAGTACTCAGCTAGTTGTAACTCAGCCTCTGCTTGCTTCTTCTTTGCAATCATTGTATCCAACTGTGTAGTGACATCATTAATGATGTCTTGTTTGAAATCTGACAACAAATTGGATATTTCAAGTTTTGATTTATGCCTTGACTAATTCCTTTTGTAATCGTAGAACGGGGTCCTCAACCTTTCTTCATAGTTGACCTTGAGTAGTTCTGACATATCTTTTTGAGATCATCCTGTTGAGCTTGATATACATCTCCACCGGCCATCAAGTCCAATGCTTCCAAACAGTCTTCATTCACTCCTCTTAGAAAGACTAGTTTTTGGGAATCTTCAGATAATGTGTGCTGAGGATTCCTTTGTAGTGTATATAAAAATTGAGAAACATAGTCTTCTAATGTCTCTTCCTCCTTCTATGATATCCTAAAGATATCATCTCCTCTTTTGCTAGATGCTTTGTAATATTCTTTATATTTTTCCAAAAACAAGGCTTGCATTTCATCCCAATTCGCAGCTGCATTGGCTCCTAAGCCCATGAACCATCGTAAAGCTGATTCTTTCAATGTGGCTAGAAATAATTTAAGCTTATGGGCATCAGTGTTGTAGTCGAAACTATGACAAAGGATGTTGAACTCAAACAAGAAGGTATCAAGGTCTTCAGTTGCAAGGCCATAGAACTTCAAAAGAGCAGTGGGAGGTATATTCTTGAGATTGGCATTGGTTATGAGACTTGGAAGTGGAAATGGAAAAGTGGGTTGTGCCATGACTGGTGGGACTGGATTATGAGGTTGCTACTGAAAAGGAATGTTAAGCACTGGTGGATTCAAGGTAGTGTTATCAAGAAGACCGGTCAATATTTCAATGAAAGGTTGGAGACCAAATATATCTAGGGATTTAGCTCTTGATGATGATACTCTGGGGAAAATAGGACTTGCATCTTCAAAGGACAACTCAACTTCTTCTTCAACTTATTCATTCAAATTAACAAATCCTTGTGGAAAAAATCTGCCATATTCATCTCGTCGTCTTCCTCTTCGATGCATGCAACTAAAATTTTCACACTGGTAAAAAGAACTTAATCTAAAAACTATGACTCAAAAATGCTCCTAGCTTGACACCATCCCCAGAAACAGTGCCAAAAATGAATCGCCTCACAATAAGTGTTCCATAGTCATGTGCTAGGCCTAGCTTAGGAATAATCTATTCAATCTAAGGACTACTTTTCCCCTACCATGAGGTGCATTTAGATTGTCAACCCAAGGATGTATACTTGAAATGGTCGGCACAGTATGTGCACTAGGTACCTTGATGAGTCATTATGCTTGTGCTGCAGGAAAGTAAAAATGCAAAGGAAAGAAACTACACTACTGTTGTGGAAAGGAAAATACTGAATCTATGAATGTTGAAAACACAATGACAAGATAATAGAGATTCCATCTTGACTCATCCACTAGTCTATTCTCGCAGATGCTGCAGGAACATTTATGAAGTGTGATGCTATAAGAAGGAATTAACTAGCTACATCTTACTTAAAATAGTGCTAATGCTAGTAAAATGAATCTATTCTATCCTAATCTAATCCACCTTCCAAGTGGGCCCCCTTGGTTGGCTTCTCTAATCTACCAATGCAGGATAGAAGCTAAAGAGAACTAATTCATTTCATTAATCAGTCATTACATGATTCAGAATTGTAAAACACAACTACAAGAAACTGTGAATCATCATTCTCTCTTACTTGATAAAACTTATCAAAAACCAAAACTTCACACACAGGAGTCAATCCTAACATATATAGGGAATCTACTCTTTATTACATAACAAAAAAGTAACTGTCCTAAGTTAAGTCTACAGGAGAGAATATAGGAGAACAACTGAAAGCGGAAAGGAAGGATAACAGAATTGAGGAGGGAGCAATGAAGTCTTAGCATCTGCTTGCTACAACGTAAATGCAGAGAAGGCAATGGCTCGTAAAAGCTTCTCCTTATTCGCTACCATGTTTCCTGGAGTGGTTATAACTTCCTTTTCGTGGTTGGTCCTTGATGCTCGTTTCTCCTTGAATGCTGTCGGCAACCAACTTTTGGATTCCTCCACTCATCCTTTAATCCTTATCAGCAGGTTAGTTATGATATAAGACATATTTGCAAATAAACATCCATCAAACTAAATTCAAGCATAAGAACAAAAATTTGGATATTTATATGAAATACTACATATTAGATATAATTTAGGCAAAAGATGACATAGTTTTTCTACCCCATAAATCATCAAAGGTTTATCAAACATAGGCTTATAAGTGTTAAAACAAGGATAAACGGAGTATCACAAAGTATCTTAAACATAACAAAATAAAGGCATTTTTTAGACTCATCAGTGTTCTTTGTCAAAGGCTAATATCTTGGACCTATACATAGAAAATGAGTCTTCATCTTCTCCTTCCAACTATCATAGTTAACACCATCAAACTTAGGATTTTCTTTTTTAAAGTGACCTACTATTGATCTCCCAAAGTTGTTAAGCTTTCTCTTCAAGAACCTAAAGCTTTGATACCAATTGTTAGAAAGTAAAGTCCAACAATATAACTTGGGGCAAGGGGGTGGATGGTTGAATCAATTATCCAACTATTATAAAAATTATCAACCTTATTAATCCATAACTGCATGATAAATATAATCAGCAACTATAACAAGATACTCATACACAATAACACCAGATATGTTAACTAGAGAAACCCTTGAACAGAGGGAAAACCCCAATGGGGATGGTACCCACAAAATGTTGTGCTAATATAAATATTCCTTGTTAGAAAATGGATCCTATTAGGAGCCAATTAAATACATTCCATACATATCAATCCTTATTAGGAGACTTTGAATCCCTATTGGGATATTCCAACATTAGGAGTTGTGCTAACCTTGTTAGGAGTTATAGAAAGCAGATGGATCTAGTATCCAAACAACTTCAAGGGCAAGACCATTGAACTCATTGTCCAATTTTTATTTGTGTTATTCCTTGTAGAATAATAGAAATGAACTATACTTTTACTTCCTCTTCCTTTGTCTTGTCAACTGACTTCTCTTCTTCTTCTAATATCTATATCAAATCACCAATTTCACATCCAGTAATCCCTTGGATCACTTACTCACATTTACCAATTACTTTGCATATGTCTTCACAAATTCACACTTCATGTCATCTCTCAAACAAGGAAAATATCCTTCCTTTATACCATGTCCTTAAAAAAATTTCTTCCTTAAGGATTTCCAAATTAATTATAATAGGACCATATTAAGATAATTAATTATTTTACAATTAGATAACACTGTCAACTCACAGTCTTTACAACTTCTCACATGTGTAATCTCAGACCTTGCCCACTTGCTAATATCATCATTAGACTATCTAATGTCATTGGCTAACCTTGTATATCATTATTCTATCTCTATTAGGAGATACAATCCATTTATCATAAACTACTTCTTAGGATTTTGTCTATATACTACTCTCTGTAAATCAAGCATATCTTATGCATGTCTTTGACTTAACAACATAATCAACACATAGTTTAGAATATGTTTGTAGCCACACTTGACCTAATCATAAATAATTCATTTGTATGACCTCATTCTCTATCTTCTACTATGTCGGTCTTCATAGAAATGCTGCTATGTTGACATCAATGACAAATACAATCATGAATGCAACATGTTAGTCATGCTAAAAATCTCCCACATACTCTAGAAATGCTTAGGAAATTCTCCCAAAAGAATACCATCAACATTCATGCTATTAGATTAAATGATTATTTTCCATTTCACTCTTATATTAAGTTTACTTATGTGAGCTCATAAATTAGGAGGAAATATATATTCTTGGATATTATTATTAAGAGGATATTTTGATTCATTCTTTTGAATCCAACTACTCTTAAGATATTAAATGTGGCTAATTCCAATTTGGGCACTACCCTTCTAGATGGTAGGTGGATGGTAAGTGGTTGATTTCATCAAGACTTTACTTCCTCCAAGTTGAGACACTTATCTCAATCTTGTCCAAGTCTCCTCCCAGCTCTTGCCTATATAAATAGGCTAACTCTTATGTATTATACATTAAAAAATATTTATGTTACTATGTCTTTGAGAATTTACAACAAAGATTGTGATGCGGGAGCATCTTGACCCTTCATACATTATGATGAATTGCATAATATTGTAATATTTAAGTCATTTAGATTTCATATAACCATGTTGAAAAAATGGTTAAAATTCTTAACTTTGCATTGTGATGTATTAAAAAGTAGAAAAAAATGCATTTTCATTGTAATGGGAGTGGTTCAAAAAAACATTGAAAAATGTACAAGGGTTAAAATATTGTGTTGGGTTGGTTAAAAAGGTGATTGGGAAGTTTTAAACCACCAAAAACACTTTAAAATTATTTTATTGGTCGCTCCAAAGAGAGATGGGGTGAATAAGAACAAAAAAAGTCATTTTGAAGCAATTGCTTTTCAAGAATTTGCCATTTTGATTGGTTTTAACTATTTTAGTGCTGGTTCCAAGTCTTGTACGGATATGTACAGCCTGGAACCCTTGTATTTTCTATATATTTGAAGAGTAGGATGAATAATATTCTCTCTCCTTTTGGTTTGGAATAATTTTATTAAGTTTTGAAGAAGTTAAGCTAGTTTTGGTAAAAGTGGTCATTTGCAGATTTGAGGGTGCCCAGCTACAGTCAGATTTATATGTTTGGTATGGAAATATTTGGATGAAACAGAAGTTTTAGTTATATTCATTGGAAAGATATATAAATCATATTTTATTTCCAATTTGTTTGAGTCATTTTCATTCAGATATGTGTCAGTTATGGTCATTTTAATGAAGACTGGTTTTTAAGGATTTGTTTTGAAGTTACAGACAATGATTGGTGTTTGTAGAACAATTTATGAAGTGGAAAATTTAATGGCTTATATATTAAAAAGAAAAACTCATATAAGGTTTTTTGAAAATTGGTTTGGTTTTATTTGGAGTCGTTTAGAGAAAGTTATTAGGCTCCCAAGGAAGGGTTACTGGTTTTACTTCTGATTTATGACAGAGAAAATGGGTCTACATGCAGAGACTATAACGTCTAATGGATTGAGTTATTTTGTCTCATCTTTTGATATGTTTTAGAATTTAGAATTTATAACAAATAATCCAAATGGTTTTGCAAGAAAATTTAAGGATTAAAAGTTATGATTAATGCACTTGGGTATAGCAGTCAGACCCTGTGAATGGCAAAGTATTGTAAACCAATGTTGGAAAGAGTTTTGTTTTGCCTCATGAGATGTCTAAAAATGGAATTTATTTCATGGATTATTAAAGGATACTCATGTATCCCAACATGTGGTTTACTATTTTGCCTCTATTTACATCAGATTGTCCTTGTATTGTTATTCTAACAATTTTATTTCCTCTTGATTAATCTATGTCTTTCATTAGAATCTGATTTTTATTTGTTTTATACAAATTCTAACATGGTGTTAGAGAAATTTTGAAAGAGTGGATAATTCTTATTAGAGGTCTTGTAGAATCTTGTATGCTCTTCTCTTACATTTCTATATGAACTAGAGAATCGGAAGGGATATATGAAGATCTAGTAATCCCTCTTTTGCATATATGTGTTTTTCCTTAATTTGTTGATTGCAATACTCTGGCGGATTCATGGAGCCATTCTAATTGTAATGCCCTACCAAGGAACCCAAAATAAATTAATTTAATTTTCACTAAGTTTTCTAAAAAAATATATTGAAGATTAAAATAATAAGAGATAACATAGTGGAAGCAATAACTCGCATTCATACAAACAATACATAAACAGATTACCTCTCTTAAGGGTTCCATGATGTTGAATAACATACATAAGTTTTATTAAGATTAAATCTTATACATAACCAAAATCCACCTCATAAAATAACCATAAGTACAAATCAAATGAAATATTATACAAATACATAAGATGCCACATAGCATAACCCAAATGCATAATCATTATCAATACAAGTCATAGGGTGCAAAATGCTAAAAGAATATACATCATGAATAAATACAATATTTTTTAAGATCTCCAATAAGCAGGTATAGTGCATCAAAATATGACCAAATAACATAATCACAAGATCATAAGAATTAAACAATTGCACAATTACATTCAACAATGACATCCAACTGTTGGATCTCAATGATATAAGAAACGCTACCATCTAACCTCATGGAACCTAAATGGCACACTCCCATCATGTTGAGGAGATAATATCAAGTCTCAAATGGATAACAATTCAAAATTGTAACAAGAATCTAGGTCAAGGAATCCTGATAGAAATATATCTCAAAGGTACCAAGTACACAAGTAACATCTAATCTCAGAGGTAAAAAAGACACATAAGAAACCTACTATGCACGTGGGCAAGTGTCATCACATGAGCCAACTCTAAGGTTATCCTGATAGCCTCTTTAGACTTTGGCCCCCTAGTGACTCTATGTGGCATCAGTATCCTTTCTTACAAAAAAGGCATACTAATAAGGCAAGGTCATAACCGAGCACCCTCACTAGTCCCATCCTAGTCTGTACTAGCACTCAAGGCATGTGTGAGGTAAAATACTATCTCTTGTTAATTTATTTCAACCTATTTAATTAAATGTTATCACTTATTAATATAACTTACAATGGATTACCCAGGCAACCTCTTTAGGGCTTTGGCCTCCATTGCAAGCCATTTCCCAACAGACACATAGATAACCTACCCTAAGCTCATAAATTATAACTCATAAAATCATAATATTCACCTCAGTCCTATACAAGAAATTGTAAAGCACTAAAAGACAATTGGTCAAAAACCTCACAGGTTACACCAAAAAAATCCCACTATTCACCTTAGTCCTATACAAGCAACTAGCAAGCACTAGCAAATCTTATCAAAAATCTCATCTTAGAATTAAGTGAATACATCGCAATGGTTTGGAATAAAAGATCATGACCAAAATATTATACATAACATCATCATAGATCAAACACCTCCCAAGCCTCTGCTATACATACCTAAACTAGTCAACATACTAATTTAAACCCAACCCCAACATAGAAATAAACCATACATCTCATCAAATACTTAAACAAGTATAGTTACATGGTTCATTGGTTTATTAATATAATATCATAAAAATTTGATTCGCAACATGGATTCAATTTTTCATTTTCAAAGTGTCACATTTGATAATGTTTTATGATTACACAAGTATTGCAAGTGACCAATCAATCCATTAAAAATACCTTGGCATAAAAAACCATTTTCATATAATATGAACTATTTCCAAAACAAAATTATGAATTTTAAATACAATTTTATCTTAAATAACAATTGAAAATAAATATTCTTTATATATATGTATAACAAAGTCTTTTAATTAAATATTATTAAAATTTAATAATAATTATTAAATTATTAATAAAATAATATATTAATTTTGTAACACCCTGCTCGGGAACCCAAGAGAAATAAACCTAATATGTTACAAAGTTTACTGAACTAATTTTTTTTTTTTAAAAGTTTAAACAACATCAAGATAACATTAATGCGGAAGCAATGTGAACATACACATCAAATACACATTTGCAATTACAGATATAGTTTCAATTCCTCAAGGGTTCCTTTACGTTGAGTCACATTTAATAATTTTAAATTAATTAGTTTTAACTTTCAAGTACAATGTCTCAAGATCATAAAGGAATAACAGATACATAATCGCATAAGCAAAGGCATAAGTATAAACAATAAAATGAAAGTACATCCAATTAATAACATCCACTGCACATGTCGTAGGGTATGTGAGAATAGATACAATACATCAAAATACATGATAACATAAATACATCATCTGAAAAGAAGTCTCTGAGATAAGAAATAAGAATGATAAAGGTACATCTTCTGCAACGAACATCCAACAGCTAGCAATGTGAAGGGGAACCCAAATGGTAAGAAGACACTACCTCCCAACCGCGTGGTTACCTACTCAGGCTCCCACTCCCACCGTGCAGGGAAGATAATGAACGATCCTCAAATGAAAAATCAAACATAAAACTTTCCTAGGCAAGGTACCCCTAATAGCCAAAACTAGCTCAAAGGTAACACATGCTACTCAAGAAGATAAAATAATCCAAAAGTAAGAACTCTCAATCCAATACCAACTCCACATAACCATCATCATACACGAACCAAGTATAAACCAAATACCAAGATCATAAGATAAAGTCAATGAAAGATATCCTCCTCAAGTCAATAACCACATGCCAAAAGTACATCATCCATGAATCACCAATCATCCTCAATAAAAGTAATAACCACAATAAACACATCTAACAATAAATACACTACCAGAGGTACACAAATCTATAGAGGAGACTCAGGCTACATACTAGGGAGTGTCATCACATGGCTTCTTGAGTTACCCTGGATTGATCTCTTAACAGACCCTGGACCCTCAAGCGTTGAGTTACCCTGGACTAGTTACTCTGAACCCTGGACCCTCAACATCACACATGTGGAACTAGAAATCCCTCTCAAGAAGATGAGGCACTCATCCCATTCCCATCCTTAGTCTACACAAGTACTCAAGGCATGGTTGGGTCAAATATCTCTAACTTATCTTTTTTAGTGTGTTTCCCCCCATAAATTTTACTTACTAGATTACCACTTATTACATAACTTGCATTAGGTTACCCTGGCACTAACCACTTTGGGTCCCAGACCCCTATGCAAGCCACTCCCAAGTCATGTACCTAGACAACCTCTCCTAAACACATAAAAACATAGTTGTGTCCCATACCACAACACCCATAAAGATCAAACTCGGTTCCTCAATAGGCAACCTGATAATAAGATGGTTCTCCCATCCAATAACACATAAATACTTCTAAAAGTAAACCTCATAAATATAATCTCCAATATGAATCACAAAACACATCAAGACATCCAACCACATAAATGGTATAAATAAAATCCGACAAAGCCTCTGGTGTACATCCTAGACTGGTCAACATCTAATTGACTCCAAAATTCAAAAGCATAGACAATACACGCAAAACAATATAGTATAGTTCATAGTTGGGTTTAATTTAAAATTTCATAATAGAATAAAAAGTAAAGTTTCAGTTTTGTGTTCAATGTACGTTTTAAGTAAAGAAGATTCTCAATATTACCCTTAGAATTTACCTCGATCATTTATTCGAATAAAGTATAGAATTACCCCTAATCGATTCAAATCAATTTTCAGTAATAATTTAGTATAACTATTTACTTAAATTATTAAAGCAATACCTATTGGTCTTTGAATAAAATAATTGCGATTTCAATAAAATCAATTCACATCTTCTTAAATAATTTCCATTATTTAAACAAACTCATATTCGATTTAATTAAGATAAAATAACAACTATATTACAATCATTAATTAATTATCAAATTATTAAATGTTAATAAGATTTATCAATAAATTTATTAACAAATAATAATTTAAATATAATCTAAACTTAATAATTTAAATTTAATAATTTACAATTTTTTTATATGATTTAAATTTAACAATTTAAATTAAATATAATAACATTTAATAATTTAAAATTAATATAATATAAATTTAATAATTTAATAATTTAATATAATTAAAATTTAATAACATTAAATTATAATTAAAATAAAATTATAAAACAACGCATTTCATATAATAAAACCAATGGCTTTATATAGTCATGCGGCCAACCTTAAAAAGTTTGCCGCAGGCTTTTAAAAGCCAAGCCGTGCGGTTGGAATCGCAGGCTGTCGGCTTATTACTTAGCCGTGCGGCCATGTACCAACACCCCCTACATCCCAGGTACGTACTCTGTGATTGCAGGGCTGCCACCGACCAATGAGAGGTAAGTAAGGTGGGGGGTACAATGAATTCGATTTTTATTTTATTTTATTTTATTTTATTTTTATTATTATTTTTCATTTAAAATTTAATACGAATTTTATTAAAACAAATTTAAAATTATTAAATATAAAGATAAGAATTGTTTTATAATATTATAATTTTTATTTGTTAAAATCCATTATATTCATTTCAACAAATTCCACAATTTATATATATAATCTTTACATTATTAACCTGATATGGAAACTAAGTTTAATCGTGCAAATTTTCTAATTCCAAAACCTTCTTTTTAAAAAAATCTCAAATCCTCCCCAGATTAAATTTCTAGCTTCCAAAATTAATTCAAATTCAAATTTCAATTTAATACTAATTTCATTCAATTGTAGAAACAAGATTTTCTAAATAGTTGTTTCAACCCGAGATTCATAGATGAAATCGAATAGTAAAAGATCCAGAACGAAGGATGGCAAGATTCAGACAACAAATTTTGAGAAACAATTTTCAACAAGCACGAAGAAGACAGAGATCCAAAAGTATTTCTACAATGGTTCACAAACCCTACCTTGATCTGATGCTAAAAATCTGGTGAAACCCTTGCTAATCCAAGCCCTTCAAAGTTTTTCAAAGATTTCTATGTTTCCCTTCCAAAAGTGTGTTCCCTAAAAACTTGTGTCTCCCCAATGACCTGAAAACCCTCTAATATAAAATCTAATTACCTTTTAGGGTTTCTATGCCAACAACTCTAAAATTATAATTTATTTATTTAATTAATTCTTTCATGCACAATTAATTTCCTTTTTAAGTAAAATATCCTTTTATTATTACTTCATGTACTTTAAGTGAATTATTAAATTACTTTATTTAATTTTTCCACTTGACTTGACTTTTAAATTAATTTATTAACTTTTTAAATCTCATGTGCACTATAAAATATCTTAAATCAAGCTCACATATTTTATCTTTTAAATTAATTTCTATATTTTAAACTCATTAATGCGAACTTAGATCTTTTTCATAAATTAATATCTTTCTCCTTTTAATATATTTTTGAATGTTTAATTTGATAATTATTTATTAACTTAAATAACAATAATATTTAGCATTTATTTAAAAATGAACTCTAAATATATTATTATTGAATTAAATAAATATTATCGCATTCTAAATTTATTCTTATAACTTTTATCTTTGAATTCAATTCTTTATATTTAATTAATTTCTCAATTAATTAAATATAATTAAATATTCAAAATGTTATAATAATTTTTCATTAAATCATTAATTTAATCTTTTAATCAGACTTAATTAATAGAAATTCATCAAAGACTCACAAAACAACATATGCACAAATTACTCACAGGTTTTAAAAAGGGTAGACAGTCTATTACGAGTCCTCCTTGTAGGACCAGTATTTTAGGCTATGGCTGGGATTGGACCTGATCATTATCTTCCCATTCTCACCATTTGAGTATTTGTAATAGGGCACGCTCATCCTGGAAATTCAGGGAAGTCGATGCCCGGTACCTGCATCTTGCATAAAAGATGAGCATGTACATGTATATAATATATCTAAACTAAACAGACAATGGTGGGGAGTGGTTCATCATGTAGATCCCAACTAGCAGGTGGCTACGACTCCCTCCCTTAACCACATCAAACACGTCAGACAGAAAGATAAAATAAACATGCACACCATACACATGCAAGTATGGGGTAAGTATCATAAAAATCACAAGTCTAACATCAAATGCGTACATGTAATAATGCATCTCTATCAATATAACATAATCATCATTAAAGACATCCTGTTAACATTTTTATGAAAGAAACCACATTTACTAACTAGGAATCATCAAAACATCATTAACGTCATGTGAAATGAAATCAACTAAACAATTATAACCGATATATTTGTAATCCAAGACATGAAATAATATCATAATATTGTAAATCCAATATCTCTAAAACTAATCAATGCACAAAATCAACCTAAAGCAATTTGACAATGATAACAAAATTGTGAACTAGGGGTAGGCACTACAAATTTATTATAATAATTATTAAATTTAATAATATAATAATACTCATTAATAATAATAATTAATAATTAATATTATAAATCATAATTTTAAAAAATAATTTAAATCCTTTTATAATTACCAACTACAAATTATGGGGTGGTCATTGCATGGTTTGGTTGCTTTGGCAGCCTTGGCTGCCACAATAGTCAAGGACTACATGGCAACCTTGGTTGCCATCGCAACCATCTACAATAAGAAGGGGGTGGGGGAGTGGTGGCACCTACCCACCTAATTATATATTTTTAAAAATACATTGTTAAAAAATGTAAGTTATTTTTTTATAAATTTTTTAAAATTCAATTTCTAGTTACAAGCACTCTTTCCAACTATTTTTTTTTTTTAAAATAACGATAACATTGGTTTTCTCAAATCAATAATCAATTTCATAGAGATCTAATTTTTAAAAATAAACCCTAGCTATGTTGTAATCCAAGAAAAAATTTGCAACACGAGGGTTTCCAATTAGATTTTCATTCATAGACATTTCAATAACAAAGAACAAAGGTTTTCAAAAAAAAAACAAGGGTTTCAATCCAAAACCATTTCTAAAACAAGATCCACAAACAAACATAAAGAAGACAAAGGGAAAATTCAAAGTAATCTACTATGATAATTTAAACAAAGTTCTTATGCTAACCAGACGAACCCTTAGAAGTTGCAAGAATTCTCCTCTCTTGAAACCCTTTCTAAAAAATTTCTCCTCCAAACCTGTGTGTAGAGAAATGAGCTCTAATTTCCTAATAAAGAACTTTCTCCTCTAAGGTTTTAGTTTCATGAACATGCAAAAGCCTTTCTTTTATTATTTTAATATATTTTAATTTCATGTGCAAACTTTTTACATTTTTAATTAAAATAACCTTTATTTAATTTATTCTCACTTACTTTTATTAAATAATAAGACAGTATATATTAATTTAAATAATAATAACATTTAGAGTTCATTATTAAAATGCAACTCCTAAATTAATTATTTTTAAATTAAATAAATATAATTATGTCAAATTTGGAACTTTAATTAAATCTTTTAAATTTAATGATTTTATTTAATTAATTTCTCAATCAATTAAATATAATTAATTTTTTATTTTTCTTTATAAATTTTTTGTTAAATTAAATCATTTAATAATATCTTTATTTGATTTAATTATAACTGAAAATCACAACATATCCATAAATTTGAATAAGAAAACCTATCTATAAAACAAAGTACATATTCAAACTTAAGGGTTAAAATCTCAAATTCATGTCACTTAATGAATTTGGAAGGGTGAATAACTAAGCTACTTGTCCTATATGCTAGGACAATTGGCTTAGTGTTAGAATTTGGAATTGAGAAATATCTCCCTCTTTACCATTGAGATATTACAATGGGGCATGCTCATCTTAGCAATTTTAAGAAGTCGATGCCTGGTACCTACAATCTGCATAAATTTTGAACATGCACATAGGCATATATATCTAAACTAAATAGGCAATGGCAAGGAGTAGTACATCATGTAGATCCTGACTAGCTGGTGACTACAACTCCCTCCTTCAACCACATCAGAAACATCAAACATAAAGTAAAACATACATTTACACCACACATATGCAAGTATGGGGTAAGTAACCATAAAAATTGTAAATACATCATCCATCTAACTATCATCATGAAACAATTGAAACCACTATATGAACATGTGAAGCATCATCATTGAAAGAATAAACATGAATGCATGAAATAATTGAGTATCAAGTAGCTCATCAATAAATAACTAAGTAAGAAATAACATCCAAATAAATTAGTTAACCAAGTACCACTAAATCACAACACATAACCATAAAGCTGGCCTAAAATAATTTGACAATATAACATGAAAAGCAAACTAGGGGTGGGCATTACATTGATAGTTTCCTTACATCTAGAAGGTTCAAAAAATTCAAAACCAACTTTTGCACCAATTACAAACACATGCTTGGAGCTCAAATCTAAAGGAGGGTGTGCAAAACAAAGAATTTTTAGGCCAAACAGACCCTTCCATTATATCCAAAGGGCTCAAGGGAGACAATTTTTCATACATAATATGTCCTATTTTGGTGCCTAGAGCTCTTCGTGGCAGAAAATAATTTGCCCATTATCTTAGCACACAAAATGAGGCCACAGTAGACATTTGAAAATTTTGATAAATTTTATTTTTCAAAATAAAGGTGGCCAACCACCACCTCATGCATGAGCCCCAAGAATTTTGGAATGTGATCCATGTTAGTGTAGTTTTTTATTTTTTCTATTTTGCTAGGTTTTTCCTACACTTTTAATAATCTTGCTTAGGTTAATAAAGCATGTCTTATTAGGTGAATGGTTGTGAGGTGTCACCTTCCTACATGTGAGCATCCATAGCTATCTTGGGAAGATACTTTGCTATCTTTAGTCTGATAGATGGTTGCTCCTTATAGGTTGGTGTTGCCACCTCCTCCCTCTTCTTAGCCTATATAAGCATGCTACCTGGCTTGTATTTGCATCTCCTATTTTTGCATCATCTTAATGCTATTTTGCTTCCAGCATTTGCATTACTCTCTTGGAGACTAACTCTATGATGCTATTTTGATTTTATATCATTTGCATTCATAGTTTAGATATTTACTCTTTGCACTAGTTTTTTGGGTTATTAATCTTATCAGATTTTAACATGGTATCAGAGCTTTTCTATGTGCAAGAGTAGATTTTAGTTTTCGTATTTGAGAGATTCGGGGGGTGCGAATAAACTTTATTGTAGTTTTTTGAAAAATGAAGTATGCTCTTCTCTTGCATCTTTGGATGATCCTGAGAATCAGAAAAGTTTTGACAAAAATGATTTTTCTCTGGGGTTTCAATCTCAAATCTGACAACCAACTTGCATATTTGGAGTTTTCAATCAGTTTTGCAGGTTCCAGCATGCCATTGATGGACTTAGGAAGCTGATCCAACATTTGCATGTCATATTCTAGTTGCTAGGGTCATTTTTTAATTTTTGAAGTCATTTTTTATTGTTAAAGGCGTTTGATTTACACTATAGTAACATCTTTTGTACATCAGCAAGGAAAATGCTTTTTGGGTTTTGTTCGCAGCCCCGAAAAACCATCTGGGTATCTTTTAGAGTTTGCATGCAAGCTGTATATTTTGCAAAATCAAGCATGCAAAGCTACAGCCATACCCCTCTCCATTGGTAGTCACAGATTTGAACGCAGTTTTCAAATGTCTCATTCTTGCTCATACGGACTCCGATTTTGATGATTCTTATTATGAACTTGGCTATTTTTTTGTGTTCTATCCACTAGTGGAGTTGTTTTTTGATTTTCATGCATGAATTCTTTAGAAATTGCAGATTCTCAGCCGTGACTGTGCATAGTTCTCGTTTTGGAAACTTCGGAGGATCATAACTTTCTCATACGACCTCGTATTGAGGTGATTCTTTTTTTGAAAGTGCATGATTTTTTGAGTAGATTGCATTGGTGCTATTTGTTTCCTTGATTATTGTTCCCAAGTTTCACTTCTAGCATATGCTCTTCATAAGGGTTTGTAATGCATTGAAATCAAGACCACTAAGTATTTCTTTCTAGTGGTAGTTGTAAACGCACTAAAATAAAGTGCCAAATCATATTTCTTTGAGGAGGGGTTCTTTGATTGAGTAAAGATGGGGGGGGGCGCATTGTTGTGGCTAGGTTCTCTTCTTTCTAGCATTTTTTCTCTACATTTCTTCATCATGGATCAAACAAATATGCCCATCCTAACCCCATACAATTACTTTGAGTGGAAATCATGCATGACAATTCACTTAAGGAAAGCTAGATTAAATAGGATAACTATGGGACTTGAAATTGAACCTGCTAAAGGTGAAGATAAGCCTAAGTGGTTTAACAAATGTGATGAGGCATTTGGAACATTGTGTTTGTCTGTTTCTCCTAACTTGCTATTTCACATTGAGTCTTTGAATACACCAAATGAAGTATGGACAAAGCTAGAAACACTATTTGGCACACAAGATTCAATGAGGGGTCATATGTTGGAAAATGAATTAATTAGTTTGAGTCCAGGCAATTTCAACACAATCCAAGATTTCTTCACCAAATTGAAATCACTAAGGCTGCAATTAAAACAATGTGGAATTGAAAAGAAAGATGAACAACTGATTCTTAGTATTCTCTCTAAGCTAAGTTCAAAATATTCTGTGTTTGTCTCTACCTTCTATGCTACTAAGGGTGCACTTGGTACTCAATTCACCATGCCATCTTTAGATGATTTTGCTATCAATCTCACTCGAGAATAGGACAAGCTAATCCAGATAGGCACTCTTAAGTCCTCTAAGTCACATGCCTTGGCTGCTAACCAAGGCACAAAAGAACAACAAGGACAAAGTAGTAACAACAATAGTAAGGATAAGAAACAAAAGAATAGCGAGGAGAAGAAGGATCAGATATCAATTTCTTCAAAAGAAACTATTGATACACCATCTTCCAAGGGCAATAAGCCTAAGAAAGAAAAGGTCAAATGTGCCTATTGTGAAAGACCTGGTCATGATGAACATAAATGTTTGCAGAAACAACTTGATCACTTGACATACATTCTTGAGAAGAATAATATCAGTGTTCCTGAGTCTATCAAACAAAGTTCTAATGAATTGTCTAACAAGGAAAAAGAAAACAACAAGGGGAAAGGAAAGGGCAAGGCCCTTTTTGCAGTCGCTTCCTCACCATCCACTTGGGTTCTTGATTCGGGTGCTTCACACCACATGGCTTCATCTAAGGAAGAACTTGTATCCTTGGAGCTGTGTACTATGCCTTCTATTTTGATGGGTGATAACACTCTTGTTGAGGTGAGTGGGAGAGGGTCTATTGATGTGGGGGATGGCACATTCCATGATGTTCCTTATGTACCCTCATTGTCAACTAATCTCCTATCGGTACACCAGATCACTCACACAAGTTTAGGCAAGCGGGTTGAGTTCACTCCTGATTCAGTGGAGATACGTGAGTTGCACAATGATTCTATAGTTGTAGTTGGGAGAGCAAATCATTAGTCACGACTCTATATGTTTTCTCACTTTGTTCCTGATCCTCCTTTGACTGTTTCACTCACTCACTCTAATGATGTGATCAGATTATGGGATGAGAAGTTTGGCCATCTTAACTTCCACTACTTGCATCAGCTTAACTAGCAGAGCATGGTCACAGGATTGCCTTCTACTTTGACATTGGAGTCACTTGGAATACATGATAGATCTTCTAATGGGTCAGATTCACTTGAGCAATCTTCTACCTCCACTTTTGATGCAGAGAGTGATTTAGAGGACTCACCTCCTTCCTCTCCTAGTCATCATTCACAGGTTGATGATTCTCCTCTAGATTCTCCATCTTTTGATCCACTTTGGGCTAGACAGACCTTGCAGTTTGCAGGTGATTGGGTTGGGGATCCATCAGACACCAAGAAGACTCGTTCACAATTCCAAGATGCTCTACATATCTTCATTTTTAATGCCTCAAATCCACAATCCTTTCATGAGGCTTCTGGTATTTCTGAGTGGGATACAGCTATGCAGGAAGACTATAGTTCCTTGATGAGGAACCACACTTGGGATCTTGTCCCTTTTTCTAAGGGAAGAAAAATTATTCGATGTAAGTGGATCTACCGGACAAAATTTGCAAGCTTTGCTGGGGGTATGGGATGCTTCATCTTTTGGGGGGGGCGCTTCCTCTTACTCAGAGTCCTAATTTTCTTTGGGGAGCCTCTTTTCTCTCTCTTTTGGAGGAATTTTATGTACATGGGTACCTCATCAGGCTTGACTTGCCGGGACCCATTTCTACATCCACCTAAGCTTTGCTTATGGGGGGGTGTTAGTGTAGTTTTTTATTTTTTCTATTTCGCTAGGTTTTTCCTACACTTTTAATAATCTTTCTTAGGTTAATAAAGCATGGCTTATTAGGTGAATGGTTGTGAGGTGTCACCTTCTTACATGTGAGCATCCATAGCTATCTTGGGAGGATACTTTGCTATCTTTAGTCCGATAGATGGTTGCTCCTCATTGGTTGGTGTTGCCACCTCCTCCCTCTTCCTAGCCTATATAAGCATGCTACCTGGCTTGTATTTGCATCTTTTGTTTTTGCATCCTCTTAATGCTATTTTGCTTCCAGCATTTGCATTACTCTCTTGGAGACTAACTCTATGATGCTATTTTGATTTTATATCGTTTGCATTCATAGTTTAGATATTTACTCTTTGCACTAGATTTTTGGGTTATTAATCTTATCAGATTCTAACAATCCACCCACATCAACCATTGAATGTGAGCCACCCACACTGGCCATTTGATGTGAAGTAAATAGAATGACCAAGGACTTCCATCAATTCATTTACTCAAAGTTGGAGCATTAGCAACTTTAAAGTACTTGGAGAGAACTCTTCCCATGCATGTGGGATACAAAAAATTACAAATGCCACCAGTACATTATGACCATCATCATAAGTGATTTCTTCTTACTTTGATGTATAATTTGGCCATCAAATTTAAGCACAAGATTTTTTGGTTTACACTTCTTCATTTGCATTTTGTATTTGGTAATCTGACTTTGAAAGACCATAACGTAGTTATCCAAAATCCAAATTGGCTACAGTTTATTTTTATTTGGGGAAATAATGCAGTAGTGATGTTAGTTTTGAGTTTGAGATGCATATGGTAATCTGAAATTGCACTTTTTCATGATTGTACCTATGTAATCCTATATTTTGCAACTTCTAGAGCATCATATGGGGTCATATGGATAGATTTTAGAGTGCCATTTTTTAAGTGCATAATTTTTTTGAGAAGAATCCAAATATTCTATAAAAAGATAGTTGTATTCTCATGTGTACTCTCTTGTACTCTTATTACTCTCTTGTGTTAACCTTGCTTCTCTTTCATTCTACACAACAATCTATATTTCTACACTAAAATGGATCGATCAACAATACAATTACTCACACCCTATAACTACTATGAGTGGAAATCTAAAATGACCATCTATATTAATAAGTTAGGGTTGTATAGAGTAACAATGGGTTTTGAAATTGAACCAACACTACTTGTAGAAATTACACAACAAATGTGATGAAGCATATGGTACCTTGTGCATGACAATATCTTTGTATCCTCTATTTCATGTGAAATCATCTGCAACTCCTAATAATGTATGGACAACATTAGAAAGATTATTTGGAAAGTGAGATGAATTGAGAGGGTATTAATCAGAGAATGAATTGATAGGATTAAATCCATGTAATTTTGATACTCTTCAAGACTTCTTCACTAAGTTGAAAGCTTTAAGATTGAAATTAAAAGAATGTGGAATTAAGAAGAAAGATTCACAACTAATTCTAAGTATTCTTCTCAAGCTTGGTCCTACATATTATGTGTTTGTCTCCACATTCTATGGTACTAAAAGTGCCTTAGGAAACAAATGTGCAATGCCTTCTCTTGATGAGTTTGCTAATGAACTCACAAAGGAGTAGGATAAGTTAATCCACATGGGTACAATCAATCCATCTAAGTCTCATTCCTTAACTACAAATTAGGGAAAAAGAAAATAAAGAGGGACTCCTAAGAAAGTAAAGAAACAAAAGTACCAAGTAGAAAAGAATCAAAAAAAGAAGTTTTCCACTCCAAGAGAAATAAGTGATGCATCTTCTTCAAAAAGTAGTAATCCCAAGAGGGAGAGAATAACATGTTCCTATTGTAAAAAACTTGGTCATGGTGAACATAAATGTCTAAAGAAATAAATTAATCACTTGTCCCATCTTCTTGAAATAAACAATAACAAAGTACCTAATTATGTCAAGTCAAATTCATCCCAAGAATCTTCCAAGGAATCAGGTAAAGGAAAAGGAAAGAGTAAGGCCCTAATAGTTATTACCTCACAACCAAATTCATGGATTATTCATTTGGGTGCTTCACACCACATGGCTTCATCAAAAGAAAGTTTTCCCTCATTGGAGTTATGTTCTATGCCATCCATTCTTCTGAGTGATGACACTCCTACTAGAGTGCATGGGAGAAGGTCTGTTGATGTGAGCAAAGGTACATTTCATGATGTTCTTTGTGTTCCATATTTTTGAACTAATCTCCTATTTGTTTATCAAATCACTCACATGGGCTTTGGTAAGCCAGTTTAATTTACTCTAGATATAGTGGTTATTAGTGAGATGAGAAATGGGTCTAAAATTGTAGTGTCAAAGGCCAAACATCAATCAAGATTTTATCACTTCTCTCACTTTGTTCTCGATTCACCTTAACTTGCATTAATCACTCACTCAGATGGATTGATTCATTTGTGGCATCAATAGTTTGGCCACTTGAACAACCGCTACTTACAATAGCTCAGTCAACATGATATTGTTGTGGGGTTTCCTTCTATTGAATTTTCTAATGGATTTTGTCAAGGATGCATTCTTGGTAAGCATCTTGAAGAAAAATTTGATAAAGACAAAGCATGGAGAGCTGCACAAATTTTGGAATTATTATACAGTGATTTGGCAAGACCATTTCCACATCCTTCTTTTAATAATTCCAAATATGTTTTAACATTCATTTATGATCTTTCCTTATACATATTTATATATTTTCTCAAACAACATTCTAAAGTTTCTAAGTGTTTCCAATAGTTCAAAGATTTTGCAGAGAAACAAACTGGGAAGTTCATCAAGGTCTTGCACATACATAATGGGGGGAAATATGTCAACCAAAGGTTTGAGAAATTATGTATCTTAGAAGGAATTGATCTTTAACACATAGTTCTCTATAGTCCACAATAGAATGGATTTTTTGAAAGGAAGAATAGGTCCTTAAAAGAAATGGGCAATAGTGTGATATGTTTGAAGTAACTGACACCTCAGTATTGGGTAGAGGCCATCAACTATGCATGTTACATTCAAAATTGGGTTCCTCATTGAGTTGTAAAGAGGGTAGCTCCTTTTGAAGCTTGGACCTATTGAAAACCTATAGTTAAACACTTTTTTGTGTTTGGGTCTCCTACATGTGCCCATATTCCAACAAAGAAATGCAAGGCAATGGATCCAACAAGTAGGCCCTATATATTTTTTGGGTATCTATATAATGTCAAAGGCTATAGGCTTCTTCATCTTTTCATTGAGAGGAGTGTTCACTTTAAGGAAGATACCTCTAGTTCTTCTTCTATCACTTCTCCATCGTTCATTCCTATGAAGACATTGTGATTGCATGATGATAATCTTGAACTTATTGAACCTTTTGATCTAGATGAGGAGTCTTCTTCTAATTTAAATGATGATGATGGGGATCCTATTACAATATAAGGTTTTCATTTCACCAAAATATTGACCTATTAATGCCTAATACAACCACTATACTTATAGAACATAGGAGGCGGTTAAGCTATGTCAAGAATATTGAAGGGGAACATTGGTGGTTAGTCCAATAATCCCCCCTTAGCATTACCCAAGGAGATTCAAACCTATGACCAAGCTTTGATACTACTCATTACAAGCTAGGGTTCTCATTGCACCAAAAGATTGACCTGTTAATGCCTGATACAACTAATAGACCTATAGAACATAGGAGGCAGTTAAGCCATGCCAAGAATCTCAAAGGGGAACATTGGTGGTCAGTCCAACATATCCATCTACCTCTAGTCATCATTCAGATAATAATTCTCCTCTATATTATCCACATGCTCCATAGATTGGGCCTCATTGGGATTGGCAAACATTGGAATTAGTGAGCAATTGGGTTGGTGATCCTTCAAATGAGAGAAGAACAAGGTCTCAGTTTGAGCAAGCTCCACATCTCTTTATTGCTATGTTTTATGATCTATAAATATTTCAAGAAGCTTCTTGTGTTCCCAAGTGGGATACTAATATGCATGAAGAGTCTAGTTCCTTAGAGAGGAATCATACTTGAAATTTAGTCCCTCTTCCTAAAGGAAGAAAACTTGTTTGGTGCAAGTGGATCTATCAAAAAAAAATTATAGCAGATGGGTCAGTTGATAAGTATAAGGCTTGCCTAGTTACCAAAGGATTCTCCTAGATTCCTAGAATTGACTTCTTCAAGACCTTTGCACCAATTGCAAAGATGAATTCTACCTGACTTGTCCTTTCCATTGTTGCATCTCATCATTGGGTTTATTAGATGGATGTGAAGAGTGTAATTCTTCACGGTGACCTTTAGGAAGAGATCTATATAGAGCAACCATAATGGTTCATTGAGGATCCTACACTTGTATGTTTCCTTCTAAAGTCCCTCTATGGACTTAAAGAAGATCCATGAGCTTGGTATGCCAATATGGGACTCCTTTCTTCTATCAATTGGGTTTACTTGTCTTTCTAATTTGAATGTCTACATCTTCTAGCAAGATGATACTCTCACCTTCCTTGTCCTCTATGTTGATGACTTGTTGATCACAAGGAGTCACTCATCTCACATCATGGTAGTCCAAACTACCCTTCATGATTAGTTCTTAATGTCTAACTTAGGCCTTCTTCATTACTTCTTAGGGGTTGATATCTCTTAGTCACCTTTTCATATATTTATTGGCCAGCCTAAGTATGCTCTTGATATGCTCCCTAGATTTCACATGGCCAATTGCAAGTTTGCACCAACTCCATTTCTATCAAGGTTCAAACTTGAGGCTTCTTGTTCTTCACCATTGGTTGATGCTACCTTATATCATCAATTGTTTGGTGGCCTCATATACTTGACTCACACAAGGCCTAATATTTCATATGATGTGGCCATGGTTTCTAGGTTTATGTAGGAACCACATGAATTGTATTGGAAAGAAGTTAAGTAGATTCTTCATTACATTAAAAGTACTCATAGTTATGGGATTCATTATGCAGTGGGTGTAGATATTGACTTGGTGGGATATATAGATTTAGATTGGGTAGTTGATTCTCAAGATCGCAAGTCTACTTCTAGGTATTGCTTCTCTCTTGGTTTTGGTCTAGTTTTTTGGTACAAAAAAAAGAAGTCTTCTATTTCCCTACCCATGATCATCCAATTCATAGGCCATTTACTGAAAAATATGGTTTGATTCCATCCTCCCAACCCCAACAATAGAAATAAGTGACAAAATCAAGAGGGAAAGAAGAATAATTTCAACAAGATGATACAAATTAGAAAAACATGTGCAATAATAGATAGATCAAGGTATGATAAAGATACATTAGATTATTTGAGTCATGTAATGTATGTGTAAAATTTTTGTAGACCTATATGAACTAAGTCATAGCCATAGGGGGAGTTCTATCATTTTATTATTATATTGTAATGATGTAATTGTGAGAAAGTATTTTTGCCACTAAATTCAAAGGGGGATATTGTTGATCTCTTTAGTTTTGTTGTCTACTAGTGTGAAACACTTAGTCATATAGAAGGCAGAGTTGGTCGATCATCACTATGATCAAGTCACTCTATATAGGCCAAGTTTTGTATTTGTTAGACTTGCAAATAGTCATGTATATGTCGAGCTCTATAGGAGTCAAGCATGTCTATGGTTGTTGAGTATCCCTATGGAAAATGAGTTATCCAATGTATAATGAATGCTAAGTACAGGAGACTGAATATGTGTCAAGTCATCTAGAAGGAGCTAAGCTAGTAAAGGTTGAGCATTAGTAGGAAGAATAGTTATGACTAAGCATCAAGAACTATATGTGTCGAGTAACACTATTGAATAATATTTTTTGGAATGACACAAAAGATGAGGTAAACCCTTTTTGGCCAACATGTAAATGACATTTAATGATTGTAGAGTTTGCTATAGATTTTTTTACATGTTTTGGCATGGACCATTGATCCCTATGAAGGAAAGTTAGCTAATCATATTAAGAGGCAAAAAGGGAAGCATTTACATCATCAATTATGTTCTAGAAGACTCTATAGATGTCTATTTTAAGGCAGATCTAAACCCTATTCTATAAGATATGAATTGTGGTGAATTTGTATGTGAAGGGATTATGTTTTGGAGGCTGCAAGATTTTTTTTGAAGAAATAGAGTGTAGAGAAGTAGTGAAGAGAAGAGAAGAGATATATCATATTGGATATCAAATCAGAGATTGGAAAAAGAAGATCTTTAATCAGCATTGTGAGTGTAAAGTGAAAACTAAAGGATCAAGTGCCAATACATTTTAGCAACTAAGTCAAGGTAAATATATTAATAGAGTGGTCCTAGTAGGCCTCATTAAATCTCTTAATAGAGTGCTTACTTCATTGTGAGTTTTAAATCCTTCAATCAAGGTAGATCTAATAATATTGTAAGATCCTAATAGAGAAGACGCCTTATAGAGTAGATTATCAAAAATATCACATTTGTACCTCTAACAAGCAAGCTCTCTTACAACAATAGTGAAGATTTGTGGGTGTTATCCCCACCCTAGTTTTACCTTCACCTTGGAGGGTTTTTGGGTAACCAAATTTTTTAATTATGTGATTACATTTATGCTTATGGATGTGATGCATAGTGAGATTTATTTTAGCATTTCAAGTTTAAGGTTATATTGTTCATGATCTAGATATGAGATGGATTAGTGGTGATTGTAGTTAAGTTTTTATTTTTTTTGAAAAGAAAAGAAATTAGTGATCCTAATTCACAACACCCCCCCCCCTCTCTCTCTCTCTCAGTATCTCATTTTCCCATTAAACTTCCAACACCTAGATGGTGTAAAAACAATCATTTAAGAAATGTATGTACATTATCTAGGACAACTCAAGGTGATAATTTGCAACTCTTTGTTTCAAATTATTTTAAGGAAGGTACCCATGTGGGTTTGCATATTGTATTTCAAAATTTTGTAATTCCACATTTGTGATGATAATAAGAAGCCCATATTTTATTCTCGCCAATTGTTATTATTTCTTTGTTTTTTTTTATGTGTTTTGGTATTAAGTGGAGCACCCTTCGTTACATTGCTTGATTTCATTCAACTAACCAAGGAATTAATGTCTCATTGATTTGTTCTTGCAGGTGTAGGAATAGATGTTAAAACCATAATAGTAAACGTCTTTAATGTCATAAAACTATTTTTTCAATAAATTTATCCACCATTTTGTCAAAACTTTCACTAAGTTGCTTCCATAACATCAATAACTAAATCCTCAAAACCAAAGGATAAATGTAACCAAAAATCTCATTCTATGTTTCCAATGAGATTTATTTCCTAAAAGATTAACATCCTTGTGATAGAGTCAAAAGAAAAACCATGTCATGGGAAAACTCCAACCTTCACATATCATCATAGTTACCATCCCGATCTTAGAATATGGTCTTTAAAAATAAATTAGGTTCTTACACAAATTTTCCATAAATTATGACTCTGAGCTTCTAATGATAAGATAGTTTGTAGTCTATCTAAACCAATAGATGCACAAAACTTCTTCCTTCTTCACATGTGGCATTTAAGATAAATTATTATCACCTATATTTCTTAACCTATGAATATTGAATGATTTCCATAGGCTAACAACTTGAAATATGAAAGACACCATGAAAAAAAATCCTTTATTTTAAAATCCACATATGACTTATAGAAAAGGTAATAAAAAATGTTTATCGTCCAAAGGCTAGTGGAGAGCACCTCCCGTCTTTTTGGTTTGATAGATGGTTTAGGTGTTTTTTAGGGTTCGTTAAGAGTCTTTTCAAGAGTTTAATAAGATCCAATATTCTTTGCATCCAAACTTGCCCCAATTTGTTTGTAAGGGCAAAAGTTGCTCATAAGGCCAAATGTTGCCAAATGTTGTCAAGTGGGTCAAAAGTTGCTAAGATTAAGAAACCAGGGTATTTGGTCCCCTATAGGGTCCTAAGAGTCCTAAAAAAGGTCCTAGGATAGGTCTAGGGGCACCCACTTTCCTAAAACATTCACAAAAGAAAAATTGCTCAAAAGTTGCTTGAGCAACTTTTGCAATTTTTGCAAGAAAGTTGCAAATGAGGAAATGGGGGGTTGTAACCACCCATGCTTGGTTATTTGAGCATGGGATTAATTTTTTTTCTAGGTTAGAATGAATTTTAGTTGTAGACCACAGGTGTGAACAATCTGTATAGACTTTTCATGAGTTTTCCTTACCTTTACACGATTTTTAGCACTTTTGTATGACTATTTACTAATTGGGCTGTATGATCTAAATTCATGGATATGCAAAGTTTTTTCTTATCTTTCTTTTTCATATCCAAGTTTGGTTTCAAGTTGTAGGATTGAAACATTATACTAGTTTTTAGGCGACTAGACTATAATCTCCATTTATAGTGTTGTTGGAACAAAAATGACCCTAACCTAATCATCCACGATTGAAAATGTATGAATTTTTTTGGAATGATAGGTTAGGCCTGGTAAATAAATTTATTTTTTTTCCCTTTTTTTTTTGCAACTGATCTCCTAGTTGTGGAGTAATTCTCTAGGCTAACTACTTAGAGTAGGTGAACGAGGACAAGAAGAAGATGTGTTCAAAGAGAACACCCATGATCCAATATGGCTGATCCATTGGCATGGATGGAAGACATAAGATGTACCCTTGAATAAACAAGTGATTGTATGGGTTGGTAGGAAGTTTGAATATTTCTAAGAAGCATTTTGTTGAAACTAGCATAGAGGCCTAAAAGATAGCCTAAAAACTAGGGCCTAAGAGGAACTAGCATTGTGGGTAATTTGAAGCTTAGAAAATTGGGATTATTGGAATGCTAAGTGATAGATTTCAGAATCATATGGTCTTTCATAGGGTTGTGTGGGGTAATTTGGAGTAGTTGACCAAAAAAGTGTAATTAGACCTAATGCAATTAGGCCTAATTAGCCCTACTTGAGGGTAGTGATAGCTAAGTGTTAGTTAACCTAACCAAAAATGTTTAGAAGGCTTGGAAAGGAAATGGATGGTACCTTTACATTAGGAGGGTCTTGAGAAGTGCATGGGAAGGATCCTAAGAAAGGGTTTGGAGTTTTAGGGGAAAGAATAAGGTAACCGAGGGCTAGTGGAACTAGTTCCTAAATAAGTAGGTTTCATTCTTGTATCAACCCAACTATACCGGGGAGACAAGTTGAAGAGAGGGTCTTAGAGACCAAATTTTGTGGAGAGGACATAGAAAGAAGGAACCATTAGATGGTTCAAATAGTTAAAAACCTAATTAGGGGAAGATAAAGTCTAGAACCCTATATTGTCTACACAGAGTGGTATTAGAGCCTAAACTATAGTAAGTTTAGTGTATGTCTAAAGAGGAGGATGACCAAGAGGTTGACAACATGCCACCCAAGGAAATGAGAAGGGTTGTCATAGTCAACTTGGTCCAAGACTTGTTGGAAAGGTCAATCTGATAGAATCAAAGAAGAAGAGGAAAGTCACTGAATGGGGAGATGAGAGTGAGGAGGTAGATGAAAGCCAGATGGGGAATACATCTAACAAAGGTGAAGGAGTGGAGATGGAAAAGGAACAAAAATTTTTCTTAGATGCCTGTAAATCTATCAACAAAGATAGTATGGAACACATTCTTTATTATAGTGGCAATTTGAATGGAGAAGAGTTGATAGATTGGCTAGAGGCCATAGATAATCAATTTTAAGAGTCACTAAATGGGGAGATGAGAGTGAGGAGGCAGATGAAAGCTAGATGGGGAATACATTTGATAAAGGTGAAGGAATGGAGATGGAAAATGAACAAAAATTGTTCTTAGATGCCTTTAAATCTATCAACAAAGATATTATGGAACACATTCTTTATTATAGTGGCAATTTGAATGGAGAAGAGTTGATAGATTGGCTAGAGGCCATAGATAATCAATTTTATTAGAAAGAAGTGGATGAGGACAAGAGCATTAATTATGTGAACGCTAGGCTCAAGGGATCAACATTGGTTTGGTGGAATGTGATTTAAGATGATAGGGTAACAACTAGGAAGAAAAATATAGTTTCTTGGGATAGGATGAAAATTAGGTTGAGGGCACAATTCCTACCCATTGATTATGAGATATAAATATATCACAAGTTACAAAACTTAAGGAAAAGGGAGTTGATATTAATTGCCTATACTAAGGAATTAAGAAAGTTGAGTCTAATGGCAAGGAGACATGAGGAGGAGGTAGCAAGCATAGCAAGGTATCTCAGTGGGTTGAGGCAAGGAATCCAAGATGAGATTAGTCTTGGTCTGTCTCACAATTGGTGTATGATAATCATGCCTAAGGCATTATAATCATGCCTAAGGCCTTACTTAGGAATAGTTTATTCAATCTAAGGATTACTTCCCGCACCATGAGGTGCATTTAGTTTGTTAACCTGGGAATTTATACTTGAAATGGTCAGCACAATATGTGTAGTAGATTTCTTAAGGAGTCATTAAGCTGATGTTGCAGGAAAGTAAAATGCAAACAAAGAATCTACACTAATTCTACAAGAAAGTAACACTCTTAACTCTTTATTAAAATGAATTTTGGAAATACAACTATACACTAACTTATATTTCAACTTAGACCATCCACTATAACTATTATTGCAGATGTTGCAAGAACACTCACAAAGTATGATGCTACAGGAAAAAACTTACAGCTTCTACCTAAAATACTAGAAATGCTGAAAGTAAATCTATACTACTCTAATTTAATCCACTTCCCAAGTGGGCCCCCTTGGTTGGATTTTGCAAATCTACTAACACAAAATGTAAACCAAGAATTACTTTATTATAGTCCAAAACTCCTTACATAAGAACAATACATAAAACTATAAAACAACTCACAATGAGAATCAACAATATTTTTCCATAAATTTTTATAACACCAAAATTGTCGATCCAATCCCTATTAATAGAGGATTAACACTTATTCTAAAATAGGAAAGAAAACAAAATAAATACAAATGTACCATTGAAGAAGAAGGAAATATAATAGCTCACAGTATAAGTAATAAATTGTGGATAACCAATCAACGCAATAGTAAACACAAAGGGAATATAGTAACATTTCATGCCTACATTCTTGGAATAATAGCTCCTCTTTATAGCAGTCATGTCTCCTAGTTCTATTATGGTTTCTTCATTGCAACTAGGCCTAAATGGTCCTCCTTGAATGCTGTTGACCATCCTCTAGCTTTTTCCCTAACAAGTTAGTTATGATGCAGAAATTTTTGCAAATAAGCATAATCAAATTAAATCCATATATTAGAACACACATTCTGGTGGTTATACAAAATACTGCATTATATGTATAATATTGGCAAAATATGACATAACTATCTACCCATGGGTTAACGGTTCTATCTAGACTTTATCATAAGTTAAACTAGGCATAAGTTCACAAATGTCTTGGTAGTATTAAAATAGAGTATTAAAATTAACATAAAATAGAGGCAATAATTAGCCTCAACATCTACCCCCTAGAAAGTTTAATGCTTGTCCTCAAGCATTACATCTTCTAGCCATCATCTTCTAACCATTGATCAAAAGTCTCCAACCTTAGTCCTCCCTCGCCTGTTACTCCTAAAGTTGTAGTAGAATCCTCTTGTTCTTTCCTAGACTTCCCTTTTATGATCTTCTTGCAACTATCAAGTCATTCAGAGTTGATGTCATACAGGGGCCAAAGGAGCATGGGTGGCTACATTGTTAATGGACACCAAAGTTTTGGTCTAGTCTACCTTCCTAGCTATATGTATTTTGGAGTTTGATGAAGGGTTGCCTCTAGGTTGATAGGATTGTGTGGATTTGATTTTCTAACTCCCTCAGGTAATCTATCCCATCTTCTTTTAACACTAGTCATGGCTCTTTGAAAGAAAAAGTAAGGCATGTTATCATATTCTACATATACCTTTGTTCTGGCCTCAAAGATTTGATTTATTATCTCCTTGTGAACATCCTATTGACTTGTTGGGGGATTATTTTGGCTTTCATTCATCTTGACCTTTCATTCCTCATTAGGTTTTTGAGGAATGTTTGGAATTTCAAGTTGATTGGGGGAATCATCCAGGATAGCTAGTACTAGGGATTATTCATTAGAATGTTTGGGTGAAGTGGACTGGGTTTCTACAGACACTTTAGGAATTTTCCCTCTCATTCTAGGGCTTCTTTGCATAGGGGTTTCTCTAGGAGCCACATCTTTTTTCCTACTAATCCTTTTCAGTGTCTCTGTTGCAAGAGTGACTAATGTAGGAACTAACTTTGTTTTCTTTTTCTTTGAGATTGTAGGGTTTGGTTTTTCTACTATTGGAGCCAAGGTTTCTTCTTGTAACTTTTGTTTTCTCTTTGCTTGGGAAAAAGTAGGTACATTTCTCATTTGAGTGGGTAAAGGCACGTTTTCTTGCACATTTTTTATTTTCCCACCTTGGGTGCTTTGGTCAGTAGTTGTGATAGTAGGGACTACATTATTTTTGCTTGGCTATTCATTAGGGGCAGTCTGGCATGGAAGAAGCATGATCCCTAAGAGATCTCTCTATGAGAAATTTGATAGGGCATGACGTCTAATAAAATTGTCCTTTCATTTTTGTGTTTTCTCAACACTAATACATAACATATTGTACAAGAAATTAGGGACATTTACTAGAAAATTATGTCTTACATAACTAAGAAACTTAAAATGATGTACATGGAAATTAGGAAATCTTCCTTCACAAGTAAAATACTTGATAATATGTATGACCAACTCATTGTACGATGGAAAAAGAGACATTCTTTTGCAACCCTTCTTAGTTATATCCAATAGAGGGTCACTTGGTATGACAAACTGGACCTTAGCTAATCTAGCATCATTTGCATTGGGGTAGTGTTCTCCTACTACTGGCAGCCCAGTTACTTCTGCTATCGACTCCTCTGTGGCAATAATTGTCAATCCCCATACTATTTCTTCACCTTCCTCAAATGTATGCATAAATTTAGTAGTTGCTTCTTCATCAAACTCTATTAGTTTCAAGAAATATCCTAGCTAGCCACATGTGTTAAATCTTCTTACTGCTTCTACATTAGAAAGTAAAACACTATGTTCCACTAGTTCTCATTGTTGCAACTATCCTCCCATTTGCACTTACTAATTTCAACCTCTACTCTATTTGCACAATTACCTTCTTCCCTTATGTGAATTCAGACTCTCTCTTTTTAAAAAAAATCATGAACCCTTTTCACATTCTTTTATGTGAATTTCCATCATGAACAATTCATCATGAGCAATAATAATGTGGTTTTAGTAGAAATAAATCACATATATGTGAGAATCATTCCAAAATTTAATTTGGGTCACATCTTAGTCTAATAATGAGGAATAATTCAGGAATAAAGGTATGACTCTTGACACTTGCATACTATGGCAACTAGATTTTAATAAAACAAAGAGAGAGTACAGTTTTGAGGATCTTTAATGAATAAATAGAAATGTCATTGGGAATTAGTAACCTTCCCTTCCCCCTATGAAACATGCACAAGTTTCCTCACTTGTCATCATTGGCATAAGGTATAGAACTAGCATAATGCTGCAACAATATATTTAATGTAATAATAGATATAACCAATGAAATCTATGCACTAAAAATGAATAAAATTTGAAAAAGCTTGTACATGCCAATTGGATCGTTGCACTTGCTAGATAAAGGTGGTGAGAGTCGAAGGTCATCAATGATAGCATACATCAGAAAACTCACCATTTTATTAAATGTATTGTAAAATGATGATGTGGAAGATGGATGGATGGTAGAGAAAGGTGAGAGTCAAAGGTCAACAATGATAGCATACGTCAGCAAGCTCACCATTTTATTGAAAGTATTGTAAAATAATTATGTGGAAGATGGATGAATGGTAGAGAAAGAAATGAGATGAGTTGAAAAAGAAGAAATTAGAAAGTGAATGGAGAATTTGAACTTTATGTAGACATAAAGTTTTTGTTATGGGCATGCTTGAAGGAGTTCTTATTGAAGAGTTGCAGGTAGAAGGTCAACACCTTCTATTATAGGAAGTGTTACCTGTTGTGCATTTGAAACTGAATATTGAAATTGTTGCAAGAAGTCTTTTTTTTGGGGGGTGCTATTTATACAACTTTAACCGATATCCATTGACTAATAACTTGAAGATTATTGGATCAATTATGGTTAACTAGATAGCTCCATTTTCAAATACATGGCTTATTTCATAGGAACCCAACCATCATGTCTGCAACTTGCCTAGTATTTTATTTAAATATGGAATCATAAAGAAATACCTAGTTGCCAATTTGAAATTTCTTACTCTTAATGTGGGATTCATGTCATTATTTCCTTTTGTTTGATATGATTTCTATGCATTCTAGGAAAAATTTGTGCATTTCATCCAAAGAATTAAGATGCAGTAGGTGGTCTCTCTATACTGTAGGAAGGTCAATTTTTAACTCCAATTTTGTTCTTGAAGTTTTGTATTCAAACTCAATAGGTAGCATTGCTCCTTTTCCACACAACAATTCAAATGGTTTGAATCCTGTGGTGGTCTTCCATGTTGTTCAATATGCCCAGACAGCTTATGGTAATTTTTTGCTCCAATCCTTGTGGTGCAAATGAATTGTCTTTATCAAGATGACTTCTATCTCTTGATTTGCAGCTTTTACTTGTCCATTAGTTTGAGGGTGATAGGGGCTTGATTTTTGGTGTCTAATATTATATTCATTCATGAGTTTTGTGATCAAATTGGAAGTGAGTTGAGCACCCTAGTTAGTAACAAGTTCTTTGAGTCCACCGTATCGAGTAAATATTTCTTCATATTGAAATTTGGCAACTTTATGGTCATAGGCATGCTTCATGGCTTTGACTTCAACCCATTTTGTCAGATAGTCAATGCATACAAGGATATATGATTTCCCATTGGATGGAGGATCTATTGGACCAATGAAGCCCATGCCCCACTTGTCAAATGGTGTTAATGTCATTTGTGGATTGAGAAGAATTTCATCTATTTTTGTTGGTCAACCCATCCTTTGACATTTATTACACTTTCACGTATAATCAGCTACATCTTTATGAAGTGTAGGACAATAGTAACCAGTTGTTAAAATCTTCAACAATGTTCTTTTTTTGCAAAGTTTCCTCCACTTGGTTCATTATGACATGCATGTAGAATTCCATATGTCTCATCTTCTCTCACACATCTCCTCATAACTTGATTAGGTCCAATGTAAAATAACATGTTATCAATCTAAGGGAAATGGAAGCTTTTCTCTCTATGAGCAACATCTTATCCTTGTAAGAGAAATGTATTAGCATTTATTAGCGACAATGTAATTAGCAATGCCTGCATACCATGGGGTTTGGACAACAATATGAAATAGATGCTCTTCTGGAAATGTATCATCTATCAAAAATAGTATCTTCTTCATCATGGTGGATTTTGGATGGATAATCAACTACCACATTTTCTTTCCCAGGTTTTTCAATGATTGTGATATCAAATTCTTGCAAAAGAAGTACCCATCTTGCTAACCTTCATGTTATGGTAGGTTTGTTCATGAGATACTTAATTTCTAGATGGTCAATATGAACAAATGTGGGATAACTAAGTACGTAATGCCAAAAATTTTTTAGAGCATAAACTACTGCTAATAGTTTCTTTTCAATCACTATATAGTTTAACTCTGGTCCATGAAGGCTCTTACTAATATACTAGATTGCATTTTCAAGGTGTTGAGATTTTTGTCCTAGGACTACACCTATGGCATAGTCAAAAGCATATGTATGTATTTGAAAGGGAAAAGTCCAATCAAGACCCCTAAGTATTGGTGCATTTGTCAATAGTTACTTGAGCTCCTGGAAGGAGTCATCACATTCCTTTGTCCAGGCAAATTTAGCCTCTTTGGTAAGAAAAGTATAAAGAGGACTAGCTATCTAACTAATATTCTTGATAAACCTCCTATAATAGCTAGCATATCCTGGGAAAGATCTGACTTCTTTTTGCTTTGTGGGGGTAGGGAGTGTGAGAATTACCTCTACTTTTGTAGGGTCTACCTAGATTCTAGCTTTAGAGATAAAATGTCCCAATACCACACTGTCTTGCATCATTAGAAAGTATTTCTCACTATTGAGAGATAGGTTGTGTTCTTCACGTCATATTAGTACTTTCTCCATGTTCTTCAAAGCTTCCTCAAATGTGACACCCAATGTAGTAAAGTCATCCATGTATATCTCCATGCAATCATGTGATATGTCAACAAAGATGTTGATTACAACCCTCTCGAAAGTAGCAGGTGCATTGCATAAGCCAAATGGTAATATAGAATAGGCATAGGTACCCCAACGACATGTAAATGTGGTCTTCTATTGATCTTTTGGAGCAATACTTATTTCATTGCATCTATTGTATCCATCTAGACATGAGAATTATTTCTTTCTAGCCAAACTATCCAAAACCTAATCAATAAAGGGTAAAAGGAAAGTGATCCTTCTCTGTGGCATTATTTAATTCTTTGTAGTCTACACATATCCACCACTTTCCTCATTCCTTAGGTACAATAACTAATGGTGATACCCATTTTCTATCAAAGATTGGATAGATGAATCCAACATCCAACAACTTTTGTAACTCAGTCTTAACTATTTCGTGCAATGCTAGATTTATTCTCCTCTGAGGCTAATAGAGTGGCAAGCTTCCATCATTGATGTATATCCTATGGGTGCAAAGCTTAAGGTTCAATCCTACCATATCCTTACAATCACAAGCAAAGGCATTTTTATGCCGATTGAAGAGATTGGTTAACAATTCCAATTGTGATAGGGACAACTTGTTGCTTACATGGAGATTATGACTAGGAGAAAGTTCCAGAGTAGTTGTTAATTCTATCATTGACACTTTTGGTGCTAGACTTGTAGCTACTTCACTTGGCAGTAATTGGTTAATTATTTTAGGGTTTGCTAGGTAGACATAGTCTTCATTGGTGCATAGCTTTAAGATAGAACTTTTAGCAATATCTCTAGGCACTATACACTAATTGGTAAGAATGCTCTATACTACATCATCTTCTTCTTTCATTTTTAGAAAAGATTGCCTATAATACATCATGAGCTGAGCTACAGAATTTAGTTCTTCCTCCTCATCCCCTAAATTTGGCCAAATAGGTTCTCCCAAGTCTAGTTGGGGTTGGGCAGGTGGATATAGCTCCAGCTTCCTTATGGTTTGACCATTTGAAATTGTCATACTACCTGATCTAAAACTAATTTTAGCATCAGTGGTGGCTAACCAGGGTTGCCCTAATATGATAGGATAGCTAGCAAGTTTTACTTTGGATGATAAGATAAGAAAATTAGCAAGGTATTCCCATGAATCTAAAGTCACTATCACATCTTCTATGAGACCATCTGGAGTGACAGTTGAACTATCTGCAAGTTGTAACACTATGGGCATTATTCTTAAGCCTTCCATACATAACCTATGCATTGTATCTTTACTCATCACATTTATTATTGCTCCTCGAACAATTAAAACATTTTTCACAGCCTGTCCACTTATGATCAAGTTAGCTACTGGACTACCAAGATCTGAATACTTTGGTATCACTACCTTTCCTAACATGATATCTACTAATTTCCCAACAACATGGACTATTTGAGGATCTTTCTTCTTCCACCCTGGCTTCTTAAGGAACACTTCCTTAATTGTCTTTCCATAAAGAGGGATATCTTTGATAGCTTGGAACAAAGGAATTTGGATGTGCAATTTTTTTAGCTACTCAACAATGTCAAATGTCTCTTCCTCTTGGGATATAGGTTTCTCTTTATTTAGCCTATGTGGAAAGGGATGATTCATGGTGGTATGGTTAGCAGTCCTGCTGGGTACATTAATTGGTGGGTTGGTATTTGGCAATGTAGCTTCTGGAAGGGGTGTTGCAGGAGTGTCTGCAACATCTATGACAATAGCATATTCTAGTGTAGGCAAAGTTGTACCCAATCTCAAATGGATATCAGATACCTTGAGTGAATATGTAGGGAACTACTAAGTATCTATAGTGTACATTTGCTATTGTTGTTGCTTGTTGTTTGGATTTGGCTTAGACTAAGTAGGCAATTGGGTAGGCTTAGGATCAATATTATTTGTTACAGGAGGTGGCATTATTGTAGGTTGTTGGAAGGAGGCAGTAGTTGTGGGTTACTAGGATTTTAGTTAGGCCATTGTGGAGACCCCCTCCATTGGTTATTTTGTTGCCAATTTCCTTGCGGTGGTTGTCATTGATTCTGCTGATTTTGCCATTGGTTATTTTACTAGTTTTATCACTAGTTATTTTGCTGGTTAGGCCACTAGTTGTTTTTCTAGTTAGGCCACTAGTTGTTTTTCTAGTTTTGGTAGGAAGGTTGGGAGTATTGAGAAGGATTATGATATCTTTGGTTTTTCCACTAACTATTGTAAGGATTTGAAAATTGTAAAGGATCTTGAGGCATACCTTGTCTTGAAGCCCATGGTAGACATTTGGCAAAGAAGAACACTTGATTATTGTCCCATTCTATCTTCATGTACTTCATTAGAAAATGCTAATTCTCCAGGTTGGTTACCAGTTTATATGCACAGTCTTGCTTCTATTTGCAGCAGTGAGGATAATACTCTGCCAATTGTATTTCAGCTTCTACATGCTTCTTCTTTGAAATCATTGTGTCAAGATGTGTAGCGACATCATTTATGATGTCCTTCTTGAAATCTAAGAGTAGATTAGATATCTCAAGCTTTGACATACCCTGACTAATTTCTTTAGTGGTTGTGGACCAGTATCCTCTGCCTTTCTTCATAGTTGACCTTGAGTAGTTAAGATAGATTTTCTTGAGGTCATCCCAAGAAGATTGGTATACATCATCACTAGCCATCAGGTCTAGTGCTTCTAGACAATTATCATTTACCCCTCTCAAGAAGACTAGTTTTTATGAATCCTCCACCAATAGATGCTGGGGGTTCTTTTGTATTGTGTACAAGAAACGTGAAACATAGTCTTCTAATGTTTCATCCTCCTTTTGTGATATTTTGAAATGTCATCTCTTCTTGGATCATTCCCCTTGCAATAATCTTTGTATTTCTCTAGAAACAAGGTTTGCATTTCATCCCAAGTACCTGTTGCATTGGCTCCTAAGCCCATGAACCATCATAAGGCTAATTATTTTAGTGTTGCTAGAAATAACTTAATCTTGTGGGCATCACTATTATAATCAAAGCTATGAGAGAGTATGTCAAACTCAAACAAGAAAGTATCAAGATCCTTAGTTACAAGCCAATGAAACTTTGGAAGAGTAGTTGCAAGTATGTTTTTTAGATTAGCATTGGTTATGAGGCTCGAGAGAGGAAATGGAAAAGTAGGATGTGCCAATATTGGAGGTATTTGATTATGGGGTTGTTGTTGAAAAGGAGCATTGGCTATGGGATTGTTAACAATAGGTAGATTTGGACTAGAACTATTAAGAAAGCTGGCCAAGATTTCAGCAAAAGGCTAAAGACCACTTGTGTCAAAAGGTTTTTCTCTAGAGGAAGATCCTACATGAAAATCAGTGCTTGCATCCTCAAAAGGAAACTCAACTTCTTCTTCAATTTCATCATTCAAATTAATAGACTCTCATGGAAGAAATTTTTCATATTCATCTCGTTGTCTTCCTCTTCGATGCATGCAATTGAATTCTTCACACTTATGAAGAAACTTTTAGGACTGCAAATCTCTAAAAACCTAACTAAAAAAACTATGACCCAAAAAGATGTTCCTAGCTTGACACCATCCCTAGCAACAACACCAAAAATGGTCTACCTCATAATAGGTGTGTGATAATCATGCCCAAGGCCTTAGGAATAGTTTATTCAATCTAAGGATCACTTCCCCCACCATGAGGTTTATTTAGTTTGTCAACCTAGGGACATATACTTGAAATGGTTAGCACAGTATGTGCACTAGGTTTCTTAAGGAGTCATTATGCTTATGTTGCAAGAAAGTAAAATGAAAAGAAAGAACCTACACTAATGCTATAGGAAAGTAACACACTTAACTCTTTACTAAAATGAATGCTGGAAATATAACTCTATGCTAACTTATATTTCAACTTAGATCATCCACTATAATTGCTCTTACAGATGTTGCAAGAACACACACAAAGTATGATGCTATAGGAAGAAATTTATAACTTCTACCTGAAATACTAGAAATGCTAGAAGTAAATCTACATCACTCTAATTTAATCCACCTCCCAAGTGGGCCCCCTTGGTTGGCTTCTACTAATCTACTAACATAGAATGTAAACCAAGAATTACTTCATTATTTTTGAAAACTCCTTACATAAGAATAATACATAAAACTATAAAACAAATCACTATGAAAGTCAACAATGTTTTTCCATAAACTTTTCTAACACCAAAACTGTTGATCCAATCCCTATAAATAGAGGATCAACACTTATTCTAAAACAAGAAAGAAAAAAAACTAACTACAAATCTTCCAAAGAAGAATAAGGAAATATAACAGCTCATGGTACAAGCAATAAAGTTTGGATAACAAATTCAACACAATTATAAACATAGAGGGAATATAGCAACACTTCATCCCTGCATTCCTAGAATAATAGCTCCTCCTTTGTAGCAGTTATGTCTCTTGGTACCATTATGGTTTCTCCACCATAGTTGGGCCTTAACACTCCTCCTTGAATGTTGTTGACCATCCTCTAACTTCTTCCCTAACAAGTTAGTTATGATGTAGAAATATTTGCAAATAAGCATAATCAAATTAAATCCAAATATTAGAACACATATTCTGATGGTTATATGAAATGTTGCATTATATGTATAATATTGGCAAAATATGACATAACTATCTACCCATGGGTTAATGATTCTATCTAGACTTTATTATAAGTTCAACTAAGCATAAGTTCACAAATGTCTTGGCAGTATTAAAATAGAGTATTAAAATTAACATAAAATAGAGGCAATAATCAGCCTCATCAAGTATGATGGCCCCTGACAGTATGCATGAATTCTTTTAGTTAGCCTTGTGAGCAAAAGAGAAGGCTAGGAGAAGACATGAGTCTCAACAAAGAGGAAGAGGCAATAGGGGATTCAGAGGTAGGGGTAGCTTTGGAAGAGGACAAGGCCCAAGTAGGTCAGAGGAAGAGGACCTCATAGAGGTAGGTTTCAGTCACAAGGTAGGGGTAATTTAGTATTCACTAGTAGGTGCTACAATTGTAATCAAGTGGGCCACACCATGGGTAGGTGTTCAAAAAGAGGCTCCACCTCATCCACGGGAGAAAGAAGAACTCAACTAGTAGAAGAAGAGGACACCCTAAGTGTCACTTCATGAATATCCAAGGTAGGGCTAGAATTGGATGGACAAAATATCATGCTAAGAAGGACATTATTGAAGGTTCCTAGTGTTGCAGAGCCACCTCAAAGGAAAAGCTTGTTTAAAACTACTTATAGGTCACATGGGAAGATCTTCAGGGTGATAGTGGATTCTAGTTCCACAAAGAACATAGTGTCAATAGAGATGGTGGACAAACTAAAACTTAGAAGGATACCTCACACCACACCATAAAAGGTGTCATGGCTAAGAAAGGGTAAACAGATAAAGGTAAATGAACAAACTTTGGTGGAGTTTGAAATAAGATAATATAAAGACAAATTTTTATGTGACATAGTGCCTATGGATTCATGTCACCTCCTATCAAGATGTCCATGGAAATATGATGTAAAGGCCATGCATGATGGGGAAAAGAATAGTTATAATGTAATCACCAAGTAATGAATTTTTTTTTAGATGGATCCTTTGGCAGAACCTAATGAAGATAAGCATGTGGGGTCTAGTTTGATGATTTTAAGTGAAAAGGAGTTCCTTAAGGTCATGAAGAAGGAAAAGGGAGTTTTTTGTACAATAATAGTGAAGCCAAGAGAAGAGACTAAGGAGAAGGTCAATATAACTCAAGAAGTGCAACAATTGTTGGAGAAGTATCATGAGATAATAGATAATGGACTACAAAATTCTTTACCACCTATGATGGAAGTGAGTCATCAAATAGACCTAATACCGGGAGCTAATCTACCCAATGAGGTAGCATATAAAATGACTCCAAGTTAGAATGCAAAAATTGCTAAACATATACAAGATTTGATAGAGAAAGGGCTTATAAGGAAGATCTTAATTCCTTATGTTGTGCCCATTTTCCTTTCACCTAAGAAGGATGGAAAATGGAAGATGTGTACTGACTCTAGGGCTATCAACAAGATAAAAATCAGATACATATTCCCCATGCCCTAGCTTAAGCATTTGTTGGATAATTTGGGGGGTTCTTTTTATTTCTCCAAGGTGGATATGAAATCAGGGTACCATCAAATCAAAGTTAGGCATGGTGATGATTGGAAGACAAATGAAGGGTTGTATAAGTGGCTTGTAATGTCCTTTGGCTTAACAAATGTACCTAGCACATTCATGAGGCTCATGAATGAAGTGCTAGTAGACTTCATAGGTAAATTTGTAATTTTTTATCTATATGACATTTTGGTTTTTAGCAGGTCTAAGGAGGAGCACGTGAAGCATTTGGAGATCATCTTAAGAAGGCTACACCAAGAAAAGTTGATGGTCGACCAAGACAAATGTGAGTTTTTGAAAACTAAAATAGTATATCTTGGATTTGTTATTTCTAATGGATCTATAAAGATGGATCCTTATAAGGTCAAGACTATATTGGAATGGCCACCACCTAGATCCATAGGGAATGTAAGGAGTTTTCATGGATTGGCCTCTTACTATAGGAAGTTTGTGAGGAATTTTAGTCATGTGTACACTAATTCTAAACACCATCAAAGGGGGAATCAAATATCAGTTTAAGTGGATAGAAGAAATAGGTAAAAAAATTGAAATGTTGAAGAAAAATATAGTAGAGCTACCTACTCTTAGGTATCCTAACTTCAATCATCTATTTGTGGTGGAGTGTGATGCTAGCAAGCTAGTCATTGGGGCAGTGTTGAGTCAAGAGGGACACCCTATGGCATTCTTCTCAAAGAGGTTAAATGAAGCCAAGAAAAGGTACTCCACCTATGATTTGGAGTTGTATGCAATGGTCCAAGCACTCAAAAAGGAGAGGCATTATCTCCTACCAATGGAATTCATATTCTACATAGATAATCATGCCCTTAGATTCTTCAATGGATAACAAAAGTTGAACCAAAGACACCTCAAATGGGTAGATTAATTGAAAGCATATACCTTTGTCATAAAACACAAGAAAGGTGTTAGCAACAAAGTTGTAGATGCTCTAAGTAGGAGAGTGTTAGCCATTAACAAAATATAGTTAAAAGTGTGGGAATGAATGACCTTAAAGACCTCTACAAGGAAGACAAATATTTCAAAGGTGTTAGTGAAGCATGTGAAAAGTTCAAATAGGGCTTTAGAGTAAAGTTTACTGATTACATGTTGCAGGAAAGATTGTTGTTCAAGGGACACAACCTACTCTTAGGTATCCTAACTTCAATCAGCTATTTGTGGTGGAGTGTGATGCCAACAAGCTAGCCATTGGGGCAGTGTTGAGTCAAGAGGGACACCCTATGGAATTCTTCTCAAAGAAGTTGAATGAAGCCAAGAAAAGGTACTCCACCTATGATTTGGAGTTGTATACAATGGTCCTTGAGCACTCAAAAAGGAGAGACATTATCTCCTACCAATGGAATTCATATTCTACATAGATAATCATGCCCTTAGATTCTTCATTGGATAGGAAAAGTTGAACCAAAGACACCTCAAATGGGTAGATTACTTGAAAGCATATACCTTTATCATAAAACATAAGAAATGTGTTAGCAACAAAGTTGTAGATGCTCTAAGAAGGAGAGTGTTATGTATTAAAGAAATACAATTACAACGTGTGGGAATGAATGACCTTAAAGACCTCTATAAGGAAGACAAATATTTCAAAGGTTTCAGTAAAGCATGTAAAAATTTCAATAGGGCTTTAGAGTGGATTTTACTAATTACATGTTTCAGGAAGGATTGTTGTTGAAGGGACACTTGTTATGTATACCCCAAAGCTCCATGAGGGAGAACATAATCAAGGAGAAACACCAAGGTAGTTTGGGATGCCACTTTGGAGTGGACAAGACACTTGAACGAGTAAATAGGCATTATTATTGGCCTAAATTGTAGTCAAATGTGAGGAAATTTGTGGAGCACTATTAGATATGCCAAAGAGCCAAGGGACATAGTAGCAATACTAGATTGTATAACCTCTATCCATACCACAAAGACCTTTGGAGTACCTAAGCATGGATTTTATTTTGGGACTACCTAAGACACTAAGAGGACATGATAGTGTATTTGTAGTGGTGGATAGGTTTAGCAAGATGGCACACTTCATTCCTTGGAGACAAACTAATAATGCTTCATAGATTGCAGGACTTTTCTTAAGAGACATAGTAAGACTCCATGGATTGCCACTCAACATAGTAAGGTATAGAGATAGTAAGTTTGTGGGCCACTTTTGGAGAACCCTTTGGAGTATGCCTACAATGACTCCATCAATAGGAGCACTAGAAAGAGCCCATTTGAATTAGTCTATGGGGTTACTCCAAGAGGGATCATGGAGTTGAGGGACCTTAGCTTGCAGGAAAAAAGTAGTGCTCAAGGAGAATCCTTTGCAGAGAAGATGAATGAATTCATGATCATGTTAGGAAGACTTTACAACACCAAGTGAAGAAGTACAAAACTAGAGTAGATAAGACAAAGAGAGATTTACAATTTAAGGTGGGGGATTCGGTACTTGCCTACCTTAGGAAGGAGAGGTTGCCAAGAGGGAAGCCAACCAAACTATTGATGAAGAAGATAGGACCATTAAAGGTCTTGCATAAGTTTGGGAATAATTCATATGAAGTGGAGCTACCTCCTTATTTGGGTATCTCACCCATTTTCAATGTGTGTGATCTATTTCCTTATAAAGGTCCTCCTTCTAATACTGGTCAACACACTCTTTTAAACTTGGTAGCAAATGGTTGGGTCAGAGATTTGCCCACTCCTCAACCTCTATAGTTAGATAATATAGTGGACTCTAAGGTAATTAAGAAGACCAAGAAGGTTACCTACAAAACCTATTTGGTAAAATGGAAAGGATTGCTAGATGTTGAAGCTACCTAGATGACTAAAGTAGACATATTGAAATATGGAGTCACCATTGAAGACCTTCTAACTCAAGCGACTTGGGTTTTTGTCTTAGGGGATTATGGTGCAGAGCACCTCCCTTCTTTTTGGTTTGATGGATGGTTTAGGCATTTTTTAGGGTTAGTTAAAAGTCTTTGTGGGATTTTATAAGATCTAATGGTCTTTTGGTTCCAAACTTGTCCCAATTTGTTTGTAAAGGCAAAAGTTTCTTATAAGGCCAACAATTGTCAAATGTTGACAAGTGGTTCAAAAGTTGCTAAGATTGAGAAAATAGGGTATTTGGTCCCCTATAGGGTCCTAAGAATCTTAACCAATGTCCTAGGATAGGTCTATGGGCACCAACTTGCCTAAAACATTCACAAAAGCAAAATGGCTCCAAAGTTGCTTGAGCAACTTTTGCAATTTTTGCAAGGAAGTTGCAAATGAGAAAATTGGTGGTTATAACCACCCATGCTTAGGTATTTTAGCATGTGATGAATATTTTGGAGGTTAGAATGAATTTCAGTTGCATACCACACATGTGAACAATCCCTACAAACTTTTTTCCTGAGTTTTACTTACCTTTACAGGGTTTTTAGCACTTTTGTATAGCTATGTATGGATTGTGTTGCATCATTAGACTTCATGGATATGTAGAGTTTGGTCTTATCTTTCTTTTTCATATCCAAGTTTGGTTTCAAGTTGCAGGGTTGAAAAGTTATAATAGTTTTTAGGTGGCTGGATTATAATCTCCATTTATAGAGTTGTTGGAACAAAAATGGCCCTAACTTGATCATCCATAGTTAAATATTCATGAAACCTTATGGAATGATAGGTTAGGCCTTGTAAATAGTTTTTTTTTCCCTCTTTTTTTGTAATTGATCTCCTAGTTGTGGAGTGATGCCCTAGGCTGACTGCTTGGAGTAGGTGAGTTAGGACAATGAGAAGATGTGTTTGAAGAGCACACCCATGATCCAATATGGTTGATCCAATGGCATTGATGGAATCCCTAGGATGCCTCCTTGAAGAAACAAGTGATTTCAAGGGTTGGTAGGAATTTTGAAGACTTCTAAGAAGCATTGTGTTGAAACTAGTCTAGAGGCCTAAAAGATAGCCTAAAATCTAGGGCTTGAGAGAACTTAGGGTTATGGGTGATTTGGAGCTCAAAATATTAGGATTCTCGAAGTGTTAGGTGATACCTTTTAGAATTGTATTGTCTTTCATAGGGTTGTGTGGGAGAATTTAGAGTAATTGACCAAAACAATGCAAATAGACCTAATGCAATTAGGCCTAATTAGCCCTACTTGAGGGTAGTGATAGCTAAGTGTTAGTTAACCTAACCAGAAGTGTTGGGAAGGTTTGGAAAGGATATGGACAATACCTTTACATTAGGAAGTGCTTGAGAAGTACATGGGAAGGATCCTAAGCAAGGGTTTGGAGTTCTAGGGGAAAGGAAAGGTAATTTAGGGTTAGTGGGACTAGTTCCTAAATAAGGAGGTTTGGCTCTTGCATCAACCTAACTATACCTAGGAGGAAAGTTGAAGAGAGGGTCTTGGAGACCCAAGGTTGGTGGAGAGGACATAGAAGGAAGGAACCATTGGATGGTTCAAAGAGTTAAACACCTAATTAGGGGAAGATAAAGTCTAGAACCCTAGACCCTCTGCATCAAAGGTTATAACCAAAGTACATCCAAAAAAAATCATGTAGATACCAATAAGTGCAAGTTCAAGTTGGAACCAAAATAACATGTGAATTCAAACCTTGACTAGAAACAAGAATGATGGGAGAACCAAAGTAGAAATTCCTAGTAAACTTAAGAGATTCTTAATCTAGTAGTTAATGTGGTTAGTATTTTTTTAAAATTTGTATCTCTCCCATTATATAGAATATGTAAAAGTAATTTTGGGGTCAGTGCTATTAAATATAGAGTAGATGAAAAGAGCATTAATAAAACATATTTACATCACATGTATATAAAACATATGTTATTTAACATTTGATTATTATTGTAATTAATAGTTACTCAATGAAAGTAATTTTGATTTGTAATAATCAAATTTTTAAAGATAAGTTCAATGTAATGATATCAATTTATTAATTCATAGGTTAATCATATATTTTGGGAAAGTCTTAATGTTGAAGGCAACTTACAAGGATGGATTGAGTTTAAGAATAACATGAGCAAGTATAGCAAAGAACTAAAGAAAGAGTGACAAAATATTATAAATGTTTATAAAGATTTTTAACAATAGGAATCAAAGTTGCTAAAATTATTTAAAAACTTGGGACGATTTTTTCAATCTCATTATACATCTATTTTATAATTGTTTCACTAATGTATTTTGAATAACACTTAAACATTTATAAAAGATTTTAGAATCACTTAAAATTTTGTTTTTACCTCTCCAAAGAAATATTATTTTTGATGAATTTCATTTGTTAAAACATTTTACATAATAACAAGTATTAGGGGAACCATATTAGTTGTTGATGTAGCTAACTACGTGCATGTATAGATTACAAACAATACATCAAATTTTGATTTTGATTTTTGTTGTATATATATGAGACTTAATTGCGTATATATATTGTTACAACTTCTGCTTGGCAAAAATATAGATTGTAAAATCTAGGAAGAGGGTCCCTAATAGCCAAATAACAAAACTATGTTTTGTACAACTTGGATAGAATTGGTGGGATTAGATTTGAGGACATAAAATATGGGAAGAGAGACCCTAGTAACCAAATAACATAGCCATGTAATGTTTCGTACGATGTGGATAGAATAGATGAGACTAGATTTTAGGACAATTTGTATAATTTCTACTGCTTTATTCGACTTTTAAAATTTTCTCTTTATTATAACTATGTACATATGTTTATAATCTTGTTTTTGTTTATATATAATCATTGTGCAATGCTTATTGAGAGCTTGCTTTTAAGAACTTCCTTGTTCCAAAAACATGTACATTTTATCATCTTATGATCTTGTTTTTATTACTATTTATCTATAATCATTGTGTAATGCTTATTATGCCAAAGGCGTACTTTACTAAGGTTTTTTGATTCACTTTGTGTATTGACGGTTCATGCTCAACGTTGAGGCTTGCAAGACAATCAGAGCAATATGAGTCATCCACTACTATTTCTGCAACAACCATTTGCTTAAAATGTGCCTTCTAAAGGTTGTTGAAATGTGTGTCCAACATTGCATTTCCTTTTTTATTTTGATGTTAATACCTTTTCTTCCACATATGTGTGCAACATGCCCATGTATTCACTACTTTCCACTTTCAACTCCTTTGTATCAGTTGAAAGTACAATTAATTTGTATATGTGTAAAACATTTATTATGATATCCATCATTTTAAAAACTCTATTATACCAAGTTTACCATTGAGTTTCTTTTTAAATTTAAATGTTGCTTCTCTCTATTTTTTTATTGGACAACGATGATAATGTACGGGAGCTTGAATATAAACACTATTTCCTTCCACAACTTCATAGATTCTTTAATTTTTTATTTTTTAAAAATAAAACCATTGTACATTATTATCAATGACCTATACATTCATAAAATATGAAAGATATAGTTGCCTCCCATGTGGTCGAGATGCAAAGATCACAAAATATTTCTTCAGCGTATTCATTGCACCCCGAGATGGGTGCAAGTACTAGTTACTATGATGAACTCTCATCAATTAAATGAGCTCTATAAGACACATTATGCCTACTTCAAATCAGTATTGTAACCCTAAAATCATGATATGCTACCACCTTGTTTCATGGAGAAGACTTAAAATCTCATGTTCAAAGAGTAAAGTAAAATAAAAAGGATCTAGACAAAGTAAAGTAAAAGCTCAACAAGAGAAGCAGTATTCACGGGCGCACATGATCTAAAGAGTACATCGCGCCTGACATTTCGACCGTTTTTGCCACCCCGCAATTACTTTGTCAGACATTAAAATCTGTTTAAAACCCCTCAAACGACGCTGGAAAAGCTGATAAGAGGATAAACAATGCTTTAATCTTTTAATGACTAGTTTTGTTTGCACGTCTCCATGGAGGCACTTCAATGCTTTTGTATCTATAAGAGGGTATTTGAAAAGACTAAAAAAATTATACAGCCATTTGAATAAATAATTGTTTGGACTCTAAAAATTAGTAATTAGTAAGGAAACAATTATATGAATGCATAGTACTAAATAAATATTGCAAAGTTGATAATAATTAATTTAGTATTATTAGTAAAGAATTAGTAATATGATAGAAGTCTACAGTATAAGTCAAGCAAATGTTTTTAAATTAATTCTTTTTATAAAAAATTTCAAATTTAAGCATTTGTGTTGTATGTTGAATTTGTTAAAAGTAGATTTCTTTAAATTTATTGTTTTCAAAACTAAGATAAAAAATTAGCTTAAATCTTTTTTTATGAATTCATACCAAAACAATATGTATCACATAAATCTTTTAACATTCTTCTTTTATGTTTGAAAAAAATGTGACAAGAAGATAGCATTGATCAAAACACCGACTTTGCCATATTAAAATTTATCATTCTTAAACAAATTTTTCCAAGAATTAATGTCCTCCCTTTTAGGAGATATCATAAAAAATCCATTTATCCTTGATAAAGAAACTTTCTTACTTGAACTAAATTGCCTTTAGAAAACCTTGTATGAGGATAAACAAATAAAAATGTACACCAACATAAGTAGCAAACATCTTCAAAGACCTACCATTTGGCATACCAAATATCACCTTATGTCCACTTGAGAGATGCAAGCACTAATAGTGATTCTCATAATATGTCAATCAAACCAAGAGAAGGACATCTCTCCTACTCTAAAACTCCATTCATAGCATGCCAATTCCAATACTCATAAGCATGGCAAAGTAAGATCTCCTAAATTTATCACATGAAAAGCGGATGGAGAAACCCTTACGACAACCCTTATTGTGAAACAAACACATTATGAATTTCATTAGCCTTGCTAATGGTAGGAATATTTGGAATGTTAAAACCCTTCTTAGCAGTAGAAGTATGTAGATTAGACCCCCTTATCAGTGAAATACATGTTAAAGGTAATCTCTTTCATGGGATTCAAACTAGCTATTTACTAGTATTTCTCCATCATCGTCTAAAATTTATTATATTTATTCTCCAGTACTTTATCTACACCATCACAACCTCCTTCTTCAACCATCCTATCTTCTTGATCTAGGGAGACTATCCCTCTCGAACCACATATGCAAATTAGAAAATGAATTAAACTAAGGGTTTATCTACATTAGCCATGAGTCATCATTTTTCATGATGGCTAACATGATTGGTTGTGACATGAGATTTGTGGCATATTCTTTAAAGAAAAATGAATAACAACAATATTTATGAGTGATAAGTTTACAATAAACATTAGATGTGAAAAATTATTTCAAGAGGAAAATCTCACACCCTTCTCCCAAGATCTATTTTTCTTACATGCAATAGCCATTACTATACTCGTCACTCACTCGTGACCCTCATGACAATGAAATCACAAGTCGTTAACATAAATAATATATACTTGACACTCTCTTCCCAAAATCTATTGCTTTAACATGTAATAGTCATTTAGTACTATACTTGCTACTCACAACCCTCATAACAATGAGATTTCACATCATTAAGATACATATTACATACTTGACACCCTCCTCCCAAGATTTATTTTGCCTACGTGCAATAATTACTACTATAATTGTCACTCATAACCCTCACGGCAATGAAATCTAACATCATTAACATACATATCATATACTTGGCACCCTCCTCTCATGATTGTTTTCACTTTCATGCAATAACCATTACTATACTTATCTCAGGCGTGGCCCTTGTGACAATGAAATTACACATCATCAACATAAATATTATATACTTGACACTCTTCTCCTAAGATCTCTTTTACTTACATGCAATACTCATTACCATACTTGTCACTTATGACCCTCATGACAATGAAATAGCCCATCATTAACATACATATCATATCCAAAATCTATTTTGCCTACTTACAATAATCACTACCATACTTATCACTTGCAACTCTCAAGAAAATGAAATTATATAACATTATATACTTAAAAGATATCCATATCAAATGTTTCAATATATTTAATTTCCACATGACATACCTATATTGACATGCATTCTCATAATAAAAACTAAATAGAACTATTATTATTATTATTCAAATATCCATGTCCTTATCATTTAGACCCATATCCTATATTTACCTAGTCGCCCATTAGACCAGGGTTGATAATTAACACAAGTTACTAGTGTCTCTGCCACGTGGGTGTGTGCAAACAAGACAAAGTCTGACGTGGATAAGTAAATCGTACGTTTGCGGAGGCGCCGTAAACTTTTTGTCGGCCGAGTTTAACGCTGACGTGGTCGGCGGGAGTCGTGGTCCTTTCCTGCCCACTTATAAAGATTCCCCGTTATTTATTAATCCTTTCTAGCTGTATTTTAGCTTACATAGTTGCCAAAGGCTCACGTGTATCTTCTGTCCCAAGTCTATTCTTGTCTCCCTTTGAATGCAACTGTTTGGACTTGGATGTGCCCTCATGCTAGGAAGACTTTAAACAACTTACCTATACATGCATTGGAGTTAAATGTTAGGTTACTTATGGTGGGAGTGGCTTTCACACATAAATAGTTGGTAGGTTGTTGACTTCAATGTAACTATGTTTACTATTACTTTAAATATATATATATATATAAATATATTATATGAAGAACTAAAATTGTATGTTGTAATGTTGGTTGGTTAGTCTGTTTTGGTGAGGACATGTTTATGTTGGTTAGGGTATGTGAGAGTTGTATTTATTAAGGGGAAGAGTTTAGTTATTCTTATCTTTCTGTTATGTTTATTTCTTATTCACTTAATTGTTTGATTATTAATTTGGGAGAAATTAAAGATACGATAATTTAAAGTCTATTATCGTTCATTTTTTATTCACTTAGTTTTTTAATTATTAATTTTGAAGAAATTAAAGATATAATAAAGAAAAGTCTATTAATAAATATATCACGTATTAACAGTTGTTCATTTGTACCATCAATAGTGAGAGATTTTGAATGACTATTGAGACATTTGCTCCTAAGTATTGACAATTTTTTAATGACTAGCAAGACACTTGTGCAAAATATTGACAATTTTTTTGGTAGCTATAGTGCACATTTATTAGGGCTTTTTTAGTAGGTATTGAGTGCCACTGTGGAATAACCACATTTTTAATCATTGCACGCATAAAAACCCCACAATTCGTGTTGTTACTGCCCAGAAGATGAAACAATAACTATCATCAATTAAGTTGTACACGATGACAACAAAAAATATCATCAAAATCCAATGTATTGTTTAGGAATTGTGGGTGTGCTAGCTACTATTAGGATCTAGCATCACTCAGAGTGAGGGGTGAATCAGTGTTGCAAAACTTTTAAACCAATTCAAAGATTGATAACTTAACCACATGCAACCATAAATGACAATGCATAAAAGTAAAGCACACACCAAAGAAGTACTCATAACACTATGATTTGTTCTTGAGGAAACCCTAGCTAAGGAAAACCCTAGTGGGGATTGAACCCACAAGATTATGCACTAACTTGAAAGTATCCTTGTTAGAAGACTTGACCTTGTCCAAAGTCATTACATAACATTTAGTACATTAGTCCATGTTAGGAGACAAGACCTTGTTAGAGGTGTGTAATAGGCTATTAGGAATTGAGAACAAAAACATAGCACACTTCCTTGACAATGAAGGTTACATCCACCTTCTAAATCCAAATACAATGAAAGTATTACTTGAAAAATAACTATGCACAACATCCCATTGCTTGATTAGTTCCATTGAAGTTGTATCTTCTCTAATTTGTAATCTAGCATCAAGGCTCACACATTTCATCAACATCACATCGTATTCCATCCATATATGCTCACATGAAAAGACATATTTCCTTCATACCATTAAAATTAATTAATTTAGTTTGCTACACTAATCTTTCACAAAACATGTCCACCCAACACAAAATTGGACCACACTATCTAATAGTTAAGTCCTTGAATGTCATCTGACTATTTCTCAACAATTGAATTGACAAAACAATTCAATTTGCCAAGTAATGTAGAGGAGCATGTAGTTTATCTCATAACAAGGCTTAACTTGCCACTTTAGTCTCAAACCATCCAATGGTTAAGAATCTAAGAGGCCTTCCCAAGGTCACCCTTGGGACTTGTCCCACCTTCCCAAGGTTTCTTAGTGATAATCTTTTTGTTCACTAAACTATTATGCAACACTACTTTCCCTTAACTTAGCAAGTTGCTTGTTTCAAAGGAAAAATAACACAGTTCCTCCAATAGTCAAGATTAAAATGTCTTTATACCTCCCATGACACTTAACTAGATTGGTTTCGCTCCTTTTAATCAATGATACAATGGGTTATGCTCAGTTTATATGAATTCAACAAGATGTTATAGGAGACCTAATTAGGCCTAATTGCATTAGCCCTACTAATCAAGTATTTGGCCTTTAACTCACAAACCATCCAAACAACCTCCAACATCTAATTGCAGATCCTGACACCCATTCAGGAGATCTACACAATATCAAGGAATTGCACTTGGATTTTCTCTATAAGACCCTAAACCCAAACTGAACAACTTACATGCTTATGAAGCAATCTTAAGAAGCTTTATAGACAACACATAAGAACCTTCACTAGTGTCAACTCCTTGGTATCTAGGTAGTTGGATGGGGTTTGCACAAGTCATAGGAACTCCAATATTTCATTAGTTTCCATCTTCAATCCATTACCCATTGCAATCATCTTTTCTACCTTTCTTCTTGACTCACCACTACCTAGGACATCATAGTAAAAGTAGTGAATCAAATTTGACAAGCCTAAAAACTGAAGAAACATAAACTATACAAGCATCCCTAGTATTCCAAGAAGGTATTTTAAGTTATGACAATGGAATGCTAGGAAAAATGTATTTTTATGTACAAACCCTAAGATTTGAGGGTTTCAAACCTGTTTGGATTCAAAACCACAACTCTCTTCACACACATAACTACTAGTCCTCAAACCTAGAGAAAAAGAAAGGTAAAACAATAGGCTTTAAGATTCCTAATGTTTCCAAAATAATCAATGTGCAATGAGTTGCAATACAAAAAAGTGTTGAAAAAAATGAAAAACATAGAGTAAAAACTTGAGCTTCTTCCCTTGATTTATCCAACTAACTATTAAAATAGTTTCCAAGGATGTTTCACATGCTCTTAGATTAGTTGTGCATCTTCCCAACTAATTTTGGGCTCAAAGTTACATTCTTGCAACATTTTGCAAAAAATTGTAAAGATTGAATGTTGCACTTTTGTGCAACTTTTCACTTTTACACTTCTATTGTTCCAAACTTCTCCTAAGTGACCCAAATCACCTAGAAACCATTATAGAGACCTAATTAAACTTGGAATAACCTTCCCAATCAAAATTTGCATTGTGGCCACCCTTGGTGGATCAAGACCCTAAGATTGACTAAGTCCGTCAATCAAGATTTATAAATCATAAGAGTCTCATGAGGCTCAATCTTGCAATATTTGTTTCCTATAGACCTTATTAAATAACAAATTACAATTTATAAAAGATATTTAAGATTTTCCTACACCATGCACCTAGGGTGGGAAAAACTCAAGTCCCTTGAGTGGGCAAGTCTTGAAAAGTAGCCCCATGTTTTATGATGTCTTTTAGTCATCCATGTAGCTTTAGCCTCAAGTAAGGTAGCCTATTTCACTAGGTTCTTCTTATAAACTCCTTTCCTAGTCTTCTTGATGACCTTAGGATCTAGGATGCACTCCAACCATAATGGTTGGCTAGGAGGGAGATATTTTACGATGTATTTTTCATCTAAGGTTGCAACATCAAATGGCCTTGTATCTATTATACTTCCTTTAAAAGGATACAACTCACTTACATAAAAAATAGGTGAAATTCCTGAGTTGGGAGGCAATGAACCACTTCATGTGCATTATTACCAAAATTGTGCACTATTTTCAATCATACTATCTTCTTCATTAGTATCTTTTTCCTTAGGCAAACATTCTTTCCTCAAGTAAGCCATTATTAGATCCCCTACTTTAAAATGTGCTTCTTTCCTTGTCATGTACAACTAACCTTTGTATTTCTTTGCAATTTATTTCAAGTTCTTGTTCACCTGTTCATGTATGTCTTTCATGTTTTCTACAAATGTTTCTTTAAGGCACTTCTCTTGTCCATAGTATTGAGATCTCTATGTTCCATTATGCCCATTGGATGACATCCATAAAGAATTTAAAATGGACTTTTGTGAGTCTTCTTTTTGACTAGGTCATTATTTGCATATTCATCTTGACCAATTACTACGTCTCATGCTTTCTCATCTTGATTGGTAAGACTCCTCAATAATTTTTCCAATGACCTATTTACAACTTCATTCTAACCATCAGACCATGGATGATAAGCTGATGAGAATGACAGATTGATTCCTAACCTTTTGCATAAAGTTCTCCTAAAGTGGCCCCCAAACTTTGTGTCTTTGTCTCTAACAATATTGAGTGGAAACCCATGAATCCTAACAATTTATTAAAGAATAATCATGTTATGTATGAATCATCATTGATACTACTACATGGGATAAGATGTTGCATTTTACTAAAACAATCCACCACAATGTATACATTGTCAAATCCCCTAACAGTTTTAGGCAATCCTAGGACAAAGTCCATATGAAGGCATTCCCAGGGCCTAGTAGGAATAGCCAATGGTTAATACTGACCTACATTGGATGATGTACATTTTCCCCTTTAAAAAATTGGATATTATTACACAAAATATTTGGCATCACTTTATACCTTAGGCTAATGGTAGAACCTTGTTACCCATCTAGGGTCTTTTCTAGGCAAAAATGTCCTCCAAGATTTCTCGAATACTTTTCTTTCATGATATCTTACCTAATTGAACATTAAGGAATGCAATTTTTTTTCCTTTAGATAATATCCTATCCTACAAAATAAAGTCAAAGTAATCAACATGGAAAGAATTAGTGAATTGAGTATAAACTTTATAAGCCTCTGTAAAATATTTATCATTCTTATACAAGTCTTTGAATCTTTCTATCCCTACAATTTAAAATTAAATCTTATATGGTAAGGACCCTTCTTCCTAAAGCATTTTCCACCTTATTTGTGGTACCCTTCTTATGCTTGATGATAAAATTGTAAGCTTGCAACTACTCTACCCATTTTAGGCATATTTGGTTTAACTTCTCCTACCTACTGAAGTAGCTAAGGGTATGATGATCAATACATATGATGAACTCTATAGGAAAAAAATAATGTCTCCATTTCTTTAGAACTTATACCATGGCATAAAGCTCTAGGTCATAGGTAAAATACTTTTCTTTAGCCTCATTGAGATTATCTGAAAAGAATGATACTAGATGGTTGTCTTGACTCAAAACTACACCTATGACCAACTTACTTACATCACACACTCTAATGTAAACACCTAGATAAAATCAGGTAACCTTAAGGAAGTTAACTCTACAAATTTCTTCTTCAAGCTCTCAAAACTATCATTAGCCTTATCAGTCCAAGCAGTGACACTTTGATAGCATTGAGGATAAGGGCACATATATGACTAAATCCTATTATAATATTCCTATAAAACAATTCTAACCTATGAAAACTCATTACATCTCCTAACTATTTAGTACCAGGCCAATTAAGGATGGCCTCTTCTTTAGAGGGATCAACTTTCATACAACCTTGTGACACTACAAAACCAAGATATATCAATTCAGTTTTAAGAAACTCTCTCTTTTCCAAGTTGATCATAGAATTTTCTTGATGTAACTTCCTAAGCACCATGTCCAAATGCTTGAGATGTTCCTCCTTAATCCTCATAAAAATAAAAATTTCATCAAGATACACTATCAAAATTTACCAATGCATTCAACAAGGACTTCATTCAGTGGGTACATAAAAATGCTAGGTGTATTTGTGAGCCCAAATAACATCACCAACCATTCATACATCCATTCATTTCTTTTTAAATTTTTCTTCTACTCATTCCCTAGCATGATTCTTATTTGATGATACCCTTATTTCAAATCCACCCTAGAGAAATAGCATGCTCCACCCAAGTAGTTTATTAATTAGGTCCTCTATCCTAGGAAAATGAAACCTATATCTAATGGTGATCTTGTTGATGACCCTTGAATCATTACACATTCTCCACTTACCATCCTTCTTTGGTACTAATACTATGGGAACCACACAAGGACTTAAACTCTTCCTTATTTGGCCCTTTATCCAATAATTCTTGCACTTGTTTTCCTATTCTTCATTTTGTGTGGGTGTTATGATCTTGTAGGAATCTTTGTTAGTTAATGTAGACAATGGTATAAGGTCACTTTGATGAGTAATGCCTCTTATGGGAGGCAATGCATATGGTATTTACTTAACTACTATGTCCTTAGACTTCTTCAATAATATTTGGACTTCTACAGGTACCTCAAGTTGAACCTCTATTTTCACAACTTCTTTAGATTTGACCATGTTAACATAACCTTGTCCACCTTCTAATTTCAACACCTTAAGGAATTCCTTACCACTTAGTAGCATGAAACTAGACCCATCATGTTTGTATCCTCCTTGATTAGACAAAGGATCCATTTGGTATTTGTTGCCCTATTTGGTTATCATGTAAGAGCTCATATGCTCATAATGTATAGCATTAACATCATATTGTCATGGACACCCTAAAATAAGATGGCATGCATCCATAGGGAGTACATCATAGAATGTAATTTTATCCCTATAGTCCTCTATTTCAAACTCTCCCAAGTTTGTTCATCCAAAAGGATTTTTTCACCCTTATTGAGCCATGGCACCTTATTAGGATTAATATGAGGTAGTCTCTTCAACTTCAATTTATCTACCATTTCTAGAGATACAATAATTTAAAATAGAACCATAATCAACTATAACCTTACATATCTTACCATGGGACTTACATGTAGTTATAAAGAGTGTCCTTCTTTATGGGGTCTCCTTGTGTTGTGGCACCTTCAATTGGGTTCTTCTAAGCATGAGATTCTCACCTTCCATGACTAGTCCTTCTTTCCCCACTAGTAAAGTCACATTTCTACTATCTTCTTCTTGAACTAGGCAAGTTCTCCTTTCCATTGCACGAGAACTAGAAGCCTTTTATTGACATCTTCTCATGGTATGGCCAAGTTGACCATAGTTGTGACACTTGCTAGTGAATATAATGGCACATTGATTTGAGTTTCCAAACTTACCTCTAGAGTTACTCCTTCCCCTATAGCCTATTTTATAAGGTCCTCCTTTGTTGCTACTTTCTTCACTACCCTTTTTTGGTCTGGTTTCTCCACCTTTGTTGGGAATAGTACTTCTACCAAAAGTTCCTCTTCCTCTATATCCTCTTCCACCCTTATTTCTTTGACTTTGTTCTCCTTTTCTCTTGATTTTGTCTTCATCTCTCAATGTCAATTTAACAAAACTGTGAATAGTGTTAGGGGACAAGATGCTTATCTCATCTTGAATATTCTTCCTCAAGCCATTTAAGTACCTAGAAACTTCTCCACTTCACTTTCATGCCTTTTGGCTCTCATATCAAGCTTGTGAAATTATTTTGTATAGGCATTTACTTCTAGATCTCTTTTCTTTAGGTTTTTCTATTTCTTACACATGTAAACTTCATTATATTCAGGAAGTAATTGTGTCTTCAATATAATTTGGATTCTTTCCCAAGAATTGATCTTTTTCTTTCCAGCTTACACTCTTTCTTCTTGCATGATGTTCCACCATACCAAAGTAGACATTGCAATCTAGATTTTGCAACACTAACCTTCTTGTCACCTGACACTTCTTTATAATCAAATGATTGCTCATGGCATCTATCCAATCTAATAATTCTTTCCCATTCAAATTATCATGGAAGACAAGTAATCCTTCAAATTATCTTTGTTTATATATTTAAAGACATCTAAGAATACAATTTTTTCTTTAAAGACAATTGTGGAGATAAAATCACTTATGTGATAGGATTCTTTTCTTCCTCATCATCTGTTATATGACCTATTTAAACAACTTTCATTTTTCCTTCTCTTTATCTCTCTTGGATTATTTCTCACATCTATTAGTAATCATTTCTTACACCAAATTCCTCATGGCTTCTAGATTCATTACTTTGGTAGGCTTTATTCTAGCCTCAAAGATATATGGAAACATTAACTCTTGAGTGTTTGACATACACCAAACCGATCACACCAATATTATCTCTTATACCAATATGATATAGAGGAAACTATGGTTTATCTTAGAACAAGGCTTAACTAGCCAGTTTAGTCTCAAACCATCCAATGGTTAAGAATCTAAGGATCCTTCCCAAGGTCAACCTCAGGACTTGTCCCACCTTTCAAAGGTTTCTTGATGACAATCATTTTGTTCATTGAGTTTCTATGTAAAACTACTTTTCCTTAACTTAGCAAGTTGCTCCTTCCAATGGATCTACAAAAATTCCTTCACCAATTAGGATCAAAATGCCTTCATGCTTCCCATAACACTTTGACTAGTTTCACTCCTTTTAATCAATGATACAATGAGTTATAGTTAGTTTACTTGAATTGGACAAGTTACTATAGGATACCTAATTAGGCCTAACTGTATTAGCCCCACTAATTGAGTATTTAGCCTTTAACTCATGAACCATCAAAATAGCCACAACATATAATTGTAGTTATTAGAACCCATTTGGGATCTCTACACAATTCAAGTAATTACTCTTGGGTTTTCTCTATAAGACCCTAAACCCAAACTGAGAAATTTGTAGGCTTGCGAAGCAATCTTATGAAGTTTTATAGACAACACAAAAACATGCACCAATTTTAACTTCTTAGCATCCAAGAACTTGGATGGGTTTTCACAAGTCATAGGAACTCTAACCTTCTATTAGTTTCCATTTTTCAATCCATTATCCATTGCAATCATCTTTTCTACGTTGTCTCCTAGCTCACCAATACCTAGTGATCATCCTAGGGCATCATATTAAAAATAGTGAATCAACTTTGGCAAGCCCCAAAAATGAACAAAAATGAAATATACAATCATAACTAGCATTCCAAGAAGGCATTTTATGTTCTAACTATTGAATGCTAGGAAAAATGCATTTTTATGTACAACCCCCAAGATTTGAGAATTTCAAACTTGTGTGGATTCAAAACCATGACTCTCTTCACAAACAGTTTATTATTCCTCAAACCTAGAGAAAAATAAATATTAAAAAATAGGATTTAATATCCCAATAGTAAATTTTCCAAAACAAGCAATATGCAATGACTTGCAGTATGGAAAAGTATTGAAAAATAAGAAAAAAATAGAGAAAAAACTTGAAATTCATGCCTTGATTGATCCAAATAACTCCAAAAATGGTTCCTAAGGCCCTCTATGTTCCATTGGACCATTTTTTCCCATTCCAAATAATTTTTGGGCTCAAAGTTGTATTCTTGCAACATTCTTAAAAAAGTTGCAAAGTTATAATTTTACAACTTTTGTCTAAATTTGCACTTCTACTGCTCCAAACTTAACTAAAGTGACCCAAATCACCTATAAACCATTCAAAACACCTAATTAACCATAGAATAACCTTACTAATCAAAATTTTCACCACAACCACCCTTGGTGGCTCAAGACCCTAAGATTGACTAAGTCCATGAATCAAGGTTTACAAATCAAAATGAGTCTAGCGAGGCTCAATATTACAAGATTTGTTTCCAATAGACCTTACAAAATAACTAATTAAAATTCATTAATTTTTGTTAAAGGTTCTCTAGCACCACTAAGCCAATATACAAGACTCATAATTTTTCTTGAAACTCCGTCATAGTAGACCTACTCTTCTTCACATCACCAAAATATGTGATATACATCATATTAAAAAAATACCATACCAATAGTTCATACACACTTTATGTACCATATTCCCAAAATTTTAGCCTTATCTAATAATTTTGTTGTTGTCATTGACCAAAATTGTTTGACTGTATCTTATATTCTTTTCATGGACCTAGATATTTTTTTACATACTTATCATACAAAATTTATTGTTAACCTAAGTAATCATGCATTTAAGTATGTTTCTATCAATGATAACATTTGAGCACTCACCTAACACTCACCTGCCAATAATCTCCCCCTTTCTCATTAATGGCAAGACTTAGTGAAAAATGACTCAGTGTCTAATGCCAAATACAAAATGCTCTTAGTAGATTGATATGTCAATACTCTCCCTTACAAAATAAAATGTACATATATAGTTTTTCACTCTATCAGTCCTCCTTTAACATTAATGACAAATGAAAGATGGCAAACAAAATTTTGACTATGTTTATCAACCAAAATTTTGCATCTAGACAAACACACTTTAAACAAAACTCAACATGTCTGCATAATTGACTTTCAATGCTTAAAAGTTTGTGTCTCATGTCTTCTTTAGAATCTATGCAACTTTAATATCTCTACACAAAGCATAAGAATGCATCTCTAGGCCTGAAAATTGCATAAGACTTTTGAGTTGTCTCTACAATTCTAATTTGTTTTGCATAATCTCAAGCTTTGGAGTGAAAAGACTCCTTAGCTCTATAAATTTCCTTAGGACTATATCTTTCTCACACTATAATATAATTATCTTATCCATTGACTTTCTAACTTCCTTATTACTGCCCAGTTATTATAAGCCATGATTAATTTTTTTGAAAGTTGCCTGGTTTTATGCTTTAAATTGGCCATTTTATCTTTGAATTTTTGAGTTTCTAAAAATTTCATGTCTTTGGCTCATTCTCAGCTCCGCACAACACTTGAAATTTTTAAAATCCGACTTCTGAGCCTTAAGTTATTAAAGGCTAATGATAGCTACCAAAAACATGTTTTTCCTAACCTCCCAAAAGGTTAATGATAACATTCAAAAACACGTTTTTCTTAACCTCTCAAAAAGTTAATGATAAACTCCAAAAATGTGTTTTTCTTAACCTCTCAAAAGGTTAATGCTAGCCCTCAAAAACATGTTTTTCTTAACCCCCATGAGGCAGTTATTAACTTGTTTAAAAAAGAAGTCAGATATGTACATGAGAGCAAGTGGCAATAACATTGGAAATGAATCAAACGGAGTCCCTGATAATTCATCATGTGCAATAAGAGATGTTTTAATTTGAGTAAACGTTATGGAAGCTTTCTTAAAGACTCAAATTAAGTTTTCTACTATTGTATGCTAGATACTAGCATGGCTATGCAACATGATATTGAGAGTGACATATGCAACATTGGTTAATAATGCAGCAACCAAATAGAAAATGGAGAAAAGCAATGTGCTAGAAGGTTTCTCCCCTCGATAATAACTTCTGTATCATGTCATAGAACTGCATATTTCTCTCCACAAAGTCTAGGGTAAGAATGTTTTTGAAGAAGCAATAATAGTGTGCCACCTCACTCAATACATAGCTAACTCATGATTCAACTTTATTCGAATTGGTCTCAACCTGCAGTTATTGTTTCCTCTATAGTGGAAGATGTTTCAAAGTTTGGTAAGCTATATGAAGCTGCAACATATATGTGAGTTCAGATGCATTTCTTTTCCCACATGATCATTGATATGGTTATTCCACTAGTCTAATATCACCAAGCCTCATGCTAGGGATTTGAACTATTGACATGGATAAACATTGATATATATATTCCAACCTATCAACTCCGCAAGAAATATGGGCTATTTAGGATAACTGTACCAAGGCAAATATGGATCATCAAAAGCTACTATAGCATGTGTATACATAAACTGGAATAAAGCCGATAAGTGCAGGTCGTCCTCTTCATAAGTGTAGAGTAAAGACATTTTAAAGAAGCAAATAAGCTTGCAGTTTAGCAAGCAGTCTCATGCCATCTTGCTCACCCAATTACAAACCCAAATACATGGTCTCTCCACGTGAATAGTTGGAATGATGCCACCATCACTAAGTCTGAGAATATATAGATACAATACCAACCTCACGCCATGAATTTAAATTGTTGCAGATATGTTTAATCAGTGGCACATACATAAGAGACAAGATATTGGAAAAGTCACAATTTTTGTAATGAATGAGTTTGAGCTCTGCTTTAATCGTTGGATGTCCACAGGTTGCATGCTTGTGCATTCAACATAAGGAGGACATTCCCTATTGAGAGGAATTTTTTTCCAAGGTTTGATCAATCGCCAAATCTCAGCCTTGAGGGTGCTGATAGAGAAGGTCTCTTAAGAGTTCTTGTGAAAAAATGCTTGCATTTACTGATTACGGTTGGTGCAAGGCACATGTTTGACAGATTACACATAAGACATTTGGTTCACAAAATACAATGAACATCACCCCTTCTAAAATGCTTGAATATGAATGAAGTGATGATAACGTTTGGTAAAATGCGGGTTGCAAAAATGGAACACGACTTGGTCACTATAGCTAGTATGATGTTGGCATACTAGTTCAAAATCTAGAACTTCGGCAGAAACAACTTACTCTTGTAAATGCATGAGAGTGGGGTACAATCAAACATAGGGAGAAGGACACAACAACAGTGTGGCTTCAAGATGATCAGAGCCTTGAATCTAAGGGAATTTTAATAATTTATTTTCAAGTTCATGGACAAGTTATGGAGGATGTTCACAATACTCGAGATTGCTCTCGACTTGTTTGACATAATGCCAAAATTAAAAGGGTGATGAAAATGAATAGAACATATAGAGTGATAGCAAAGTGTTTGACGAAATGAAATACTCATTCCTGACTTGTAGCTCTGAAAGCTTCACTGTTTAGGTTATTCAAATTCAGATCAGCATCCTTACCTTCTTTGGCAATTGACAATCTACATATAGGCTGGAGCATCATTAGCGTCATGCAGATTTTTGAGTAAATTATAGTCTGGGCATGATCAAATTCTTGTGAATGTCTGTTACAAGACATGGTAATTTTCAGTCCAATGTAATATTGATAGATCTTTTTGGTCGAGTGGTTGATTTGTTACTTTGAAGTCAGAAGTAAAGAGTGTGGAACGAGGTTGAAGGCATCTAATATATTTGATAAAGAAAGATTGATAATCAATCATGAAGTACAAGTATCTAAGGTCGAATTATGCTCCTATTTTAAGAACTACGCTTCCAAATATCAGTGATACCATTTTAGGAAGTGTCTCCCTTCAAGACTTCTAGTCATCTCTTGTGAATGAAGAAAGGACCCTATTAGCCCTAAAGATATTAGAAAGTGGCTTGGCTCGAGTAGGCGGACATCCCATTTCAGTACAGTGCCCAGACTTAGTATTGGAGTGCATAAAGGCTTATCATCCCAACACTAGAGAAGTTATTTCACTGAACAATGAATTAATTGTCCGTCTAGACCCTGCCTCTATTGCTATTATTTTCTGATTGCCTACCAGGACACAATATGATAGCATCAATCTAAGAACTACCAAGGAATATTTTACTATAAATCAAACCCAATGTTTAAATACTATGGCAAGGTCATGGTTCTTGCAACCAAGAAGAGGAAAATCTCAATTAGGAAAATCCATTCACAGATCATCATTAAAAGAAGATGTGGCAAACATGGTAACTCTATTGAGCAGGATCGTTGGTCTTTGAGATTCACATGAGTTCGAAGGTTGGATGTTACTATTTATCAATATGGTTTGTGAAGGGAAAAAATATATTAATTGGGCTGAAATTATTAGTGACTCACTGCATAGACAGCTTATGGGACTTCAAGAAAATGACTATTTTTATATGACTTCATATCTTTTCTATGCTATTGCAAGAACCAAAAGTTGGCCAAGAATTAACTGGTAGGGTATTTATGATGATACGACCATTATTTATAATCATCTTCCTCAAATTCAATATGATAATAGCCTACACCATTTTAGAAGAGTGAATGTGCATTCATGATGCTAATTGTTAGGGGGATTCAAGGGAATGCTAGACTCAGAATTTCACCAGAAGCAGCGATGGAAGTACAAAAATATGGAAGTGTTTTCATACAATTCTCGAAGCTTACTGATATCAGGTTAGCTACCTATGATGGGTGTCCACTGATGCTACCTAGATTTGCTGATGATAAATTGGTCTTGATTGAGATGTGCAGGTAGATTAGTCAAATCAATAAACTTTGCAAGAACAGGAGGATAGATGAAATACCCTTTCCTATCAGCATCCGATATTATAGTTGTGATACTACATCAGATGCCAGGAACATTGAAAGATCTCTTGCCACAATAAATTTGCATCCTTACACAATGCATTTCCCTTATGACAGTAAGGGCTATGCAATGAATGAATTAAAGTTAAATCCCAGTCTTGGTCACTTCCTGGCTCTAGAAGACTTTTGGGAAGACTATGAAAATGATTTCGAAGTCAGGAAGAGAGATTGGATGTGACTTACAATATGGTAGGTGATAGACTTCAAGTTGGACATTGATGTGACAAGTGTCGATGATGATGAGGTTTCTTTGGTCGATCCTTACTATTATGAGAAAATTTAATTGCTAGAGCTCCCTCCTATTGATTGCTCAATTCCTGAGTTAAAAAGCTTGAAGGAGAGGTTTTCCTATGTTCTTAAAAGGACAAGAGACTGGATCAATAAAGTCAGAGCTAAAAAAGCAACTGGTGAATTTCAAAATAAAGAAAGGAGAAATAATATAGGGGAATAATCTCGGATGGCAATAGAAGCACCTTCTAGTGAGAAGATACAACAACTGGATACAGGTGCTCAAGATCAAGATGAAGATCTAAATCAGCCAGATAAGTTTACAGTCAAAAGAAAAAGGACAAGAATGAAAGGTAAAATGAATTAGGAAGGGAATGAATCCAATGAAAAAGATCAAAGAACTCCTCAAATTTCTGAATCACATGTCCCTATTACATCCCCTCATGATGTAGTAATTCCTCACTTGAGTCTCTCTCCTCTTGATATGCCATTAATAGACATCACGCAGTAAGATAACCTGTTATCTAATTCAGAAGACTTAATGATGATTGCTGAAAATGTAACAAGTGATGTACCAGTTTCAAATAATATGCATTCATGGTTCCAAAACAGTCTTTAGAAGAGGAAGAAAGTTGTTCAAATGATCTTGCCTCCATTTGATGTGATCTCTAGTATTCTTCAGAAGCCTCCTGAGGTTAAAAAAACCAAGGTGATGTCCAGGTTAGCTATTGATGAAACGTCAGGCAACTTGTGTGTGGAATTAACCTATAATTGAAAAGAGTGTTGATAAAGCATCTGAATTAGATTTCATTCTAGAAAAGGTTGATCTTGGTCCTTCTAATGCAGAAAGAGAGTTTCAAAATTTTGAAGTGATTGTTGCTCAGATGTTGCAAAGGGCGAAGGAAGAGAAAAGAGCCAAGGAGCAACTCAAGGAACAAGTTCAGATGCTGGTATCTTATATTAATTCAATCAGCAATCCTTCTAATACCCAAGCCGTGGTCACTCTGCCAGTTTTAGCAGGCCCTGATGGTATTTTAGATCATACTGTTATTGAAAGAATCGACAAACACAAGTCACATAGTATGATGATCGAAGCTTGGATAAACAGGATGATAGATGATGTTTCAAAACTTATAACTAGAGTGAAGGAGATATATGGAAAAGCCATTGCATAGATATAGGAAATTTCTAAAGAGCTGGAAAATAGAAAGGAACAAAAATCCACCTAGAAAAAGGTAGCTGATGAATTAAAAGAAATGGCCAAGTTAGATACGAGCATCCTACTTCTTGAGAAAATTATTGCTGATCCAAGTGACAACCAAAAACGTATCTAGAGTAAAAGTGTTGGTTAGAAAGTGATAAACATCAGCAAAGGGATCACTGAGTTTGAAAAGCTAATAGCTTCTTTGGAGCAGCTAAAAACAAAAGGTACAGATGAATTAATCTCTACTATCATAGGTGAGGCACCAGTAAGTGACCTTCAGCATATTGATTGTCAATTTCTCCTTGATTCCTTTAGTGCTCAGATTCATTCAGAAATAGAGAACCATGTATTAGATGCTGGAACTATGATGAAGCTCAGCTTGGTTGTAGTCACTTTGGGAGATTGTAACATTTCAGCCTATCGACAAGAGTCAGAAGAAATTCAAGATAGATACTTCACAACCAAACTCAGGATGGAAAATGTGTTCATTCCGAACTATGAATCAATGATTATCATCCTAGATGCTTATAGGGCTTTTTGGGATAGATCAATTGTGTTCAAGTAGATAGAGTTAGTAGCTAGAAGAATCAATGATTGTGTATGTAAACATCTTTAGGAACTCTAGCTAAAGTTTTGTTTTTGCAAGTTTCCTTGTATAGGTTAATTTTCTTGAGGTTAATTAACCTTCCAAAATTACGTATTCTGGAGGTGGTTATTAACCATGAAGAGGTAGTTATTAACCTCTATGTCTATATAAGGACACCTTTTGGCTTTGTAAAGGGACCTTTTGGTTTTAAAAATAAGGGAACACTATGCTAAAATTTTGATTGAGGGATAAATTTTGGAAAGTATGTACACTTTTTATCTCTGAAATTGAAAAATCTCTATTACTTTCTTGGTGCAAGGAAATGAAATGAGATGTTCTTTGGGTTTCTTATTTTAAAATCAAAATTGTTATATGCAGTAGTAGACATTCTCATGGTGCTATGCGAGTGTTTATGAATGATAATGAATGTACTTGGTAATACTGGTTGCCTTCAAGCGTAGTTCTTGATTGCCTTTGTTATCAATCTTGTTTACAGAAGAAGGTTGTGAGAGCGTGTGGTGCATTTTTCCTGAAAGACTTTCTCCTAATCTTTAAAGTTTTAGATTCTTTATTTGAAAATACTTTTCAAAAATCATATCATACGAGGGACTGCCCCTCTAAACACAGAGGAAGGCCACATACCAAGGGCCTATCCAACTGTTGTGAACGGTTTGCCACACACTCTGTTGGGAAAATTCTACTGTGACAAATCTTTTTACCAACACTTATCAAAATCTATGACAACTGGGTTGGAAGACTCATACATTGTAGCTAACTTCTACAAAATTTTCTCTTCCTCCTTGATTGGTTTATCAATATCTACTACACACTTAACTGATCTTATTCCATGGATGTATATATTTTTTACCCTTATAAATACAAGCTTTAATGTACTCAATGTGTTCATAAACTATTTTGGTGTCACTAGTGATGGAAGCATGTACCTTGTAAAATCTCTTTACCTTGTATTTCATACTTGCTCGTACTTTAGTTGCATTCTCTAGGGACTGAAGTTGAGCATCAATCTCATCTAATGCCCTATATAATTTTCCTATAACTTTGTTATTATAATGAAAATAGAATAGGAAATATCTTATTTATACTATCTAGTGCTCTTGTTAGCACTCTTTCTTTCTTCTCTTTCTTTTGACCTTTCTTTAGCCTTAGAAAATGCCATCATTGAGATCTCTATCAATTGATCTTCATCATATATTTATAGATCTCCTTCCATCTCAAAACTAAGAAGTTCATTTCTCATATCACTTGCCAACGATGATGACATATTACAAGTAGTGGGATTCTCTAAGAAAATTTCCACTTTCCTTGTTAACTTCTCTATCTTGTTAGATGACTTACCCTTATCAGTAGGGTCAATTCTAGGATCTTGATTTTTTGGAGATGAAGGCTCCAACAATGCATTTTCCTCATCAATTTTAATAACTAAAGGCTTTCCTTCATTGACCACCTCCCTTTTCTCAAACTTAGTCATGATATCTTGATTTTATTTTTGCTTCTTCTCTTACTCTTCTTCTTCTCCCTCATCCTTGACCATATCCTATATGTCAAGCATAATCTCTCTAATATTTTCTTTAAAAATGAAATTTCACATGAAGTCACTATTGTCTTTCCCTTCCTTACATATTTCTAAGGTAATAGGTACACCAATTACAAAGAAATCAAGTCGTTGGATTGCATTGTAATACTGTTTCACATCATTAGCATCATCCTTATTCTATTGCATATGAGTTATATTATTTTCTTTGATTGTAATGGCTTTTGGCTGAGTTGTAGGTGTTGGTGCACCCTTATAATTAATATCCATCAGTACTTGAGGTATCTCTCTCTCAATTTCTTTACCAATCTCATCATACTTTCCTTTCATCAACTTAATAATTCTCATCTTTGACCTTATTTTTTCTTTGGCTATACTCACAATTCTATGTATCTCATCAAATGTAATTAAATAAAAAAGATCAAGAATAATTCTCTCTCTTATCCTATGATCTTTCTCTAAAACTCCATGTCTTATAATGTCAAGTCTTTCAAAGAGATCATTAGGAACACTTCCCTGAATCTCAATGAGATTTTTTTTAAAGTTCAATAACTAGGTGAAAACTAAACCTTCTATTAAATTTTAATCATTAGGCTCATACCTATCATAATACTTATTTTTTCTAATTGATTATTCCTTGTTCCTACATCCTCTTTTTACTTCTATTCATATCTAGCTTCCATTTACTTTTTTTTTTTTATTAATCCTTGTTCTCTTGTGTATGTGACTTTGTTATAGTTTACTTCTTAGGCTCAATCACCTTTGACCTCTTAGGACTAAGCCCCTTAGCCTTAGTCTTGGATCTGGGAATCCTAGAAGGCCTTACTGATGTTTCTGTAGTTGAAGCTACCTCTTCCTTAACTTCCTCAACCTTAGCTGGTGGAGTTTTCCTTGTTAACTTCCTTGTATCTTTTTGAGGTGTAGGAATTTACCTTAGACTCTTAGAACACTTTTAATAATGAAATTTTCACCTTTAATGGTTTCTCATCAAATATTTCTTCTTCTATTAAGCTCACAAGAGTAGAGGCTTTAATTTTTCCTCTCTTTACATATTTTTCTTTATTTTTTTAAGGATGCCATTTGTTCTTTTGTTATACCTTTCTTCTCTTCAATTTTACCAACAAGATTTTCTATTTTTATTTTCCTTGATCCTCTAGTAAGATCTTCTATTACTTTATTATAATTTTCCTCATATGTCCCTTATCGCTCTAGATTGGGGTCTTTATCAAAATGAAAATATGGCTTCAATATTTTTAACAACAATGGATGGATCTACCTCATATCCCATAGGTGGGATCTATTTTACTCTAGGTTCTACTGCTTTCATGCATGTATTATCACTTTCTACCATAAAGCACATAGTCTTTACATACTTCTCTATAATTTCCTAAAGGATTATTACCCTCTATTTCATTTCACTCAAAAATCCCTTGAATAACCCAAAGAGATCATTATCTATCTAATATCTATCTTTCATTCTATAGTGTTCTATGATCTAAAGTGTAGTGGGTATATCACTTCCCATGTATGAGGATGTGTGTTTAGAAACTTATGAATAATATGAAAGAACATATGTAGAATAAGATATCTAGATATAAATACCTATGAATTATCATGCTTGATTCTTCTGATGTTCTCGAGTAACTTATTTCTAATAATCTTGCAAACATCAAAATGTTCATTAGTTAACAATCATTTTGCAAGTTGTATGAAAAATTCCTATTTAATAGTAAGTTGTTGTTTCTAAAAATGATTGTGTTACATTTTCTTGTATCAACATTTTGGATCACACTCTATGATCCATCATTAGGATGAGAAGAGAGTTGAAGGAGAAAGTAAAAATAGATGATGATCCATCTATTTTCTATTTTCTCCTTCATCTCTCTTATCATCTTGATGATAGATCACAAAGTGTGATCCAAAATGTTGATGCAAAGAAATCTAACAGAATCATTTCCTAAAACAACAACTGACTATATGATGTATTATGGAAAATGTATGTCTTTAATTCCTATTGAAACTAAGTTATTCTTTAGATACTATAATGCATCTTGTAGCCCATTATCTTGGATACAAGCCTAACATCATATTTTCTAATGTCTATGAGGATCATTGATTTCTTATCCCACTTGGAACCAATGTTCTTCTTAGCTTCCTTATTGATTAACTTTATCATAGTGGGTATTATACCTACATTGTCAAATCTAGTCACTAGATGGATAAGTTCTTTGGTTATTTTAATAGGTTTATCTCCTAACCAGAATAATTGATCATGAATCCTATTGAGAACAATATTTATCCATTAAAATTCTTCAAATTCCTCTAAGTCCATAATTTATACTATGTTAGGGGTTTTCAAATGTTTAAATTATGGATTAAAGGTCGTATCCACATTAAGAAAATCCTTAAGTTGATCATGTTGAAGTTCTTTCTTGTAAAGAACATATCAGGTGGATTTAAACCTGATACCAGGAAACAAAGATAGAGAAAAGCCTAAGGATGAGCTAAATCCTATATTCAGCAAGGCTAGATCTCAGTTCTGAGCCAACATTAATAGAGTCATCAGGACTCACTTCACTTTAGGCTCTACTAAGCCAAGGTGGGAAAACCTAAGGGATTTATCTCATTAACTTGATTTTCTTCTATGCAAGACTGTCCCTTATAGCATAAATGGTCAATATTCTTCTATATTTTGCTGACAAACTTCTTGATTACAATAGCTAATTACAACCAAAAAGTAACAGAAAATAAGTAGTGACCAACACTTCTAGCTCTTCAATACATAAAAAGGGAAATTGATATTCAATTAAAGTTTTGATCTCAACATAACCCAAGTATGGAACAATAGAGGATATGCAATCTCTAAGCTAACCAATCCCTTATCCACTAGGCATCAACTAAACCTTAACATACACATGGAAATCTGAAGTATACTTATATATCTAGAAATCTAATCTATCTATTTGACTTGCAAACAAACATCAATTTTCATAGCAACTCTGATACTTATGATGAAATCTTTCTAGTGTAACCTGCAACCCTATCAATGTAAACAAGCATTTACTTGGATCTTTGTTCCAACAGCAAGTTTATCCATACATACAACCTTAAGGGATCACACTTGAGTTTAAGCTCTTCATTCTCAAACATAAAACATTGCAGATAATAGAAGAAGGAGATGAGAATCAGAATGAAACTAAGAGAAATGAAGCTCTTGTATTAATTTCCTTGAAAATAATACATCATCTGTATGTTAACACTCAGAAAATACATAATGAATGACTGTATAAGCTAAAATGCTTCAAGAGAAATACAATATTGCTATTCATAATAGAGTAATACTGAGAAAAAATGGTTTCACAGTAATGGGAAAGGATTTCAACCAGACTGGAACCACAAAGTAGTTACACTGTAATGAAAAATATCCAAAAACTGGAATCCTTACAAAGAGTAGAAAAAGAAGATATATAGAAGAGAAGATATTTTGAGGCATTGGAAGCTGAATTTGACATGTGTCCCATTGAAAATGTCTTCCATCTAAAGTTGTTGAAATTGATCTTCTTTGTTTGCTTGCAATTAAAACCATCAATGATGCCACAAAAATATCTGATATATCTCATCAAAACAATTAGGAAAATATCTCATGGAGAAAATATTAGGTACAAATCAAATCTAAGTTGGAGGCTCAAAATTTGATTTAGCTGGTTACATCTGCTTTTGCTGTGAAATCAACTTGTGGTGTTACCAAAAACGTAATTGCTCCCAACAGCATTTAAAACCCTCAAATTTCCCTCAAATTTGCTAAAGAAGTCAAATATGATATAATCTAACCAAAATTTGATTGCAATTTCATCTGCAAAAATAAATTTTCACTTTTCACTGAGATGCTCTCGAGAATACAAAATTGCATGTAGCTGCTTCCAGTAAATACCTGCACAAAATCTGATTGTAAAAATGGAAAGTTCATTTCTTGTTGGTTTCGTCAGTATATTATACTACCTATTTTGCCCAAAAATTGTGCCCCTATAATCAATCTGAAAAATTGGTTCCCATGCCATGAACTGAGCTTTAAAATTTGAAAAATTTAAAAGTTATATAGTTATAACTACATAAAAACTTAAAAGTCTTCAAATCTTTGAAAATTTGAAACTTCATGCATTTGAACATTTCTAAAATTTATTTTTTATATTCATTTTCTCTTACTCCCCTTGCCACTTGTCCATTTTTTATTTACTAAAATGCCCGGGTGGGCCCCACATGCATCTTCATCATTTAAAATTTGAAATTATCCCCCTCCACGATATTACAACAAGCTTATTTCATAGTATGGAGGGGCCATCATAACAACTTATACATATATTATTTTCCTTCTGATGTCACGACACTTCAAATTTCGTAGCATCTTAAAACTTACATTTCACATCCTCGATATTCCAACAATCTCACAATTTCATCAATTTCACAATATCTTATGCCTTCTTCCTAGGCCTCTTGATCTCCCGACCACCTTTCCCATTGTAGCATTGTTAGGTATTGAAAATTACTTTAAGATTTTTCCCATTGTAGCATTGTCAAGTATTGAAAATTACTTTAAGATTTTTAGATCTTTGTAAGATCATAGGCCATCATTATACTTCCTCTGATCTTACGACTGACCATAATATAAGAGCTCTTGCTCCTTCCTTCCTAGATCTCACGATAGGTCCTTCTCAGTGCTCAGGAAGTCAAAATTTTGTTGACTTCACATGCCACAGTGGATGGGCCCCTCCAAACCTTGAGCTTGACATCATAGATTGTGTGTGTCCTTGAAGACACATTGCTATTGACTCCACGCAGTTTATGAATAATGGAAACTCTGCCATGCCTCCAATGTGGGATAAAAGACAATGAACTCCCCTACTTTGAAATCTAGGCGTCCATAGCAGATACATCCCCATCGACATGGATTCTTTGCTCATGTTATGGAGCTTAACTATTTTCCTCTTGTTGTGGGTTTATTTACAATGTGGAGATCGAAAACTTAATTTGTGAACCAAGCCTTATTCTGCCCTAGCGTGGACTGCCATGCAAATTCCATTCTTTGTGGAGATCCTTTTGAACATAGGTGCTTTATGCCAAAATGTGGGTTCCCTCTTCTTTACATGTTATCTCTTTTCCTTGAAAAGAAGATTCTCTACAACAAATGTCATTGACGTTATGTAGTGTCTTCCCCTGTGCTCTAAATTGTAGTTCTTCTTGTGCTGCAACTCTTAGCTAGTTGTGGTCTTTGTAACATACAATGCACAAAGAAAACAAGATCCAACCTCCCTTCATGCTGTGGATTGCTCTTTGCCTATAGATCTACACATTCTGCTATATCGTGGGCTTTCCTGTGTGTGAGCTTTGTTCAAATCTATGGATGGCACCCCTTTACCTTAATGGCTTCCATCTATATGCTTCTTTCTCATGTATCCATCCCTCCAACCTACCATGGACCATTCCCTTCATGTCAACATGCGGGGCTCCCCACTAAAAGTTGTGACTTCTACTCACCTGGCGTGGGGATCTACCCCCTCTTCAATCTACCTAAAGTCATGGAAGGCTTCATCCTTTTTCTTAACCTTTTGCAAAGTTGATTTTAGCTCTGCACTTTGGTTTATTTTTCTCAAAATTAGATCTCATACTGTCACATTTCTTAACCCTTTGGGTAAGACCACTCACATTCTTCAAAATAGATTGCAATTTTGTCTCCAACATTGAAACTTTACTGGCTAGCTCATGATTTCTTTTGATATGATTTGTTTCATATTAATGCATTTCTCTTTATCATTTCATGCACTTTGTAGTCTTTGAATCATATCCTCTTAATGCAAACAAGTCCCTATCACAATGATGATCCCAAAATGAGACTCATTGATACATTCATCAACTTAGAACAATATTCATTCTGGCATGCACCCTTACTTCCCACACACCATAATATTTAATGATAATAATCATTAAAACAGTTTCTGAGCAATCTCATTCCCTAACAACTTAGCAACTTGATGCAATCAGTCGGTCCCCAAAGTGGGTATGACTAAAAAAAATTTCATTTTTGAATGACTTACAATCAAAACTGATCCATGGATCATCCCAGACTGACTAAAATAAAATTTCACCATCGATCCATCATTAAAACTTATTTTAAATCATTTTTGCACCACTATGAAATTTGTGTTAGAAGGCTTGTTGCCTAGCTTTAAAAACTGATGAAAACACTTGGTCAGGCTCTGAAACTCTATATATCCTGTCTCTTTGAGATATTCAACAGGCTTGCCAAATCTTGTCACATGAAAACATCAGGGGAAAAAGATATCGAGCTCCACATTTTCTTACTTAAAATATCCTACAGATAAACATGTTAGAAAACCAAAAAGTGCATTCGGATTTGACTTTGAAAACTGAGCAAACTGGCACTTGAAGTTCTCGAAACTGGGGGAACAGTTCATTGTCATGAGGGGAACATAATTCTATGATTTGGACTCATGATGAATCACGGGACGCATTTGGTGAGCATGGAAAGTGGGCTACTTAGAATTGCAGGACAATGAGCATCAGTAGAAAAGAGCTTTTTGTAAATGAATTAGGCCTGGAAGAGTATGTAGATGGATTCGTCAAGGTTTTAAAATTGGTACAGTTGAATTATTTTTGGAGTAGAATGTAGGGGTACAATCCATTTGATCTAGGAAATCATGGATTTAAAGTTATGACATCTTGAACAGGGCTACGGATCAATCTGCATTTCTAATTTCCAATGAAACTCTATAAATTGCAAACAGAATCACGTTTGAAAATTGATCAAATAAATTCATCATAAGTTCAAATCATGAACATAGCAAGTCTCTGACTCCTAGAATATGATGCAAAAGGAATTTTCTTATTTGGGTCAACTAGTCAAAACTTATAACTTGTCAAACAGGGCTACCCAAAAATATGAACAATATACAAATTTACAATAGAGGCAAGTGACCAACTTTGAGGGGTTTGAAACTAAGTTAAATGGACTTGAAACGACTTGAAACTTGGAAAATAGGATCTTTGATATGCATACTAAATATCCTCAAAGTGATGGGTCATGAAACATAACCAGGTGAAAGATATTCAAAGACAAACTGGGCATTTTGTCGTTGTTTGACACAGGCAAAAAATGCAGAACTGAAGACTACTCAAAATGGAACTTCGTAGAATGACTCGAAAAGTTAGTTTAACATCATAGAACACTTAGAAAGGCAAAATGAAGGGTGTTAGAAACATAAAACACCACTTAGGCCTTAATATGACATCCAGATACATATGCACAAAAAGCATTCATAGGGTCTCAAAGTGACTCAAAATTTGGAATGGACACTCAAAATGGGAATGCAATTTTGAGTGCCATCAGTGGCTCTATCTAGGGATACATGCCCCTTGTGGGCATGGAAAGAAATTAGATCTCTGGAGGAAGAATATCACTCAAAATTTTCTTGAACAACTCATTGAAAATAAGGAATCTATTTTAACTGTACAAGATGGTGACCCTAGATTGAAACTTCTGAAAAATTCTTACCTCTGTTAAACACTTGATTTTCATTTACGTTTCCCTGAGGTAGGCTGGAAAAAAATTTCCATCAGTTTTACCAAATAGATCAAAATTCTTAATTAACTTAGCCAACAAAACAAAATAACTTGCATGACTTTCATAGTGCATACTAGGAGCATCCTTAACATAATGCTCACTATGAAAACATGGGTCAACATGCTCAAATATACTAGGATCAAACTGATGACTATCTTCAACAAATGAATTACACATGCCATCAAATTTGAGAAAAAGCTCACACACACCTTGAAAATATGTATCTCTATGTATAACCAGTTGACATTCAAATGAGTATTTAGATTTATACTCACCAATGTTCTCCTTATCAATGAATGAAACCAATCTAGGTATTTCCATTGATTCTTTACAATCAGAAAATAGATCAGTCATATTAAAACATTCCTCATAAAAATCCATGCAAGGTGTAGGCATATTTTCAATAACCATTTCATCTAACACCTCACCCTCATAATCACAATTGAAATGATGATTAGTATATTCACTATCACACATGTAAGAAGAACAATCTAATTTGTTGCAATAGTATGATAGTGTGTCACCATTAAACTCATCCTCTACTAAATTTGAAACCTCCATGTCCTCTTCAAACAATGGATTGATAACTCCATGCAAGGATTCTCTTTGAACATTCTGACAAAAGATGGGCTGATCATCATCAAAATCTTCACCATATAAAGCATTAGTATAAACCTTGAAACCATTTCCAACATCATTGTCATGATAAATTTTAGCATGTAAAGAGGAACAATCAAAATCATCATCATCATTACTTGAAAACATAACATCCACTTCATCAACTAAGCAAGTGGAATATAAATCAATATTACTCACATCATCTTCACTAAGATGATTCAAATGACTTGCCCACCAATCATCTTTCATTTTATCACTAGGTGTTGTTGTAGTAACTGTAGAATTACTTATATACTGATGATTATAGTTACAAACAACCCCATGACATTCATCTACACAACTAGATAATTGATCTTTGTAAATAATCTCTTTGTCCTCACATTGTGTACACAATTTGTCTTCATAACTTTCAACTATATGCTGGTTTATACGATTCAAAGATGAAATTTCACTTTCATTTTGAGATTTAGAAAAAGAAATTGCACTTTCACTTGGATAAGGACACTTGCTTTCCTCATTGTTCTCTTCCTCCCTATTAGCATCAAACTTGTATGAAGAAGAACATGTAATATCATTTTCCTTAGTTTGATTCAAGTAACCACTCTCATCATCTTCTTCAAATGATGCCTCTTGATTATATATTAGATTAGCAACATTTTTCACATCACTTGAAACACAACTTTATCTTCATGCACATACCTTGCAACTTCATGATTGGTTACATTCTCAACACAAAGAAAATCATCAATTGGAGAAGCAACAACTGAAATTAAATCTTCTACATATAACTTATCAAGTGAATCAACCTTAACATCTACTACTGAAGTACTGCAAATAGATGGCCTCTGTTCGGCAAGAACAAGATCATTTCTCCTTTGAAACAAAGTGACTTCAACTTCAACTTCACATGTTTTTTATTCTAAAATTTTAATAATATAACTTATAACAACAGGGGAATGTATACACTGATATGTATTTGAATACTCAACATGATACTACTCTTTATTTTTGACTTCATTATGCAAGAAAGTAGCCTTAGAGAAATGACTCCTAGTAAGTCTATACTTCAAATTATTCTCAATATCCATAGCTGTCATAAAAGCCTGATATAAAGCCTGAGGTTCTTTATCCCTTAACCGATAACTCATTTTCTTATCAAATGCATCTAGGTAAACTATTAGGCATACTTGATCATTTGGTCTACATTTCTTAGGGATCTCATTCAAAGTTCTCGAAAATATGATATTAAATTGAGGAACAAGTTCACCATTCTTAATATGAATCCTTAAGAATTTACCATATGAATCAGATATGCTTACCCTTTCTCCAAATTGCTCCATGAAGGCTAAATGCAACTCATTCCAAGATGGAATAGAAGATGCTAGTAAAAAGGAAAACCAGTCCCTAGCATCACCTTCTAAAGTTTGAACAAATAATTTCATGTGCACATCCTTGAGCAATCTCATAGTCACCCATAAAATCACTAAAAACATGAATATGCTGACTAGCTGAAACAGTATAGTTCCCATTGAATTTAGGCAAAAGTTTTCTAATATCATTAGGAATGACATTTAGGAAACCATAGATACCATTGAAAAATAATGTCATGTATCTCTTGGTAGAAAAAGATCTATGATTTTGGTCAATGGACTGCATACTAGTGATGCAGAGGTGGCAGTGGAAACGCTTCACAAGATGCCCAATCACTCTAGGCACTCCTATCAAGGCAAATTCACAAACCAACCTTGGTTTTGGTTCAGCAACTATATGAACTCCTTCCCAAATGAGTTATGATGATTTCCTAGTCAATCAAATGACCACAAGACACAAATCAATTCAAGACAACTTCCTTCTTTAAGGACACAATCCCTGAATTTTGGCCAAAATAGGAATCTAGGGTATAATGACTTATCCAACTGCAAAAATGTATTCAAAAAACCTTAATATGTCCAAATGACACAATCCAACCTATTAGCTTGGTTCCCAAAACACTACAATGACAAATGTGGGTTTGGACCTAGAAATCCTTGTAGGTCTCCCAAATCTGTTTTAGAGCCATAACTTTGTATTCTTCTGAATAACTCTGCAAATAAATCCCACTTTCAGATACCCTTTTGGATGTTCTAACAAATCCCAAAGACTTGGATTCTAGAGTTAATCCAGCATATGGCAAATTCACAAAGTTCAACAGGCCTAATGTGCACCTTAGGCTTGGATTTCAAGGTAAACTTGCTAGGGATGGGTTCTCAACCCCAAATATGGTCTTAGGATGACTTGTCTTGATCAAACAACAACAATTCCACCAATTTCTAGGATCCTAATAATCCCATACGCTCAAAATCTGCAAATCCTACAATTCCGGGTCCAAATCAATGGTTAGATTTGGCCTAGGGCTTGAATGTTCTGATCCACCTTGTTGAAACTATGACTCCTACTCCTAAAATGGTAAAGGAAATTATGTTTGCTAGCATATTCATTGGGTTTGATCCAATTTGAATGGTGCAGCCGCGACCTACACATCCATCTTTGATCAAACCCTGGTTTGTGAGGGTTTGCAGGCTGTTTAGGAAGAAATGAAGATAACTTTCAGCACCGATCTCCTTTTGCCTCCAAACCAAGTGCAACAGAGAGGTAAGTCACCAAGGATTAAAAAAATGTTACTATGCCTTCATCTGGTGTCTGTACCGCACGTGTGGATCCCAAACAGTAGAGAAATTGACAAGAAAACAACTGGATCTTTATTATTTCTCAAGCAAAATGAATACAATGTCATCTGTTCTGAAGGGGAAGATGACTTAGTGTTTAAATAGGCCCATAAGACCGATCAAATGCTCAGAGGATGGTTGGAATCAGTTCCACACCAGTCCGAGCAACTTCTTCAAAACTGCTCAGCAACTTTTCAAAGTTGCTTGACAACATTTGCAACTTTTTGCAATTTAGTTTGTTTGATCTTCAAACCTTATGAAACTTGCCCAAACCTATTCAAATGACTCAAAAAACATGAGAAATGACATTTTCCACTAAGTGGATACAAAACATAACTTATTTCCTAATCTAGCCCTCTAAAGTACTATTTAGCCCTTTAGGCTACTTGGCACATGGTTTATAGAACACCAAATTGTACCAAGTGCCTTTACAATATGGGCACATTATTCCAAGACTAATCAACCTATCTACTTTCCATTTATACAAGGAAACAAGATCAATTAGCATTTATAGGTCCATGACCCATGGTGTCTAGGTTTCATTGAGACCTTGCCTCCTTGTCATCTTCTTTGTATGCCCTTGGTGCTCTGCACCATACTACCCACCTTCAAAGAACTCAAGTCCCTTGAGTTGGGATTGAGTCAAACAAAACCCGCCTTCTCAATTTCCTTCTTTGTCATCCAAGTTGCATCTTCATGAGGACATCCAACCCATTTGACCAAATAGTTATAATAGGTATGCTTCCTTGTTTGTCTAGTGACTTTCTTGTCTAGAATGCATTCAATCTTTGGTGGAATGACCTTTGGAAATGGAGTCTCTGTCACCTTGTCTTTTATATCTGTCCCTGCATCACATGTGTTAGATTCCTTATAAGCATAAAGATCAGAGACATTAAAAATAGGTGATAGACCAATCTCTGGTGGGAGTTCAATCTTATATGCATTGTTGCCACATCTTTGCAGAATCTTGAAGGGTCCTGCCTTCTTCATCATAAGCTTGGTGTATTGCCCTTTAGGCAATCTCTCCTTCTTAAGGTGCACCATCACAAGGTCACCTACTTTGAATTGCAAGTCTCTCCTCTTTTTATCTGCATGGTTTTTGTACTTATCTGCTGCCTTTTGTAACCTGTCCTTCACTTGTTGCTGTACATCCTTCATCACATTAGCAAAATCTTCTGCTTGTGCACTCTTCCTCTCAATTGTATTGACATCTCTTTGTTCAAGAATACCTCTAGGATGATCCCCATAAACTATTTGAAATGGAGTGAGGCCTGTACTCCTATTAACTGAATCATTATAGGCATATTCTGCCTGAGATAGTATGGTATCCCATGACCCTCCATGTTGTTGTGATAGGCATCTTAGTAAGTTACCTAATGACCTGTTTGTGACTTCAGTTTGGCCATCAGATTGGGGATGGTATGCTGATGAGAAATTCAAGTTTGTACCTAACCTTTTCCATAGTGTCCTCCAAAAATGACCAAGGAATTTGGGATCCCTATCAGAAATGATTGATCTAGGCAATCCATGGAGTCTTACTACTTCCCTAAAGAAGAGTCCTGCAATGTGAGATGCATCGTGTGTAGACCTACAAGGAATGAAGTGGGCCATTTTAGAAAATCTGTCCACGATTACAAACACACTATCATGACCTGTTTTTGTCTTAGGTAGGCCTAACACAAAGTCCATACTAATGGAATCCCATGGTTTGCAAGGAATAGGCAAGGGAGTATATAACCCAGCATTAGATGTATGGCCCTTGGCCTTTTGGCATATCCAACAACTCTCCACAAAACTTCTGACATCTGCCTGTAATTTTGGCCAATAATAGAACCTCCTCACTTGTTCCAATGTTTTATCCAGTCCAAAATGACCTGACATGCTGCCACAGTGCTTTTCCTTGATTATGTTCTCTCTACAAGAACCCTTAGGCACACATAACTGTCCACCCTTGAAGAGCAATCCTTCCTGAATCAGAAAATCTGCATAATCAGTATGATACCTGTCATTCATTTCAAGGCAAACATTATATATTTCTTTGAAATCATCATCATGAGGATACATGTCCTTCATGGAATCTATTCCAACACTCTCAAGATCAATTGTTTGTATCATTAAATTCCTCCTACTCAATGCATCTGCAACCTTATTTACAATGCCTTTCTTGTGCTTAATTGAAAATGTGTATGCTTGCATGAATTCCATCCATTTTATGTGTTTCTGACTTAGTTTGTCTTGTCTATTAAGGAAACTTAGGGCTTGGTTATCAGTGAACACTATAAATTCCTTAGGTAACAAGTAATGCCTCCACCTTTTCAAGGATTGAACCATGGCATATAGTTCCAAGTCATATACTGAATATTTTTGCTTGGCATCATTGAGTTTCTCACTAAAAAATGCTACTGGTCTGCCCTCCTGACTTAGCACTCCCCCAATTGCTTTGATACTTGCATCACACTCAACTGTAAACACTTTGTTAAAATCAGGGAACCTAAGGATAGGTGCTTGGGCTATTCTCTGTTTCAACAACTCAAATGACTCCTCTGCTGCTTTAGTCCATTGGAAATTGCACTTTTTGCCCCCCTTAATGGTGTCTATCATTGGAGCAGAGATGCCACTAAAATTCTTAACGAATTTCCTATAGAAGTTACAAAGACCATGAAAACTCTTCACCTCACCAGCACTAGTAGGTGGTGGCCAATTAATAATTGCTTCAATCTTGGAAGGATCCATTTTCAAACAATCTTTAGAAATAACAAAACCTAGGAATATTAATTCCTCTTTCATAAATGTACATTTTTCCAAATTTATCTTTAAGTCTTCTTCATGCAACCTTTTCAAAACAAGATCTAAATGCCTTAGGTTTTCATCTTCATCTTTGCTGAACACTAGAATATCATCAAGGTAGACTACAACAAATTTATTGAGAAATGGTTTAAGCACCTCATTCATTAGTCTCATGAAGGTGCTAGGGGCATTTGATAGCCCAAATGGCATCACAAGCCATTCATAGAGACCCTTAGTGGTTTTGAATGCTGTCTTCCACTCATCACCCTCTCTGATCCTTATTTGGTGATATCCACTCTTTAGGTCCACTTTAGAATACACCTTGGCTCCCCCTAGGCAATCAAGCAGATCTTCCATTCTAGGCATGGGGAATCTATACCGGATTGTAATTTTGTTTATGGCCCTTGAATCAGTACAGAGCCTCCAAGTTCCTTCCTTTTTGGGTGCAAGTACAACAGGTACTACACATGGGCTCACACTTTTCCTTATGAGGCCTTTAGACAACAACTCACCTATTTGTTTTGCTATCTCTTCATTTTGCTCTGGTGTCAACTTGTAGGCAGCTTTGTTTGGAAATGTAGCCCCTAGTATAAGGTCAATGCAATGGATTACTTCCCTCTTAGGTGGCAATGTAGATGGGACACTACCTGCAACAATCCCATGGTACTTGTGCAGCAAATCCCTGACTTCTTTTGGCCCTATATCTTCTCTCCTTTGGTGTACCTTTGGCTTGCCTTTGATCAGGTTTCTAGACTCTTGTTTGGGTCTGACAACAATGGCAAAACATGGTGTATCCTTCTCCTTCAAGGTTTTCAAGAATTCTTTCTCCCCTACCAATGTAACACTACTAACCACATGATCAGACTTGTCATCATCCGGTAAAGGTTTCATGGTGTAGTTAATACCCCCCTTGGTTATGGTGTAGATGTTTGTTTCCCCATCATGTTTAGACTTGACATCAAACTGCCATGGCCTCCCTAATAAGAGGTGGCATGCATCCATTTTGGTTACATCACATAAAACTCTGTCAGAATATTCCCCTAAGGTAAAATCTACCCATACTTGTTCATTGACCAGAGTTTGTCTGTCTTTTGTCAACCAAGAAGCTTTATAAGGGTATGGGTGTGGTATCCTAGGTAACTTTAATTTGTCCACCATATCTTTAGATGCTATATTATCAGTTGATCCTGAATCTACAATTAGCTTACATACCTTTCCCTTCACTTTGCAATGTGTCCTGAACAAGGCTTTTCTCTGAGGTGGTTCTGCAGGGGATGGCATTTTGAGTAGGGTCCTTTGCATCATGAGGAACTCGCCTTGTTCTGCATCTGCAGGTCTTGAAGTGGCAGTTTGGTATGTAGTGGTGCTCTGACCATCTTCTTCTTCTTGTAACAGATTGACCCTTCTATCTCCGGATCTGCTGCTGTCTCCTCCTTTTTGGGGACATCTAAAGGATTGATGCCCTGTCTGGTTACAAGTAAAGCATCTGCCAGTGAAGACCTGGCCTCCTCTGCCTCTGCCAGCACCTCTTCCTCTATTTCCATTGGTTCCTCTTCCTCTAAAGGCTCCCCTCTGATTGGATTCTGACTCTGCACTCTGATTTTTGTTTTCATCCTTGAAGAAAGAGTTCCTTCCTTGGAACCTTCCTCCTCTACCTCTGAAGTTGTTGCCTCTCCCTTTATTTGACTCTCCTCTCCTTTTATGTTTCTCCTCAATCTTCAAAGCAAGGTTGAAGCATTGATGGACTGATTCCAAATTGATCAATGCCAACTCATCTTGTATGCTAAACTTTAGGCCACTAACATACCTTGCCAACTTTTGCTTGTTGGTCTCATTAACTTTGGCCCTAAGGGTCAAGTTGTGAAATTCTTGTGTATAGGTGCTTACATCAGCATCCCTTTGTCTTAGATTGTGCAACTTCTGATTCACAAGGATCTCATAATCCTCTGGCACAAATTGCCTCCTTATCTCAGCCTTCATCCTACTCCAAGTGGTGATAGGCTCCTTTCCATCTTCAACTCTTTCATTTTGCACAAAGTTCCACCAACTAAGTGCAGGCCCTTTCAATTTTGCCTTTGCCATCTTCACTTTTTGGCTAGGAGGGATATGATCACATTCAAAGTGATTATCTAAGGCTTCAAGCCAATCAATGCATTCATCTGGGTTCAACTTCCCATAGAAGGTAGGAATTTCTCCTCCTTTAACCCCCATCCTCTCCAATGCTTGCAAAAGGGGTCTTTGGTCTGGTGGGACTATGGCTTCATAGTCTTCTCTCTCCACCTCTTCAGCGTCTGACTCATAACCATCTCCTTTCTTAAATTTTCCTTTCAGTTTCTCCAATTCCCTCTTCATGGCACGGTTCTCCTCCCTAGCAGCTCTACTCTCTGCCATTTGTTCTTGCACCAACTTGGCAAGCTCCACATTGGTGATCCTAAGAGGTATGGTCCTCTCTTTCTCACCTTCTCCCTCTGACATGTCTGCAACCACCAATCACCAGGCCTTTCCTGCTCTGATACCACCTGATGCAGAGGTGGCAGTGGAAACGCTTCACAAGATGCCCAATCACTCTAGGCACTCCTATCAAGGCAAATTCACAAACCAACCTTGGTTTTGGTTCAGCAACTATATGAACTCCTTCCCAAATGAGTTATGATGATTTCCTAGTCAATCAAATGACCACAAGACACAAATCAATTCAAGACAACTTCCTTCTTTAAGGACACAATCCCTGAATTTTGGCCAAAATAGGAATCTAGGGTATAATGACTTATCCAACTGCAAAAATGTATTCAAAACACCTTAATATGTCCAAATGACACAATCCAACCTATTAGCTTGGTTCCCAAAACACTACAATGACAAATGTGGGTTTGGACCTAGAAATCCTTGTAGGTCTCCCAAATCTGTTTTAGAGCCATAACTTTGTATTCTTCTGAATAACTCTGCAAATAAATCCCACTTTCAGATACCCTTTTGGATGTTCTAACAAATCCCAAAGACTTGGATTCTAGAGTTAATCCAGCATATGGCAAATTCACAAAGTTCAACAGGCCTAATGTGCACCTTAGGCTTGGATTTCAAGGTAAACTTGCTAGGGATGGGTTCTCAACCCCAAATCTGGTATTAGGATGACTTGTCTTGATCAAACAACAACAATTCCACCAATTTCTAGGATCTTAATAATCCCATACGCTCAAAATCTGCAAATCCTACAATTCCGGGTCCAAATCAATGGTTAGATTTGGCCTAGGGCTTGAATGTTCTGATCCACCTTGTTGAAACTATGACTCCTAATCCTAAAATGGTAAAGGAAATTATGTTTTCTAGAAGATTCATTGGGTTTGATCCAATTTGAATGGTGCAGCCGCGACCTACACATCCATCTTTGATCAAACCCTGGTTTGTGAGGGTTTGCAGGCTGTTTAGGAAGAAATGAAGATAACTTTCAGCACCGATCTCCTTTTGCCTCCAAACCAAGTGCAACAGAGAGGTAAGTCACCAAGGATTACAAAAATGTTACTATGCCTTCATCTGGTGTCCGTACCGCACGTGTGGATCCCAAACAGCAGAGAAATTGACAAGAAAACAACTGGATCTTTATTATTTCTCAAGCAAAATGAATACAATGTCATCTGTTCTGAAGGGGAAGATGACTTAGTGTTTAAATAGGCCCATAAGACCAATCAAATTCTTAGAGGACGGTTGGAATCAGTTCCACACCAGTCCGAGCAACTTCTTCAAAACTGCTCAGCAACTTTTCAAAGTTGCTTGACAACATTTGCAACTTTTTGCAATTTTGTTTGTTTGATCTTCAAACCTTATGAAACTTGCCCAAACCTATTCAAATGACTCAAAAAACATGAGAAATGACATTTTCCACTAAGTGGATACAAAACATAACTTATTTCCTAATCTAGCCCTCTAAAGTACTATTTAGCCCTTTAGGCTACTTGGCACATGGTTTATAGAACACCAAATTGTACCAAGTGCCTTTACAATATGGGCACATTATTCCAAGACTAATCAACCTATCTACTTTCCATTTATACAAGGAAACAAGATCAATTAGCATTTATAGGTCCATGACCCATGGTGTCTAGGTTTCATTGAGACCTTGCCTCCTTGTCATCTTCTTTGTATGCCCTTGGTGCTCTGCACCAACTAGCTGAAAAGAAATCCACCATCTCTTGCAAACTTACAACTCAACCAAATTTTTTTTTAGAATTTATAACTTGTAGTAGATCTAAAAATTCATCTACCAACTTACTGAAAACTCATCTACCAATATAATCTCTAACATACCCCAAGATGTGAATACATTTTCTGAAACAATCTTTCATAGAATATGGTGAGATGCATTAAACACTTCTCCTACTTAGTGCCAAAATATCACTTGATGGAGAAACCTTTCGTATAACTTAATTTCCTGAAAATAAATCTCAAGAAAGAGGAAAATACCTTAAATGTGATGCTTGCAAACCTTGTTTAATGTTGTGAACAACAATAGATTCAAATCTTGTCTTGATTTAGTAATTCTTGCATAACATGTTGGAATGTCTTAATGGGAAGAGTGCTTCTGAGAGGGGGGGGGGTGAACTAGAAGTACTAGCCTTTTTACTTGTTTTAAATCCTTAATAACATATAACTGAAATTAACATGCATGCATAAAAATATTAAACAATCATGAGAAGTAAACATGCATCACCACATAACACTTGAGATTTTGATGAACCAGAAACCCTCCAAGAATAAGAAGGTAAAACTGAGGTGGGGATGATACCCAAAAAATTATTGCAGCAATTGATTTCAAACACTTTTGATGGTTTTCCCTGTTAAAGGCTTTCCGTATTAAAGACTACAACACACTATTAAATGTGACCCTGTTAAAGGATTTCTACATCCTGTTAGGAGTGTGCCTTGTTGGAGGACTTAAGAACATTCAACTTAGAATGCCACCCTGTTAAAGGATTTACATAAGGCTATTAAACCCACCTAACTCAATAGGATTTCCAAATTCCTAATACAATTGTGAGAAAGTATTAGGAAAATACACCTGATCTAATGCAATCTCTAATGCTAATCTCAGGTACTTGATCTACTCTTCTATCACTGATCTCTGCTAAATCTAATCTACTGATTATGTTCCTTGTTCTATTATGATCAACTATATGTGTAAATGTTTTCCTTTCCACTAAATCTTTGACACCAATGTTCTGCAATGACCTTAATAATAGGCTCTTCTTTTCCTTCTTCTTTTCACTCCGCTCCTCTACTCTATTCAATGACATCAAGAATCCCTTATAAAGATTAGTGATTTGTTATACATCCTTGATTCAAGTGTTCCCACTCAAATTCTAAAAATTCACCCATTGGCTACATGCAATCTCCAATTTTCTGATTGGTTGCATGTAGAATGCATGGATAAAAGAAAGGATTTGATTTTATCTCCTTATCCTGCTATGAGTCATGCATAACCATTTTACATCTTTGTTTATGATTGCAAAAGCTTTCGTACTGATCCTGCATTTCTCAGCACATGAAGTAATACTGATGCTCAACACCATCTATTCTAGATTGCTTGGTATCCACTATGTTTCCTAGTTACTTAGCTCCTATAGAATTACTGTGTCACCTGACACCTATAGAATTCCTATGTTACTCGGCACCTATTAGTTTTTTTCATTGCTCGACTTCTACTGATTCTTGAATCACTTGGCTCCTATTAACTTCACAATGCTCAGATCCTATTGGATCTTGAGTTACTCGTCACATGTTGGTCTCATTTGCTCGACACCTACTATGACTTGCTCGACACATACTATCTTCTGATCTACTCAGCACTATCTATAACTTGACATGTGTTAGAGTTCTGGCTTAGCTTCCATTGTATACTCGGCATTTATAGTGAAAATGGTTAAGTGTGTTGACACTCATTTTTCAATCTTACTTATTTGATCAACAATCTCCCCCTTTGACATGAGTGTCAAAAACACTTAACTAATCATTCATGATCTAAACCTTATGTGTCCATTTTTCACTTACAAAATTTCAAAAGGATATTGTGAACAACAATATACCTTATGACTTCCCCTGAGTTGTTTATGCCTTGTAATGTCATGAAAATTATACCAATGTGCCTGATATACTTTGTTCTTTGACCTATTTATGATCTATTCCTGCAGTTTGGACCTGTTTGTTATATTAGATCTGTTTGATGACCTCATCTCCATGTGATTACCAAAATTTTCATGTCCCATCACACCTTTATTGCTATTTATAGTCATTTGACTTCTATGAGTAATGATTACTCCCCCTTAATTTATTCTCCTTTAATATATCTCCCCCTTAGAATATTATCTCTCACTTTTTGACACTGATGTCAAAGGGTTCTAAATGGTAATGCCATGCTTGGCCAAAAATGTCTTATTTACCTCAAGGAGAATTTTGAGATCTGCATCCCAGTTATTCAATGCAATATCCAATGACTTGTGTTGGATTGCAAGCTTTGCTGCTAGATCTACTAGTCCTTCATGTGTAGAAATATTTAGATCCTTCTTCAGGACTATTTCTACATACATTTTCTCCTTGTGTAGGACTTCCAAATGAGGAGTAAATGAGGCTTGAATCTGCATCAACTTTTCTTTAATAGTGGCCTCTTCTGTTGATAATGCAACTAATTCCCTCTGAGTGTGAAGCATTTGAGAAAAATGCTTCTCACTCTGTGTAGGATTTGAGGGTAGTTGCATGCTGGAGAGCTTGAGTTTTCTCTCAAGGTTCAAAATTTTTCAATTTATTTCTTGTGTAAACCTAGAAAAATCACACAATTTTCTATAAAGGGAAAAGATGTTCCCTAACACAATCTTTACATTATCCAATTTCTTGGCTAGGTCAACCTGTCCCAAAACAATTCCATTAGCTATCTTTTGGTTGAATTTGCCTAGAAATTTCTTCTCTGACCATTCCATGAGTTTTACATTTGTATCATGGTTTTCATTATTTACTTGGTCAATTATATCAGATAGTTGCTTAAGGATTGGCCCGCTTGAATCCAGAGGTTGTAGGTTGAAGGCATCCATGAATATATCTTTAATCTCATTCATTGCCTACTTGTATTTGAAGTCTTTCCTCATTGCCTCTTGCCTCCTTCTTTTATCCAATGCACTCTGTATTTCATTCATCTTTTCCTCAGTTAGAGTGCTTGAATCATAATAGGGTATTTGGATTTCTTCATCAAGCTCAAGAATACCATAATGAATGGTCCTAGCTGTAGAACCAGAATCAGTATGCAAAGAACATTAACAAATGAAGTAAACATTCACAAACCAAAAACTAAATTCACATATATGCTTAGACTAAGAAAGAAAATAAGAAGTGCAAAACCTCACAAGAGAAAACACTCCATGCTTTCTTGATTCTGTAGATGTGTCCTTTTGCTGTGGATGTATGCTCAAGATGCTCAAAAGCTGCTTCAATGGAGATGGGTAATGGCAAATTGGTAGCTTTGTGAGCTCTCAATTTGGCATTATAAGGGTATGGTTGATGGCTTTGGTTCTCAAAATAGCATGGTAACTTTAGCTCAAATATTGTTGATGAAATGGCTTGGGATGGGATTCAATTTATAGGCTAAGGGGTAGAGGGATGGAGGGCTTAGATGCAAGGATGGATGAAGGCTTAAGGAGGGCTAGGATGAACTCAAAGGAGAGCACATGGATTGTGCTTGTTTAGCACCAATGGGAAGGTGACACTTGTCACAAGGAGGATGAGTGTGAGAGGGTAGGGTTAAGGGTTGGTTAAAGTCATGATGAGTGGGGTTGAGTATGTAAGAGGGATGTAAGAGGAATGAGTGTGGAAGAGGGAAGAGTGTGGAAGATGGGTGTAAGAGTCATGAGTGGGCTTGTAAGAGTCTTTATGTTTTGTAAGAGCACTCATGACTTAGTGGTTGGGTTTTTTTGAGGGGAGACTTTGGTTTGGATTAGGAAAGTCTTAAACTTGTTTAAGGAATGTGACAACATTAGGGGGTAGATTAGGCTTGGGTTTAGGATTAGATTAGGGATGTTAGAGATGTGCAAGTGGATGGCATTAATGAGGGTGGGTGAGTTAGTGGCTAAGCTTGGTTAGCATGGGTGGATGGGGTGGATGGAGGATTAGAGATAGGTTAGGTTTTTTTGAATTTGAGGATTTCATTTATCAAATAGATTTATTTAATAAATGGGGATTTTTGGAATTAGATAGAAGAATAGGATTTAATTGATAAATAGTAGATTATTTGATTTATCAATTAGGACTATAGATGATTAATTAATTAATCAACTAGGGGATGACAAAGGATTAATTAAATAGAAATTTAATTAATATTGCCTTTTTAGATAACTAAATAGGATTACTAAAATAGTGTAATCAAATTTAGGTGTCTACACTAGCTACCCTAGTAGAACTTGAGCTTGGTGTACTAACTTGTAAGGTCAACTTGTTAGTACTCAACTACTGAACAGATTTGGTAGGAGTTCCTATTTTTGGCAATTCAACCAAAGTTTTTATTGCAGACTCCTCCTTATCCTATGTTTCTTCCTTATCTTCTTCTTATGCCACTACTGCTGGGGGTGTACTTGTTATCTGTACTGATGTACCTATGACTTCCCCTACCATTGCACTCATCTCCTGATGAGCTTGCATGACTATCCTTGGTGGTGATGAAAGTCTAGTAGTTTGAGTGATTTGAGGTGGTTCTTGTGGTGACACCTGGGCTTCTTTGAGTTTATCTACTGAATTTTGAAGCTCATCTACACTGACCAAAATGGGACTTGTACACAACTGTGCTTGAAGAGTTGTTTGGTCAAGGATCTTAGTGAGATCCTCTATAGTTAGTGGATTGATGTTTTGACTTGAGGTGTCAACAACATCCTTGGTCTTTATGATTTCTGTAGGTGTGGTAGTAGAGTGAGGAGGACTAGGAGGTGGTAGTTGTGTGTCTTGCACACTTTGGTCTTGCTGCCCATGAGTAACCCTGTCTTCATCTTTTCTTTCCTCCTCTTCAACCTTTTCTCTACTTCTATCTTCTCTTCTCTCCTCTTTCTTCTCTCTTCTAGTTTAGCTATGGCTTCTTCTTTGTATTCCTCTTCAAGGACATCTTCAGTCTTCTTATAAAAATTCTTCCATGATCTTGTTGTCCTTTGTACAACTTCTTCAATTTTATTTTGCAAAATGGAGAATGCCCTATACTTAGGTGTAAATCTTTTATTATGCCTTTTGACTACTTTAATTATTTGTTCCCTTATCAAATCAGGTAGTATGCTTGCTAGGGTTGATTCCCTCATTTCTTTCTCCATTTTCAAATAGAAATGCCATCTGTCTTCTACAATTTTTGACAATTCTTTTGGCAATTGTCCATCTAGTTCAAGAGGTGTATACTTGAACTATGCTATTAATGCATATACTGATTCTTCTATTATGTTTTGTTCCTCTTTAGTGAACTTATTGAAATCAATATTTTTCATTTAACTTAAGTCTCCATTCCTAATCTTTTTACATAATGTATTAACTAAAGACTTAGGAGGATGACTTACCTTTTCAGACTAATCTTCTTCATCAGTATCAGGTTGAGCCACATATCTTTTTCTTTTCCTTGGATCTTCTTGTGCCTTCTTGATTGTTTGCTTCTTCTTTTTAGCTTCCTCTTTGGCTTTTTGTGTGGAGGCCCTTGTTGTAGCTCTGGTTGTTGGCTTTTTTGGTGTAGGCTGAGAAGCATGAGGTATTGTTGCCTTCCTTTTGATGGCCTTGCCTTTGATGGGTGCTTCCTTGGCTCCTTCTTCCTTGACACTCTCATCTTTGCCTTCACCTTGGCCTTGTGATGATTCAAGTGGCCCTTGTTCTCGCTCATCCTCATATTTCTCATCATCACCTTCCTCCTCACCTTCACTAATTTCTTCAGCTTCTCCTATTGTACTTGTTGCTTCAACACCAAATTTCTTCTTTATTTTCTTTTCCAACTTCTCTTTCTTCTTCACTGCTATGGCAGTCTTGAGTTCTGTAACAAATCTTGATTTGACAATGTCATAAGTTCCAAATGCCTTGGCAGATTTGTCAATTTCCTCTGCAAGTAATGCTGTAATAGCTACACAGGCTTGATCAACATCAAGTTCATATCCCAATGGTCTGAGCCATCTTACTCTTGGCATGAATTCCTGGATGTAAGTATAATCAATGTCAACTAGAAAGCATATGTCATTCTCATCTTGATTCACCAATGATGCTGGTATCCTCATTCTTTTCTTCATTTCTTTCTTGAAATCATCAAAACAGATAGTCATTTGATCATCAAAACTATCTCCCATTTGTGCAATAAAATCATTAATTTGATCAACAATTGTTTTGTTCTAACTCCAGTTGACTTTTCCAAATGAAGGGAATGCCTTCATCACATAGAAGAACATGCATACCAATACTGACCCAAATTTGCATTGTGCTCCTTTGAATTTTCTAATAGCTCTAAGATTTTCATTAATTTGTTGCAACATGAGCTCTACAAGGCCATATGTATGATCCTTCTTTATCAGTTTGTATGCAACATCAACAGCTATACAAGGCATGCTATTCAATCTGCTAGATTGATAAAATTTGTGTCATATGATCCTCACAACAAAATTTAGAAGGGGATCAGTTATGGATTCTATGGTCATGCCTCTGTTATTCCATTTTGCACCTGTGTTCTTCTCAATTGTTTCCTTCTTTTCACTTCTCAATGTCTTGGGCCGATCTAGGGTTGGAAATCTTGTAACCCTATGAACAATCTTCTTGGTAATTTTTAACTGGTCCTTGCTCTAACCAGAATGATCCATCATGGATTCTGCTTAGTACTATGCATATCCACTCAGTTTTGAATATGAATGGAAAAAATAGGGCTTTGGTTAAACCCTTCTTCTCTATGATAGAAAACTCATTCTTCAATATACCATTATCACAGAGTTTTTCAAAGGCATTAAATATTTCTAGGTCTCCTATAGCTCCTATTTTGCAGTTATAACACTTATGCACATCCTGAACCATAACAACATTTTTTGGAATCATAGACAATGCACCTGCGGGATTATTTTTGTATGCTACCTTTGGTATGGGCCTAAACTCATGCTGTTTAACTTCATTGCTGACAAGCTGAATCTCATAGCTTTCTTTCCTTTGGGTCAACTTTGAACCAGATGCCATTTTAAACCAAACTAGGGTTTTTTGTATAAAGTAAACTTCATAAACTATACAACTTAGCACCTAAAGGAAATACCAAGTTAAATTCTTGAAATTTCTTGGGTTGATGTTGAATCATTGCAAATCACTATTTGAATGCTTGAAGATCGCTCAATCGTGCTCCTGGTAATTGCTCTTTGTTTGAATGGCTCAAAATGAATTGATTTTCACTTTTAAGCGACTCAAAAACCTTGCATTTAATGCATTTTTGTACCTTCACCTATCACTCAGCTTCCAAAGGTTTTCAATTCGGCATCCACTCCATTTTACTCAGTAGCTATTCTCACTCGGCATCTACTTTGTTAATAACTCGACAACCATTGCAATTTTTTACTCAGCTTCCACTTGACTTCTTGACTCAGCTTCCAAAGAAGTTTTACTTGGCAACCAAAGATAGCTCGACATTATCATTCAAACTTTATCTTAGCATCTTAACTCATGCAAATTTATACTTTGTAATGCTTGTTCTCTATTTAGGGCTAATGTATGATACTTCCTTATATGTATCAATCCCATAGGCTCATCTTGTGATTAGTTAGATGAAGTATGGTCACTTGACCTTTTGGGTGAAGCAACCCTTCCATTAGAATTATCCTTTTTCTACCATATCTTCTTTATGTCTGTTCTGATGTGTTCCTCATCAATCTTTTGTTTACCCTTATTTACTTCAGTCTTGGGCGCCTTGGCCTTTGTTGGACAATTCCTACTGACATGTCCAATTTTCAAACAACTAAAGCAAGTAGTTTGGTTCAACCATCTTTTATAATTCCCTTTGAAATATGTTCTTATGCAGTTCTGGGGTATATGTCCATACTCTTGACAATAATGACAACTTTGTCTTGTATTGTAGTCCCAATTGTAATGATGTACATAGTTGTCTCTCCTTACATGCTGATTTGGTGTCCACATAGGCTTTGATATGCATTCAAAGGCTCTATGTCCATACTTCTTACAATTGTGGCAATGTCCATCAAATCTTTGTGTCCTTGTGACTTTATACCTACAATCTTATGTCATGTGTCCTTTCTTATTACACTTGTGATGGTAACCCTTTCTTTTGGGTGTGTTTGGCTGATTAATCCTTCTACTCCTACAAACATTAGCAGTATGCCCCTTTTTATTATAGTAATGACAAGTGGGTTTAGAATCCTTACCTTTGTCACTTCTTTGCTCAACACTCTTTGATGGTTCACCAACTTTAGTGCTGGTGTATCCAAGTCCTAATGTATCGTAGGCTGATCTTAGGGATTTCAACAACTGTTCAAAGTACTTGATAACTTCACTTGACTTGTTGAGATTCTCTATTGTTTCTTTTTCTCTCTTCAATTCATTCTATAGTTGTTCATTCTGCATCCTCAAAGTAGAGATCTCAATATCTTTCATATTGAGTTCATGATGAAGGTTCATTAGTTGGGCAAGTGTATCCATCTGCATGTTTGATATCCTTGTTAATTTAGTACATTTTTCCTCAAGTCTGTTTGCAAGATTTCTTTTTTTAGCTTCCATCATGACTGTATCCTCAACTGCTCTTTTCTTTTGCTCAATAATTTCACGTAGCATCATGGCCTATGATTCATTCTCCATCTTAAGAGTTCTTATCTCTTCTTCTTGAACTCTATTTTTCTCCATTAGTTCTGCTATTGCTGCATCAAATTCTTTGGAATCTCCTTTGGCAAATACTTGTGTGATGTCAATCTCCTTGTAGTGAATATCATTTTCAGCTATAGCTATTTCCTTCCTTCTTTTTAAGGATTTTATTAATTCCTCTCTAGCTTCCTCTACCTTGTGTAGAGTGAGATGCACATCCATCACCTGGTTCTCAATGATCTTCCCAAGTTTGAAGACTTCCATCTTCAGATCTTTTCCTCCAAGCTGTTAGGATTCTTCTTGAGAGAACTTGGCTCTGATACCAATTGTTGGAATGTCTTAATGGGAAGAGTGCTCATGAGAGGGGGGGCCAATAAGAAGTACTAGCCTTTTTACTTGTTTTAATTCCTTAATAACATGTAACTGAAATTAACATGCATGCATAAAAACATTAAACAATCATGCAAAGTAAACATGCATCACCACATAACACTTGAGATTTTGATGACCCAGAAAACCTCCAGGAATAAGAAGGTAAAACTGGGGTGGGGATGATACCCACGAAATTATTGCAGCAATTGATTTCAACCACTTCTGATGGTTTGCCCTGTTAAAGGCCCACGCTGTTAAAGGCTACAACACACTATTAAATGTGACCCTATTAAAGGATTTCTACACCCTGTTAGGAGTGTGCCTTGTTAGAGGACTTAAGAACATTCAACTTAGAATGCCACCCTGTTAAAGGATTTACATAAGGCTGTTAAATCCACCTAATTCAATAGGATTTCCAAATTCCTAATACAATTGTGAGAGAGTATTAGAATAATACACCTAATCTAATGTAATATCTAATGCTGATCTCAGGTACTTGATCTACTCTTCTATCACTGATCTCTACTAGATCTAATCTATTGATTGTGTTCCTTGTTCTGTTCTGATCAACTAGATGTGTAAATGTTGTCCTTTCCACTAAATCTTTGACACCAATGTTCTGCAATGACCTTAACAATAGGCTCTACTTTTCCTTCTTCTTTCAACTGTTCTCCTCTACTCTGTTCAATGGCATCAAGACTCCCTTATAAAGATTAGTGATTCATTATGCATCCTTGATTCAAGTGTTCCTGCTCAAATTCTAAAAATTCACCCATTGGTTGCATGCAATCTCCAATTTTCTGATTGGCTGCATGTAGAATGCATGGATAAAAGAAAGGATTCGATCTTATCTCCTTATCTTGCTATGAGTCATGCATAACTGTTTTACATCTTTATTTGTGATTGCACAAACTGTCATGCTGATCCTGCATTGCTCGGCACATGAAGTAATACTGATGCTTGGCACCATCTATTCTAGATTGCTCTACATCCACTGTGTTTCCTAGTTACTTAGTTCCTATAGAATTACTGTGTCACTTGGCACGTATAGAATTCTTGTGTTACTTGACACCTATTAGTTTTCTACATTACCCAACTTCTACTAATTCCTAAATCACTTGGCTCCTATTAACTTCACAATGCTCGACTCCTATTGGATCCTGAGTTACTCGGCACATGTTGGTCTCATCTGCTCGGCACCTACTGTGACTTGCTTGGCACATACTGTCTTCTGATCTACTCGGCACTATCTGTAACTCAGCATGTGTTAGATTTCTGGCTTGACTTCCATTGTATACTCGACATGTATAGTGAAAATGGTTAAGTGTGTTAACACTCATTTGTCAATCTTACTTATTTGATCAACATAACATCACCCATTTTCTTTACAACTATTGCCAAGGGCCTAAGATGATTTCTTAAAATTTGCATTCCAACTGTTGCAACCTTCACAATACCCTCAATTTCACAATTGCACTGGTGTAAAGATATAACTTCGAGTCGCCACTCACTAAGTGAGAAAAGATTTTCCTAGCTTGCATAAAACAACAAGCTGGTCCAAAATTTATAACATGTATTTGAAAACTCACACACAACCTTGGCATTTCACACCCTTAACACAGTGAAATAAAACCTATTCTTGACCCTCAAATTCTCAACAACACTTTGCGTTCACTTATGTATTATTAATCTTCAAAGTTACTACTGTCAATAATAAGGCACAACCGAGAGACACAAATCTAGCACGGAGATGAAAAACAACTTACAATTCCTTACTATTGTAATATTTTCATTATGTCTCTCCCTAGTAGAGTTGTCATTTTTTCAGAGTTCTTTCTTGTAAAGAACATATCAGGTGGATTTAAACCTGATACTAGGAAAAAAAGATAGGGACAAGCCTAAGGATGAGCTAAATTCTATATTCAACAAGGTTAGATCTCAGTTTTGAGCCAAAATTAACAGAGTCATCAAGACTCACTTCAATTTAGGCTCTGCTAAGCCAAGGTGGGAAAACCTAAGGGATTTATCTCATTAACTTGATTTTGTTCTATGCAAGGCTGTCCCCTATAACATAAATGGTCAATATTCTTCTATATTTTGTTGGCAAATTTCCTGATTATAGTAGCTAATTACAACCAAAAAGTAACAGCAAATAAGTAGTGACCAACACTTCTAGCTCTTCAATATATAAAAAGGGAAATTGATATTTAATTAAAGTTTTGATCTCAACATAACTTGGTTATACAAAAATAGAGGATATGCAATCTCTAAGCTGACTAGTCCCTTATCCATTGGGCATCAACTAAACCTTAACATACACATGGAAATTTGAAGTATACTCATATATCTAGAAATCTAATCTATCTATTTGACTTGCAAACAGACATCAATTTTCATAGCAACTCTCATACTTATGATGAAATCCTTCTGGTGTAACCTGCAACCCTATCAGCGTAAACAAACATTTACTTGGATCTTTGTTCCAACAACAAGTTTATCTAGACATACAACCTTAAGGGATCTCACTTGAGTTTAAGCTCTTCGTTCTCAAACACAAAACATTGTAGATAACAGAAGGAGATGAGAATCAAAATGAAACTAAAAGAAATGAAGCTCTTGTATTAATTTCCTTGAAAAGAATACATCATCTGTATATTAACACATAGAAAATATAAAATGAATGACTGTATAAGCTAAAATACTTCAAGAGAAATACAATATTGTTGTTCATAACATTGTAATACTGATAAAAAATGGTTTCATAGTAATGGGAAAGGATTTCAACCAGACTGGAACCACAAAGTAGTTACACTGTAATGAAAAATATCCAAAAACTAGAACCCTTACAAAGAGTAGGAAAAGAAGATATATAGAAGAGAATATATTTTCAGGCATTGGAATCTAAATTTGACATGTGTCCCACTGAAAATTTCTTCCATTTGAAGTTGTTGAAACTGATCTTCTTCATTTGCCTACAATTAAAACCATCAATGATGCTACAAAAATATCTGATATATCTCATTAAAACAATTAGCAAAATATCTCTTGAAGAAAATATTAGGTACAAATCAAATCTAAGCTGGAGGCTCAAAATTTGATTTAGCTAGTCACATCTGCTTTTGCCGTGAAATCAACTTGTGTTGTTGCCAAAAACATAATTGCTCCCAAGTACATTTAAAACCATCAAATCTCCCTCAAGTTTGCTGAAGAAGTCAAATATGATATAATCTGATCAAAATCTGATTGCAATTTCATTTGCAACAATAAATTTGCACTTTTCACTGAGATACTCCTAGGAATACAAAATTTCCTATAGCTGCTTCCAGTAAATACTTGCACAAAATCTGATTGCAAAAATGGAAAGTTCATTTTTTGCCGATTCTGTCGGTATATTATACTACCTATTTCGCACAAAAATTGTGCCCCTACGATCAATCTGAAAAACTAGCTCCCATGCCATGAACTAAGCTTTAAAATTTGAAAAATTTAAAAGTTATATAGTTAAAACTATATAAAAACTTAAAAATCTTCAAATCTTTGAATATTTGAAACTTCATGCATTTGAACATTTCTAAAATTTATTTTTCATATTCATTTTCTCTTACTCCCCTTACCACTTGTCCATTTTTTATTTGCTGAAATACCCAGGCAGCCCCACATGCATCTTCATCATTTGAAAATTGAAATTATCCCTCTCCACGATATTACGACAAGCTTATTTCATAGTATGGAGGGGGCATCGTAATATCTTATACATATATTATTTTCCTTCCAATGTCATGACACTTCAAACTTCATAGCATCTTAAAACTTACATTTCACATCCCTGATATTTTGACAATCTCACAATTTCATCAATTTTGCAATATCTTATGCCTTCTTCCTAGGCCTCCCAATCTCCTGACCACCTTTCCCATTGTACCATCATCAAATATTGAAAATTACTTTACTATCTTACAATTTTTGTAAGATCGTAGGCCATCATTATACTTCATCCAATCTTACAACTGATCATAATATCAGAGCTCTTGCTCTCACCTTCCTCAATCTCACGACAGGTCCTTCTCAACACTCAGGAAGTCAAAATTTTGTTGACTTTGCATGTCACAGTGGATTGACCCCTCCACATATTGAGCTCCGCATCACAGATTGTGTGTGTCCTTGAAGACACATTGCTATTGACTCCATTTGGTTTATGAATAATGAAAACTTCACTGTGCTCCCAATGTGGGATAAAAGACAATGACCTCCCCTACTTTCAAATGCAAACATCCATAGTAGATACCTCCCCATTGGCATGGATTATTTTCTCACGCTATGGTGCTTAATTTTCTACCTCTTTCCATGGGTTTATTTACATTGTGGAGACTGGCAGCTTCATTTGTAACCCAAGCCTTGTTCTGCCCTAGCATAGACTACCCTACAGATGCCATCCTTTGTGGAGCTTCTTTCGAACATGGGCACTTTATGCCAAAATGTGGGTGCCTTCTTCTTTACATGCCATCTCTTTTCCTTGAAAGGCAGATTCTTTACGACAAATGTCATTGATGTTATGCAGTGTCTTCCCCTGTGCTCCAAACTACAGTTCTTCTTGTGCTGCAACTCTTTGTCATGTTGGTTGTGGTCTTTGTAACATACAATGCATGAAGAAAACAAGACCCAACCTCCCTTTATGCTATGGATTGTTCTTTGCCTATGGATCTGCACATTTTTCTATATAGTGGGCTTTCCTGCATGTGATCTTTGTTCAAATCTATGGATAACACCCCTCTACCTTAATGGCTTCTATCTATATGCTTCTTTCTTATGTATCCACCCTTATAGCCTACCATAGACCATTCCATTCATGTCAACACATGGGGCTCCCCATTAAAAGCTGCGACTTCTACTCACCTGGTGTGGGGATCTGCCCCCTCTTCAATTTGCTTGAGGTCATGGAAGGCTTCATCCTTTATGCTTAACCTTTTGCAAAGTTGATTTTATCTCTACACTTTGGTTTATTTTTCTCAAAATCAAACCTCATACTGTCACATTTCTTAACCCTTTAGGTAAGACCACTCACATTCTTCAAAATAGATTGCAATTTTGTCTCCAACATTGAAACTTTACTAGCTAGCTCATGATTTCTTTTGATATGATTTGTTTCATTATTAATGTATTTCTCTTTATCATTTCATGCACTTTGCAGTCTTCAAATCATATCCTCTTAATGCAAACAAGTCCCTATCACAATGATGATCCCAAAATGAGACTCATTGATACATTCATCAACTTAGAACAATATTCATTCTGGCATGCACCCTTGCCTCCCACACACCATAATATTTAATGATAATAATCATAAAAACAATTTCTAAGCAATCTCACTCCCTCACAGCTTAGCAACCTGATGGAATCAGTCAGGGCCCAAATTGGGTATGACTAAAAAAAATTCATTTTCAAATGATTGAAAATTAAAACTGATCGATGGATCATCCTAGGCTAATTGAAATCAAATTTGACCACTGATCCATCATTAAAACTTATTTTAAATCATTTTCGCACCACTATGAAATTTGTGTCATGAAGCCTATTGCCTAGCTTTAAAAACTGATGAAAACACTTGGTTAGGTTCTGAAACTTTGGATATCCTATCTCTCTAACATATTCAATAGGCCTGCCAAATCTCATCACATGATGACATTAGGTTCAAAAGATATCAACCTCCAAATTTTCTTACTTAAAATATCCTGTAGATAAACATGTTAGAAAACCAAAAAGTGCATTCAGATTTGACTTTGAAAACTGGGCAAATGGGCACTTGAAGTTCTAGAAACTAGGGGAACATAATTCTATGATTTGGAATCATGACGAATCATAGGATGCATTTGGTGAGCATGGAAAGTGGGCTACTCAGAATTGCAGGATAGTGAACATCAGTAGAGAAGTGTTTTTTGCAAATGGAATAGGCCTGGGAGAGTATGCAAATGGATTCTTCAAGGTTTCAAAACTGGCACACTTGAATTATTTTTGGAGTATAATGTAGGGATATAATCTATTTCATCTAGGTAATCACAGATTTAAAGTTATGACATCCTGAATAGGGCTGTAGATCAATTTGCATTTCTGATTTCCAGTGAAACTCTATAAATTGCAAATGGAATCATGTTTGAAAACTGATCAAATAGATTCGTCATAAGCACAAATCAGGAATGTAGAAATTATTTGACCCCTAGAAAATGATGCAAAAGGAATTTTCTTATTTGGGTCAACTGGTAAAAACTTATAACTTGTCAAACAGGGCTACCTAGAAATATGAACAATATGCAGATTTACAACAGAGGCCACTAACCAATTTTGAGGGGTTCGAAACCTAGTCAAATGGATTCGAAAAAACTTGAAAATTGGAACATAGATTCTTTGATATGCATGATAAACATCATCAAAGTGGTGGGTCATGAAACATAACCAGGTGAAAGATATTCAAAGACAAATTGGACTTTTTGTCATTGTTTGACACAGGCAAAAAATGCAGAACTCAAGACTACTCAAAATGGAACTTTGCAGAATAGCTTGGAAAGTTAGTTTAACATCATATAACACTTAGATAGGTTGAATAAATGATTTTAGAAACATAAAACACCACTTAGGCCTTAATATGACATCCGGATACATATGCATGAAAAGCATTCATAGGGGCTCAAAGTGACTCAAAATTTGGAATAGACACTCAAAATGGGGATGCATTTTTTAGTGCCATCAGATCACTCCAAATGTCAGCATTTGTAATTGTTTCATACTTTTAGTGAATATAGGATCTTATATGTTCAACATGTAACACTTTGTTGAGGGTTTGGAAAAATGCACCCTTGCGATCATCATGCATAGACTTAAAGGAGAGTTTCTTGAAATGATGTCTATTTCTTTCCTCAATATCATAAATTTTTGGTGCTAACCAACTATAAATTGATCAAAATAAAGCTCACAAGCTCACACTAAATACATTTCTCCATTAAAATAGGGTTTTCTTGAAAGCATTAGAAATATCTTTCTCAAATACTTAAATCACCTTTATTGCTCTCTATGCAAGCTCTAAAAACTCAAATTGTGAGAAAAAAATCAAAATTAGCCATTAAATCATCCAAATTCATTCTATAATTATTGTGTTAGGTTGCATTCTTTAAAAAATTTCCACAAAGATAATAGCCATGATAATACATAGTATGTCTCATTTGAACTCATCAATGCTTATAATCAAAGATATCATGTCTCTTAACTATGATACTCCTTAATCTATGCTTTGTAATTCTTAACTTTGTGAATTTAGGGGAAAGTTACTTTTTTCATAATCCCTTCTCCTAAAGCCGTGCTTGGCTATCTCAAGCTGATGTAGAAGATTCAACACTTGGCATTGGGAAGGATTAGAATAAAAGGTTCTTGTCTTTAATGAATCATTTTGATCCTTCTCTTTCCATACCTTCTCATTCCCATTTTTACTTTTCTTCACAAAAGTATCATTGATATTCTTATAATCTATATAATTTGATCCATTGTTCCTTCTAACATTAGATTAGATTATATCATTCATAAAACCTTAGAATCTATAATATTTGGATATATGCCCTAGATTACTACATTTGTAACATGTAACAATTTAATTTCCATATCTTGGTCCACCTTGACTCACTTGCAAGCTTCAACTTCTTTCAATATGTCCAAATTTGTTGCACTTATAACATGTAACTTAAAAATGTGTGAAAATATTACTTCTGATAGGTCTCCTAGCACTTAATCTAGGATTAGATCTCTCATTTTTCTTCTAATTTGATTTAGCTTTACATTCATGTAACTTATGCCAATAAAGCCAACAATTGAAATAATAAGGTCAATAAAAGGCTTAGTATCAATATTTCCTTTGCAATTTTCTTCATGTGTCTATACTGGTTAAATAGCATCTTCCTCTAATATTCTTGATCTTCTCTTTAGGTTCATCTATCTAAATAGGTTATCCGAATAGGATTTTCATTTTTCTTTCTTTATCTGTCTTAGAGATTTTAGAACTATAATAACCAAGTCCAGTCATGTCTCCCTTAATTTTTTTCTATTGCAATCATCCATCTAGTTTGTCATGACTTGAATAATATTCTCAAGATGTAACTTTTCCTCAACAAGTTGTCCCTTGAAAATTTTAGTGTTCTTTTGAAGATCTTGATAGCTAGATCTTAGATCTTCAAGTTCCAATTTCTCAATGAAGATTATGAAAGAGATTTGGAATTAAAAATTATAGTAGAAAATAATTTATGATAGGGAATTGAGGCTTGTAGGGGATGATGGAAGAGACACTTGGGTTATAGATGTGGATGATACAAATTTGTCTAATCTTGAGCACTATAAGACCAACCAATTTGGGTAATTATCTCTCATCATTCTTTTTTTTGGGGGATGGAGTTTTATCTCTAATGGTTAGAATATTTATTTTTATTTGGAATTGTTTCTTTATATTCAATGCACATGAAAATCCTTAGTTAAATCGCTACCATATGGGGAGGTTTAATACAATACAAAAATACATATGTCATTGATTGTAGCGTCTATTTTATTAATTTTCCCTACAATATTCAAGGGGAGATTGTTTCATTGAATAAAGGTGTTATAATATCAAAAAGAAAAGCATAATGACATTCATAAGGTATTTAATACAACAAATCACTCTTATCTTTTAACATAACTATAGATACAACACAAATTGTTAGTATTTTTAGGAAGCCTAGGTATCAATTGAAGTTACACCCTTTAAAATTAATGGAAGATGACCTAAAATGTGCATTTTCTCATGTTCCCCATGATGGTATGCATGTTGGGAATATGTGTTCCTATATTCATTGTAAAATAGATGAAATTGGTACCATGGATATTCATAAGCAGTATAAATCCATGTGTGTGAATGCCAATTTGAAAGATGAATTTGAGAAATTGAAAGAACTAATCTAATTTAATACCCTAACTCTGTGGGGTTCAAGGAAACAAAATGGATCAAAATTTTCTTGAGATGGACTTATAACCAATTATTTTGGATCACTAATCACCGATTGATGATTCCAAAAGAGCTAATTCAACAAGTTACTAGCTTTAGAGATACCAATGAAACCCCTAATATGAAATCATTAAAATAAAATATTGTGGAGAATCTTACTAAGTCATGATGGCATTAGAGAGAAATAAAATGACATTATACAACCAAAGGTCAAACCTTCTTAAACAAATCTTGATTATAAATTATATCATAGTAGTAGACTTGATTTATCTCAACTACCATTATTCATATTGCTTATTGAATGTTGACAGAGGATACACAATTTTATATTAGTTAGATTTTAAGGACTCAATTTTTGGAAGACTTGGATAAGATTAAAAATCATAGATCTAAGATATTCAAGTATGGTTCATTAAATGTATATATATTTAGATACTTGATGAACTTTACTCCTAATATTACTTGGCATAAGGATGTACCAATAACTCAACAAATATCACCATTTTACTAATCAAAAGAAAAAGATAAGATTGATATTCTTCTATCAAGGAAATTTAATATTTTTCAATAGAAAATGTAAATGAGACGAAAAATTCCTAAAGATATTATAAAGAAATATGTAGATATGGTGTATTTCATGGTTAAAATCGATCAATAATGTAGGGACAATTGAACCAAGGGAAATATGGATACAACCTATGGGTTATGAGGTTATTCCTGATATTTTCATTCAATATGTTGAATAAATGCTCAAAAGTCCAATTAGTTTTAAGGTAGAGAGGTCAAAACTTGTGAGGAGAAGTATGTTAAGGTGAGAAAAAAATTGTCTGAGAAAGTCAGAAATAAGAAGATAAAAAATCTTGTTGATAATGTTGTAGAGAAAGTATGGATTAGTAAATAAGAGATGGGAGATTTTAATTTGTAAGGAAAGTGAGGAGGACCAAGCTATAGTTATTGACACACACACACACACACACACACACACACACACACACACACACACACACACACACACACACACACACACATGCGTGCATGCACACACGTGCGCATGTGTGCATGCTCACTTAATGGTTTAAGATCAAGACAATCCCTTTTGATGGAAGACTCCGATATTAATATGACATCACTTCCTTAATGTTATTATGTAAGGCTACTCTCTATCTCATTGACATGATTGAGGACAACACAATCTTAATGGCTAGAAAAATCTAGTGATGGAAACATATGCATATGTGATAAAGGCTCTAGATAGAGATTACCTCTTCTAGGAATACCCTTAGAGGGGGCACTCAAGAGAAGATAGATAAATGATTGAGGATGGTACTAGAATTGATATTATATTGTTGAGGACCTAGAAAATCTTAGGAGGGTTAGTAATATCAATTTGTATATGTCTTTAAGGTTGGGGTTAGGATGAAGGGTACAATATTATAGTTAGACTTATCATTATTTATATTCTATCATTTATTATATAAGTATTACTTATCCCAATCCAACCTTGATAGTGGAGATATTTTACTAAGGATAATGATGTACTAAGCATAATGATTATTAAAAACAAGTCAAATATTCATGGAAGGAAGGAGATTAGGAAGAAAAGAATGGAATACAAATAATTTTTTTATTATTTGTTTATTTTAAATGTTAAGAAACTAGATATATTTATTGGAGGCATCTATGTCACTATGCATGCTGAGTGTTGATCTCATTTTGGTTTTGAGAAGGCAGTGAAAAAATACTTAAGTCATTACTTAACAGAACTATGTATGTGCCGAGTAAGTAGTGTATGTTGGGTGGAAGCACAAACCTGTGTCACCTTTCATAATATCCGTGGGGGTTTTGGTTGGAAGGGTTTTGGCCATAAGGGTTCCAACCCTAACCTTTTTGGCCGTACAGACATGGCACTTTTCTGTGCCTACATGGTAGATAGGGTTACGATTGAAACCCTTTTGGCCGGAAGGGTTTCAACCATAACCCACTAGTTTTATAAATAGTTGAAAATGACTCTCGATAGTCATTTTCACTATTGCATTTTACTGTTGTGGCTATCAGGCAGTTAGGGTGTTTCAACCATAGTAGGTAGGTGCATTTTTAATTTTTAATTTTTTGTTTATTTTTAAATTTTTTTTGTTATTACATGATAATATTAGTTAAATGAATTGTTTTTAAGTGTTTTAATAATTAAATTAATTATATTTTAAGTATTTTTTTTAGTAGTTGATAATATTTTAGTTACATTTTAGAAAACATTAACATAATAAACCTATATGTACTAAATAACATTACATTTTACAAACCTATTAATTAAATTTTAGAAACTATTAACATAGTAAACCTATATGTACTAAATAAAAAATATATTTTACAAACCTATTAGTTACATTTTAGAAAACATTAACATAGTAAACCTAGATGTACTAAATAACATACATGCATATTTTTGATTCACATACATGAGCTAGATGTGCATATTTGAGCTAGATGTTCACATACATGAGCTATATGTACTAAATAACATGTGCATATTTTTAGTTACATTCAACTTTGTACATATTTATATACATACATGTTTTAAATTAAATTTAACTTTCAGTTTTATATTTACTTATGTATGTATATATTAACTCTGCATTTATAGATAGAGATCTTTGCATATATCATTATGGCATCCGGTATTGGTGGAGCACCTATGTCCTTAGGGGAGGCTAGTGTTCATGGAGGGGGTCCTAGTGCTAAGTCAAGCACAACACGTAGACCAACATCATCTGCTGAGGAGGGACAACATTTATTTGCAGATACTATTGCTAGATTATCTTGTGCTCTCGAGCATCTTGATTCTACATTGTTAGCTTCTACAACTCTCACTAATAGGGATAATATTGTTTCTAGTAGAGATGAGTTGTGCTAGATGATCAAGATTATCTCTGTGTGCAACCCATTTGATGATATTAGTATTGAGACATTTTACTCTTTCCTTTCTCACAGTGTCACTGGCACTATGAAGTATTCATAGATTGATGGTGAGGTCTCCATCACTATGGTGAAGATCATGTTTCCCTTTTATACAGATAGGGATAGGGTTAGAGGTTATTCAATGACAAAGTGTATAGATCGACTCGTTACTCCATTTATATATCCTCTGTGGTTAGCTGCACATCATAGGTGGCCATAGAAGGATGAGTTTCCTCTTTATTTTTGCAAATAATTGTTTGCAAAATTTCATTTACATCATGATGCCGACTATATAGATTTTCCAGGTCATGTTGGACAGGGCCAAGGCCGATTGTCAGAGAGATTTAGACCTGCAGACACCCTTGCACCTGTTAATAAATAGGCAATGGTGGGTCCAAACCTTTTGGTCATGCAGAGAGGTCCATAGATGACTGATATGGATTCGAGTGTTCCTGATGATATAGTCAGGAGTCAAATATTTTCTAGCATTGCCAAAATTGCCACACACTTATAGGAGATATCTTCAGATAGATGTGGTAGATATATGTTATGATCTCATGGTCCTGTTTTGATAGGTGCATCCTCTAGGAGCTGATGATCTATATGAGATGGAAAATATACCATTGCCAATAGAGGTTTTAGCTATATCAGATGTGGATGCATTGCATTATATGGCATCTTATTTAGCTTCTGATCTTCTTGGTTCATATCAGGCATTGTCGATGGTCACATGGATTCCTCTTCGTGACATTGGTGGACACATCAATCATATTTTTTCATGCACAGTAGGACCACGACCCTCATAGAGAAAGAAGATATCCCTGCACATTCTACAACACCTACTCCTATAGATGGCCATACAACACCTATCCCACACCTACTCAGGATCTTGTAGCACTTGCTCCTACTCCTGCTCCTGCATAGCCAGGCCTTAGAGCACCTATGTTTCATGATTTAGAGATTACTCTATCACTACATGACTTAGATATTAGTCAGATTGGCAGAGCATTACATGATGCTATGGTAAATATTGTATATATATATATATATATATATATATATATATATATATATTTATATTTATTTGTTACTATAGTTTACACATGTATACAATTTGTTTAGCGTACTCAAGATCTTTTATATGTATGTGCTTAGGTCTTTACATACATATTATTGAGTGATTCAATTTAACTTGTGTACATGTACATGTGTGTTCTATAGGGTCTTAGTGATAGTCTGTTGCATTTTGGAGATCTTCAGACCTGGACAGATCCTCCATGACATGAGTCACAGGTATGTTGTGTATTTTTAATTATATATATTTGATGGATATATATTGTACATATGATATTTAATACATGCACATATACATGAATATGTATAATTTTATAATTTTACAAATTTCTTTCATTTGACACAGGGTGTAGATCTAGATCATAGAGCCTTTTGGGGTCAAGGATCAGGAGGGGGATGTGGTTGATCTTAATTTACTCATGTGTCTATTTCATTTATGTTGCTAGGATATTATATATATATATATATATACACATGTCATTTTAGATACTTTTATATCTAGAGATGTATGTTATCTCAGATACATGTGTTATTTCAAATACTTTTATATGGATATGCATGTTATTTCAGATACATGTCTTATTTCAGATACTTTTATATGGATGTGTATGTTATTTCATATACATTTGATACATGTGGTATTTTAGAGATATTTGATGTGGTATTTTGGAGACATTTTACATGGTATTTTGGATACATTTTACATGGGTATGTATACATTATTTCATAGATGTGTTATTTTACATAGATGTACATATTATGTTCATGTCTTATGTTCATGTTGAATTTATGTATGTTTTCAATATTTAATCAATAAATTTAATACATATTTAAGATCATAAAGAGTACTAGAACTTAATGTCTTATGTACATGTTAAATTGATCTTTTAATGTCTTAATCTTTTATGTTTATGTATGTGTTATTCATGTTTCTATATATTTTATTCATCTTAATACCTTATTCATGTTTCAATATTCATGTTTATGTATATGTTATTCATCTTAATGCCTTAATCTAAGTGTAATTAACTATATTTAATGACATGAATTAAGGGGAGATCCTAAATTATACATAATAATGTAGATTAGAATGTATTTTTTATTTCATATATGTATGTAACTATGTTCATGTTAAATGTGGACATGTATGTTTTCAATATTCATGTTTATGTATATGTTATTGTTTTTTATGACTTAATCTAAGTATAATTAACTATATTTAATGATATGTCTTAAGGGGAGATCCTAAATTATACATATATAAGTATGTAGATTAATGCATAGGTAAGAATATAACATATACATGTACATAAGAACATATAAAGAGTACTGACCTAAAGAATGCATGTTACAACATTTAATTAATAAAAGTTAATACATATAAGAACATAAAGATTATATTCAAACATAAAGAATGTATCATATAAGAACATAAAGATTATATGTACATAAATACATAACAACATTAACAATCATAAGAAAACATAAACAATGTATATAGATACATACAAATACTAAAGGGGTTGTCTTAAGGAGAAGTCCTAAAATGTGGTACTAAGGGGATGTCCTAATAGTTGGTCTTAAGGGGAGGTTAGGTAATAGGTAGTCCTATGGGGAGGTCCTAAGAGGTTGTCTTAAGGGGAGGTCCTAAGAGGTTGTCTTAAATGAGATAGCTATATCTAATTTAAATAAAAATAACAAAACATGGACCTAATAAATTGCATATCCAAGATAAATGATCCAATGTATACAAATTTATAAAAAAAATATCATGTCAACATTAAATGTGAAAGTATAAGAGCTATATAGACATAGAGCTCTGAACTAGAGCTCTACAATAAGTACATAGGTAAACTAGAGCTCCACAAACATTGTATTGATAGGATCCTCTCTAATTTTTATTATCTCTAGAAGTTTTTCATGTTCTTCAATAGACAGTTTCCACTTTTGATTTTCACAACGTCCTCTTCTTTGTATTGCTTCAAATTGTAACTTTGTTGCTATAACATGGTTAGTGTAATGTAAAACGTTTGCTCCAGGCTTGTATTCAATAAATTCAATACCACTATCAGTTACCCTTGTTTGTTGATAATATGTTCCTTGAATAAAAACTGATCCAATTGGTTATGACTGTTAATCAACATCTATAGTTCCTTCTAGCAACTTGTGTTTTTCCTTTTGCATCTTAAAAGATAATAGTCCACATTTTTTGCATTATCTAGTAAGGCTTGAACTGTAAAAATATCTCCTACATGTATATAAAAATAGATAAATATAAATTAATTTTAAAATGAATATAAATTTATATTAATTTATATATATGTATATATGCACAAAACCTGCCATAACTAAATCAGAAATGAGCTCATAATCAGCTGAATATATAGGATCATGAATGTCAATGTCAATGTCAGCATCTTCAAATGGAGGCTTTCTAATTATCTCCTTCAAATCCCAATGCGAAACATATCCATTCATAATATTTTTACATGCACTCACTAGATTGTCCTTAATGCAGTCATCACAAAAACATGTTTTCTCTCTTACTTTAATTACTGGAGGTTTATAGTTTCCTATAGTCATCACTTGATGTAAACTTCTAATACTAGGAATTGTTTGACAATTGTAAGGATTAGATCTATCTATATCTATTACAAGTACAAAAAATAATTTTCATATTTCAAAATAAGAATATTTAATAAAAAACTTAAGAATTTGAAAAATACATTAAAAATAAATATAACTTAGTTCACCTTTCACTTCCCAAAAGTAATGCTTATTGTATTCAATATCTGGAGTAGCAAAATGAACTTTGCACCATTCAACAATTTGATTTGCACTCTCTATCCTATTCCTTGTATGTACATACAATATATATATATATATATGCTACTAGTATTAAACATGCACATTAAATGCATATATTTACCTGCAAGTTCATGTCGTCGGAGCACATCCTTTATACATGCTCTTGCTCCATCATGCTCCCCTTTTTCATGTCCACATTCAAAAAAATTCCATAAAAACCTAACATTGGTTCTAGCATGTTGCATTGCTAACCAATTAAATGCTTTTGTAGATTTGAATTGTCTTGTGAACATGAAACATGATAAGTATCTACAATCATCTATGTACATGTATCAAATCAAAATAGGCATACATACAAATAAATATAAGTTAAAATAAAGTTAAATAAATGTATAAGTTCATGTATACTAACCCGCACATCCATCAAACCAAATTGAGTGCCCTGAAAAATTTATTCCACAATTTCTAAGATCTTTAGAGAACATTGCAAAACAATGAGCCACATAACTCTTATCATGAACTCTATCATCACTAATATAGAAATGAACCTCTTTGATGATGATGCATTCATTTTCATCTAACCTTTCTATCTCATCCACCTCAAATTGTGCATGTCTATAGGTCACTTGCACAAATATTGCAACTTGTTTAGAATGATAATATAGCCCTTGAAGCTTTGTTTGAGGTGCAAATGTATAATTCTTAGAAAAATCTACAATTGAAAGTATACAACCAGGTGGAAAACAAATTTTGGAATCATGAAACTATTTAGCTTGCCATCATGCACCATGACAATGTTAGATATGTGGATATATCAATGGATGGAACTTAGTCATAAACTCATCATAACACAATTCACTCTCCTTCAATACAATTTTTTTGGATTCATCTCCTATCTTATTTTGGTATGTCTCATATTCATATCTCATCCATGAAACTAGTGTGGATTCATTAATATTCTCAATTTTCTTTTTAGAAAATTTGTGTAAATCTCCACAATCTTCACACTAATTTTTGATGCATTGCACTTTGAACTCATTTGAATATTCTAATTTATCACATAATATGAACTTCAAAAATTGTGTTGTACTACTAGGGATGACCAAATTAGGATCAAGTGTTGCCATAACTTTTTTATATGATTGCAAGTGTAGACCAAATTCAACATGATTACGACAAAAACAAGTTTCACACATCTTATTTATTCTTACAAAGGAAGGATGCAAACTCTCAAACATTCTTTGACATATTTTGACATTTGAAAATTCTTGCTTGAATGTTTGAAATAATTCACTTTGAGTTATATCTATGAAATGTTGGATATTCAATTTTGGCCCCTGTCTCTTGATCTTTAATATGTATAGTATCATGTCTATTGGAAGAAATATGAGAATGTGTGGTCCAAAATTCAATAACTTGTCTTTTCAAATCTTCAAAAATTCTATCTTTCTGAGAAACTCTACAAAGATTCACCCAATTATTCTCAATGTTATCATCTAGCATATTCCTCCTCTTGAGGTATCTTTGAATAGTTCTTCTAGACATATGTAGTACATCAGAAATTGCATGTACCTATTTTCTGTGTCAATTTTCTACTAGATATAGTAGTCATCAATGCTCTACATGCATTACTCAAATCACCTCCTTGAGTTGTGTTGTCAATTTTGTTATAAGCATTTTATAAGTTTTTAACTATTATTTTATTAATATTATTTGCATGGTTTTTCCTATTATCAACACTTAACAACTCTAAAATAGGTCTCATATCTTTTCTCCTAAATACCTTGACAAATAATTGTGCCTGTCCAAATATACTTTTATCTTTGAAATATTCATCCCACATGTTCTGATAATGCTTTCTAATAGTGTTATCATTTATCATATCTTTAGATAGAATTTGGTTAAAAAGTAGTTCCTAATCCAAATCCATCAAATTTTTTATGTCTTCTAATTTGTTTCTATTAGTAGAACTGTCAATTTCTTCCTCTTCATTACTTTCATTCTCTTCATGAATCTCATCTAGTTCAGGAATTTCAGTAGGTTGGTTTTGGTTATGTTTTTTATGACCTTTCATTTTGTCATCTCTTTTCCTATCATATTTCCTTGATTCATTTTGTTTCCTTGACCCTTCAATTTAGAATACAAAAAAATAAAAATAAGTAGATGGGAAAAAACACCTTAAAAAAATTAAATCCTTTGCGATTCTGATTAAATCCATGAAATAGTTGCTGAAAATGGCTTCAATTATTGTTTTCTATATTTATTAAAATAAAGAAAACACAAATCTTATTTTATACATGAAATTTCCAAACTAATTTATTTTATACATGAAATAGCCAAACTAACTGCTTATGATTTGTTGGGCTGATAGGGGTTTCAACCAGAACCCTTTTAGCCAAAACGGTTACGGTCGAAATGGTTTTGGCCGTAACTGCCAATGTGTCATCCTAGGTGGTAGCCACACAAGCAAAAATAAGAACTTTTGCAAGTGTCTCACTTTGAAGGCCAATTTGACCTATTAAATTGAAGTTTATTTAAAAACTAAAAATATACTTTTGTAGGTCTTAGAGTCAAGATTATGATCATATAATTTTATTATTATTTTGATTATGGATAATATGTTATAATTTGAAAATATTACAAGTAGGTATTTTAAGATTTAGGAAGATGTCTATTCAAAAATAAGAAAAAAAATAGTAAATCATGTTCAAAAATTATTATTTTTTAATGCTATACTAGAGGAGAGAGTCTTCATCTAGAATATGTAATTATTTTTTAAAAAAAATTTAGATTTGATGGAAAAAGTTTGACGGGAGAACAAAAACTGTCAATTTCTAATAACTTTGACTTTGACTAGTTATAACTTGAAAAATATTAGCCGAATTTCAATTTTTCCTTTTTGGTGCACTAGGTATACATATAAACTCTAACATTTTCCAAAATTAGACCAAAATATGAACATATGCATATATTTGTTTGATGGGAAAAAACTCTATATTTTTAGCATTTTTAAAAAATTAAAAAATAGACCTAAAAAATTCAAAAATAAATAAAATTTTCACTCAATTTAAAAAAAAAAAATCATAGACATAAACTTCATCCAATTTTACACATTTCATTAGCTTACATCATCTTCAAATTCTTAACGCAAATGCCACTTTTATGTCATTAAAGTTGAAGAGTTTAAATTTTGATATCACTTTTCCTTTATAAAAGGTGATACAGGTTTGTGCTTTTACCCTACTCAGCAATATATGTAGTTAGTGCCAAGCACTAGTATGTGTTGAGAAGATGGTATTTGCCAAGTCACTCAAGTGTTGAGCAAGTCATATGTTCTGATGATTCATATGCCAAGTAAAATAATGGATTTTGAGTCATTCATAAACTGAGTTACAACATTAAGGATATAGTGAATGCCAAGAATCAGAGCTTTCAAGTGTCAATTAAATATTTTTGGGCATAGTTGTTTGTAATGGCACAAACTCCTATGTAAACTATTTTTGGGCTGACTTAAGGATTATTTTACGATTCTAGAAGATATATATGAATGTATATTGAGAATTTGTATGCACTGCATGCAACCAATCAGATTAAGGGATGTTCTAAGTGGCAAATGGGTGAATCAAAATTGTTGATTCCTACCAAATCCTATCTCACCTAAGTCTTCTTAAGGAGGGAAAACCCTAAAGAGTATGAATGTGTAGATGAGAAGAGAAGGGTGAATGCTAAGTGTAGAGAGAGAATTCATGGCGACTAAGCAGGTTGTGAGATAGGAATGAATTGCAATATTAGTTATAGAGAATAGAGTAGAGCTATTAAAGGAAAAAAAAGATACAATTGATCATGAGGATCAAGTACACATTAGGAAAGAAGAGATATGATATTTAGCAGAGAGGTGCTAATTGAAGGATCAAGGTTGAAACATTCTAACATGCAAATTAGTGAAAATCTCTTAACTGAGTAGTCCTAGCAAGCTTTTGTAAATATTTTAACAAGGTGCATACTTTATTGTAAGTTGAAGTCCTCTAACAAGGCACACTTTTAGTAGGGTGTTGAAATTCTTTAACAGGGTACGATTTAATAGTCTTTATAAGCCTTTAACATGGTAGACCTTTCACAGGGTAGATTATAGTTTATGATCAAACAATTGTAACCTTCATTAGATACACTTTACAACTACAACAATGAAGATTTGTGGTGTCATCCCCACTATAGTTTACCTTCTCATTGGAGGGTTTATGGGTAAAAAAATTATTATGTTATGTGTTATTTATTTTATGCTATGGATGAACATGTGTAGCTAGCTATTTCAATTTACATGATAAATTGTGAGATGGATGTGTGGTGAATTTTTTTATGGTTAAAGTTTTGAAGTGCTAATTCACACCCCCTCTGTCAGAGTTTACTTTCCCATTTTTATTTTCAACAATTGGTATCAGAGCCTTGTTCTCTAGAAAGGAAAATTTTGCACCTTTGAGGAAAGATCTTGAAGATGGAAATCTACAAGTTGGGAAAGACTATTGAGAACTAGAAGATTGAAATCTAGCTAGCCCTACACCAACCCAATGAAGAAAGAGATGAATTGAAGCACTTATTGAAGAGAAGGAAAGAGATAGCTACTAAAGAAAATGCCACGCATTACCAAGAGGAAGACACTATTGAATTATTTGTAGGTGGAAACTCAAGTGAGTTTGATGTAATAGTCGCAGATTTGATGGAAAAGAATGGTGCCCTATCTAAAGAGGTTAGTGATCTTAAGATAGAACAAGAAGTCCAATCAATATTCCCATGTGAAGTGACCGAGAAAAAAAATAAAGTTGAGGAAGACAAGGTCATGATTGAAGATGACAAAAGAATACTAACCAATAGACTGGAAGAGAAGACATCAACAGTACAAAGGATTTCTACCATACAAATGGATATAATGAATCAATTAATGATTGAAAATCATGAAGTGAATGGAAAATACATTGAGATTGCAACCCTGAAGTTATAGAATGAACAACTAAGGAATGAACTAAGAAGAGAAAATGAATTTGCTAAAAGTTTCAACAAACCCAGTGAAGCCATCAAATACTTTGAGAAATTGAAGAGATCTCCTAGATCTAACAATGATACTAGTGGATTGGGATATGCTAGTACTGAGGAAGGAGAATCATCTAAAAGTGGTGAATAAAGAAACAACAAAGGTAAGAACTACAAACCCACTTATCATAATTCTAGAAAGTTAGGTCATATAACAAATGTTTGCAAGAGAAACAACGTAAATTAGAACCCTAAGAAAAAATTCAAGGGTTACTATCATAAGTGCAACAAGCAAGGAAATCAAGCACATGAATATAGGACCAAGACCTTAAAAATACAAAGATTTGAAGTTTTGATATATCAGTCAAGTTTGTTATTAGTGACACACACTTATTTAGATTGTATATAACTACCAAGCTCATTGTACAGTTTATAGTGTTTGCCATGTAATTCAATTTTCATCGAGTTCTACAGTTACTATTGAGTTCTTTGGACAAATCCTTGTGGTTACCAAGCATATTTAGTTAATGTGAAGACTGGCAGTGTAAACCATGCATTTCAGTTGATGCTAAGTTTATCAGTGGTTACCAAGTAGTGTTGTGCTCACCGAGTTTGCAGTGTATGTGATGAGAGTCCAGTGTTAACTAAGCATTCCAATGTTAACCAAGAGACTCAATTTATACTGAGCTCGAGGCAAGAATTTTTACTGAGTCATACCATGTAAATCAAGAGACTCAATTTATATGATGAGTTTCACAATGCCTACCGAGTCACTAGTGTAGACTGAGTTCAATACTACTTAGAATTGATCAGTATGGATCGAGCTTCTATGTCTACTATGTGCATGATGATGTTAGGTATTAATAGTGGATGCCAAGAATTAGAATCTTACCAAGTTAATCTTTAGAACTCGAATGTCTTCATGTGGGTTGAATTTGTAACATTTGTGATAACTTGTATGATGGCCAACTTTGTAATTTGTATAATTGGATTGATATATATGTAATGCATTGTATCATATCCAATGCATGGATGTATGTAATGTGTGAAAATATGAAGATGTGAATCTGAATTACATTAGAGAAAAGCAGAAGTAGCGACTTGTAAAGGCCATAACAACACAAGGAGCAACAAAGACATATTTACCATAGAAAGGTGATCAGTATACAAAGGAATATCATTCAGCAAACTAAGTTGTAGATCACAGATTTTCTACTGCTTCATCCTAACAGGTGCACTAGTCAAATCCTTTCACAAGGTAGACCTAACAGTATTTTGTAAATCTCTTTACTGAGTGCATACTTAATTGTATGGTTGTAAATCTTTTCACAAGGTGGACCTAGCAGTCCTTATTGCTCCTAATAGGGTAGATCATTAGAAGTGGTCAATGTAAGCTTTAATAGGCTAACTTTATACTGCAGTACTAAAGTTGTGGGTATTATCCCCACCCCAATTTTAGTTTCTATTTGGAAGGTTTTTGGGTCACCAGATATTTGTGTCTTAGTGTTATGAATGCTTTCAGGTTCTTATGCATGTAATTAGATCAGAATTTATATGATGGATTAAATGCTAATTGAATGGTTGGATTAAAGATTGAAATTTTTGAAGTTTTAGAAGTTACTAATTCACCCCTCCCCTCTCAAAAACTTAGCTTAGTCTTGAATATTTCAAACAATTGGTATCAGAGCATTTTGGTTCTTAAGAGAAAGCTTAATAGCTTGAGAAAAGATCAAGGTCATGGAGATATTCAGACTTGAAAAAACCATTGACAATGAAAAGTTGGATTTAGAAATGGCCATTGCCCAACTCAAGAAAGCAAAGGAGCAACTCTCTCAATCCTTGAAAAGACGAAAAGAACTTGCAATTCAAATGAATGATCAAATCTACATTGAAGAAAGAATTGAAGACCTTTATTCAAGCAATTTAGATGAAGCTAATGAAGCAATCAAAGAACTCCTAGAAAAGAATGGTTCCCTATAAGAAGAAGTAAGAAAGCTAAGAAGAGAACAAGAAATTTAGTCAAAGAGGTTATGTGAAGTCTTGGAGTAGAGAAACAAGATAAAATAAGAGATATATGGAAGGAACAATGAAATCCAAAACCAATCCCTTCAACAAGTAGACTTTATTGATTAGCTCTCCAATGTAAACGAAGAAATCATGAGCCTAAGATTTGAAAATGAAAGAATGAGGAATGATCCAAATTGTATGTTTGTAAATCTTTTCACAAGGTGGACCTAGCAGTCCTTATTGTTCCTAATAAGGTAGATCATCAGAAGTGGTCAATGTAAGCTTTAACAGGCTAACTTTATACTATAGTACTAAAATTGTGGGTATCATTCCCACCCCAGTTTTACTTTCTATTTGGAAGGTTTCTAGGTCACCAAATATTTGTGTCAGTGTTATGAATGCTTTTAGTTTCTTATACATCCAATTAGATTAGAATTTATATGATGGATTAAATGATAATTGAATGGTTGCATTGAAGATTGAAATTGTTGAAGTTTTAGAAGTTACTGACTCACCCCTTCCCTCTCAGTAACTTAGCTTAGTCTTGAATATTTACAACAGTGAAGGATATTGCCACAATTGTTAGAAGTATGGACATAAATCATATGAATGCAGATCTAATTCCAAGTGGACATCAAACAAGAAAACAAAGGTACAAAATTATAGAAAATACTACAATTGGGATTACAATACAAGGTATAGTTGTCACTATTGTTAAGAGTATGGACATGTTCTTGAGAATTGCATTAGAACACATTTCAAAAGTGATTATAGTAGATGGTTGAGTCAACCTACATGCTTAAGTTGTTTGAAGATTGGTCATATAAGCAAAAACTATCCAAGAACGTCAAAGGAACCAAGAAGTGAATTCAATAAAGGCAAAGAGAAGGTTGATGTTGAGAAAGTCAAAGTGTAGATGAACAAAACATGGAAGAAGAAGGAACATTGCAGAACATCAAGTTTAGATGAGGTCACTTCATCCAATGGACCAGGTGATCACATCACCCCCAACTAGGAAATAAAAAGGTATGTGTATATCTCAATAACATATTTTACATTACTTCGAAGAATCTAAGTTCTAAAAATATTATATATGCATGAATTAAGATCCAATGGAATAGTTGGAACCTAGAAGAAATCTTTATTTTTGAGCATGAAATATTTCATAGTTATTGTCAAACATGAATAGAATTTTAGTTGATGCCAATTTGTGAAGGTGTGGTAGATTGGTTGAGCATGCTATGTGAACTGAGCAAAGTGAAAGTCATGTGTAAGATGAGTGAGTTGGAAACCCTATATTGTTCGGGCTTACAATTGCATAAGCATTAAGCATTTATTGCAAAATTTTAAGGGTTATATAGTTGTTTCTTAACTTAGTTTCATTCATTTGAGATAGAAGAGAGAAAAAAGAGCATGAAGGAGAACTGCAATAGGAGATTCTTGCATTTGTGAACTGAATTCAATTGCAACTCAACATATTCATCAGATTGGAAAGGTATTTTCTTGGTGTTGAGTTTCACTATTTGAGTTTTTGTAAACCCTAGGTATCAAATATGGAAACAAGTTCTTCTAAAAGTGTTAGGAAAGAAGGAAAGGAAGTGTTGAATGTGCAATTAATTAGTAATGAGGTTAGACAACTACCTTTCTAGGTAATACCTAAAATTGCATATAAAGGAGAGATGTCTGGTGCACTATCAATGATACCACCAAAAGTCTTAATGATTCAGGATGTTAGGTTTTTTTATACATGAAAAGTTGGAAGTATAGGTGACATGGAGATTAGGGAATTGCATAGTCAACTTTTTGATGATGGTGTTTTAAGGGAAGAGAATAAAATCATAGAAAGGAAAGCATTGACCCATGCCCTAGATTTCCTTAATCTATTCAAGATTGAATGGATCAAGATCTTGTGCTTAGTAGAATACATGAAAAATTCATTTGGCTAGAAAATGGAACCATTAAGATCACTAAAAGGATCATTAGCCAAGTGTCAAGGTATCCTACCCTAGACCAAACCAAGAGCATGTGAAGTGATTCAAAAGTGATAATCGAGAAGAACATAGGTGCAGCATGGAATAATAGGGGAATACTTATAGATTCTATCTCAGAGCCCCTAATTAAATTTTTTTTATGAGAGTGATAACTCACAAATTCTTTCAATCTAGTAGGTCAAACAATGTCTCCTACACAACTATAGATTTGGGATACAAAATAGTAAAGATAGACCACACCTATGACCTTGTCAAGTTACAAGTTCAACAACTATCTAAAAACTTGTAGGCCATAAGAAAAACTAAGAGTGCATCTTGAAAATTTTCCTCTTTATTATTTTGTATATTCTTTTATGTGCAAAACACATTTCCCTCATTTGGTAAAGTTTCTTGGAAGACCAATAGGTCTATCATAGTTTAGATTGCATAATACATAGAGCAACTTGGAGATAACTTTTAGTTAGTGATGACAAGTTATTTTGAATAATTTAAGATATCTATGAATCAGAGACTAAGGATTCTAGTGTCACTAGTTGAGAAACATTATGATGATGTTTTCTTTCTAGTTGATGTTGATTAAACATACATGCAGGCAGTTCTACCCAGGGTCAAATGGCTTAAGCCCTTGCCATATGAGATAAATATTGATGAGGCATCTACAAATATCATAGCTTCATTAGTAGAGGAAATAGATAAAAGTATCACCTCATTTGGAAACTATGAGGTAGCCAAGTCTAAGATCGCAATGGATTTGAAAACAACTATTATTCTTAGGAAGAAGAACAAAATAGTCAAGAAGTTGAAAGAAAGATTTGGCAAAGGGGGGGATGAACAAGAAGAGTAAAAACAAGTCCAAACCCCTTTGGCAATTACTTAAGGTGAAGGAGAAGATGGGGGAGCTCATTAAGAAGGTACTAAGGAAGAAGAATTTGAGGAAGCACCTAAGCCTGCTAAAAAGAAAAGAAAGGCTAAGGAGCCTAAAGTGGAGAAACACAAGAAGAAGATTGTGAAAATGTCACAATAGAAGCCAGCAACTCCTATTACTAGGGATAGCACAAGGGAAGCCACTAAGTAAGTCAAGGTTTCTAAGAAACCTAAAGGAAAGAGGACTATTTCTCCAATAGAGTTGAGCCAACCAGTCAAGAAGACATATGAAAGGATAAAATATGTAGCTCCAGCTAAGTCAGATGAGGAGAAGACATAATCTAATGACATGAGTAAATTCAAGGTGATAAGCCACAATCCTTCCTCTAACTTAGATAATTTGTGTGACAATATAAAATCAAACGCATATTTGTCTAGTTTTGCACACATAGATTTTGATAAGATAGGAAATGTTGAACAAAATACTATAGAGGAAGCCATATATGTGATGATGGCTACATTCAAATCAAATTTTATAAAGATTACCAACTCATTACTTAAGAGTCTTTATGATTGAGTTGAATAGAAATGGAAACAAAACCTACAAACAAAATGACAAATCGGGGAATCAAATTTATCCCAAGTAATGCTAGAATTGGACACAAGATAAATTGCCAAGGCTATGGAAAAGAAAAAAACAATGTTTTTCCCCCACTATAGAGATTTCTATATATAGAATAAGAAGATTGAGGAGGTGGTAACCAAAAGAAAAACTATGTGAAGATCTATTTATAAATTACCCACTCCTGTAATAATAGAGAAAGGTGAGAAAACATTACAAGACCCTAAGCAAGTAGAGAAAGAGACAATAGAACAAGCAACAAAGACTGCAAAAGATGAGTCAGTCAAAGATGGTAGTGTGGGAGGCATTGAGAAAGAATTAGAAGAAGAAGAGGCCACAATTGAATAATAGTAGAAAGATGATCAAAGTGTACTTAAGGTACAAGTGTCGAGCAATAATCCTCCACATGTAGACCAAGTGAGTTAGCAAGATTTAATAAAAATCAAGGATGTTACTAGCAATTCTACTTAGAACATCAATCTTTTGATTGAGGATGATTTAAAGACAACATTGAAGAATTCCACCATGGGAGCACAGTTATGCACAAATCCTATATTGGTGAGAACTAATAAAATCGAAAAGGAAGATATGGCAGCAATAAGAGAGAAGCAAATTGAAACATCTAATGTGTCCTTAGAGGAAACAAAATGAAGAAAAATAGAGTGCAAGTTTTGGACATCAAGATGTTATTACAATATCAATTACATTACCTCTAGTGCCATTCATTTCTCACAAGAAATCCTTACTTACAGTTGAGAAGGATGGAACATAAATCAGATTAGGTCAAGAAGCAAGTCTTCTACCTACACCACATACACAAGGTGAAGAGAATAAAGAGGATAGTCAGATGGACAAGCCTAAAGAATTGAAAGTGACTAATGCTCCAAAGGAACAAATTACTATCCAAACTTTGGTTAACTTACCATTTTCTATAACTCCTACTAGTAGTAAAGTTCTTGAGAGGCTAAGCACTAAAGCCACACCATTGTAGATATCTAGGCCAAGTGCAAAAACATCAAGTATCTCAAAAGAGATATCTTATGGAGATGTGAGTCTTGATGAGGTGATTGAACTAACCAAGTTTGATCTAACCACAAGCACCATTGAGTAGATGAACATTTTATAGGAAGCTTTGCATAGGAAGAAACACCAAGAGTTATTGAGAAAGGAGCATAAGTAGAAGAAAGTGCTTCATGACATCAAAGATATACTACTTGATGCTTTCAATCTCCTAGCCCCTAATGAAGAGAAACCTATTCTTGAGAAATTGGTAAATATTTTTAACAAGATAAATGATGATGACCTCAACTCAAATACTAAACTTTTAGAGTGATCAGAAAAGAAGTTTCACTCAAGAGTTCTTGAACATATTTCTAGTACTATTGCATTAAGGTAGGTTGACTTAGCAACCAAAATAGAGCATGTGAAAAAGGTGCTGGAGAATATCTTTTCTTTATACACAAAGGTTTGTGATGTAAATTTATTCACACAAGAATTAAAGAGGGCTATTGATCAGCTATAAGGAGATCTATAGTCCATTTATACAACATTGAAACTATCTCCCAGTCAAAGCTAGACTCATTTTTAGAGATTATTCTCTACTCAAGGTAAGCTAGCCACATTACATTCACAAGGTCTAAACATTAGGGATACTTTGATTAGTAACCAATCCATGTTGATGCCACACATGGAAGTATTGCATAAGGAACTAGCCTTTGTTTAAAAATTGATGAAGAAAGATAATCAACTTTCAACACATGATGGCTTAGTTGACATTGCCGCCCAACTAGATATTCAATACCAATCTCTAGAGGTAGCATGCAATAACTAGGATGCAACATTAAAAATAATTAGGGAGATCCACAAATCATTTCTAGATAAACACACTATGAGTGTACCACCCATGATGTAAGTGTCAAAAAAATGGGGGATTATAAGGTTTTTACAAGTAAGGGGAACACAATTTTGATACAGAAATAGGGGATAACAACATTACAACATATTTACTCAATAGGAGTTATAAAGAATTCAACAATAGTAAGGAACACTCAACTTAGGGGGAGTTGTAAATTTTTGGAGAGGTATGATAGTTAAGTCATCAGTTGTAAACAATTTTGAAATTTCATATGACATACAAATTATCTAAGTTATGCACATAAGTTAGGTTGTATATGCATGACAAAGTGTTTTTTCCACTCATGTCAAAGGGGGAAATGGTTGATCTCATTTTAGTTTTAACAAGGTAGTGACAAAACACTTAAGTCATTGCTTAACAAAACTCTACATGTGCCGAGTGAGTAGTGTATGCTGAGCAATATACATAGTTAGTGTTGAACACTAGTATGTGTCAAGAAGATGGTATGTGTCAAGTCACTCAAAAGTCATATGTGTTGGGTGATTCATAGGCCGAGTAAAAAAGTGGATGCCGAGTCATTCAGGAACTAACTTAGAACATTAAGGGTATAGTGAATGTCGAGTATCAGAGCTTTCAAGTGCCAAGTAAAAATTTTTGGGCATAGTTATTTGTAATGGAAAAAACTCCTATATAAACCATTTTTGGGCTATCTTAAGGATTTTTTAAATATTATAGAAGATATATATGAAGGTATATTGAGAATCCCTATGTAGTGCATGCAACCAATTAGATTAAGGGATGTTCTAAGTGTCAAATGGGTGAATCATAATCATTGATTCCTACCTAACCCTAGCTCACCTAAATCTTCTTAAGGAGGGAAAATTGAAAGAGTATGAATGTGTAGATGAGAGGAGAAGGCCAAATTCTAAGTACAAAGAGAGTATTCATGGCAACTAAGGAGGTTGAGAGAGAGGAATAAATTACAAATTTAGTTAGAGATAATAGAGTAGAGTAGTTAAAGAATAGAAGAGATAAATTTGATTAGGAGGATCAAGTAGACATCAGGAAAGAGGGGACCTAATATTTAGCAGAGAGGTACTAGCCAAAGGATAAAGGATGAAACATTCTAACAGGTGAATCGGTGAAAATATCTTAACCAAGTAATCCTAGTAGTCTTGTGTAAATCCTTTAATAGGGTGCTTACTTTATTATAAGTTGAAGTCCTCTAACAAGGTACACTTTTAGTAGGGTTTTGAAATCCTTTAATATGATAAGATTTAATAGTCTTTGTAAGCCTTCAACAGGGTATACCTTTCATAGGGTAGATCATAGTTTATGATCAAACAATTGCAACCTTCATTGAATATACTTTACAACTACAACAATGAAGATTTGTGGGTGTCATCTCTACTCCAGTTTCACCTTCTCATTGGAGGGTTTCTCAATAACAAATTTATTGTGTTATGTGTTATTTGTTTCATACTATGGATCAACATGTGTAGCTAGCTATTTCATTTTACATGAAAAATTATAAGATGGATGTGTTGGGGATATTTTTATAGTTAAAGTTTTGAAGTGTTGATTCACCCCACCTCTCAGAGTTTACTTTCCCATTGTTATTTGCAATTAATATTGTTATTATTCCTTGCAAAATAATAGAAATGAAATGTACTTCTACTTCCTCTTCCTCTGGATTGTCAACCAAACTTCTTCTTCTTCTTATCTCAATACTAGGTCACCAACTTTGCACCCAATAATCCCTTGGATCACTTACTTGCATTTACCAAATACTCAGCTATTGTTTACACACTTCATACTTTACACTTCATACATGTCAATTCATACTTCACCAAAAGGAAAATAACCTTCCTTTATACCATTTCCTCAAAACAATTCCTTGATTCATCCTTGAGGTTTTTCCAATTAATTGTAATATGAACACATTAAGATAATTAATTATATTACAATTACACAATAATATTAATTCAAAATCTTTATAATTTCTCACACATACAACCTTAGAACTTGCACACTCTTTAACATCATCATTAGACTATCCTCTCATACTATCTAACCTCACATATCATGATTCTATCTTTGTTAAGAGATACAATCCATTCATCAGAAACTGCATACTGCTCTTTGTAAATCAAGCATACCTTTAACTTAATTGATGTGAACTTAACCTCATCATTATGAAACAATTTAGAACACCTCCTTAACCACACTTGACCTGAAAATCAATGATCTATTTGTACAACCTTGATCTTTATCTAATACTCTTCCAGTTTTCACAAAAATATTGCTATGTTGACATCAATGACAAACACAGTCATGAATGCAACATGTCAATCATACTAATGATTTTCCATATGCTTTGGAAATTCTTAGGATACCCGCGCCCATAGGAATACCATCAACATTCATGCTAACAATCTCCCCATTTGATATTGATGGCAAGACAGATGAAAAACATCTAAGTTCCAAGAATTCCAAAACAACTTTTTGTTGTAACTGTTGTTGTTCTCTTCTTTTCAAATCCTCTTCATAAATCAAACATGAACCTTACTAAAACACTGCTCTATTCTAAATCTCTTTCTTAGATTGGCATCATGAGTTGTTCACTAAACAACTCTCATCTTCTCCCCCATACAATGCTTCTCCCCATTGACATCAACCACTCAATCTTTTCCTTGTTCATACATAGGAGATCAATCTCTCCCCCATTAGTCAATATCTACCCAATTAGAGGATCTTCTCCCCCATACTTGGTACTTCTCTATGAAATCTCTCCCCCATAGTACTAAGGAGATTTTTTTCTTGCATACTCTCTCTCCCATTGACATCAATGATAAAGGCTTCATTATGTCAATCATCTACTCTAAGTATCCAAAGACACTATTCTAAATCAACTATCAAGAGTCCTTTATGATTAAACTCATCTCAGATGATCCCCCATATAGGAAGCAATAACATTCAGTCTAGTAAAAAAAAATAGTGTATTTTACCAGTACACTAATACAGTTTCTATATCATCTACTCAGAAGTAGGCAGGGGCATAACCCCAAGCATATGTTGCAAGTACTTAAATATATCTTTAGGAAAAGGCTTTGTAAATATATTGCCAATTTGATCTTTTGTACTTACATATTCTAATATGATTTTTTTCTTTACAACTTTCTCTCTCAAAAGATGATACTTAATAGATATATGCTTAGTCTTAGAAATCAATATAGTATTCTTTGACATACTTACTATACTTGTGTTATCACAATGTATGATAGAAGGATATAAAAATTCTAGCCCAATATCCTTCAACATCTACTTCATCCACATGATCTAATTACAAACATTTTCTACTACCACATACTCACTTTAGCTATACTTTGTGAAATACAATCTTTTTTCTTGCTCAGCCAAGAAACCAATCTTCCTCTAAGGAAAAATGCTCCACCACTAGTGTTTTTTCTACCATCCATACTGCCTACCTAGTACACATCACTATAACCACATAAAGTGAAATTAATTGATCTATCATACCATAATCCATAATCAGGTGTACCCTTTAGATATCTAAACATCCTATTTATTGTTGCATAATGAGATCCCTTAAGATCAATTTGAAGTGTTGCTACCATCCCAACTGCATTTTCTATATCTAGTCTAGTGTGAGTTAGATATTTCAAACCTCCAATCATAGATCTATACTTCTTCTGCTCAATTGTAGGTGTCTAATCTTTGCTATATAATTTGTGACCAGTTACCTTTGGTGTACCGATAGGCTCACAACTTTCCAAGCTAGATATTTTCAACAAATATTTTAAATACGTAGCTTTTCACATGAAAATGCCATCATTATTTTGCATAATCTATAAACCCAAGAAAAATTTCATCACATCAATCATGCTCATCTCAAAATAATTCTTTATCTCTTTAGCAAACCTATCACTTGCTTCATCATTACCTCCAAATATAATGTCATCAACATATATCACAATGATCAATAAACCATTCTCAATTTCCTTCAAATACAAATTACAATATGTCATACCTTTAGCAAATCCCAATGTTGCCAAATATTTTTTCAATTTCACATACTAGGTTCTAGGTGCTTGCTTTACACCATATAGTGCTTTCTTCAATATGCATACTATGTCCTTATCTTCTATCAAAGGAAATTCTTTAGGCTACTCAATGTAAGTTTCATCAAGTTCTCCATTTAGAAAGGTTGACTTGACATCCATCTGATACAATTTAAACTTCTTATTTGCTACGTAAGCCAAGAACATCCTCATTCTTCCATTCTTCCTAAAGGGGCATATGTTTCTTCATAATCTATACCTTCTTGTTGTGAATATTATTTACATACCAATTTAGATTTGTTCCTCACAAGGTAACCTTGTTTATTCATCTTGTTTCTGAACACCCATTTAGTTCCTATAACATTCTTGTCTCTAGGTCTAGGAACCAATTCCCATGTCTCATTCTTCAAAATCTAATCTAGTTCTTCCTTCATTTCTTGAATCCAATGCATGTCTCATTTGTGCTCTTATGTTCAACATGATAAATCAGACATAATTCCTCATGAACTCTATGTTGGAAATATAAGAGGAGTAACTGAGAGGGGGACTGAATTAGTTACCACTAAAATATTTCATAGATCCCTTGGATGTCAACTATAAAATTCAAACTAATAAAACTGGTGACTGCAGATACTTGGTAAACACACAAAATGTTGTAACTTGATAAGTGCAGAGTGTGAATTATTTTAGTAATTCTTAAGATGTTATTAGTAATTGCTTGCAAGCATGAAAGAAATAACATGAACACATGAGACACCATGATTAATGTGGAAACCCAATTTGGGAAAAAAAACCAATGTAACTAGTTATTATTTTTCACTCTTTTGAAGTGAGCCCTATTAGGAGCCAACCCTATTAAAGGTTAAAAAACACACTATTAAGTGTGACCCTATTAAAGGATTTATGTGAGGCCTCGCCCCGACCCTTCAAAGCCTTAGTTATTACTTTATCATTTTGATACTCACGACTCGAGATGTCAAGACATTATCAGATACTTGAACATATTATATTATTTCATGTTATATGATGTTACTTTAGGATATATTGATGTTTGTCATTTAATTTTTTATGTATGTTGATGAAATCAGTAAATGTAGGATTAACACATTGATTTCGGAATCTTTATGGTTAAGGATATAAGTAGGATGCAAGAAACCCTGATTGATGTATGTTTCAATTTATGTGAATTTATGATACGTATACGTATATATGTACATGTGATTTTTGGGACTACTGATGTGTGCAATGAGTGTGCAGATATTTAGTCGAAGAAATTGACAGAGGGAACATAACTGATCTCTATGTGCTAATTTTGGAAACCTTTTTGTTCATAATTCACGTATCGTACTGTGAGATGTATGTATGTATCTTTCTATGTTCAGTGAATGTTAATGTTCGTAACTATGTTCTTTTAGTGTCGCTTGACACTCGTAAATTGTTTGTGTTCTTTAGTGTGCTAATTAGGGTTAGTTGTGTAACCTTTGGACCTATGTTGGTTTAAGTTAGTGTCAGTTTGCTAATTGGGTTCTTAATCGAGGTTAGTCATCCCTTAATCCAGATTAGTACTTAATCAGCATTGTTAGAGTAGTTAGATGGTCCTATTTTATTCCTAGATTTTTTTTTGGCTCTAAACCTCTTTCCTAAGGCTTAAAACATGATATAATTATACCCAAAGGGTATGGGTATGGGTTAGGGGTCTTTTCCAACCCCTAAGCCCCTTTTTTTGACTTTTGAGGTCACTCAAAAAGTCTCTTTTTGCCTTTGTGCGAAAATTGACCATGGTTATCTTGAGTTACCTCACCCCATCTCCACTTAGGGTTTAACCATAGTGTAGGTTGAGTTAGGGGTTTCTAGAATTGCAAGTGGGTGGGGTAGTTATTGAGCCCTTGGGTGGTTGAGTTGGAAGCCTATTTAGAGGCCCTTCTTGGACTAGTAGAGGTTGTTAGCCAATCTCTACATTTAGAGAGGAGTTCTTGAAGATTGAAGCAAGGAGAAGGGAACTCTACTCAAACTTGTTCATTGCCATTACCTCTTTGTGAAGGTTGGAATTCTCATGTCCCTTGTTCAGATTTCATTCTTGTTTCATGCTTATGCTACCTTGTTGTTGTTTCAATGTTTGTATGTTTGTGGGTATGTTGGGAAGCTTTGAAAACCATGTTATTTTTGGATGATTTCTTTTCATGTTTATGTTTGAAATTTTGAGATTTTCTTGCATGGGAGTTTTGGTATTACTCACCCTTGGAATAGGGCAGAAGTAACCAATTTTGGAAACGGTCTATTTAGTCAGACTCCAACTAGCGTAGAGTCTCTTCTCAGGATGAGAAGAGGGAGAAAGGGTAGGGTGTTATGGGCCCCTACCTGTCAGCACAAACCTTGTATGATTATGGTATGTTGAAATGGAAGAACGGAAGTTCTTGGTTTATAGCCTCGATTGGGCATCTGTTTGGTTTTGTGCTTGACTTCTCCTGGTTGGAAGAATCCACATTTTCCTAGTATTGATTCATTGTGAATCTTATAGTGATAACCTTGTGTGAATATGCATGTTTGATTTGTTCTTGGTCATGCTTTTGGTCACCTGATCAGATTCTGTTCCATCCATGGTTCTTGAAACGTGTTGTAGAAATCGTTATGAATTCCTTGATGAAGGTCATGAAGAAAATTCAAGTAAATTGTTGAAATTTGGGATTGATATCCTTTGTAATGGTATTTCAAACTTTGTTGTAATGGCGACAAAGCCGGGTTTTCTTCCTGGTTCTTTCTCAGCTGAGCCTTTGAATCAGGTTTGCCAATAAAATTGGTGTTTGAGTAAAATTGTTTAGCTTGTGATTTAATCGTAATTTTAAATTGGATGGATGCACATCAAAATAGGATGGAAATAATGTCAAATTAACTAGGCAAATTTCAAGTTTACTTCTATGATGGAAATGAAAATTATATCATGGATGTAGATTCAGTTTGATTGAGCAAATTATTAAGTTTTTCCTTATAGGATAAATATGAAAATTCAATCATTTTTTATAAGATATAAAATATTGTATCAATGTATAAAGCTATTCAAAAAAATATATATACCTTAACAAAAAATATATACACATGGCTTTGAAATCTACTTAGAAAATTTTCAAAATAAATGTTGCAAGAGAGTAAAACTCTCTGCCTTTTGTATGAGAGATTCAAATTTATTCTTTTGGTAACAGAGAATCAAAAGATTCTATAAAAATATCTTTTTTGCTTATTGAAAAATTAAATTAAAATTAAAAAACAATATTAAAATAAGAATCAAGTAAATAAAATATCATAGTTATATTAAGTATCCTAAATATCCTATCCTTGCTACCTATAAAACTTTATAACATAATGCATTTTCCATCACCTTGGGGGACGTCAGTTTTGGAATGAATATTTAATAAGGTTTAATTAAAAGTTTGTGGTTGAAATGTCTTTAGTCATCATAGTGATGACATCACCCTATCACATCCAAAATTTCTCTAGACCATGGAAAAGTTTATAATTGTTTTTGGAGCTTGTTTTATTTTCTCCCTAGCAAGTTTGGGCGTTGGTTTTATTGGGCTTGTCATGAGTACCGCCCATGTACCTTGACCAAGGAAAATGGACTGCGTTTTGCAGACCTTGGGCTACGTGGGGCAGCCTTGAAATCTGCCCAGGCTTGTGGGGAGGGAAACCTAGGGGGATGGGTGGATTTGATAGGTGGGGAAGGACACCTAGGTTAGTTAGGATAGATGTTAGGTGTTAGTAATAGGGTTAGTATTAAATTAGTTTTTTTGATTAGTTAATTTAAGTTAGTTTAATATAATAAAGATATTAGGTTAGTTATTATTTAGTTTTTAATTGTTAGTTAGTTTAGTTTAGTTGTAGTTTTTTTTAAATTAAAGTTTTTTTTGAATATGTTATGATTTAGATAGTTGTTAGTTTTAATATAGTTTTGTAATGATATTGTAGTTAGTTAGTTTTATTATTTAGTATAGTTTTTTTTTTGTCAATGCAAATTTGGTTAGTTAAATATTAATGATCGTTTAAAATGTTCAATTGTTCGTTTTAATATATATATATATATATATATATATATATATATATATATATATATATATATATATATATATATATATATATATATATATATATATATATATATAGTTGGGTTAAGGCTTTTAATTCAATTAAATCTTAAAGATTTGTTTTGTTATTCGTTAATTAAATTTAGCTATATTTTTTGTTAATTCATTTTTGAATAGTATTTAATTAATTTAAAGATTAGATTACGTTAGATGTAGTTAGTTTAGTTTTACAATTAATTTAGTTGTTAATCAACTTAGAAAGCCATAACATAATGATTAGTGAAAAGATTAGTTAATTTTGAGATTAATATTAAATTAGTCTTCGAATCTATATATATTTTTATATAGTTTAGTTGCTATTATAGTTTAAATTTTGCGACAATCGAATTTGGTATTTGATTTGCGATTCTATTAAAATTAAAGTGGTAAGTGTATTTTAATATTAATTTGTAGGTTCTGCCATCATTTAAACAAGTGTAACGTTAGTGCTTTACTGATATGATTTTAACTAGTTTAAATGTACTATTGATTTATATTTAGTTAGTTTTTATTTCATTAAATTTTAATTTAGTAAGATTTTGATGGTTTATTAATATGTTAAAATAGTTGTAAAGTTTAAAGTTAATAAATTTGATATACATATGTTCAGTTTTAATTCTAGTTAAGTTGTTTTTTTTTAAAGTGACTTTTAATATCGATTAATTTGTAAATTTATAATTGTCTAAGAGTTTTATAGTTGATTTTGATTAATCTAAACTCGAATACATTTACATTGTCATTTAAATAATTGTTTCTTATTGTTGAAATTAATGTAAGGACTTAAGTTTATCGATATCAATCTTTTAACAAAAGTTTCAAATCTTAATAATGTAATCATCCTCATGTTTATAATCTTAAGACGTAATGTTGAGTACCGGTACTAAAACTATTATCTATCATTTCAACTTAGAGCATGTTTAATTATTAATTATTATAAAAAAAATTTTTTGTGTGTTTTTGCCCTCGTAGTTTGGGCATGACAATTTAATCACCCTATTAGGAGTGGCCTTGCAAAATGTCTTGAAACAATTCAAAGGAATTGCCACCTTGTCAGAGGATTTACAAATGGCTGTTAAACCAACTTTGTTAAGAGATTTTAGATCACTCCTACAATGATTAGAGAATAATAATGAAATTACCTGATTGTGATGCAACTAAATTGCTGATTATAGATCTCTTCTTTGGTTCATACTTGATCCCTCCTCATTGAATAATACTTTTCTACACCACAAGCATATCTCTTTATCCTTCAAGTTCACTTCTTTTTCTTATCTCTTACAACTTATTCAACTTGCACACACCAAACACTTGAAACCACAACTTGACCTTCTACTTATACATTTTATATTGTCAAGTTAGCTCAAATACAAATTAGAATAACCAATATTCATCACCTCAATCGGCTAGAATCAATAGGTAAATTAATTAAGCTTTATATGCCAAAACAAGAAAATCCTTTGGTAGCTGACCCAACTCAGTAGAAACTGATTTTGAAGTAATTCTCTATATTAACCAATAGAAGCTTGGTTAACACTATGAAGTTACAAAATTCCTTTGGTAATTGAGTGAACTTGGTTAGCACTGACTATATTCAACTTTCCCTTCATTAACTGAGTGAGCTCAGTTAACACTCTTTTCTACTTAACTTCCTTTGACACCCAAGTGAGCTCAATAGAAATTGCCTTCTATACAAAGTAAACTCAAGAATGCATGGTAGACTAGGAAAAATATCTTCATTGACCAAGTGAGCTTGACATGCACTATCTGTCAATTGATATGACATTTTTGTAACATCAAGGACAATACACAATTAATCAACTATATCCAACAATCTCCCTCTTTGGCATTGATGACAACACAACATGTCATAGCACAATGAAAATTTGAGAACAAGACTCCCTCTGTCAGAATGTTTCTCTCTCTGTGAATGAGTTTCTTAACTTCTCCTTCTACAAAATTTCATACAGATATGATAGTAGACTTCTCCCTCTTTGACAACACATGCCAAAAAAAATTCTAATTAGTATCAATGTACCTTGAGTATAGATTCATCTGCAATATGTCCTTGTAAATACTACATCAACTGATTGATTTTCAACTTGGTTTATGTTGATGCATCACTAAACTTTAATTAATGAGCTTCAGATAGGGAAATAACCCCTAGCTTACTTCTTAGATACAAAAATGCATCTTTAGGTAATGGCTTTGTGAATATATTTGCAATTTGTTCTTTTGTATGCACATATTCCAATATGATTTCTTTGTCTTGTACTAATTCTCTTACAAAGCAATATTTGATAGTAATGTTCTTTGTTTTGGAATGCATCACTAGATTCTTTGATATGTTCATTGCATTGGTGTTATCTCAATACATCACTATTGGCTCTTTGATTTCAACCTTTATTCCATCCAACAACTATTTGAACCAAACAATGTTAGAGCAATTCACTGCTACTATTACATATTCTACTTCTACTGTAGATTGAGATGTGTAGTTTTGCCTCTTTCTTCTCCAAGATATGAACCTTTTACCAAGTAAGAATGCTCCACCACTAGTGCTTTTTCTATCATCAAGATTTCCTACCCAATTAGCATTAGTAAATGCTTTTAGGTCAAGGTTGCCTCCAGGTTTGTACCATAAGCCATAGTCTTTAGTACCTTTCAAATATCTTAAGATTCTTTTTATTGCCATCATGTGGTTTTCTATGGGTTTAGCTAAGAATCTTGCCACTATCCCAACTACTAAGGCAATGTCAGGCCTTGTATGTACCACATACTATAGTTTCCCAATCATTAATCTGTATAAAGTCTAATCTACTTCTTTGGAGCCATCATCTTTTGTAAGCTTAAGTCCAGTATACATGGGGGTTCCAACTGGTTTGGAATCTTCCATTCCAAATTTATTGAGTATCTCTTTGATATACTTAGATTGAGTGATATAGATACCATTTCTGTTCTACTGTATTTGCAATCCAACAAATAATTTTATTTCTCCAAACATGGACATCTAAAATTCCTTGTTCATTGTTCTACAAATGCTTCACATAAATCATCATTTTCTATGAATAGAGTATCATCCACAAATATTTTTGCCAACACAATCTTCTTATCTTGTCCTTCCTTGATGTATAGGTAGCTGTTATCATTTGTTCTTTGAAAACTAATCTGTATCAAGTAGTTATGTAGTCTTTCATACTAGGCTCGAGGAGATTTTTTTAGACCATATAGGACTCTGTGTAATTTGCAGACCATGTCCCTTTTGTCTGGATCAACAAAAACTTCTAATTGTTCAATGTATAATTCCTCATCAAGATTCCATTTAAGAATGTATATTTAACATCCAATTGATATAATTTGAATCCTTTGTGAGCTGCATAAGCAAGTAAAATCCTAACACCTTCTAATCTTGCAATAGGGGCAAAAGTTTTGCCATAATCAATACCTTCTTCTTCAAGGACAACACACAATTAATCAACTGTATCTAACACTCTATTTTTTTCATTATTCCTTTATCTTTACTTCCAATAATTTGCTCTATGGGGTGATTCTTTTCCAAATTCATGTTAAGTGTAGGAGTTTCTATCTCAACTCTTATTTATTATCTTGGTTTATTTTTATGTTCTCCTCTTTTCTCAATAATTTCTACATCATTCTACAAGTCATTGTTAGTCTCAAATAAAACTTCTACATTTTCATGGTTAGCCTTTGGATCAAAAATAGTCACTAAAGATATCTCTTCTTTTATTTCCTCTTTCTTGAAAAGTTCAAGCTCATTATCTTAATCATCACTATGTTTCAAGAATCTTTCCATACTTTCTTTAAATTATTCATTATCAATCAGACAATAAATTCTTTCTAGTTTTTCTTAATCTCTTAGGGTTCCTGGATGAAAAATGACCAAATACTTTACATGTCCAACAAACAAAATTTCATGCCTTTTGACTCTCTTCTTATAAGTAAATGAATACCTTCTTTTATCTTCTTGTCTTCTTTGGATCTAAAATTTTCTTTACTTATGCTTCTACTCTTTTATGTGCAATAAAAAGATTCTGGATCTAGAAACTCAATGCTCTATTTTGTACACAATTCTGATATCTCACTAGGAAGCTCCATCTCCTAAATATAAAAATAACCTCCATCTAACTTAGGAATATCTTGTCTTAAATTACTCACTATTGATCTCCCAAAGCTGTTAATATTTTTCTTCAAGGACCTAATAATCTAATACCAATTGTTAGAAAGTAAAGTCCAATGATATAACTGAGAGGAGGGGAGGGGGTGAATCAGTTATATAACTATTATAAAAAATTGTCAACCTTATTAATCATTAACCATATGAGTAATATAATCATAAACCATAACAAGATACTCATACACAATGATACTAAATATGATAACTAGGGAAACCCTTGATTGGAGAGAAAACCTCGGTGTGGATGGTACCCACAAAATGATGAACTAATATAAATGTTCCTTGTTAGAGGATAGACCTTGTTAATAGCTAATGAAATAAATTTAGTACATATTAGGCCCTTTTAGGAGACTTTGAATGCCTTTTAGGAGATTCCAACCTTAATAGGAGTTGTGGAAGGTAGATGGACCCATTGTCCAAATAGCTTTAGGGGAATGATCACTGTACTCACTATCCAACTAATCTCTGTATTATTCCTTGCAGAATAATAGAAATGAACCATAATTATACTTTATCTTCCTCTATCTTATCAACCAAAATTATTCTTCTTCTAATCTCGATACTAGATCACCAAATTTGCATCCAATAATCACTTGGATCACTTACTTACATTTACCAAATATTCTTCTCTTGTTAGCACACTTCACACTTCACCAAAAGAAAAATAGCCTTCATTATACCATGTCATCAAAACCATTCCTTGAGTTAGTCTTGAGGCTTTCCCAATTAATTATAATAGGACTACATTAAGATAATTAATTATATTACAATTACACAACATTCTTAGCTCACAGTTTTTACAATTTCTCACACATGCAATCTCAAACCTTGTGCACTCTCTGACATCATCAAGGCTATCTTTTGTCACTATCTAACCTCACATATCATGATTATATCTTTGTTAGGAGATACAATCTATTCATCAAAATCTTCTTTTTAGATACTCTATCTATATACTGCTCTCTATAAATCAAGTAAATCTTCTGAATATCTTTGGCTTACTTGATGCACACTTAACCTCATCATTAGGAAATAGTGTAGAGAACTTCCTTAATTGCACTTGACCCAATCATCAATTCTCTATCTATATGACATTGATCTCTATCTACTAGTCTACCATTCTTCATAGAAATATTGCTATGTTGATATGAATGACAAACACAATCATGAATGCATCATGTAAATCATACTAACAATTTCCTACACACTCTTCCAATTTTTACGATACTCCCCTAACAAAATACCATCAACATTCATGATTATAGTATATTGTACATGCAAGGTACAAGGATAACTAAAAGGTTTTATAAGTTTGATGTTTAAATTTATAATGACCTTTGATATTGTTTTTAGAGGGGGAGAAGTGAGAAAAAAAGAGAGGGAGAAGTGAGAAAAAAAGAGAGGGAGAAGATTACAAAGTGGCAGAATATCAGTAAACACTAAAAACAAGGATAAATATATCCAAAGGGGGAGAATAATGTATGAAGTGGAGATATATTGCAAAATATTTTTGTTATTGTTGAAGATAAAAATCAAGTACATTTGATAAAGGAATCTTTTATAGAGAACCAGTTGAAGACAAAGAGCTAAAAATTTGTATTATTGATAACCCATATATTTGATTATCTTGTGAAATATTTTGTCATGTAAAATCATATGTTATGTGTTTTCATCAATGCCAAAGTGGGTGATTGTTAGCCCCAACTAATAATAATAGATAATGTTATGAATGTATGTGAAAGATTCATGTTAGTTGTTATACAATCATTCATGTCAAACTCTTAGTTGGCTAGACATTATGCTAACTTAGTAGAGTACCATATCATTTGATTGATGAAGAGGATTTGAAGAAATTTTGATTAAGACATAATTGATAAGTATGGTATTCAATGGATACTTGAATGAGTTGGATAGTGATAAGGTAATATTGGTTTTATTATTTCACAATCATATATTGTTGCAATGTATTGAAGAACACAATCTTAACCATACAACAAGGTTAATTAAGGGAGATTTTATTCACAGAGTGACTACAATGTTACCTGAGTGATTGACAAAGTAAAGGGGAAATTTAGTATTGCTTGAGTGAGTCTATTATTAACCAAGTTCTATGTTACCCAAGTGGATTCTATGTTTAACGAGTAAAAAATAGAAGAACAAGTTTGGAGAATTAGAATTTAAGGCTAACTTGTGATGGAAATTTGGAAGTATTGAGATGGTCTAAAGCAACGAGTCAAAGTTTGTTACAAGATCAATGACTAGGAAAATTGAATAAAGATTTGATGATGGAGATTGAAGAAAGATAAGGATGAGCACAAAGTTCTATACAAAGTTCTATTTTCTATGTTGTTAAGTAGATTAAATTTAAGATCGATGATTTTAATTAAGGAACAATAGATGGAAGAATTTGGAAGCTTGGAAATGGCCATTTAAGGAGGAGATAAAGAAAATTTTAGGTTGTTGGTTGGTAGTTGATGTTTCTAATCATGTTGTTGTGAATGAGAACTATTAAAGAAGGTGAAAGAAAATTGTTGAATCGAGAGAACTGAGAAGAGTTGAGGAGGAAGAAGAAAGGAGTGAGTCATCTAGTCAAGAGAACATAGGTAAGAATATTAGAAGTGATATATTAGATAGAGAAAAGAACATAATAGAGATTTGAACAAGAAAAGGTAGTTTCTATACTTAACATATCATTTCTACTATTACCTTCTAATCATTGCAGCATAAAATTTCAAAATTTGAGTGGACCTAACAAGTCTATGAAATCCTATATGGTAATATTGATTAGTGGTGTTTGTAAGGCCTTTAGAGTAGGCCACTCGTTAGACAAGATCAAGGAGTGATAAGTTCTAGATGATATTTTAGTGAAATCCTCTAACAAGATCACATTAACAATGTGTATGTAACCTTTAACAAGGTTAGCTCTTAAAAGAGCTCACTCCAAAAGAGTGAATATTTTTGGGTTTCTAGTCCCCGGTGTTTTTTCCCTTTATAGGGTTTCCACTTTAAAATCATGGTGTCAAATGTATGAATGTTATTTTTGTTGCAACTCATTTTACATATTTTAATTTTTACTACAACTTGATAATAACTAAGTATCTACAAGGTTATAACATAGTTATTTTATTGACACTCGCTAATGCAAAGTATAGTGAATGAATAACTCTAGAGTAATGTGATTGAAAGAGTTAAATGATTAGTTGAATGTTTACACTGAGTGATTATTGATAATTTTTATGATGTCATATTGGTACTAAAAATGGTTAAAGGGACTATGGGATAACTAGACATAATTGATTCACCTCCCAATTCAATTATCTAATAAAATTGTGGGTTTTGTCTGTTGGGCAATTTCAAGCCTAGATCTAATGATTTCCATTCATTCCATTCAAAACAACAAGCATAAAATAGACTTTAAAGGTGTGTTCTTTACCCTGTATGTTCTTTCAACATATTTTCTCCAGCTTGTTAAATTCATCTAAGGTTTTCAAGGACTTGGACTCCTTTCTTATATTCCTCGTAGACCTAGTTTGCATTAGTGCTCCTTACTTATCTGGTTAGCACCAATCTCTCTAGACCTAGCTCTCTAGAATTGGGATTGAAATGACATTTTTTCTTGACTTCCCTGCCTATATGCATACACGTATGTAGGTTATGTGATCATATGATTTTATCCTTTACTCACATTTCCAACCCTACATTTATTGGTGACCCAACTAGCGATATTTCCACTTTTCATTTGGTGTCAGATTTGAAAGTTAGATCTTTGAATTTTCTTCTACTGCCTTGCGATATATCTTTTCATTATTTATATCTTTCTTTACATTATAGCTGATTTTAATTCATAATGTAAGGTTAGATATCCTTGTGTCTTCTTTCCTTATTTGGTGTATGAGTTTTACCTACTTATAACATTCTCGTTAGGAGAATTCATAGGCTAATGGGTTTGTTTGATTTTGGTTTGTCTTCTCCTCACCTTGGAAACCTTTGTGACCTTATGGTTTCTCAAGATCCTAATCACACTATGGAGCATGAATCTTCCCACTCATCTCATGATGAGGATGATTCTTTTAGGGTTCATTCAGAACAAGTTCATAAACTTTCTACTAAGATTGACAAACTGCATGATTGAATTTTACAAATAAAACATAATACTATGACTATTGCTTCTTATGATGATCTCAATTAAGTAATTTTTAGTAATGAACATGGTGTTAACCTTTTTCATTTCTTACTCACCTTGTCCATACTCATGTTAAGCCTTTGAGTCAAGTTGCTTTTGAAGTGGGGATGGCTCTGCCTCTTTCCACCCTTGAGCCTATTTTGCCCATTTTCATACATATTTCTAGCAATTATAGTTATGTTTCTTCTACTGTGACTACTTGTGTTCAAGTGTTTAATCCTCTTAGTAGCCTTCCTATACATTCTTTTCCTGTGAGTGTTCCACCTTTTTCATTGTCGACTTCACAACCTTTATATAATGGTGTTCCTTTCACTTATCCTATTGTGGTTCCTAGTGTTCCACTCATAGTTCCTCCTATTCTAGCTAATTTGTACACCTTTCCTAGGTTATTGATTATTCCTATGCCACTTGTTTCTTCTAATGATTTAACTATTCTTAGTCTTTCTCAAACTATGTATTCTTTACAACAACTACTTACTTCTTTCATACAATCAAAGTTTAATGTTCATACATGTGATATGGGCAGTCCTTTTTCTTTTGACATTATCTTTACCACCACTCCCCAAAAATTTAACATGCCTTGACTTAACACTTATAATGGTAAAGGTGATTCTATTACACATCTTAAGACCTTCCACGTTCTATGTAGTGACTATGCTAATGACCACACGATTTTAGCTAAATTATTTTCTCACACTTATGGTGACAAATATTTGCAATGATATTTCTTTTTTCCACCTTATTCTATTAATACATTTCATAAAATTTATAATGTCTTTATACAATAGTTTCAAAACAATATTGATCCTTGTATTTCTTTGCTTGATTTGATGCATGATAAAAAAAAGGTCCTAAGGAGAAAGTGACTAATTTTATTGGTATATTTAAGAATTTTCATGATCATATTTCTTATAATGTGCCTAAAATTGATATTGAACATATGTTTATTTTAAATTTACAAAAATAAATTAGAGGTTAGATTTTTCTTACTGATTTTACTTAATTTTCACAACTCTGTGCAACACTTCATCATTATCAATTACAAGTGAGTTAGTTTGAGATCACCATTCCAATGGCTCATGTACTTGTTGATAAATTTATGTTGCACCTAATCCTAACAAATTTTAGAAACCTAACAACTATATCAATTTCGGTGAGATGGATCATCTACCATATAGACACCTATGCATTTCGGTGAGCTGGCTACCTATGCATTTTGGTGAGATGGATCATCTACCATATAGACACGCTTGGTTCGTGCCTTCTTCTTCCATGGAGGTTCTTCAGATCAGTAATTTCAGTTTTCTTTCTGATGGCAGATTTTGCGGCTTCTTCATGCTTCAGTGATGCTTCTTCATGATCAATCCTTGTTCCTATTTTATGGGACATTTCCCTAGTTGAAGGCTTCTTCATTTCTTCACTAGGTTTTTACCTCTTTTTGGGGGAAGGTTTTTCCCACGTGGTTTTCTCTCTTTCCCCATTTATAGAGGTTGCATTTAGTTGCATTGTACTTGGGTACCTAAAATGGCCTCGTTGCCAGGACCCAATTTGCATTTTTTCCTTTGTCTTGTAAGCTTAAGGCATTTTCCTAAGTTGCACTTGAGGGGGGGTGTTAGAGTAAATAATTAATTTACTAATTATTTATTCTATTTACTTAAGCTTACTTAGGGAAATGCATTTGTTTATTAGTTGAAGTCTAGGAGTTTTTTATAAGTTGTTGACAATACAAGAGTTTGTTCTCTCTTAAGTCATACTTATCCTCTCACATTGTTCGAGGGCTTTCCACTTCATGTGGATGTATGCTTAGTTGTCACACTTATCTCCTAGTGTCTTCTAGATTGTTCTGAAAGATTCCTGGAGCTCTTTATATTTGAGCTCCCTCATTGTATTTCACATCTCATATTGCATATTGTAAATAATTTTTCTCTTGTGTTGCAATATCATTTTTCTCTCTCATGTCCATTTAGGGTTTTTCCCTTGCTCCACGCTCTTCCTTCTTTGCCTTCTCTTTGATAGGTTTTTGCATGCAGGTGATCTTGGGCATCTTCGGAGTTGGATTTCATCAACTCCAACAATAGGCCCTCCTTAAATAGATGATTGGGTGAACCTTCTAGATCTAAATTGATGATCTAGAACCAATCCTTTTTCTATTTATTCCTTGCATTTTTATGATTGGAGGATTCCCTTACCTAGGGAGTAATGATATTCCTTTGAATGCATAATCACCCACTTGATTACCTTCTCAATCTTCAAAAAAATTCTTATATCTTGATAAAAATGGTTAACATAGGATTCAATTTCATTCCAAACAAAAAATTTAAACTATGCTACTCAACATTTATATCACACTAATGCTTGGCACAAACTATTTCATCATTGAATTGAATAAATTGGTGTCCGTATCACTTGGAATCCACTAATATCTCTTAATTACTTGGAAAACATTTTTGTCTTTGATAATCTCAACAATTTTTGGATTACTTGGTGACCATTAGCTCGCTCGAAAACAACTACTGCTCAGCATATGACTTGGAATATTTACAAGTCTTCACTCCTTGACTTGGCCTATATAGGATGAATCGGTCACAATGATGACTAAATAATACTAAGTTTTGAATGACTAAGTTTTTGACACTAATAGACAACATGGCTTAGGGATTATCACCTTCTTCTTTTCCTCCTAAAGTGATTTTTTCTTATAATACCTTATGAAGAGAAAATGATAATATTGTTAATGTTGTGTAACATGTAGTTGTGGAATTTATAGTTCTACCTCCACCTCGACCTAAGGAAGACATTATCTCTACATCTAATGTTGAACCTAAATCCAATTATAAGTGTTCTAGATCCCTTACTATCTCATTCACTGATGTTGATAAGTTCAAAGATCCTAATGGTCCTCCCTATATTACTACTTAGGTTTCTAAGTATCCTTCTTATGGGTGTCTTGTTGATCCTACTTATCTCATTAACATTATTACTAAGGAAAATTTATATGCTAAGAGAAAATATTGTAATTTCTATGACTCAACTAATACCTAGATTTATACTTGCAATGGTTTCTAATATCCTCTCCAAGGTTCCATTTCTTTTCCTATTGAGCTATGTGGTAAAGTGGCGAATGGTAACTTTGTTGTCATTCCTATTTACGACTAGTTCTAAGTGAAGCCTAGTTTACCTTGGTTGACTACCAAGAAAACAATTGGTTCCCCTATTCATCAATGCATTAAATTTCATTATGATGGTGAGATTAAGATGTACATCATAGTATGTATCATCCCTCTAGACATTGACATTGTGTTATTTTAGATTTATTTTGGCCTTTGATTCCTATTCTATTGAGATAATGGGTGTTGCACACATTGCATAATATTGTTATATTGTATTATTTTATTTTATTATGTAATTTTTCACCTAGGACCACCTAGATGGACATGAAACATGTAAAGATTCCCATGGGATATACTTAATGAGTTGTATTGTAACATTGTGATAATATTTCATGTAATTATTTAATATTGGGGAAAATAATTAAATTTTCCATATTAAATGTGGGGTCAGTGGGTTAGGTAGCACATGGTATATGTAATACCACTTGGTGGTTTTGTGGAACTTGCTACTATATAAGTAGCCATAAGGGTAGTTGTAGAGATGAGAAGACACAATGAAAAAAAATGAAAAGAGTCGAGTGAGACAAGGCTTAACAAGTTAGCCAAGGGAGAATTTGTGAAGGTTGGAAGCATGACATGGGATGTGTGGATTCATGCTTGTTCACATGGATTTCTTGGTAGTGGCTATGGCTTTGAAGGCTTCCATGGTTGTATTACAATGGTGTTTTTGTTAAATAATACATGGCAATGGATGCTTTTGGAGGCTGGATTTTTTTCCCTTAATGAGGGTTTCCTAGGATATATACCATGTCATAATTTGTGTGGGTATGTTTCCTATTCTTTTGCATGTGGATTTCAATAATATATTTATTTCAAATCTATTATGGGTTATGTGGAAATAGTTATATTCTTTGTTACAAGTTTCCTTACAACTCCTACTCATTCAAATTATATTTTCCACACTTATCAAGCTCATAAATGTTAAAATATTTCCAATTGAAGTATTCCTAGGGATATTTATGGTGTCTTTTATATACACCTTTTGATCCTATTTATTTTGATTCTTCTATTTCTAATAGTCAAACACCTCTTGCATCTGTTTCTCTTTCTAGTGTGGTTCCTTCTTCTACTATGGATCCTTCTCTTGGTGTGGTTTCTCTACCTAGTGCATGTCCTCCTCCAATATCTTAGCCTCTTGTTGATCCTCCTATTGTATCATCAAAAGATAATGAATGTATGGTTGTGGATGTTCCTTCATCCTCTCACAAAGTCTCTAATAAAAATAATCATAACCAACATGCTCATGAATGTCAAAGAACCATCAAGCTCGTATGTATACTTGTCATCAGCCCATGTCTATTGAGGAAGTTAATCATGAAATGCATATTCCTATGTTGGATCATATTGCTATTAATTTAGATGAAGAATAAAATTTAGATGATGATGAGCATGATATTATTGATCTTGATGTTGATTTACCTAACATGCTTTTTATGTAGCTTACACTTGCATCTACACGTGAGCATAGTGACTCTCTTGAGAGTCCTTCTTTGGATTTAGCTATTATTCCTAATATGTTGGATATATACCCTCTTTCAAGTTATCCATGCTCTCTTATTATTGCTGACCAAGATAGGGGAGAAAGGAAACATGCTTGAAGTGAGTGCTCTTGCATAGTATCATTTTGTGTGTTTTCTTATTGTTATGTGCACCCCCATATTGTGTTTATTTAATGTCTATTTAGATTTATTTAAATGACCCTTATTTCTCTATTGGAACAAGGTGATAAAGAAATCAAAGCATTGTATCATTTTTCTATTTTTATCTTACCTCTTCTATCTATTGATATAGGTTATGTTGTACATGTGCTATTGTTCATAATTGCATCCTTGTATTGTGTACTTGGATCTTTGACTCATAACTCGTGTGTCTTTCCTCCATTGTGTTTTAGTTCTACTTCCTTTTTAGGATGATGACATTTCATACTTGATATAATAGTAACATATTATCATATGATCATATTAACCCCAAAGTTAGCAGATTCCTTTATGTTCTCTTGCATGTAATGTCCTCATTTCCCTTGATTTGTCTTCTCCTATGGGAATCTCATTGTGGAAACATCTTTTAATGATTTTACATATACTCCATTAAATCCATTCCTCTTGTTAAAGTGTTAGCAATCACTTTAATTTGGGGACATACATTTTTCTCATTTTTATATTCTAGTATGGGGTAGTGAATACAGATTTTGAATATAGCTTAGGGTGTTTTATCCCTGGATGTTTAGTATGATTCCTAAGTTATTCTCAAATATATGCATTACAAACTTATCCTCTTTTTTAATGTACACATCTTATTAATCCCTTTATGGATTATGTACTATAATCCTAAAGATGGATTCTCCATGCACACATTCAACATAGGAAGTGAGCATCCTTGACATTGGGTCCCTCTTTAGTTACATACACATATGCTAAATCTCATCTATGAGTAAAGTTGTCACCAAAGTTTGCACCATTCCCTGAGGAACTACTTCTAAGGCAACCTTTTGAAACATGGAAAAAAATCTCCAAGTTGTGGGATTTGAACAATGAGATTGAGTCTCTAAAGAAGGTCAACTTCCTTACTATCAAGGTGCACCTAACTACTCTTGAGAGGAAAAGAGAGAAGGAGATGTGTGAAAATAAAACTACTTAATCTAATCTAAAGGAGTGATACACCAAAATAGTTTTTCTGGTTTTATCTCTACCTAACAATGCACTACTCATTAATATAATCATAAGATACATTGATTCAACCTTTGCATGAACTAAATAATCACATGCAGATTGAGAACCAAATGAAATGCTACAAGGAAGGAACTTCACTCTATAACTTCCAAGAAGAAAAAGTAGATACTATCATATAGATTGAAGGATAAAAATAGAAACACCAAAAGAGGCAAGAAAGTTTTGTACTAATATTGATGGGGGAATGAGGAACAATAGATAATTACATTTGTTCATAGACAAAAGGAAATTATAGTAACAGAGCATAAAAATGCAATACTATAGAATAAAAGAAAAAATGTTCGGCCCTTGGAAGAGTTACAAAACTTACTTTTATAGTTCAAGCATAATTGAGATAGCTTCTTTCCTAAGGCATAACTCAACTACTACCATTAAAGTTACAGAGAACAATAAAAGAATATTAGAACTAAATTTGATCTTGAAATCAATCTATTGTAATGAAGTGATAGGAAGGGAAAAACTAATGCACCCATCCATAAGAATCAAATCCCATGAGATTTGATCATTACAATCATTAATGAGGCATGGAGATGCATAAGTGTCATGCAAACAAGTCCAAATAATATTGTTCAACATTAAAGAATAATACTTGTAATGTGTCATGGCCACAACAAATAAATTTGTACTGCTATCAAAATATGTAGGATGGGATAACATGCAATGTTAAACTACCACAAAAATCATAGAGTTGACTTGCATTGAATAAATATGACTTGCCCCCAAAAGGATGAGTCATTGATGTAGGTCTTTAGTTGAATATAGATGAGCGAGATGCTGCAAAACTCTCCTAGATAGATGAATAAAACCAAACTATAGATGCATATCTTCTTCAAAAGAATGGATGACCCAAATGCATCCATAAAATATCCAAAGATATGTAGCCCAATATAAGAAAGATTTGCTACATGACAAGAAATTATTGGTCAACACATTTCCCAAATGTATGGTTGAAGATACTGTGGTAATTTCAAGATTTTGAGGAAGCAAAAAAGGTAAGCATTTCAAAATAGTAAACTTTTCTATTTTAGAAAGAGCATAAAAGTCATTCTCCAAAATGAAAAAAATGTGTGTTAATTCACAACTTGACAGATGAAGGAAAATGAGCTAACTTGGTCAAAAAAAAAATTGAACCAACTTGTTCAATGAAGGAACTGAGCCAACTCAACTCATGAAGAGATTTAGTTAACATGAGATGTTAACCCAACCAAAAAGCATGTTAACCCACATCAAAGAATCCAACCCATTGAAGATCTCTTAGATCGATTATCAATGATGAGTTGAATGGGGGGTAAAAATGGCCAAAATTCTTGGTGACTTAGAGGGGATGCTTGTATGCTAAGCATAGATTAGTGGCCTTAAGAAATCCATTGGGCATGGACTCACTACTAAGAATTGACATGTTATCCCACCTGTAGCTTCACAAAATTCTACAACCAACAAAAAATAAATAAAAACTCCTGGGAGCTCTGGAAAGCTCAGAAAACATTGCAAACTATGCTCTTGCACTTCTTGGAAATTAGAAAACTCCTTCTCTACTATGTACAAGTATTTGCAATGAAAAAAATTAAACAAATCCATTGATTAGCTTGTTCAAATAGTTGCCCTTTCTTGCCAGTTAATTTCTCCTTCCATGCATGAGGATAGCTGAAAATGATAGCAAGCACAACAAATAGGCTACTACATGGAATACCTTCTTTGTAATGCTTAAAATAATGAATCTTTTCAACACTAGGGTATTATCTTGTGGAGCAAAACATGCTTGCTCTTCATTATATAATTCTCCCTCATGCTCAACTGTAAGCATGAACTGGGGCAACTTGTTAATTTATTGTAGAGCTAGATACCTTATGGGGTATCCTCTTGATGGTTTTAGGTCAAAGCAATTAGCCTTGACCTTGTCATTATGCTTTGCAATAATGGTATCCCAATGGTTTGGAAGTGGCACCTCCTCTTCTTGTGAAGAGTTAATCTTCACATCTTGTTCATGTTTCTCATGAACCACTTCCTTAGGAGGTACTAATATGGTGTGACTCTCCTCCTATTGCTACTGAAGAACATATTCTTCATATATAGGAGATAATGACTCAACATATATGGAAGAGTAGATAGCATCAAACTCATCCAAGAGATCATCCTAATCATCAATTTCCTCCATTGTAGCTGCAACAACATGCATAGGTTGAGAGGCAACCTCATGCATATCAACATCTTCCTCCTAAAGGATAGAGCTATTCTTTGGATTCTCTTCTCCATCCTCCACATCAAGAAGGATTATCTACTACAAAAATTGATCTTCTTCCTTCTCTAGCAATAGATCCTTATTCACTTGTAAAGGCTCAAAAGCCATGATTCGTTCCTCAAAGAAAGGAACAACCTTTTCTTCTTCTTCTTCCTCAATAAAAGAGGGAAGCTCTTTACATAAGATGATTAAATCCTCTTCCTACTTCTCAAATGCTACCTCTTTTCTCTCCTCAACAAGTTGTAACTTCTCCCATGGTAGTTTTGTGGACTTATTTTCACTCTCCCAAAACTCCTTATTTGGGCCATGAGGAGTCCATACAATCAGTCCACCTTCAAAGAGTGAAATGATGATAGGTGTGGAAGGCTCATGACCCAACCCATTTTCTCACACAGGGAGTGGAGGGGTTATAATAGTAGGATATTGTAATGGAGTGGGCTTCTTGAAGCTTGGGATGACATATTTTGGAGAAGGGGTTGCCTCTACTTCCTTGGTCTAAAAATGAGCTAATTGGAGTCTCATTTCCTCCTCTCTTACTGCAACAACTTGCCTTCCAATACTCTCCTCAAAATGTCTCTATCTCTCCCTCTCTTCCTCTTCTTTTTGGAGATAGGATTGGTATGCCATCTCCTCCTATCATTTATCTATCTCTTGTTGCCTCTTAATCTCATCAAGTTGCCTATCACAGGCCAGCAATAACTCATCTCATTTATGTAACCTCTAGTCTATTCCCATACTCCTCTCCTAGAATTTTTAGTTAATCTTCCTTTGGAACTCCAACATCATATATTCAAGATTTTTATATGGGGATGTTGGGGCTAGTGGAGCAGAGGTAGGAGAGTAAAATTCTAAGCATACTGACTATAACTAGCTTGGGGTTGAGATTGAAATTAATAATATGAGTGCTAAGGAATAGTATTATCATGATATGGGGGGGCAATAGTATCTATTTCTATGAAATGGGTCCATGGTTATAGATTCATAAAAGGATAAAAAATCACAAAAAGATCAAGAATAATCTTTACATACAATCATTGTTTCTATTTGAAACTAATAGATGTACACTATAGTCTCCATGATGTTTGGTTGAATGCCTCCAAAGGCTGATTACATTGAGAAAAAACACCCAATTTCTCAATGGATAAAGATTGTAATGGCTACCAACGGACTTATGTAGCTAAATCTTCTTGTCCCACCAAGCATGCCAAAAATTGTTGTCACAAAAGTTTGCACCCTTGAATGAGGAACTAATTCTTAGGAAACCTTGTAAAACATGGAAATAATATCCAAGTTGTGGGACTTGAACAATGATATTGAGTCGCTAGAGAAGGCTGAATTCCTTACTATCAGGGTGCACCTAACTACTCTTCAGAGGAAAAGGGAGAAGGAGATGCATGCAAATCAAACTACCTAATCTAATCTAAAGGGGTAATACATCAAAATAGTTTGTTCAGTCTTATCTCTACCTAACAATGTACTACTCATCAATATAATCTCAAGATACACTAATTCAACCTTTGCATTAACTCAACAATCATATGCAGATCAAGAACCAAATGAAATACTACAAGGAAGGAACTTCGCTCTATAACATCTAAGAAAAAAAAGTAGATACTATCATGTAGATTGAAGAATGAAAATAGAAACACCAACAGAGGAAATAAAGTTTTGCACTATTATTGATGGGAAAATGAGGTACAATAGTGAATTAAATTCATTCATAGACAAAAGGAAATTACAATAATAGAGCATAGAATGTAATACTATAGAATTAGAGAAAAAATGACCGATCCTTGGAAGAGTCACAAAACTTTCTTTTATAGTTCAAGCATAACTAAGATAGCTTTTGCCCTAAGGCATAACTAAACTACTACCATTACAGTTGTAGAGAGCAATAAAAGAATACCATAACTAAATCTAATCTTGAAATCAATATATTGTAATGAAGTGATAGAAAGGGAAAAAAAATGCACCTAGTTGTAAGAAATAAAATCCCATGATATTTGTGTTGGAATATTCAAATGTGGAAAGAGTACTTATGAGAGGGGGGGGTGAATCAGAAGTACTAAAATTTGTCCTATAAAACTTTTATGTGGAAATAAATTGCATGCATGGAAATACATTAAGTAAACATGAAACTAACACATGCATCAATAACACATAACACCTGAAATTGGTAACCCAGAAACCCTCCAGGAATAAGAAGGTAAAACTGGGGTGGGGATGATACCCACAAAAATTACTGCAGCAATATTGTTTAACCACTTCTGATGGTTTGCCCTGTTAAAGGCTTTACACTGTGTCAATAGTGACCTGGTTAGAGGATTTACAAACATTTAACATGAAGTGTCACCCTGTTAAAGGATTTAATCACCTATCTCTAGGATCAATGAAATAGCTGTTAAGCTAACCTATCACCATAGGATTTCCATGCTAATACAATAGCTAGAAAGTATTAGGTAAAATGAACCTGATAGTTTACAATCCTTGATTGCTGAATGCTGGCTCTGTTTTGCTTCGTCTGATCTTGATCCTTTGTGATCTAATATCTTTCGCTTCTGAAAATAGTATATCAACCACTCTATATCTTCTCCTCTATATCATCATCTTCATCATCTCCTTCTCTATCATTTCTTCTCTATGAGATATCATCTTCCTTATAAAGACATTCAAGGATTTAGGGTTAGGTCTGGATCTACGATCCATATTCAATCTTCATTTCCACTTAATACTTATCTTTTGCTGATTGGTTGCATGCCTTTATCATTTTTCTTATTGGCTGCATGCAAATTACATAGGAAATATAAAAGATTCGATCTGATCATTAAATCCTTCGAGATTTCCTTATGTCAGCTGTAAAGACTGTTTTCATCATAGTTTGTGCGATTCCAAACTCTTATGCTGATATCCTGGATTAGTCGGCTCCTGAAATATTCCTGTTGCTCGGCACATGCTGTTCTACTGAGTTACTCGGCACTTACACAAAACTGTGTTACTCGGCATCTAAACTTTACTCGGCACCTGATCTTCACTTGGCATTTACACTTTACTCGACACCTACACTTTACTTGGCATTTACACTTTACTCGGCACTTGAAGATTACTCGGCATCTATTGCACTCGGCACCTATTCTTGATCTTGGTTAAGTGTATTGACACTCAGTTTTCAAATTTATTCTTTAAGCTAACAATCTCCCCCTTTGACATGAGTGGCAAAAACACTTAACCCATGTGACTCAGTAATTAATCCTTCATTCAAACTTTGCTTCCCAAAATTTTCTTTCTCCCCCAAAATTCCAAAATTTTCTTATCTCTACTATCTCCCTATCAAAATTTCAAAATTGGCTATCTCTACTATCTCCCCCTTTTATTATACTTACTCCCTCTTTTATTATACTTATCATTTCATTCCTGTACTCAACTTCTTTCTTTAATTACTTATTCTCCCCCCTTTTTTGACGCTTATGTCAAGGGTCTTTATAATGAAATGCCATATTTGGCCAAAAATGTGCTATTTACTTCAAGGAGTATCTTCAGAGCTGCATCCCAATTTGCTAATGTGACATCTAATGTCTTATGGTGGATGGCAATCTCTGCTGCTAGGTGTACAAGTCCATCAAATGAAGAAAGATTGGGGTCTTTCCTGAGGACTGTCTTTGCATTTATTTGCTCCTTATGAAGTAATCCCAAATGAGGAGTAATTGATGATTGCATTTGTATCAATTTGGCTTTTGTAGTCACCTCCTCTGCTGCCAAAATGACTAGCTCTCTTTGTGTGTGAAGCGATTGGACAAAATGCTTCTCACTCTGAGCTGGATCTGTAGGGAGTTGCATACTAGAAGTTTTCAGATTGCTTTCCAAACTTAGTATTTTTTGGCTAGTGTCTTGTGTGAATGTTCTAAAATTACACAACTTGTTGTACAAGGAAAAGATGTTTCCTAGTACAATTTTAACTATTGTAACTTTCTTTGCCAGTTCTTCTTGTGCTAGTGCTATATCACTGGATATTTTACTGTTTACTTTTCCTTGGAACTTTTTTGACTATTCAAGTAAGTTTACATTTTTTTCCTGGTCTTCATTAGTCACTTGGTCAACTATATCAAAAAGTTGTTCCATGATTGGTCTTGACTCATCTGGAGATTGTAAGCAAAAAGCTTCCGTGAATATGTCCTTAATTTCATTCAATGTATGCTTATGCTTGTATTCCTTTCTTAGTGCTTCTTGTCTCCTTCTTTTGTCTAGTGCACTCTGAATTTCATTAATCTTTTCTTCTGTAAGAGTGCTAGATTCATAATATGGGATTTTAATTTCTTCATCAAGCTCAGGAACTCCATAGTGAAGTCTCCTGACTACTTTTGATGAACTCGAGCCTGGTGTTCTGATTTTCAGCTGTAATCCATCTGTGCTCGGCTGCTAAAGAGTTTGTGTTGGAGTCCCAGATTTGGGTAATGCAACCAGTGTTTGTATTGCAGTCTCCTCCTTTTTCTATGTCTCTTTTTCTTCAGCTTGAGTATCCCCTTTTTGAATGCTAGATGGGGTTGAACTTGGTGGCTGTTCAGATTTTTCTTTTATTCCCCCTGCTGCTGTACTTGGCACTTGGAGTGTATCAGTACTTATACTTGGTGAAGGTGGTGGTGGAAGGAATAGAATACTAGTAGTTTATGTGATCAAAGGTGGCATTTGTGCTTTTACCCTTGCTTTTGCTTTGACTTCTGGATTCTGTAATTCATCAACACTGACCAATATAGGATTTGAACTTAATTTTGCTACTAAAAATGATTGGTCAAGGATTTCCAAATCCTCTGCAGTTAATGGATTGATGTTTTGAACTGAAATTTCTGTAACATCCTTTATTTTTATGAAATTTGTAGGTGTTATGGTGGCATGAGGAGGACTAGGAGGAGATACCTGTATGTCTTGCATACTTTGATCTTATGGCTCAGCTGTATCTTTCTCTTCCTCTTTCTCCTCATTGAGTGCCTCTCCTTCCTTTTCTCCTTTACTCTCCTTCTCCACTAGTTTCTTCTCTTTTATTTCTGATGCTCCCTTTTCTTTTATCTTGGAAATTGCTTCTACCTTATATTCCTCATTATATACATCTTCAATCTTCTTGTAAAATATTTTCCACAATCTTGTGGATTTGGTAACTACCTCTTCAATTTTATTCTGTAGAATACTGAATGCTCTATACTTGGGAGTGAATCTGTTATTATGCATTTTTATGGCATTTATTATTTGATTTCTAGTCAAATCAGGCAACAATCTTGCCAATGTTGACTCCCTTAATTTTTTTTCCATTTGTAAACAAAAATGCCATTTATCCTCTATGATTGTATACAGTTCTCTTGGCATAGAGTCATCTAATTCTAGAGGTGTGTGCTTATATTCAGCCATCATAGCATACACAGACTCCTCTAATTTATTTTTCTCTCCTTTGGTGAGCTTAGAAAAATTTAGATTCTTTAATCCTTTCAAATCATTATTTCTAATTTCTGTACATAATTTATCAACATCAATCTGGGGTATTTGTCTTACCTCTTGAGATTGACTGTTGTGTTCTGACTTTGTTTCCTCCTCATCTATTTTAGGCTGGGGAATGAACTTCCTCTTCTTTGACTCAGCAACAGTCTTCTTTGAGTCTTTCTTCTTCCCTTTAGCCTCTTCTTTTGCTTTTTGAGTTGTGGCCCTTGTGGTTGGTCTTTTTGGTGCTGGGGCAGCTACTTTCCTCCCCTTGGATTTAGGAGTAGATGGAGTTGTGGTCTTTTTCTTGACTGGTGCTTCCTTGGCTACTTCAACCTCAACACTTTCCTCTTTGTCTCCTTCTGACCCTTGAGTCTAATCCTGAAGTTTGTCTTCTTCTTCTTCAATGACTTCTTCTTTTTTTTTTAATGTCATCTCCTTCTTCTTCTGCTGTCCCTTCTTCTTCTACACCAAACTTTCTTTTGATTTGTCTTACCATTTTTTCTTTGTTCTTTACTGCTGAAGTAGTCTTCAACTCTGTTATTATCTTTGATTTGACAACATCATAAGTTCCAAAGATTTTTGCATTTTTGTCTACTTCTTCTGCAAGTAAGGCTGTTATTGCTGCAGAGGCTTGATCAGCATCAAGTTCATACCCTAGTGGCCTAAGCCATCTTATTCTAGGTATAACTGCTTGCACATAAGTATAATCTATATCTACAAGAAAGAAAATATCTTTTTCATATTTCTCAGTCATTGAAACTGGAATTCTCATTCTTTGTTTCATGGAATTTTTGAAGTCCTCAAAATAACCAGTCATTTGGGCATCAAAATTTTCACGCATCTGTTCAATGTATCCATTAATTTGTTCAACAATTGTTTTGTCTGGATTCCATTTAACTTTCCCTATAGAAGGAAATTCTTTCATCAGATAGAAAGACATACATATCAAAACTGATCCAAATTTACATTGAGCTCCTTTGCTCTTCCTTATAGCTCCCAGATTTTCATTAATCTGTTGAAACATGAGCTTTGCCAGATCATAAGTGTGATCCCTTTTTATTATCTTGTATGTAACATCAACTGCTATACAAGGTACACTATTTAATCTACTTGATTGATAGAATTTGTGGGAAATAATTCTTATAGCAAAGTCTAGTAGAGGATCAGTGACTGTGTCAATAGTCATCCCTCTATTGTTCCATTTTGCACCTGTATTTCTCTCAATTACTTCCCTTTTGTCACTTCACAGGGTCTTTGGCCAATCTAGGCTTGGAATACCAATAACCCTATGAATGATTTTCTTGGTGAATTTTACTGGCCCTAACTCTAACCAAAAAACTCTGTTATGTATTCGGCTCAAAACTATCTGTACCCATTCTGTTTTGAAGACAGTCGGAAATGCTAGGGTTTTGGTTAATCCTTTTCTTTCTACAATGGAAAAACTCATTTTTCAGTACTTTGTTTTCACATAATTTATCATATGCATTATGAATTTTTAAGTCTCCTATGGCACCAATTTTACAATTATAGCATCTGCGAACATCTTCTACCATAACAACTTTATCCGGAATAACTGATAATGCACCTGCAGGATCATTCTTGTATGCTACTTAAGGTATGGGCTTAAATTTAGGTTGTTTTACTTTGTTGCTGACCAACTGAACTTCATGGCTTTCTAAACCCTTGGTGGTTCCTGACCCGGATGCCATTGTTTTCCAAACTAGGGTTTTATAATTCAAACAAGTTTGTGAGACCTACGTAGCTCGACACTTAAGAGAAATACCTTGAATCAACGAGATCATTGTTGGAATCTTTCACGAATTGCTTCTGAACTTTTCTTGATCTTCTCCGCTCCTTTTTCGGCTTTGCTTCTTGATCGCGATGCAAAAAACTGATTGAAATCGCGATAATATACCCTGATTTCATTGCATTAAATGCTCAACTGCCAACTCGACTTCTGAAGAAATTTCAACCTAACTTGACGTCTACTAAATTTCCTTTCTACTCAGCTTCCATTGGAGTTTTTTTAACTCGGCATCGGTTATCAGCTCGGTCGCTGTTGGGAGCTTGGCATCTATTTTGAGTTTTGACTCGATATCCAAAGGTAGCTCGGCATCAACATTTAGTTTTCGTCTTGAAATCTTGTTTCATGTAGATTTATACTTTGAATTGCTTCTTTGTCTTGGGACTGATGTCTAATATAACTTTGTATATCAGTCCCATACACTTCTCATGCTTGGTTTGATGAAGTGTGATCACTTGACCCATTGGGTGAAGTGATCCCTTCACTTGATGTATTGCACTCATCTCTCTTTTTCAAAGTCTTGTTCATTTGCCCCCTTATCTTTTCAATATCAATCTTTTCTTTTCCTTTATTCCTTTCAGACTTGGGTGCCTTTGATCTTGTAGGACAGTTTTTGCTGATATGACCAGTTTTCAGACAATTGAAACATGTGGTTTGGTTCAACCATCTTTTGTAGTTCCCTCTGAAATGTGTTATGCAGTTCTGTGGTGCATATCCATATTCTTGACAATAATGACAACTATACCTGGTATTGTAATCCCAATGATGATGACTTTCTTTTCCTTCTATTTTTGCTGGTTGATTTGATGTCCACATAGGTTTTGATCTGCATTCAAATGCCCTATGTCCATACTTATTGCAATTATAACAATGTCCATCAAATCTCTGAGTCCTTGTGAAATTGGATCTGCAATCTTGTGTCATATGTCCTTGCATGTTGCACTTGTGACAGAAACTCTTACTCTTGGGTGTGTTTGGTTGATTGAATCTTTTGCTCCTGCACACATTAGCAGTATGTCCCTTCTTATTACAATAATGACAAGTGGGTTTAGTATTCTTACCTTTGTCACTTCTTTGTTCAGCACTTTTTGATGATTCTCCAACTTCAGTGCTATTATAACCAAGTCCTGATGTATCATGGGCAGATCTTGGAGTTTTCAGCAACTGTTCAAAATACTTGATGGCTTCACTTGACTTGTTGAGATTTTCTGCTACCTCTTTTTCTCTATTCAATTCATTCTGCATTTGTTCATTATGCATCTTCAGAGTAGAGATCTCAATGTCCTTCACATTGAGTTCATGATGGAGGTTCATCATTTGAGCAAGTGTATCCATCTGCATGTTTGAGATCCTTGTCAGTTCAGTACATTTTTCTTCAAGTCTATTTGCAAGATTCTTTTTGTCATTTTCCATCATGACCTTATCATCAACTGCTCTTTTCTTTTGTTCTATAATTTCACATATCATTATGGCCTGTGATTCATGTTCCATCTTGAGAGATCTAATCTCTTCTGCTTGAATTTTGTTTTTCTCCATCAGTTCTGCTATTGCTGCATCAAACTCTTTGGTATCTCCATTGGAAAATATGTTGGTGGTATCAATTTCCTTGTAGTGTATATCATTCTCAGCTATGGCCAGATCTTTCCTTTTTTTTAATGAGTTTCTCAAATTGATTCTAAATTCCTCCAAGCTATGCAGAGCAAGTTGCACATCTATCAACTGATTTTCAATGATATTTCTATGTTTGAAAGCTTCCATCTCTAGATCTTTTCCTCCAAGCTGATAAAATTTTCCTTATGAGAACCTGGTAACACTCTGATACCAATTGTTGGAATATTCAAATGTGGAAAGAGTACTTATGAGAGGGGGGGGGGGGGGGGGGGTGAATCAGAAGTACTAAAATTTGTCCTATAAAACTTTTATGTGGAAATAAATTGCATGCATGTAAATACATTAAGTAAACATGAAACTAACACATGCATCAATAACACATAACACCTAAAATTGGTAACCCAGAAACCCTCCAGGAATAAGAAGGTAAAACTGGGGTGGGGATGATACCCACAAAAATTACTGCAGCAATATTGTTTAACCACTTCTGATGGTTTGCCCTATTAAAGGCCTACCCTGTTAAAGGCTTTACACTGTGTCAATAGTGACCTAGTTAGAGGATTTACAAACACTTAACATGAAGTGTCACCCTGTTAAAGGATTTAATCACCTATCTCTAGGATCAATGAAATAGCTGTTAAGCTAACCTATCACCATAGGATTTCCATGCTAATACAATGGCTAGAAAGTATTAGGTAAAATGAACCTGATAGTTTACAATCCTTGATTGTTGAATGCTGGCTCTGTTCTGCTTCGTCTGATCTTGACCCTTTGTGATCTGATATCTTTCGCTTCTGAAAATAGTAAATCAACCACTCTATATCTTCTCCTCTATATCATCATCTTCATCATCTCCTTCTCTATCATTTCTTCTCTATGAGATATCATCTTCCTTATAAAGACATTCGAGGATTTAGGGTTAGGTCTGGATCTATGATCCATATTCAATCTTCATTTTTGCTTAATACTTATCTTTTGTTGATTGGTTGCATGCCTTTATCATTTTTCTTATTGGCTGCATGCAAATTACATAGGAAATATAAAAGATTCGATCTGATCATTAAATCCTTCGAGATTTCCTTATGTCGGCTGTAAAGACTATTTTCATCATAGTTTGTGTGATTCCAAACTCTTATGCTAATATCCTGGATTAGTCGGCTCCTGAAATATTTCTATTGCTCGGCACATGCTGTTCTACTGAGTTACTCGACACTTACACAAAATTGTGTTACTCAACATCTAAACTTTACTCAACACCTGATCTTCACTTGGCATTTACACTTTACTCGGCACCTACACTTTACTCGACATTTACACTTTACTTGGCACCTGAAGATTAATCGGCTGCTATTGCACTCGACACCTATTCTTGATCTTGGTTAAGTGTATTGACACTCAGTTGTCAAATTTATTCTTTAAGCTAACAATTTTATTATTACAATCATTAATGAGGAATGGAGATGCATAGGTGTCATGCAAACAAGGCCAAAGAATGTCATTCAAAATTAAAGAACAATCCTTGTAAGTGTCATGGCTGCAACAAATAAATTTGCACCACTATAAAAAAAAATGCAAGATGAGATAACAAGTAATGTTAACCCACCATGAAAATTACAAAGTTGACCCACGTGGAATAAATATGATTTTCTCCCAAAAAGATGAGTCATTGATGTAGATGTTCATTTGAATATGAATGACCAAGATGCTACAAAATCTCCTCAATATATGAATAAAACCCAATAGTAGATGAATATCTTCTTCAAAAGAATGGACCACCCAGATGCATTCAAAAAATATCTAAAGATTTGTGCCCAACATAGGAAATATCTGCCACATGACATGAAACTATTGGTTGGCACATTTCCCAAATGTATGGTTGAAGAAACCTGTTAGAAATAATAAAATTGAAATGAACTAAAAATAAAGAATTATAATTTAGTCCAAGAGAGTTTTTGATTGAACATAATTGCCATACTTTATAAGAGCTTTCCAAGATCAACACAAAGGTGGAGACAAGGATTTTGAAAGGGGAAAGCAAAAAAAACCCCTTGTGAATTATATGAATGAGGCAAATGCCTAAGAATAAAGAAAGAGAGAGAAGGAGATAATGTGGATCCATAGGGCTCATTACATGAACTACATCATGATTGTGTGTTTAGAATGAGAGAGAAGAATCTCTTATAAAGACATGATAGAATGAGTTATTTGTAACTCCAATGTGAATGATTGCCACATTCATAAGTGTGTGCATAACAAGTGTCATAATCCTCTTAAGGAGGAGTAACTATTTTCCTTAATAAAGGAATAAAATAGACTAATCCTCACATGTGGAATAGAGGAAAAACAACATAAGGGATACCTTGGTTTATCCCATTTAATAAATACAACCAAGGAAAGATTACAAATTCTAACAAAACTACAACAATTTCATGATTTTGTGAAAGTAAAAAAGGTAAGCCTTTTGAAATAGTGAATTTTGATATTTCAAAAAGAGCAGAAAAGTCATTCTACAAAATGGAAAAAATGTTTAACATGAAGTGTTAACCCTTGCAAAAAATGCATGTTAACCTGTAACTTGGAAAATGAAGGAAATTGAGCCAACTTGGTCAAATAACAAACTGAACTAGCTCAATCAATAAAGGAATCGAGCCAACTTGGCTCATGAAGAGATCAAGTTAACACGAGATGTTAACCCAAACAAAAACCATGTTAACCCACATCAAAGAATCCAACCCATTGAAGATCTCTTAGATCAGTTATCAGTGATGGGCAAAATGGGGGGAAAAAATAGCTAGCAACACATAATAATTTGATAAATCCCATACATGGGTAACACAATCTTACTAGACCTTGCCATGGTGATATGAAGAACGTTGGTCTATGGTTGGACCTTTTAATGGGTTGACTAATAGGCTACCACCTCATTTAAACTATTTTAATGCCATCTTTTGTGATAACTCTTTCAATGATTCATAGTAGGGTGGGCAATCTACTAGGAAAGATAATCACTCCTCTGTTCTTTCTTTTCAATCACCAATTTCTCTCTTATTATGATTTGGGAGTTACCAACATCTCAAAACCTTGGGGGCTTGATAAATTCTCTATCTCCTTGATTTTAATAAGAGCATTGTATGATTTGTGCTCTACTTTAGCAAGAGTTTGGATTGATTCCATACTCTAACTAAAGTGGGGACTAAATGTACCATCTTAAATTAGAAACATTGTAATTTAATGAAGGTATAACACCTATTTAATGTGAGATCATCAATATCCTTGTCTATTTCATTTATTCTTCCATTTTTGGTCCTTACCCCTAAGTATAATTCTGGTAAAACCTAGTCGATCTCCTTTAAAACTCATATTTTCATCATGTTAAGCTCAAGGTGGGAGCTATCCTTCTAGGTATTTCCCTCTCTTCATATATCCACTTGGAATCTACTCCTTGCACCATAATGACTATATCTTAGACTCTACACCTGATTCTAGAGATTCAAGACTTTTGTTGGGATCCTGAAGGGATCTCAGAGGTTCTAGGGCCTATTTTTGAATGGCCCAGTGTGCTCCTAATTGGGATCTATTTTGGGTATCCTATTTGGGTCCCATGGTTGGATGCATTCAAGGTGTTAATTCCTATATAATTTTTCCTATGTGGGTTAGTCAATTATGAGTTTTATATAAACCCTTCCATTTTCTCCATTTCTAATCCATCATATTTATATCCAAGCATCTCATTCTCAAGTGTTCAAGTATCCACAAACTCAAGCTCACAAGTGTTCTAACATTCAAACCTTCATGTCTTCAAGTATTAATTCAAGCATTCCTCCATTGAAGATCAAGGATTCAAGAGCTCAAGAAATTGAAGGATTTTATCTTCAAGATCTTTTTCAATTAAATCACAATCCTTTGTTGCATCTTCTACATTCATTCATCTTCATCTTCTTGATCCAAATCAATTAGTAAGTACATTGCATTTGATTCAAGAGGTTTGGCTATTATAATGTGAATTGGTGCATTTACTTTACATTCATACTATTTTAATTATTTAATTCAATGATGTAGGAGCATCCTAGGTGTAAGAGCAATCTTGCATTACCCAAAAATATTTTCTTTTTAGTCTTTTCTATTTTAATAAGGACTAGTAGATAGACTTGTTACTATTTATGGGAAGTTTCTATTTTAAGTAAGTTTTTCATTTCAGCTCAGAATGTTCTCATTTTCTATAGGAAGGTTTAGTTTATAGTTGTAAGCCTACCATAAAAAATCTCATTTCTCTAGAATAAGTATGAGAGAAATTATTGTGGATTTTCAGTGGAAAAATTTGCAGAAAAATCTTCAAGCTCACTGTTGGAGGCCTTAGATTGCTTGGATGAGGTTTGGAAACTCGATGGATGGGTGCCTACATGCTTTCATGCATGTAGATCAGGAGCTAGCATTTTTGAAAAGTGGTTATAATAGCCAATCAGAGCAACATTTTGAGAGTTATGGCCCTCAAAAGTTGGGCTACCTAAAATATCTAAAATAATTGTCAAAGATGTACTTGGCTAACTCTATATGTATTAATGGGATCAAATTTCCACAATCCATCATAGTTATGTAAATTAGTTTTTGGATTAGATTGTGTGGAGATTTTTTCCATCAACGTTTTGAATCACACTACGCGATCCATCATCAGGGTGAGAGAGTAAGAGATGTCAAACAAAGGAAGTTCTATATGTATTGTTAGGGTTTGTTAGTCCCAGGTATTAAGTTTCATTGTCTAGAACCTTCTCGAGTGACATAAAATTGCTTATTTAGGAAAGGCCTAAACATTGTCCAAGACAACTCTAGGTGTTAGTTTGTAGCTTGTCTTGTAGATTATTGTAATGAAGGTAGCCATGTGGGTTAGTATATTGTACTTGTAAATTTTGTAATTTTGCATTTGTGGAACAATTAAGAAGTCCATTTTTTTTCTTGCATTTTTTGTTGTTTCTTTGTTTTTGTTATGGTTTATGGTATTAAGGGGAGCACCCTTCATCAAGTGTTATAAAAGTTAGAGTTGTTGAGTGTGTGGATGGATCACCAACTGTGAGGTAGTTCGCACCAAGACCGTGGTTTGGGCTGAGTGTGTAGACAAATCATTGATTGTGAGGCAGTTTGCACTAGGGTTTCAGCAGAGGTTTGAAAATTCCTCCATGAAGAGAGCATAGGGAAGAGCTATAGGTGTTACACTTGAGGGTTTTAGAGCCCTCCAAAGAAAAATCCAATAATTGGAAAAACAAATGCATAGAGGAATGAATCTTCCTTTAAGAGATGATAGTGAGGATGAAGAAAAAGTAGAAGAAAATTTTGAAGCAAAGGAAGTTCTAAATCTAGAGGAAGAGAGGCTTTTTAGGGCCATCTCCAAGATAAAAAAAAACCTAAGTTTGAGTTTCCACATTTTTGAGAATTCTTAACCTAGAGGAGTACTTTGAGTATGAAGATATTGATGATCTTGATAGGGTCAAGTTTGTGAAGGAAAAACTGAAGGGACATGCGAAGATCTGGTGGTGGGAGGTTCAGTTGGAGTGATATAGAAAGGGAAAGGACAAAATCACCAAATGGGATAAGATTATAGCTAAACTAAAGTGACAATTCATTCTTGTGGATTATTAGCTTGATCTATTGAAGAAGATACAAGGGTTGAAGTAAGAGGGAAAATCTGTTCAAGAGCATACCAATGAGTTCTATCGAGTTCTCATTAGAAATGGCCATGCAGGAGCTAATTAGGAGAAAGTGGCCCATTATCTTCATCGGTTAAGACCAAGCATAGAGGATGAGTTGAGTCTAGTTTGAATGAATAGTATTGAGGAGGCATACCAATTTTCCCTAAAATTTGAGGAGAAACTAAGCAAGAAGTTTGACAAGAATAATAGTGGAAGAGGTTGCAGTGGATGATCTAGCTGACAACATTATGGAGGTCATAATGATGATAAGAAGAACAAGGATGAGGCTATAAGTAGCATTCATAACTAGAGGGGAAACAATTCCAATCATTTCCATGATCAGAACAATAGAGATCAGAGAGGAAGAGGCAAAGGACAAGGATCTAGAAGAGGAGACTTCTATGCAAAATGTTTTCACTATGGAGAAGAAGGGCATAGAGAATTTGAATGTATACAATGCCAAGGAAGGATAGACCAAAGAATAGAAGGCTAGGCTAGAGTTTTACATGTTGATGAAGATGCCAGATCCTCACATTCTAAATATGTTGAAAGAGGAAAAATCCTAGTTAATAGAAGAGTCCTGTTGAGTGGTGAGAATGAACTTGATCAAAGAAGGAGTTTGTTTTACACAAGGTGCAAGTGTGAAGGTAAGTGTTGTGATGTGATCATTGATGGTGGAATTATTGAAAATCTAGTGTTAGAAATGATGGTGACCAAGTTGAAATTGAAGAGATAGAAATACTTGTGTCCATATGGTATTGCTTGGGTGCAAGATGACCACAAGGTCATGGTTAATGAGTAGTGCTTAATAAAGTTCAAGATTTAAAGCTACAAAAAGGAGGTACTATGTGATATTATACCTATGGACACATGTCATATGTTGTTGGGTAGGCCATGGTAGTTTGACAAGAATATTATACATGATGGGTAAGCAAATACCTACACTTTGACCAAGGATGGAGTGAAACATAAGTTAAAGCCATTGAATGATAAAGAAGGAAAGGTATGTAGTACTTCCAGAATATTTATTTTGATGGAAAATAATTTTTTTAGGGTATGAAGCATGAGCATATGTGTTTTTCTATAATTCCTAAATATAGTAAAGAAGAAGTAGAGGAGGTACCTGCAGAAGTTGCAGACATGTTGGGAGAGTATTCTGATATTATATTAGATAATGTACCTGATGGATTGCCCCCAATGAGGAAGATCAATCACCAAATGGATTTGATTCTAGGAACCAATTTTCCAAACAATGTAGCACACAGAATGACACTTGTAAAAAGTTAAGAGTTAAACAAACAAGTTCATGAATTGTTGCAGAAGGGGTTGATTCAAGAGAGTTGAGTCCATGTGTTGTACCAACCATATTAGCACAAAAGAGGAATAGAGAATGGAGGATGTGCACAAATTATCATGCTATTAATAAGATCACAATCAAGTACAAATTTCCATTTCCAAGGATGGATGATATTATGGACTATTTGTGTGGAGCTGAGTATTTCACAAAGATAGATTTAAAGAGTGGATACCATTAGATTTATATTAGAGAAGGTGATGAGTGGAAGACTACTTTCAAGACCAAATAAGGACTCTACTAGTGGTTAGTCATGTCTTTTGGGCTAACCAATGCATCGAGAACTTTCACGAGGCTCATGAATGAGGTACTGAAGAAGTTTCTGGGTAAGTTTGTAGTCTCAGCAGAAGGTTTGAAAATGGACCTAGATAAAGTGAAGGCTATCCTTGAATGGCCTACTCCAAGGAGTGTGATAGAGCTAAGATCTTTTCATGGATTAGCTAGTTTTTATAGAAAGTTCAGAAGAGGTTTTAGCAGTATTTGTGGACCCCTGACTGAAACAATGAGAGGGGATAGGAAAGAATTTAAGTGGACTATAGAAGTAGATAATATTTTTAATTTGTTGAAATAGAAAGTTACTGAGTAGCCTATTTTAGCACTTCCAAATTTTAACAAGGTGTTTTAAGTAGATTGTAATGCTAGTGCTACTACAATAGGAGCTATTTTGAGCTAAGAAGGTAGACCTATTGCTTATTTTAGTGAGAAGTTCAATGATGCAAAAAGAAAATATTCTATTTATGATGAGGATTTTCATGCTATAGTTCAAGCATTGAAGAAGTGGAGACACTATATTCTTCTTGAGGATTTTGTTTTGTATACTAATCATCAAGTGTTTCAACATTTGAATAGTCAAGGAAAATTGAACCAAAGACATTTGAAGTGGGTTGAGTGTTTGCAAAGTTATATATATATATTTTGAAACACAAGAGTGGGAAGTCTAATAGAGTTGTAGATGCTCTTAGTATAAGACAACTTTTGCTAACAAAAATGTAGATAGAGGTGGTTGGGTTCAAGGAACTCAATACTCTATATCCAGATGATCCTAATTTTGGTGAAGGAAATCTTGTACAAAATTTGTTACACTTGAAACGACAAAGTGGTTGGATTTCATGATCCAAGATAGTATATTGTTCAAAGGAAGCCAGATATGCATTCCACAAAGTTCAATGAGAGAGAATCTCATCAAGGAAAAGCATAGTAGAGGATTGGATGGACATTTTGGTAGAGATAAAACCACTGCTTTGGTTTCTTTGAATCATTACTAGCCACAGTTACAATAAGATGTGAAGAAGTTTGTATAGAGTTGCAGAGTATGTCAGATGGTGAAAGGAGTAAAGTAGAATATAGGGTTGGGTCAGCCATTAACTATACTAGAGAAGTTGCGGGAGGATGTCAACATGGATTTTTTTCTTGAATTATCATGGACTCATTGTGGGCATGATTCTATTTTTATGGTGGTCGATAGGTTTTCAAAGATGGCACATTTTATTCCTTACAAGAAGACTAGTGATGTTGTCCATGTAGCAGATTTATTTTTTAGAGAATTGGTAAGACTACATGGTCTGCCAAAGGGTATAGTTTCAGATCGAGATACCAAATTTATTGGGTATTTCTAGTGTACATTGTGGAAGAAGTCGAAGATAGATTTGAAGTTCTATTCATCACATCGTCAACAAATTGATGGATAGAAAAAAGTTGTGAATCACAGTTTGGGAAACTTACTGAGATGCTTGGTTGGAGATAAACCAAAAGGATGAGATATGGTTTTACCATAGGCAGAATTTGCATAAAATAATTCTATCAAAAGGAGTACTAGTGAATCACCATTCTAGATTGTATATGGGAGTAGCCCCAAAAATGCATCTGAATTGAGGCTTTTGGATAAAGAAGAGATAAGTAGTGCTGAAGAAGAAGAATTTTCTTAAAATTTGAAGAACATCCATGCAGAGGTGAGAAAGCACATCATAAAGATGAATACATTGTATAAGGTTAAGATAGATGTGAAAATGAGGTATAAGGAATTTTAGATTGGAGATGAAGTCATGGTTCATTTGAGAAAGGAGCATTTTCTAGCTCATATACGAGTACATATAATAGGCTAAAGATGAAGAAGTTTGGACCATGCAAGATAGTGAAAAGAAATGATTTTGAAAATTCTTATGAAGTGGAGTTGCCTGCTAAATTGAATATTTCACCAAAATTTAACATTTCAGATTTGATAGAGTTTTATGAAGGAGATGATGGAGATGAAGTTGTAGAAGCGCAATGCAATATTCTAATAACTAGTTTAGCTACAAAGGAGATTAAGGAGATGCTAGACAGTTGTGTTGGAAAAAGCACAAGGAACAAAACTTATGAGCAATACTTGGTCAAGTGGAAAGGGAGGCCAATAGAGGATTCATCATGGCTAGCAAGGGAGGAGGTTGACTGTCTTGGTTTTCCTTTGAAAACATGAGATGTGACATAGTTACTTCTCAAATTACCCTAGGTGTCTAATGTAGGAGCATCTTGGGTGTAAGAGTAATCTTAAATCACCCAAAAATATTTCTATTTTAATAAGGACTAGTAGACAAGGTGGTTACTATTTGTGGAACTTGTTATTTTTAGTAAGTTTTTCATATGAGCTCAAAATGTTATCATTTTCTATAGGAAGGTTCATTTTAGAGTTGTAAGCCTACCATGAAAAAATCTCATTGCTCCAACTTAAGTATTAGAAAAGTTATTACCAATTTTTGGTGGAAAAAATTGCAAAAAAATCTTCAAGCTCACCATTGGAGGCTTTAGAGTGCCCATATGAGGTCTGGAAACTCAATGAAAGGGTACTTGCACATTTTCAAGCTTGTAGATTAGGAGCTGGCATTTCTGAAAAGTGGTTATAATAGTCAATCAAAGAAATGGTTTGAGAGTTATGGCCTTTGGAAGTTGGGCTACCTAAAATATCTAAAATAATTGTCAAAGATAAATTTGGCTGACTCTATATGTATTGTTCGGGTCTATCAGCCCTAGGTATTAAGTTTCATTGTCTAGAACCTTCCTTAGTGGCATAAAATTGCCTATTTAAGAAACACCTAAACATTGTCTAAGATAGCTTTAGGTGATAGTTCATAGCTTTTCTTGTAGATTATTGTAATGAAGGCACCCATGTGGGTTAGCATATTGTACTTGTGAATTCTGTAATTCTGCATTTGTGGGACAAGTAAGAAGTCCATATTTTGTTCTCGCATTTGTTGTTGTTTCTTTATTTCTATTATGGTTTATGGTATTAAGTGGAGCACCCTTCATCAATCAAGGTTAATTCCTAAACTATGGTTTGTTCAAACTCCCCATCAATAACAAAAATAAACCTTTTTTTGTAGGTTGCATATATCAAATTGACGAACAAGTCATAGATTTGAGTACCCTTTTTTTCCTCTCTTTAGAATTGCAAAATCATAATTAATGTTGCACACAATCAATCAGGGGTGCACTACACCCCTAATGATCCATTTCACCCCTAAAGATCCACTTCTCCCTTGACAGATCACCAAAAGACTTTTGGGTTTTGTCTGCTACACATTTTCAAGCCTAGATCTAATGATTTCCATTCACATACAACATACTTTATCAGTGTTTTCTTTAGCCTCCTTTTCCTTTCAACATATTTACTCCATCTTGTTACATCCATCTAAGATTTTCAAGGACTTGGATTCCTTTCCCTTATTCTTCCTAGACCTAGTTTGCCTTAGTGATTCTTATTTAGTTAGCATTGATCTCTCTAGACCTAGTTCTATAGAATTAGGATTGAAAGGACTATTTTCCTTGACTTCCATCCCTCTATATGCATATGTATGTAAAGGTTATGTGACGAATTGAGGATTTTATTGTTGACTCACATTTGCAACCCTACACCCATTAACCATGATTTCCTTTAAAAAAAATGATTTCATGAGTTCTCTAATTTCTTATATCTTATGTTTTAGTTTACTTTCTATATTCTTTATTTGGTATTTTTGTAGTCAATTTGAACTTAGTAAAAGAGAAAGAACATTGATTCACTTAATCATATCAAATATTCTCATGCAGTCTTCTAAGACTTTATTATATTCCTTATCATTGTTTCCATTAGAGATTCACAAATACTACTAAATTGTTAATAAATTTTCTAGAACATGAAAGGGTCTTAACATTGTCACTCTTTTCATATTGGTCATTCCAAGAAAGCCCTTATTGATTATGGGTTCATTTTAAGGCCTCAATTGAAATAAATAATACTAGATACACTGATTATTTCTTCACAAAATCACATTTACTTAGATCAATTATTCCAAATGTGCATATGGTGCTCCTCTAACATCTTACTAAAATTAAAAGTACTCTAAATAAATAATAACATTTTTTTTCACAAATTATTTTGATACCTCATTCATAAGTTACATAGATATTATTGATGTGTTGATTAGCTCAAATGACATTCCTAATCACTCATACAAGACCTCTTTAGTCTTGAAGGGTACATTTTAATCATCTCCTTCTTTAATTTGAGTTTGATTACACACCCACTTTTTAGATAAATCTTAGTGAAGTACTTGGATCCACTTGAACAATTGATAAGATCATCCATTCCTAGAAATGAAACTTGTATTTAGTTGTAATATTATAAATATCTCAAGAGTTTGAACATATTCTCCATTATCTATCCTTATTTAATTATACCTCTATAAGTATCAAACAAAGATTCAAATACTCTCAAACCAAACATTTCTTACATAGCTCTTATACTTGTCTATTTAGCTCCTCATTTTCTATAAGAGTCAATCTATGGACTACCTTATTGGATTCTATGGATTTGTTAAGCCATTTAACCTAGCATTAAGTACTCAAACTATTGATTGCCAAAAAACTCATTATTAATAGCTAAATAAAAAAAATTATAATTAATCAAAATTAACATCTTAATTTATTATTTTTATATTTTTATGTCATGCGTAGATAATTCCTAGCAATAGTTGTTGATTGAGACTTGTATTTTGAAGCCTAAGAGGTCTACTAGAGAAGGTTTTAAAGTGTCATCCAAGATTCACAAGTTGTACCTTATACTCTAGGCTTTAAAGTCTACAATCATGGAAATCAAACTTCAAAACCCCAAGGAGACAATTTTTTGTTTTTAACCCCTAGCTAAGATAGAAGTGATCTTAGACTACAAAGTCTAAGATTAATTACAATATCGATTCAAGGTCTATACATCTCTATCCATACCACTCAAACCTTTATAGTTTTACAACTACTATTCGAACCAAAGAATATTTTCACATTTCCTCCTAAGATGCCCAAGAAGTGACTTATAAAATGAGGTGCAAGGGCATGTCCTTCAGTAAAGATATAATAAACTTCTAGATCTTGTTGCTTATGCTAATCTTGGTCTTTTAGACCTATGGTTGGTTAGTCTTCAACTTATGACATCGGATTTTAAAGTGTATTAGTGCTTCCGCTAGGTACATAATATTGTTGTGTTTAAATGACACTTTTTTTAGGTAAGGGTGTAATGTGTGGTGTGCTTATATATTCATTTTCAATGTAATTATTTTGGTTTCTTCTTATTGTATCATATTGACTACTAGATATATTGCAACTAACCTTTATGCCTATATTTACTATCAATAGAGCAGTACTCCATTTGAACTTACTTTTTTAAATTTTATTCTTCTTTAAAATTCTAGCATCCTTATCATAATTTACCTTTTGTAATCCATGCCCCAACTTTTCTCCTTGTCTTTCATAAATTAAAATTTTTATGTAATAATAAAATTTCACATATGATCTAATAAAAATAAATAAATGAGTATGATTTAAAATTAATATGAACTATTAAGAATGAATTTTTTTGATAACATAAATAGGTTTTATAGGGACCCTGAAACCCAAAAATAGCAACAAACCAAGGATGATAATAAGAAAAAAAGCCCAACTAGAAAAAAATGAGTCTAAAGGCTGATAATAAGCACAAGATCCTACCAACAACAAAGGCCAACAAAAAGGCCAGATCTAACTGTCTTTAATAAAACTAAGAAAAAGCCAAAATGAAAAGCCAAAAGAGAAACAACAAAAACACAAAAAGACAGAACCAAAGGGCTACTCTTCATTCTTCTTCTCAAAATACTGCATGGTCTGGGCAGCCTCATAAAACTTCTAGTGCTCCTTGGCCTTTTGCTCCTAGACTTTCTTTGTTTCCTAGTCCAAACTGGTAAAGTTGATGTCAGTAGCCATATCATCATCAGACCTAGCTCTTTCTCTATCCTTTCTGTCCTCAGATACCAACATGCCTCTATCTTTGATCACACCAATTAAAGAGAGCATTATTTCATTGATCGAATTGAGAAGAGAGATCATCTAACTAGCCAAATTGTGATTGTAGTTTTCAAAATTCTTAATTCTTCTCTCAACCAGACTAGCTCTATCACTCTAATCCTCCTGGTTGTCAATTTTAGTCTTCCTATTGTTGCCTTTGAACTGACACACCTTCTCTCTGACCTCTTCCAACTCATGGTATAGCCACTTGATTGATCTAAAATTATCAATCATGTTGTTATGAGCATTGTTCAGAAGGTTCATACTTGTCTTCCTTGCATTATCTAAGATGGGCACAATAGCTAGGTCTATGAGCTCTTCAAGTTGGGGCTCTTCCTGATTATCCACCAAAATCTAAGGATTCATAATTTCTCTATAAATTCCCAATTTCATAGTCCTAACATTGAAATTCCTCCAAGCTTTTCTCCTATTTTAGATAAGCACTTCACCCTCTTTAGCACCAGCATTATCCTTTTCGTTCTCCTTAGAGTGAGATTGAGGATGGGGATGAACAAGAGAAAGGGGGAGAATTGAAACATCTAATCCCTAATTTGAAACCCTCTCTTTATCTTCATTATCCCTCTTCCATTTTTTCTTGGATTGGTCATCTTTAATCTCCTCTTCCATCTCCTTGTCTTCATCATTAGAATCCATGTCCTCCTGATCCTCATTATAATCCATATCCTCTTTGCTAGAGGTTTGGTCATGGTCCCTTGGGCTCTTTCTGCTAGGGGTTAAATCAGAGGACTACTTCTTAACATGACCCTTTATTTTCTTTCCAAAAGAAACATCCCCCTCCTCCTCTCAACTTATGCTCTGAATTTCATCAGAGTCAGAAGAGTAGCTGGAGCTACTATTTTCCTTGTCCACATCTAGCGAAGGATTTTTTCTAATCATCTGAACTTTGAAGTAATCATGGATTAGAAGCAACAATCCCTCATGTAGATCAGGGTTGACAATGGGTTTCTTCTTAAAGCTAGTGATAGCCTTACTCATGGAGTTAAGTAAGTAGTAAGGGAAAGAAATTTTCCTATCATGGAAAAAATGATTAAGAAGAATGAAATCATGGGTTCTTACTCGATCAAACGTAGGGTCTAGAGTAATATATTCAATGATAGCATGCAACACATACCTCCAAGCTTCTTGATGGATTCCATCACATAAAATGTCTCACTTTTAATCAGTTCATTCATCTTTTCCCCTTTTCCTCCATTTCTCCAAATCCCCCACTGGCTCCTTTTTGCAGTGTTCTCCCACAATCTCTTTAGTATTAGCTCCAACAATTCTCATAAATTTTGGACTCTACATCTCCTTCGTAGAATTTTTTTTGGCATTGTTCCTCTGATATGTGCCAAGATAATTCACCTTACTAAATTACAATTAGTAAATGTCAATTTCAACCCACAAAATGTGTCAAAAAGACAATGATAGCCTCAACTACTTGTGTAAACCAAAAAGGCCTTTATGACTCGTACTCATATCCCATATTCCTTTAATATTCATTATTACCATTAGATCTCCACCGTACACCCTTGGATTTTTTCTAGGTTGATAAGGGTCTTGGCTTTTGCTGAAATATCTATTCCTGATTTCTATATAATCATCCTGTCTGATCCCTCACCTTTATTGGAAAACCAATCTACAATTGGATTTTCTTCTTTGAATGCATGTGTGATGTGGATAGTCTCAAATTTAGCAAGGGTGTCGCGTGTCTCTTTAATTAGATTGGCAATCGACCAAGAAGGATGAGAATTGCCATTAATATAATTTATTATGTTATTGGAATCCCTTCTAACCAAATCTTAGTTATTCCAACTTCAAAAGCCAAATTAACCACATGGCACTCTGTTCTAGCTTCCACAAAATGATTAGTTTGGATTCCCAATGGAAGAGAAAAAGCCATGACTCCTTCACCAAAATTATTTCTTATTATTCCACCACTTCTCGAGGGACCTAAATTTCCTTTTGAGGCACTGTCAAAATTGGCTTTGTGCCATCCCTTTGAGGGAAAAAGCCACCTAGCTTCCTATCCTTTTCCTCATCTATCTTACTGCCACCAACTTCAAAATCTCCCCCCTTCTATACTTGATAGTTTTACTTAATGTTTTTATTAATCTTCCTCCTAAGAACAAGAGTTGACTCCTCTTTATCCCTAAAAATTCTATTGTTCCTTTCCTTCTAGATACTCTAGAAAAAGTGAGGCAAAATCCAGGTTCTTAATTCCTACAAAATAGAAGATTTAAATAGACTTTTCCATTCACTAAGGAAATCTAGAAGATTATCTAGCATGCACCAGCTAATCTCAAAATCTTGGGTTAGGAACTCCCAAACCTCCCTAGAGTAAACACAATGAATGAAAAGATGGTTTCTCGACTCCAATTGGTTTTTAAAAAGAGGACATCTATTAGGCATAACATGTCCTCTCCTTTTAAGATTATCTTGAGTGAGGATTTTATTCTAAAGGGCCAGCCAATAAAATATGTTGATCTTGGGAATGAGGCTAGGAAGCCAGGCATTCACCCAAGGGGGTTTCTGCCTCATACACCAAAGAGAGTTATAGCCCAAAGTAACATAATAGCTACCGTTAGGATTATCCCCCTAAATCATTTCACCTCTCTTATTACTAAGAACCATAGAGTTTAATATTATCATATTCAGTTTTAGATCTTTAGATATGAGGGAAAGATCTCATCATCCCTGGCCAATCCTATAATTTCTAACTTTAAACCCAAATTGTTGCATACATTCATTCACCCAAAATTCATAGGCACGATTATTAATAAGGGGACCTTAAAATAGCCAACTATTAGACCAGAACTAAACATCACCTCCATTACCTAGTTTGCAAGAAACCTTGGCCCTTGCTAGGTCCATAGCCTTTAGGATACCATTCCAGATAACTGACCCTTCTGGAATATCCTCATTGTTTAAAATAAAATAAAGAGAAGGCCTTCTAATATCTTTATTAACTAGGATATCCCTCCATTCACTAGTGTTGTTGAAGATATGCCATATTTGCTTCGCTAGCAGAGCCTTATTGAGATGGGTTAACTTTCTTATGCCAAGGCCACCATACCTCTTTGGAAGACACACATTCTCCCAAGCAACCAGAGGATACCTTTTTCTCCCTTCAAGGCCAGTCCATAGAAATTCTCTCTAATTTTTTCCCATCTTCTCAGCGAATCTCCCAGGAATTCCATACAAGCTCAAAGCATACATAGGCAAGTTCTGAAGAGTTGATTTGACCAATTGACATTGAGAATGAATGTTTCCTTTAACTACCTTCTACAATTTTATTCTTGTATTTGCATTGTAAAATATAAATAGATTAAGTCTTTAAGATATATAAAAACTAAAATCTATCAATTTATCTAAATTTTATCATATCTTAACAATAAGTTTATAGACATATCGCTTTCACAATCTATAATATTGTGCAAAGTTTTTAGTTTTGATTATGTGATTTTTTTCATTCGACGCCTTTGTATCTTCTCTTCTTTTTTCTTAGTTCTTATTCAAATATCATGGAATTTATCCTTTTCTTAATAAAATATCATAAAATTTGATTTGAAACATTAAAAAATAACTTAGATAATAAAAACGAGTACCTATACAAAACAAAATAAATATATTGAAAATGAAGATTAAAAAATTAGTACTATTATTATTACTTACTAGGCTCCTAATAATCCAATATCTCTTAAGAAAATTCTATGAACATAAAAAGAACACAAGAGTACATACCAAGTAGGTTACAAATAAAGGAAATTAAATATTGATTCATCACAAGATCACAATCTACACCCTACATTGAATGTGAGTCTCATTCAACCTTTCAAGTAAGTTGCAACTATCTCACTATTAAGGTTTACCATCAATGATAACATAACAATTTTTCTAATTGTAGTTCTAAGAGTAATCATCCTCAAAAACCTTTAACATGTTTCTAGTAGTGACGTAGGAGCATCCTAGGCTTGGTTGCAATCCTGCATGTTTGGAGGGATTTTGGTTAAGTGTCATGGAGCTTGGCAAATATTGAGGCTTAGAATGGTTTGGGAGTTCAACATGTTTTGGCAGCTTAACATGGTCTATGGAACTTGGCATGGTCTAGGAGCTCGACATGGTATGTGGAACTTGACATGGTCTGGGAGCTTAGCATGGTCTGGGAGCTCAACAATGCTTGAGAATTTAATGGTGCTTAGCTTGGTTTTTTTAACACTCAACTTGGTCTTGGTTTTTGTTGGTGTCGAGTTGTTTGTGAGTTGACTTTTGGCATTTAATTTGTGTATGGGTATTGAATTTAGTGTTGTAGCCAACTTGTGGCTCAAACTATATTTAATGTAAGGGATTTAATTTAGTTTTTAATGAATTGGATTGACTTGTGGCTTACTTGGGTATAAGTAAGGGGTCTTGTAGAGTCTTTTGATATGATGAAGAGGTTGATTCATTCCATCTTCGAGAAGTGGATGAAGTTTAGTTGCAGATTTTGAAGAGCTAGGACTACAACTTAGGAACCATAGGATTGCTTAGTGGACTTGAGGGTACAAGTGTGAATTATTCTTGGTGTTCTTATCTAGTTGTGTATCTGGACTAGATAGAATTGGCGTGTGGTAACCAGATCTTGTAGGATCTTGCATAACTAGTTTTATAATTATTATTTTTATTTGGCCCTAACCTTGAAGGCCTTACAGCTGGGCATATTACATGTAATCAATTATTATATGAATAAAGAGTTGTGATTTGGTATCAGTGTTGCTTGTTGTTGTGTTTCCATTTTGTGTTGGTTTGTTAGATTTTGGATCACCTTATTTTGGGTACATCTAGAATCATACTACATTAGATGGTATCATAGAAAAGGTTGATCTTGTGGTTGATTGATCTTCTGGATTGGTGGATCTATTGCTTGGGGTTTGCTAAAATTTTGGAAAATGCCTCTAAGAATATTGGACCCTAGGGAAATTAATGATCTTAGTGATGTTGTAGAAGAAAGGATCTTAGAGAAGATAAGAGTAGAGTTCAAATTTGAGATTTCATTAATGAAGAGTGACATGATTGCTAAAATTGTAAGTGCTTTAGGTGGTATACCTAGGCATGTGGATAATAAAGGTAGTTATGAGGAAGTTGTTGAATACAATGAAATTGCTGGATCTAGTGGTGATGAAAAAATTAATCATGTGGAGAGACTTATTAGATCAAGGGCTAGTCAGTTTGCTAGACACAAATCTCAGTTGAAGTTGAAACATAAGATGGGGGTTTCTAATTTTTTAGGTACTTTGACTCCTAAAGACCTAATTTATTGGATTGGTGAATTGGAAGACTAATTTGAGCTTAAGGATATTGAGGATCCACTCAAAGTGAGGTTGGCACAAACTAAGTTGAAACGACATAATGCTCTTTGGTGGAAATAATTGCAAAGAGATAGAGAAGAGGAAGGTGAAATGAAGATCTCTAGATGTAGATTGATGGTGACTAAGTTGAAGGCTAAGTTCATTCCTTCTAATTATGAACTTGAGTTGTTTAAAAGATTATAGAATCTGAAATAGAAAAATATGTCTATGAAAGATTATATCGAGGAGATCTACAAGTTGACTATTTAGTCTGGTCATAGAGAATTGTCACCGGAAAAGGTAGCTTGATACATTAATGGTTTAAGATTCAATATTCAAGATGAGGTTGGTATGATGAATATTTCTTCAGTTGAGGATGCTTATCAATATGCCTTGAAGGTAGAGGATAAGTTGAAAAAGAAAAGTCAAGGTAATGCTAGAGGGAAGAAGAAGCAAGGTAGCTTGGCATAAACTAAACTGAGTGTTGAAGGTGAACCAAAACCTGCCAATTAGAAAAGGATGATAGGTAGAGGTGAGTTCAGAGGTAATTGTTTCAAATGTGGGAAAGAAGGGCATAGATCTTTTCAATGTCCACTTAGCAAGACAACTACTACTGTGAATGAGGTTGTAGTTCAAGACAATTATCCTAAGCAAGGAGAAAGTTTGCTGGCTTGGCGAGTATTTGTTGGAGAGAGGACATTGGATACTTATTAGAGGACTAGTTTGTTTAGGAATTTTTGTAAGTCTAGTGGTAAAGTCTACAAGGTGATTGTGGATGTTGATAGTAATGATAATCTTGTTGCTGAGGAGTTGGTTTAGAAACTTGGTTTGAAGAAAGTAAGACATCCTTACCCTTATAGGATTGGCTAGTTACAAGGTGAACATGCTTTGGAAGTGAGGGAGCAATGCCATGTTGATCTCTAGATTGGGTAGTATAAGGATCAAGTGTTGTGTGATATTGTGGACATGAACAGTTGTCATGTGTTTCTTGGTAGACCTTAGAAGTATGATTCTAGGGTTGTGCATGATTGTCTCAAGAATGTGTTTACTATTGAGAAAGGTGGTTGGAAGTTTTCCCCGATTCCTTTGCAGATTGAAGAAATTGGTAGTAAGAACTTGAGTATTGGCAGACTAGTTGAGTTGGCAAATTTTGAGAAGGTTAGAGATCAACATGGAAATAAGACCTATAGTATACCTAAGATAGATGTAAAGAAGCACAAGAAGCAAAATGGAAAGAGTGTACAAGTTAAAGACTTGGAAGATATGTATGTGAAGAACCAACTTGGGATTTATGTGTTGAATCCCAAAAGATGTTCTTCCAGTTACTAGAACATCTTTTCAAACTTGGGGTGTTTAATGAAAGAGCATTGTAGGCTTGCTTGCAATCCTACACGTTTGGAGGGATTTTGGTTAAGTGTTTTAGTGCTTGATAGATACTAATGCTCGGCATAGTCTGTGGAACTCAACATGGTTTAGGAGCTTGGCATGGTCTAGGAGCTTGACATGGTCTATGGAATTCAACATGGTTTGGGAACTTGACATGGTCTAGGGGCTCGAAAAGGTCTATGGAACTTAGCATGGTCTGGGAGCTCAGCATGGTCTAGGAGCTCGACAATGCTTGGGAATTTATTGGTGCTCATCTTGGTTTTTTTGATACTTGGTTTGGTCTTGGTTTCTATTGGTACCAAGTTTTCTATGAGTTAACTTTTGGCATTTAATTTGTGTATGGGTATTTAAGTTAGTATTGTAGTTGACTTGTGGCTTAGTTCAATATAAGTAAGGGGTCTTGTAGAGTATTTTGGTATGATGAAGAGGATGATTCATTCCTACTTGGAGAAGGGGATGAAGTGTAGTTGCAGATATTGAAGAGCTAGAGCTACAACTTAGGAATTAGAGGATTGCTTGGTGGACTTGAGGGTACAAGTGTGAATTCTTCTTAGTGTTCTTATCTAGCTATGGATCTAGAGCAACTGGAATTGGTGTGTGGTAACTAGATCTTGCAGGATCTTGCAGAACTAGTTTTGCAATTCTTATTTGTGTTTGGTCCTAACTTAGAAGGCCTTACAGCTGGGCATATTGCATGTAATTAGTTATTATATGAATAAAGAGTTATGATTTGGTATAAGATCTTGCATTTGTGTTGCTTTTTGTTGTGTTTCTACCATGTGGTGGTTTTTTTTATTCTAGATCACCTTATTTTGGGGTACATTCAAATTTGTACTACATCAAGTAGTATAATGATAGGCATAAGAATATGCTCTCACTGTGATAGGAAAAGGAATGCTCACCTTCTTAGAATTCGAGCACATGCCATTCACTTCCAAAATTTTTTAACACATCTCAACTAGAATAATCTGGTCATCTAGATTCCTGGGAAGCTTCAATAAGAAACCATCAAACTTGGCAATCCTTACATATGAAAATGTCAAGAATTGAATGAAATAGCTTCCAAACTAGATTACAACAACTATTTCTTTAGGAGAGACATGCCATTATGGACACCCTTGCAGCATCAAACAAATCCTCATGGTGAAGGCACCATTAAATCTCATAAACTCTACATAGCTCTAATATAGATATAGGCATGGATAAAATTGAACATCCTCATCAAAATCCTTAACATGAGATAACCTAGGCCACAACTAGATGGTAGAAAGGGCATAAATAGAAAAGGAGGACATATAAAACTTCTTTTGAACTTCGGTTGTTTGAAGCCAACCTATGAGATTATCACTTATAATCTATGCCCAATCTACATACTCTCCCTTGATGCACACCAGTTGTTCTAGGTAGAAATAGTACTCCAAAAAATTAAGTGCATCTTCATTCCCCTTCATCCTATGTAAGAGGATAAAAATAACAACAATTTTCCTTTTTATGTTTGTGTCGTAGAGGGTCTTGAGCACTTTACATTTATGGCTTTGAGGGGTCTAAAACCATATAGCCATCATGTCGACTCTCCTCGTAGATTTCTTCTCATTATACATGGAGGTTGAGTTCTATAAGTTCATATCATTACACACTTCCCTTGCTAGTAGTCATAAACACTTTTGTATCACATCTGGTCAAGGAAAAGGAGCACTTCATTGCCTGACATCTTTATCTGGTGGGTATCTAGGTTATAATGCAAAATGCATTCAAGTATCAACTTTGGGGTGTGCACCACCACTAAGAAATTCACCACTTCAATTGGGCCACTTTCCTTCAACTTCTAAGTAAGTACATGTATGGGATCCACCTATAATCTTCTATACAAGTCACCAAGGACATAAATTTATAGTTGGGTATCACTTAGGTTTTTCAAAGTGTAGCCAATTTCATTTGAAATGACATACCCAATGGACTTAATAAATATGGTAGAGAGCTTATAAAAACTAAAGCACTTAGCATAGACATATAAATTTAAAATGGCCATTGAGAGAGATGATGGGAAAATGCATGCAAGATATTACTTTATAGATCTGCCTTTATGGTCATTAGCTAGAGTTCACTACACCACACAAGTGATCTAATTTGGATTAATTTGGAGGAACCTTTTATGCTTAATGATTGGGTTTTTAATAAATTCAAGAGATTAACAAAAAAAATGGTGTCAGACGTGTCTTATATGTATGACCTTTCCTTTCATAAGTCACATTTCATTCATAATCTACCACCTCAAGTGAAAGAACCAAGATCTTTAATTTCTCAACCTCAATTTGCAGCTAAGGAAAATGGTAGCTTTTTCTACACTCGAAGATCCAACTTTTGCATACTAGGCTTTCAGTTTGGTGTGTTGGAGAAGTACTTTCATTACTTTTTTGTAAGCCATTGCCTTTACTTTCTTTTCCTTCTTCGCAACAATCCCTAAAAGGAAGTTCTCTGAAGAAGTGCTTTTAACAAAAGATGCACTCAAATATTCCTTGAATTATAGAATTTTACCTTATAGAGGGGCTACTTCATAGTTATGTGGGATCTTACCAAAATCAATTTTCCTTCAGGTGGAAAAGAAATGAGGAAGGGGGAACTCTAAACTCCATACATTTGAAGCATGAACAAAGGACATAGAATATTTTTCTTCTCATCAGAGAGGGAAGCCTTAATACTCTTTCTAAGGGAAATGCATACTTCAAAAAACCACTTTTTGATTGAACCTGACTTAAATGTTTTCGGCATAAAGCAAGAAAGGGAGAAGCTTGCACACTAGAATCCCCGAAACCTAACCAAAGGAAAAAATGAGCCCCTAATGAGAAGGTACTTGGACCAAAACTTGACTATTTACTTAAGAGTATTTTAGGACACTAGCTTGGTAATGGAAATTTCTTGGACCACAAAGAGGGAAAGATTTTAAAAAGGGGGTGACAAAAAATAGATAAACACTATTTTGATAAAAGATTCTACACGTTTCACTCTAAAAGCTGACAAGACTTATGTTTTTGTGTTAGGGGATCATATAAAAGACCAATTTTTTATTGTGAAGGAGAGATGTGATATGTGGTTAACTGTTATGAAGCTTGGATGTAACTTGTGTAGTTAGAGATTTTATTTGATGTAGAGATTTTGTTAGAGCTTTATCATAATTGTTCAAGCATAGTGGATGCACTAACAATTAGTTTACTAAAGGATAATAAGTCTAATCTTATTTTGTAATTTCTTGAGTGAACTAGACTAAGCGTCAGATCTATATTGTATATGAGAAATGAGCTCCAAATGAGAGGTTGAATGCAAGTACATTCCTAGACTTTTATTTTGTAATTTTTTCTTTAACATGACACCTATTACTATAGTAGTAAGATTTTTGTAGGTACCATTCCTGCCGAGGTTTTCCCCCTAACTATTTTTTTCTCCCCAAAACATGGTGTTATGAGTTCTCTAATTTCTTATGTCATATGTTTTAGTTTACTTTCTATATTCTTTATTTGGTATTTGTGCAGTTGGTTTGAAGTAATTAAAAGATCAAAAACAATGATTCACCCCCCAATATTCTTCATTCCTAATACTTCCTTCATTATATCAAAGATTCTTGGTGCTCATGTAGTCTTCTTAGATTACATTTTGTTCCCTATCATTGTCTCCATTAGGCATTTATAAATACTCCTAAACTATTAATAAAATATCTAAAAGACTTTCTATAGCATGAAATGATCTTAACATTGTCACTCTTTTGGTATTTTTCATTCCATGAAAGCCCTTATTTATTATGGGTCCATTTTAAGGCCTCAATTGTAATAAAAAATTATTATAATACACCAACTATGGTTTTACAAAAGCATATTTATGTAGATCAATTATTCCAAATATGCATTTATTGCTTGTCTAATGTCTTACCCAAAATAAAAGTACTCCAAATAAACAATAACATTTTGTTTCACATTTTATTTTAATACCTCAGTCATAAGTTGCACCAATACTATTGATGTGTTTTTAAGCTCAAATGGCATTATCAATCACTTGTACAAGACCTCTTTAGTCTTGAAGAATGTATTCTAATCATATCTATGGTGCTTACCCATAGGTTTTTTTTTTTGTTATATTGCCTAATTCTTTTAGGCCAATTTTCATGGTTATGTGATTTGGTTTAGTGGTACTTGGTTACCCAATTTCATTCATGTTATTTCATACTTAGTTATTTATTTGATGAGCTACTTGATACTCAGTTATTTTTTGTGTTCATGGTTATTATTTTGACGATAATGCTTTGTATATTTAATATAGTGATTTTAGTGGTTTCATGATGATAGTTAGATAGATTATTTATTTATAGTTTTTATGGGTATTTACCCCATACTACATGTGTATGGTGTACATGTAGGTTTTAATTTATGTTTGACATTTCTGATGTGGTTAAGGGAGGCAATCATAATGATCTAGAAGTCAAGATCTACACGATGTACCACTCCCCACCATTGTCTATTTAGTTTTCATTTATATGCATATGTACATGTTTGACTATTATGCAGATAGCAGTTATTAGGCATTAACTTCCTTGAATTTCTAGGATAAGCGTGCCCCATCGTAGTATTTCAATGGTAAAAACGGGAGATAGTTCTCAAGTCTAAATCCTAAACCTAAGCCAATTGTCCTAAAATATAGGAGAAGTATATGAGTTATTTACCTTTCTGAATTCATCAAGTGACGTAAATTCAAGATTTTGACCCTAGAGTTTGAATTTGTACTTTGTCTTTTAGATGAGTTTTTCTTTGTGGGTCTATTGTGATTTTCAATTATAATTAAATCAAATAAAGATATTATTAAATGATTTAATTAAGCAAAAAATTTATAAAGAGATATCAATTTTGAATTATATTTACTTAAATTTAAAATATTTAATTAAAAGTTCAAATTTGGCATAATTATATTTATTTAATTTAATAATAATAAATTTATAAGTTTCAATTTATTAATAAACTCTAAATATTATTATTAGCTAAATTAATAAATATATTTTCTAATTACATTGCAAGTGATAATAATTTAACTAAACTTTATTTTAATTAAAAATGCAAAAAAGTATGCACAAAGAATTAGATTAATTTAAATAATGAAAAGAAAACTTTTGCATGTTCATAAAATCAAAATCGTAGGTTGAGAAATTCTATATTAGGAGATTAGAGTTCATTTCTCCACACATGGGTTTTGGAGAGAAAAAGAATTGTTGAAAGTTTTGGAGGGTTTGGATTTGCGTGCATTCACAAGTTGTCTCAGATTTTAGTTCACTACTACATTTGGGTGTGAATTACGATGGTAGGTCATCACAATTGTGATGGCCAATTGTTGCCCAAGTGATAAGATCATGAATTGGCTCTCGTCAGAAAAGCATTAGAATTTTTCTATCACAATTTGTGATGATAAGGGTGGCCATCACAATTGCAATGGCCATAGGTGTTATAAATTGAGCTAACATACTGGCAAATTGTTCATTTTTACCATCACAATTGTGACAAAAATCTGTCGAAGACACTATTGCAATTATGATATCAATGTGAGATAAATTCTATGAGTCCCAGGGAAAGCCGTTGGAAACATCTATCACAATTGAGATGGGCATGTGGTAGGAATTTTTTGGGATCAATAGATAGCCACTAAAATTTTATGTCGCAATGGTGATGACATGTTGTATTAATTAAAAAAAATAGTGGTAAACTTTGAATAGCTATGATGAAATCATAGGTTAATATTGAACTTCACTTGGTTTTGAGAATAGTTTAATATTCTCTATTAATTAGGGCCAACCACGTAAAGATGGAAGCTCATTCCCCCCCCCCAAACATCTAAATTCCTTGTTAACATCTAAAATCTTTAAGAAAGAACCAATGTTTAAAGTAAAAAAAGGTTTGAGACCTATAAAAGTGACATCATTTTCCCATCTTCTAGCGCATATAATTTTTTTGTCACATCCAAAATAAGATTTTGCCACTCTAAATCGAGAATGCATGGACAATAGAAGGAGATGAAAGAACCCAACACATTTACATTTATTTAATAGGTCTATGCAAACCTCTAACAAAAATGCAAACTTGTTGGGTTTCTTTTGCTCTGCTTGATGTCATATGCATATGCATTGAGATTGCGTATTGAACTATGACATAATTCTACAAGACCTGAAACCAATAAATTCATATAGTTAGTTACCATACAATTTAATGTTAAAGTTGAGGTTCACTTGGTTTTCAGAATAGTTTAATATTCTCTACTAAGCAGGACCAACCATGTGAAAATGAGAGTTCATTTGCCACACCCCCCCCCCCCTACAACATCTAAAATATTTATGAAAGGATCAATCTTTAAAGTACAAAAAAAGGTTCCATACCTGCAAAAGTAGCATCATTTTCCAATCTTCTAGCGCATGGCATTTTTCCATCACATACAAAATAATATTATGCCACTCTGAATCAAGAATGTATGTGCAACTACGTTCAAATGCATGGATATCAAGTGGAGCTGATGAAACACAACATGGTTACATTTATTTAATAGGTCTATTAAGCTTTTAAAATTATAGGCCATCATGAATAATGTTCATGATGACTTAAAATACCTAATTAGAGACCTCTAACAAAAATACAAACTTGTTGTATTTTATAGCTCTTCTTGATGTCAGATGCATATGAATTGAAATTGCATATTGAACCATGGTGTCCTACATTTCTTGAAATCAAGAGATTCAGACAATTATTTCTCATACAATCATAGGTTAATTTTGAGCTTCACTTGGTTTCGAGAATAGTTTAACATTCTCTACTAATCAAGACCAACCACATGAAGGTAGAAGCTCATTTCTCCCTCCCTCCCCAACATCTAAGTTCCCCATTAACATCTAAAAATATTTAAGAAAGGATCAATATTTAAAGTATCTAGAATGTCTTCATTACCTCTTGCTACTCTCAGTGGAAGTCCATCTTCATTGCTCATGAGAAATTCATCACACAGGTACATCCAAGAATGTCTTCATCACCTCCTACAAAAAATGAATCTAATATTAGAAAATGTCCCCAAGAAACAATAGTTCAAGTGAAATAAACACATGAAAAATGAGAGAGAAAGAGAAATCTACTTACCAATAGGCATTTCCATCGCATTTGTGGCCATGCTACCTGTTAAGTGAGTTTTATTGTTTATCTATTGTTGCAAAATGTAGCAATCATGAGGACACATACATATACATACATACATACATACATACATACGTACATACATACATATATGCAATCATACATACATGTATGTATAAATGTAATTATATACAGAGATATATTTTTTAAGGTGCTAAGTGGCTTACCTCAAGATCCTCCACAAAAAATAATGTAGACTAGGAAAAATGGGCAAAGTTCATGAGAAATTTTGCAAAAACACATCATAGCAGATATTTTAGAAAGAAACAAGCCATAACCCATGGGTCTAGTTGATGATTAGCTAGGTTGATATATATATATAGGTTATGGCTTCTGCAAGGGAATGAGCCTTGTGATTATGGAATTTACACAGAATCATAACTTGCTTCTTCAACTCCTTACACTCAACTCTTCACTAAAGTTATTCTTCTAGCTGTGAGAATAGCTGATACAAATTCCTGGGAACCAAGGGACTCTAAACTTGTGCTACATTTTTTCGAGACATGGGAGAAGTTACTACTGGCTTTAGTGCTTCATAACATTGTGGATCATATAGTGATGTCCAAATTAATAGCAACAATAGATACTTGGGATGCAAATATCAGAAGGGCACAACAAGAAGTTCCTATAGAATTGTTATCATATTAGGTACCATAAAATGAATGAGATGTAGAGATGAGAAGAGCACATCAACCACATGCAAATATCACAAAACATAAATGAGGACTCAACATTCCCAATTAGAAAGGAAAAAAACCACTAATAGTTGGATTAGTTATCATTGATTGATAACTATCTTTTGAATTAAGAGGTACAACTCCCTCATTTACAGATTTGTAATGAATTTAATGATAGGATATACCTTTAACCTAAAGGCACTAAGGTTTTTTTCCATTCATCCATAGACATGGGATGAATGTGATTGCTAAATTTATAAATTGAATAGAAAGAGAAAGATGAATAGGCAACCACAAGACTGCCTAACCCATCTTTTGTATTATAGAAGAGAGCGAGAGAGAGAGAGAGAGGAAGTTATAAATAACTTTATGAAAAAATGTGACTACATAACCACAAGACTACATACAATACATTTGATGTAGTAATATAGAATAGTAACTAAAAAAAAAGTTAAAGGACTTACTATCCTTATAAACTAGAAATATAAATGTACAGACCATAGGGCCAAGCACACGTATATTCCTCTTTATTTTAGAAACATGACAAAAAAATAAAATTATTGTTCCATCTCTTTGTTACAATAAATTTTCATAAAACAAATCCCCTTCCCCTATTACAAATTGTACTCCTCTATAGTCACAACATCAAAATGTACAGAGCTAAAAAGAAGAACCCTACTCTTCACTTTCCATCTTCTACTTATCTCTTTAGCCTCCTAATTATCCTATCAGTTTTCATAACTAATTCTTGGATGACTTTGGATTTCAACTATTAGTGTCTTTAATCTCCCTTGATGAATATTCATTATTGTCGCCCTCTTAATTATTATGGATTTTTATAGTTGATCCCTCCTTTACTATAGACTTACCAAATTTGTAATTGATAATGGAATGACTCCTAGTCATTTACTTGAAGACCCATGTCAACACCCACTTCTTGATAGTTATGGCACTCATAATCACTTAGCAGTTTAGGCATTCCAAATTATGTGTCTTTTACTTGCACATTCCATGCCAATTTTTGGCTTGTTTACATTTCACCAACATGGTTCTTGCATATTTTTTACTTCTAGAAAAATCTTACCATGCTTTGGGATGAAGTTCCCTTGATTTTTTTATTATCATCCTTCAACGTCCTTCCCTACAAGTTTCATTTTCCACAATAGTTATTTTGCGTTCTTGAAAAATATTGGTGAACATTGAAGAATCATCTACTTTGTGCACTTATATAAAAAGACTCCATATTACCATACCATACTGCGAGTAGTCCATTCACCTATTAGGAGGCTTTTCGCTTCTTTTTAACCATCAATTATTTGATTTTCAATTCTTTTATCATCTTGAACCCTGATCATTTGTTCCAAACTATCATGGTTTTTTTAGAGCTCCAACAATGCTTAAATTGTAAATGTATTGTTTATTATACTAGCCTCATCACATTGGACTTTATTACTTCATATTACTAGAGGGTATAATTGACATGGGTCAATGATTTGGGTGTACTTTCAATGTTTAGATTCATGGGATGATTTATTTTGATACCCATGACTTTATGTTAATGTGTTGGTAAACAACACCAATCTAGTCTAGTTCTCTGATGCCAATAATGTCTTCACTAGTATTACAAGCTATGAGTTCTAGGCTCTTTCTAGTCAAACATTTCGATTGAAATCCAATAGTCGTGGTGTTTAAATCTTGAAGTCACATTTTGATACATCTCATTACTATGGAAAGAGTCCCTCATCAGGCTGGATTGACATTTTTTCAAATATTTCACATGCAATCTCCACACCGTTAGCTATGGTGAATCACCAAGGAGGTTAATGATTTGGATTCAAGTAATGAATACCATGGTACTTCAAGAAGACTCCATTCCAAGATCTTTGCAATATATATACTAGTAGATAATTCATGAGAATCCAAGGAATCATCCTTTTAGACTATGGATCAGATATCAATAGTATTATGTTGCATTGATTACATGTTCTCCTTGTGCATCTATGATTTGCAGAAAACTCCTATACTATTGTGATAAAGAAGCCTATGTCTTTCCAATTTTCACTTTTTATATTGTAACATGTCGGTAGACTATGGACTTCATAATTAGTTATAATAAGGCATCATCCATGGTATTTACACTGCTTCCAATATATAATTGGATTGGTGTGACTCAAGGGTCTACATTTCTTCTTTTACATTGACATGAGTGTCCACAATTTCTCATTGATCCCTTTTGATCATCCCATCAAATAGTTTATAGAACACCTCATATTGGCACATTTAAGTAATGAAAGGCCACTTGGGTATTTGATTAAACACTTGGTTGGCACTCTTCCACACACAAACATCTAATATTTTTCATCATGCCTATGATTGAACCAAGGACCCCCTAGAGGAGAGCTTATCTTTGTGAGTGTTTAATGCCTTATCCTTTATCATTCTCTTATGAAGATTTGGTTAAGGTTCATATTCAATCCCCTTTAATTTAACATCTACAATGTCATTATATACTTCTTAGATGAGATCTAGTGATTCCATGAATGATGAAAATCTTCATTTTACTAATGTAATTTTCTCTAGAGAACTTGGAGAGATCTATGCATTCTGGACCAATGATCATGGCTTTCAAACCTCTAGCTGAACTTTGAACTTGAACCATAAAACTTGAACCCAGACTTCAACCTTGAATCTGGAGCTCAAACTATAAAATAACTTGAACTAAACATGGAATCTAAACTTCTAAAATCTAGACTAGATGCCCCCATTGAACAATTTTTTTTGCATTTCAGAACTTGGAGGTGGACCTCTAAACTTGAAGCTTGAACTTCAATTCTACAAACTTGAAATTCAACTTGAACTGAAACCCATGGTTCAAGTTCAAGTTTAACACAATATCAAGATGATGCCACTACACCAAAAAAACCTTACAAAGGTATTGTTACCAATAAAAACTAACAAGAAACTAAGATAATTTCCTCGTAGGTCAAATTTACAAAGTTTAAAAAGTGGGTACTACAAGCATGATAATATCAACAAAATCTGATGGTGTCAAGCCAAATAATAGAATGGATACAATAGGAAAGGGAAAATTTTTATTAACTGTAAAAATATGCTAGTACACTTAGTGCAGAGAAATAGACTCCAAAGCATGCCCTATGGGCTTACAATAGCATAAATTTGGAGATAATTTCTCTTTTCAGTACCTCCTCTCAAACTCCACTCCGAACTGCCTTTTACAATGCCAAAAATGTTCTTAAATAGACCTGTGAGGGTTAAGGATTAGGAATACATTCTAGAAAGTGCTAGTTGGCATGCGCCGACCAAATAGAAGGCTCCAAAAGTCACATTAGAAGTCGGCACAAAATTAGAAGAATCCAGAAATGGTAAGTGAACTTCTGGGAGGCATAACTTTTGAATCGTAGCTCTGATTAATGAACCGTTTACATTTTCAAAAAGTTCTTGAAACACTCTATAGCCCTATGGACTAGCTTCACTCATCCCCCATTTTTTGGCCCTGTTCAAGGTCATTTAATGCCCCTAACCTGACTTTGAAACATTCTTAGGAAGTCTCCAAAAACTGTAAAACTGCGATAACTTTCAAACCATGGGGCCTTTTGACCTGATTCTTTTTCTAGAATTCTCTAAATTACAATTACATTCATCTGACCAATTTACACCCTCTAATTTACCAAAATTATGGCTCAATTACATACTCCTATTTTTTTTGGCATTTACACGTATCCCAAGGTGTTCAAATACTCTAACCTAGAACACTGATAGTGGAACTATGAGAGTTGGAACCTTTATTTGACCCAAATGGGTATCCAGAAATGAAAACACATGAAATAGAAACTAAGTCTAAGTACATTTTTTTGGGTGACACAGGATTGCCCTTATACCTCTGGATGCTCCTGCATCAAAATCCTAGATCTCCATATGTATGTATACAAAGAGATCTTTTTAAAGGTGCTTATTACATCTTAACGCAATAGAAAAATTGATTCAATTGCATACATATTCTAGAATCCAAAAAATTAAACAATAAAACTCACTTAACCTGTGCTAAGTGACTTAGCTCAAGATCCTGCACAAAAATAATGCAGAGTTAATGGGCAATATGTATGTATGTATGTATGTATGTAGGGGAAATATAATGCCCATTAATAATGACATTAACTCTGCTCATTTTTCCTGGTCTGTATATATATATGTACATACCTACATGCATACATACATACATACATACATCTATATCATTCACATGGTTTAGAGGTGATGTCATTGTCACAAAGGCTTCTGTAAGGGAATGAGCCTCATGATTATAGCATTTACACAAAACAAATGGGGAATGATCAATGTCATGTTTTCCTTTCATTTTTGTTCATTTTATGCAGTCCTCCATATGGCCTATAGTAAAATATTTATTGCATCTACATTTTATTTTCCATTGTAGTAGCAACAGTAGATACGTGGGATCCTCATAGGGAGACCGTGCCAATATATGCATGGTTACATCCTTGGCTGCCATTTTTGGGCTAGTGTATGGAACCTTTATATAAAACCATTTTTTATAAATTGGGGAATGTGCTTCATGCCTAGCATTCAAGTAATGCATTTTCATATGCAATTTTATCACATTGGAAAATTTTATTTAATCCTGCTAGCTGGGAACAATATATTGTTCCTTTTATTGTACCTAATCTAATGACAATTCTGCAATAATTTGTAATCAACCTAGCTAATCAGCAACTAGACCCATTTAAATGGGTTATGGCTTGTATATATACATATATTTAATTGGGTTATGTCTTCTTCAAGGGAATAAGCCTTGTGATTACGGCATTTACATAGAAGCAAAACTTGCTTCTTCAACTCCTTATACTCAACTCTTAACTAAAGTTATTCTTTTAGCAATGAGAATAGCTACTACAAATTCTTGGGAGCCAAGGGACCCTAAACCTATGCTAAATTTTCTAGAGACATGGGAGAAGTTAGTACCAGCTTCAATACTCCATTACATTCTAGATCATATAGTGATGCCCAAATTAACAATGATAGTAGATACTTGGGATCCTTGCAGGGAGAGTGTGCCAATACATGCATGGTGCATCCTAGGTTTTCATTGTTGGGCTAGTGTATAGAGGCTTTATATCCAACCAGTCATTATAAATTGGGGATTGCACTTCATCCTCGACATTCAAGTGATGCATCTGCATATACAATTTTATCACCTTGGAAAATTGTATTTGATCGTCCTAGCTGGGTAAACCTAATTGTTCATTTTAATGTACCTAATTTGATGACAATTCTACAAGAATTTGTAATCAACCTAGCTAATCAAGAAACTAGACCAATTTAACTAGGTTATGACTTGGGCATGTGTTATTCCCATTTATCATATGGTTGAGGAAACATTTTTTATTTTTGTAGGATATGGATGAAGAGTAGTGGTGTTGGCAAACATGAAAATTTAATAATGCAAAGTCACCTTGAGGAACTTTTGTATACTCTTGGCAAATATGTCATCAAAAATGTTCCTCATGAAATTTTTTTCTTCTACATGTTTTTTTCATCGAGCCTTCACACACCTAGTGCTCACAAATGTCTACTTAAGAATGTATATGAACCTATAATGCACTGCTATGTGGTGAAATATGCAAAAAATCATATAATCCTTTATCAAACAAGGTATTTTTCTTGGTGTGTTCATTCATTAATTTAAGCACCCAAGTTTGCATTTCAAATCATGATTTATCTATTTTGGGCTTAAGAACTGGTACAAAAACCTAGAAAGAGTACCTAAGAAGAGATGGATCTCACATTCATTCATTGTCGCATGAAGTAAAAAATGATTATGATCATCCATAAAATAATCTCACAATGTCCAAAGCTAACATCTAACATTAGTTCATCCTTTAACATTCATTAAAAGTAGCACATAGACACATAACATTTAATAACATGTGAAATAAGGTATTTAAAAATGCCTCAACCAATTTTGATTTAATTTTGGATCACCTACTTGATTATCTTGGAAATTTGTTCTAACCAAAAGTCATAAAATGTAAGAACAATTGTGCCAAAAATAGCATAAAAAGATGATTATCGTGCACCAATGATTTTATTTTATCTCTTTTGGCATAATCATTTTTACAATTTTTTGGCTCAATCTCCAACTAGTTAGTATGTATTTTGAAAAATTATTGTTAGACTACGAGTTAGGAAAAAGAGAAATATCAAACTTGAAAAAGATGTACATAAATGCAATTAATTTTTAAACTTCAATTTTATAAACTTACAAATAAAACCATAGAATTATAAGAAACTATTGTGGTTTGTACTATTTTAAAATTATAGTTACAAGTGATAAATCTATATACCTAATTTTATTCAGAGAACATAAATAATGGAAATGAAGTATTGCAGAAGGTGCAAGCTCAATTGCCCCACCCCCCCCCCCCCCCCAATGTGGATGACACTACTAAGTAGAGTATATTCACATACATACATACATACATACATAATTAAGTGCTACCTAACTATTTCCAAGATGTCTGCACACTAAAGGCATACTTTGCCTACTAGGTTGCCTACATACCCATATCCACAGGATCAAGACCCTTGAACTACTCACTCTAATGAATATATAGTTGTGGTTTCTAATTTTTTTGATGTAGTTGTATTCCTATAACCATTGGTGAATTTTACTCACCTAATACAACTCTTTGCCATCATACACCCACTTGGGTGAATTGGGCCATTTTCTATAATTACAATACTATAATACCCTGGTGAAACCTTTTTGTTGTAGTTTATAGTTAATGTAAGGTTAACCTATATATGTCCTAACTCACTTCTTATATAGTTATTTTTCAAATCTTGTGACAATAGTCAATGGGTCTAAATAGACAAGTCAAGTTAATTATGAAATGTAGAGTTTAGCCTTCTATTTTCAAAATCCAAGTACACTAGGTACATATAATGTCTTAAAATATAAGCCTCGTGAGTTAACATATAATGTCTTAAAATTGTTAAGTGCTCTCTAACTATCTCCAAGGTTTCTACACACTGGAGGCATTTTTTTCCTACTAGGCTACCTATATACTCATATCCATGGGATCAAGACCCTTGAGCTAATCACTCTAAAGAATATGTAGTTATAGTTTCTAATTGTTTTGATGTATTTGTATTACTATAACCATTGGCAAGCTTTACTCACCTAATGCATCTCTTCGCCATCATGCACCCACTCAGGGGAATCAGGTAGTTTTCTATAGTCACAATACTATAATACCATGGTGCAACCTTTGTGTTGTAGCTTACAGTTAATGTAAGGTTAACCTATATACATCCTAACTCACTCCTTATATAGTTATGTTTAAAATCTTCTGACAATACACTTGGCCATGCTACTTGTTGAGTGAGTTTTATTGTTTTTCTATTGTGCTAAGATCTCTTTGTTTACACACGCACACGCACACGCACATGTACACACACACACACACACACACACACACACACACACACACACACACACACACACATACATACACATGTGTATATGTATATACATACATACATACATACATATAAACACACACACACACACACACACACACACACACACATATATATGTTGGCATTACAAATGGGAAACATATACTTCTGAGAAGGGGGGTGAATTAGAAGTATTAATCTTTAACCAATAAAACTTTTAATTTAAAACAATGCATGCATTATCATATTGAAATAACATATAAAGTAAATGCATCCACATAAAAACTTGACACCAGATATGATTACCCAGAAACCCTCCAATAAGAAGGTAAAATTTGGTTGGGGATGACACCCACAATTCTTCACTACTACAACAATAAAGTGTCACTTGTTAAGGTTACATAGTTTGACCATTTTCATGATCTACCCTATGAAAGGCCTGCCCTATTAAAGGCTTACAAAGGACTGTTAGATCCTACCTTGTTAAAAGATTTTGAACACCCTATTAGAAGTGTGCCTAGTTAAATGACTTTTAAAACACTTAATTGGAATGTCACCCTGTTAAAGGATTTTACAATGACTATTAAGTCAACCTTAGTCTAAAGGATTTCACCCTACTGATATAGTTGTTAGAAAGTAAAAATAGAATTTTTGATTTGATAACTTACAACTTTGTCTTGCTGATTTTAGATCACAATTTTGTCCATCTTGATCCTTTTTGATCTTTTATAAAAATGTTTTATCTCTTCTTCTCTATTCTGCAAATTGATTTTGCAATTTTATCACTCTTCTAAGTCACCTTAAATGCTTTATGATCAATTCATCCCTTCTCTTCCTTATATTCTTTGTTTGCATCACTTCTTCATACATATTAAATTATGGGGCTTTTTCTTCCTTAAAAGGAATTTGGTGGCTTAGGGTTTGGTATGAATCTACAGCTAAGATTCATCCATTTTTCCACTTAATCCCTTCCATTTTTTTGATTGGTTGCATGTTTATTGCATAGGAAAACCAAATAGATTCAATCTTATCTTCAAAGCTTTGAGATCTACCCATAAGTCGGCATAAAAATGGTTACATTGTTTTTTGTGCCATAAAAAACAACTAGGTTCATTCTGTGTTACTTGGCACTTGATAATACTGACGCTTGACACTTATTATAATTTTTTCTACCTCAACACCTGAACTTGCTTAGCATCAACTATATGCTTAGCACTTGAATTACTCGGCACATGAGTGACTCAAAACTCATTGCAACTTGACATCTATACATATTATACTCAACATATATTACTATCTTAGTATGAACTTTAGTAAATATCTTAAGTGTGTTTACACTCAATTGTCAAAACCAATTTGAGATCAACAATCTCACCCTTTGAAATGAGTGTCAAAAACACTTAACTATATATAAAAAATATAATCTCCTTGAGTATACTATATACATAGTTCAGCATATATACAAAACTTCAAAAAATTTCAAAATTCTATAATAGACTTTTATACCTCAAAATTTTGTAACTCCCCCTAAGTTAATGTGCATGTTCTGTATCCAAAATCTCTTCTCTTCTTTGAGTAGATTTTTCTTCTTGTTGATACTCTTTGTCTTCAAAAATACTGATACTCTTTATCCATCTAATATGCTATGTTTGTGCTCTTTTACTATTTTCTTCCCCTTTGTTTCCTCTTCTCCTTTTAGGTTATCTCCCTCTTTCTCTTTCTCTCACCCTTTCATATGTAACTATCTTTTGTATACTGATACTCTTTATCTCCCCTTGCAAATTTGTCTCCCCATTTATTCTTTATTGTCTCCCCCTTTTTTGAAATTTATGTCAAAGGGTCTATACATTGATTGTGTATTTGTCCAAAAATTTCTCGTGGACTTCCATTATAATCTATAGAGTAGCATCCTAGTTGTCTAATGCAACATCTAAGGATTTTATCTATATAGTTGTCTCTACTACAAGGTGAACTAGTCCACCCAAAGTTGAAAGATTAGGATCTTTCTTTAACACTATTTTTTCATAAGCTAGTTACTTTTGGAGTATTTCCATATGAGGGGTAAGGGAGACTTGTATATTAATCAACTTGGCTCTTATGTTAGCCTCTTCTGCTATTAACACAGCTAGTTGATTTTGTGTTTGAAGCACTAAATGAAAATGCTTCTCACTTTGAGCTGGGTTCTTAGGTAATTGCATACCTAAGAGTTTCAAATTTTTCTGTAGACTCATAATCCTATGGTTCATTTCTTGTGTGAAGAGTGTGGGATCACACAATTTTGTGTAAAATAAGAATATCTTCTCAAGTACCTTCTTCACTTTCTCAATTTTGGTAGCCAATTAAACTTGTGATAGTGCTATTTCACTAGATATTTTCTCATTAACTTTCCCTTGAAATTTCTTCTTAGACCATTCCATAAATTTAGCATTAGTATCCTGGTCTTCATTAGTCACCTATTCCACAATTTCTAATAGTTTTTCCAATATGGGCTTGGATTCTAAAGGCATCTAAAAAGATGTCCTTACTATCTTGTAATGCTTGCCTTTGTTTATACTATTTTCTAAGTATTTATTGATTTTTCTTTCTCTCCAAGGCTTCCTACATTATACTTATCTATTCTAATGTCATGGTTGCATATCATATTTAGGTATCACTATCTCTTCATCTAAAATTGCATAGTGATATACCTTGGCAACCTTGGATGAGCTATAGGTTGGTGCAAAAATCTATAGTGGTATTGCATCAATGCTTAGCCTTTGAATGACTTTTGTTGGAGAGCTAGATGTTCATAAATGTATTTCTTGTTGATCCTTCCCCATTGGTGTGTCCTTTTCTTCATTCTTGTCTTGATCAATTATTAATATCTGACCTGCTCCTTATGTTTGTGTATCAAGTATAGATACCTATATTTTTCCTATTTGTACTTCTAAAGTTTTCTCCTATTGACTAGTCTGTGTTTGTTGTTCAACCATGACAACTTTTATAGTAGTATCAACCTTTGCAGTTGTATCATCTAATGTTTGCACGAGAGGTTGATCGCTAGTAGCTGAAGGGATGATAAAAGGTGGTTCTTGTGCATTCACCTTGTCCCCTGTTATATCACCTACTACTTTTTGAAGTTCATCCACACTGACCAACATAGGGTTCTCACATAATCTAGCTTGTAGTGTTGTTTGGTCAAGGATCTTCTTTAGATCCTCTATAGTTAATGGATTGATGTTCTGAGGTGAACTATTAGAAACATCCTTTACTTTTATTTTTTTTGTAGGTGTGTTTGTGTCATGTGGAGGGCTCATGGCTGGTATTTGTGTGTCTTGCACACTCTAATCTATTTTTTACTCTTTAGCTATTTCCATTTCATCTTACTTCTTTGGTGTCTCCTCCATAGTGGTGTTTTCCTTTTCTTTTTATATCTCTTCTTCCTTGTCCTCATCTTCCTCATTATTTCTACCCTCAAAGGGATCTTCTTCTCCTACTTTAATTGTAGTCAAACCATATATTGATTTCCATATTTGTGTGGATTTCTTGACAACATCCTCAATTTTGTTGTGCAGAATGCTAATAGCTCTATATTTGGGTACAAATTGATTTTAGTACTTCTTGTTTGGATTGGTAATTTTTCCCCTTGATAACTCTCACATTACTTGTGCTAATGTTGATTCCCTTGCATCTTTCTCCATGTTTAGGTAGTAATGCCACTTATTCTCAACAATTGTATACAATTCCTTTGGCATTGTATTTTCCAATTCAAGAGGAGTGTTCTTGAATTTTTTCATCATGGCATAAACTGACTCTTCTATCATATTTTTGTCTTCTCTACCAAGTTTCACTCTAATATTATCACAAATTTTTTAAAAATTATATTTAGGTGTATAAGTTACCACTCCAAACTAACTTGTATCCTCATACTCTATCTTCTCATCATCTATTTTAGGCTGAGCAATATATTTTCTCCTTTGTTTCTTTTGAACTGGGCCCTTCTATTTAGTTGCTTTTGTTTTCTCCTTTGCCTGCTCTTTGGCCTTTTGTGTAGTGGCCCTTGTACTAGCCCTTGTTGTTGGAGCAGTTGGCTTTACTGTACTTGGTTTGGTAGCCCTTTTTTCTTTAGGTTTGGCTATAAGTTATGCCTTACCCTTCCTCTTCTTAAGTTCTAGCTCTACTAGTGCTTCCTCAGGTTCTTCTTCCTCTGCACCTTCTTCTTCTTGGTCTTCACCCATGCCTTGGGTTAAAGTAAAAGGTTCTTGACCTTGCACCTCTTCTTCTTCATCATTGTCATCTCCATCATCACCTACACCTTCTCCAAACTTTGCCTCTAGTTTCCTTACCATTTCATCCTTCTTTTTCAAAGTTGAGGCTCTCTTTCATTTCATTTCAATCTTTGACTTCACAACATCATAATTACCAAATATCTTTGCACTTTTGTCAATTTCTTTAGCAAGGAGTGTAGTGATAGTAGTTGAGGCTTCATCAACATTAATTTCATATCCTAGAGGCCTTAGCCATCTAACTCTAGGTACAACAACCTGGATGAAAGTATAGTCAATGTCTACAAGGAAACAAATATCATTGTAGTGTTACTCAACTAAGGAAATAGGAATCCTCAACCTCTATTTCATAGACTTCTTAAAGTCTTCAAAATAACTTGTCATTCTTGATTCAAAATTTTCTCCCATTTTCTCAATATATTTATTAAGTTGAATAGCAACTGACCTATTGGTCTTCCATCCTACTTGCCAAAATATGTGAACTCATTTTATACATAGTAAAATATGCATATCAATACTAATCCAAATTTACATTGAACACTATTTAGTTTTGTTGATTGATAGAATTTATGTGATATGACCCTAACAAAAAAATCAAGAAGTGGATCTATTATTGTATTAATGATCATTCCACACTTGTTCCACTTAGCCCTTGTGTTTTTATCTATGGCCTCTTTGGAGTCACTTCTTAATATCTTGGGCTGATCTAGGGTTGGGTATCCAGTATACCTATGTACAATTCTCTTTGAAATTTTAATAGGTCCTCCCTTTAACCATAGACATCCATCATGTATTCTGGTCAGAACTATTTTGATCCACTAAGTTTTGAAAATTGTTGAGAATTCTAGGGCATGGGTTAAGCCCTTCCTCTCTACAATCTTGAATTCCTCCTTCAATACACTATTTTCACATAATTTGACATCTACCTATCTTATTTCCACATCCCCAATACCTCCTATCTTGTAGTTATATCACTTTCTTACATCTTGTACCATTACAACCTTAGGCAAAATCATAGATAATGTGCCTAATAGGTCTTGCTTGTAGGCAATATCTAGTATAGTCTTGAAATTGGGTTATTTAACCTCATTTCTAACCAATTGGACTCCAAAATTCTATTTCTCCTTTACATTGTTTGAACTTGAGGGCATTATGCAAGCTAGGGTTTTACAAATATGAAACTGCATAGCTCGGTAAATGAAAAATTCTTTTAAAATTGATGAATTGGTGCTTGATCTTCACTATGATCCATGCAAATGCTTTGATCTTTCTTGTGAATCACTTCTTTTCTCTTCTTGCTCTTGCTCTAAATTCATAAGGATGAAAAATATGTAAACTTTGACCTTATACCTTTCAAAATATAGAATTTATTACATGGTACGTGTACAACTATAAACTCAACTTCAATATGATTTCTGTTTCACTCGGCATGCATTGATTTTACCATCACTCGGTAGCTATTGGAATTACCTTTACTTGCACCCATAGAAATTTTCCTCACTCAGAAGCTACTACTGACTCAACTCCAACTGACTTTGGTTGACAACTTGACACAAACTAGTATTTTACTTGGCATCTGAAGAGGACTTTTCACACTCTGTAGTAATGTGAAAACTCAAAAATTTGACCTTGGAATTATCTTGCATCTTTCTTCATGCTAACATATCATTTTCAGTACTAACTTCTTTTGGAACTAATGTATGATAAAATAATTTTAATATCAGTTCCACATACCTCCTTTTAGCTTAATTTGATGAGGTGTGACCATTTGACCTATTAGGTGAAGTGATCCCTTCATTTGGTGTGTTGCATCCATCTTTCTTCTTCCATGTTTTTTTCATCTCTCCTTTGGTGTGTTCAACATCTACCTTTCATTTTCCTTTGTTGAACTTTGAATTAGATGCCTTTGACCTTGTTGGGCAATGCTTTCTGATATGACCAGTCTTCAAACAACTAAAGTATGACAATAATGATAGCTATATCTTGTCTTGTAATCCTAGTTATAGGAGTTTTCATAGCTTCTTACCTTTTTTGGCTTGCTTGATGACCATGTGGACTTAAATCTACATTCAAAGGCTTTGTGTCTAAAATTTTGACAATTGTAGTAGTGTCCTTCAAATTTTGGTGCATGCATGGTTTTGGTTCTGCATTCATTTTCTTGATGACCTTGTTTGTTGCATTTGTGACAATGAGTTATGTTCTTTGGCTTAGCATTCTGATTAGCATTCTTAATCCTACAAACATTAGTTGTATGTCCTTTCTTACCACAATGATGACAAGTAGGTTTAGAGTTCTTACCTTTATTGATTCTTTCCTCAGTAGCTTTGGATGATTCTCCTTGTTCAGTGCTTATGTAGCCCAATCCTGATGTATCTTTACTGGATCTAGGGGATTTCAGTAGTTGTTCAAAGTACTTGATGGCTTCATTTGCCTTGTTGAAACTTTCAGAAAATTGCTTTTCTCTTTTTAGGTCATTCTATCGTTGTTCATTCTACAACTTTAGTGTAGTTATTTCAATGTCTTTGACATTCAACTCATGATGAGCATTCATCATTTGGCTTAAGGTGTCCAATTGCATGTTTGAGAGCCTAGATAGCTCTGCTAAATTTTCCTCCAATCTATTTGCCAAAATTATTTGGTCTTCTTCAATCATGGCCTTGTCTCTTATAGCTTTCTTCTTTTGTTTAGTCACCTCACACAATAGTATAGCTTGTGATTCTTGTTCCAACTTGAGATTTCTAATCTCTTCAGCTTGTGCTCTATTCTTTTCCATGAAATTTGCAATTTTTGCATCAAATTCACTAGAGTTACCATTTGCAAATAACTTTGTGGTGTCAATCTCTTTGTATTGTGTGTCATTTTCTGCTATGGCAATCTCTTTCCTTCTCTTCATTGAACTCTTCAAAGCATCTCTATGATGTAGGAGCATCCAGAGGTATAAGGGCAATCCTATGTCACCCAAAAAAATTGTACTTAGACTTAGTTTTTGTTTTATGTGTTTTCATTTTTGGATACCCATTTGGGTCAAATAAAGGTTCCAACTCTCACAGTTCCACTATCAATGTTCTAGGATAGAGTATTTGAACACCTTGGGATATGTGTAAATGTCAAAAAAATAGGAGTATGTAATTGAGTCATCATTTTGGTGAACTAGAAGGTGTAAATTGGTTGGATGCTTGTAATTGTAATTTAGAGCATTCCAGAAAAAGAATCAGGTCAAAAGGCCCCACGGTTTGAAAGTTATCACAATTTTTCAATTTTTGGAGATCTCCTAAGAATGCTTCAAAGTTAGGTTAGCGTCATTAAATGACCTTGAATAGGGCCAAAAAATGGTGGATGAGAAAATTTGGTCCATAGGGCTATAGAGCACTTTGAGAGCTTTTCAAAAATGTAAATGGTTCATCAATCGGAGCTACGATTCAAAAGTTATGCCTCCCAGAAGTTCGGTTACCATTTTTGGATTCTTCTAATTTTGTGCTGACTTCTAATGCGACTTCTGGAGCCTTCTATTTGGTCAATGGATTGCAACTAGCACTTTCTAGAATGTATTCCTAATCCTTAACCCTCCGAGGTCTATTTAAGAACATTTCTGGCATTGTAAAAGGCAGTTCGGAGTGGAGTTTGAGAAGAGGTACTGAAAAGAGAAATTATCTCCATATTTATGCTATTGTAAGCCCATAGGACAAGTTTTGGAGTCTATTTCTCTACACTAAGTGTACTAGCATATTTTTACAGTTAATAAAATTTTCCCTTTCCTATTGTGTCCATTCTTTGCTTGGGTCGTGTCCCCATCACTCTAGCTTCATTCAGTTGTTGTAGCATGAGATGTATCTCAATCTCCTAGTTTTCAATGGTCTTTCTCAACTTAAAAACTCCTTTTCAAGATCTTTTCTCCAAGTTGTAAAGCTTCTTCTCCTAAGAACTTAGCTCTGATACCAATTGTTGGAATTACTAATAATTTTTTTAATTTAAAACAATGCATGCATTAACATATTGAAATAGCATGTAAAGTAAATGCATCCACATAAATACTTGACACCAGATATTATTACCTAGAAAGCCTCAAATGAGAAGGTAAAACTAGGGTGGGGATGACATCCACAATTCTTCACTACTATACCAATAAAGTGTCACCTATTAAGGTTACATAGTTTGACCATATTCATGATCTTTCCTATGAAAGGCCTACCCTATTAAAAGATTGCAAAGGATTGTTAGATCCTACCTTGTTGAAGGATTTTGAACACCGTATTAGAAGTGTGCCTAGTTAAAGGATATCTAGAACACTCACTTGGAATGTCACTCTATTAACAGATTTTACAATGACTATTAAGTCAACCTTAGTCCAAAGGATTTCAACCTGCTGATATAGTTTAGAAAGTAATAGTAGAATGTTTGATCTAATAACTTAAAACTTTGTCTTGCTGATTTTAGATCACAATTTTGTCCATCTTGATCCTTTCTGATATGTTATAATAATGTTGTATTGCCTCTCCTCTATTCTACAAATTGATTATGCAATTATATCACTCTTCTAAGTCACCTTGAATGCTTTCTAATCAATTCACCCCTTCTCTTCCTTCTATTCTCTGTTCACATCACTTCTTCATATAGATTGAATCATGGGGCTTCATCTTCCTTAAAAAGACTTTGGTGGCTTAGGGTTAGGTATGAATCTACAAATGAGATTCATTGATTTTTTTGCTTAATCCCTTCCAATTTTCTAATTGGTTGCATGTCGATTGCAAAGGAAAACCAAATAAATTTGATGTTATCTTCAAAGCTTTGAGATCTATCTATAATGTGGCATAAAAATGATTTACATATTATTTATGCCATCACAAATAACTAGGTCTATTCTGTGTTACTTGGAACTTGATAATATTGATGCTCAACACTTATTGTAATTTTTTCTAGCTTGACACCTAAACTTTCTCAACATCAACTAAATGCTTGGTACTTGAATTATTCGACACACGAGTGACTCGACACTCATTGCAACTCAGCATCTATACATATTATACTTGGCATGAACTTTAGTAAATATCTTAAGTGTGTTGACACTTCATTGTCAAAACCAATCTAAGATCAAAAATATATGTATATACATACATACATACATACATACATATACAAAGTTCACAAGGGTATGAAAACAAAATCCATTATCTCCACTAATCTCCACAATCCACAAGATCTCTCTCTATATACATATATACATATACATACATATATGTACACATACACACATGCATACATATATACATACATACATACATCTGCATATGCAATTTTATCACCTTGGAAAACTGTATTTGATCATGATAGCTAGGAACAACAGATTGTTTTTTTTATTGTACCTAATCTAATTACAGTTCTATAGGAATTTGTAATCAACCTAGCTAATCAGCAACTAGATCAATTTAACTAGGTTATGGCTTGTTTCTTCCTAAAAATATCTTATATAATATATTTTTCTAGAATTTCTTTCCCTTTTTTCCTAGTCCACATTATTTTTGTGCAGTATCTTAAGCTAAGTAAGTTAGCATGGGTTGGATAAGTTTTATTGTTTTATTATTTGGATTCTAGAATATGGGCTTTGTTTTATCATTGGATTTGTTCAAGTCCTAATTTTAATGAATTAACAAAGTGGCTTTTAGGGTGGAAAGGACTATATAATGAAGAGAAAACTTGAAAACTTGATTGTTAAAATGCTGAAATGAAAGCTATCGAGGATCAAACTCCTATCACAGAGTTACAATACAATGTGAAGTTGATTTAAGATATAAACAAAAAAGAAAGAAAGAAAACATGACATAAATCATTCTCCATTTTTTTTAATTGTGGAGAGTGCATGAAAAAGAGGGTGGAGAGCTTTGAATGTCTTAGAGTACTTTCAGTTCTGCTATATTTTTTAGACTTCTTGGATTAGGGTTGAGTTAATGTAGTGTCATGTCTATGTCTAGATTTCCCTTAAGGAAATTTTCTTCTCATCAATCCCTTTGTGTGCACCTAGGTGGGCATTCAAAAACAATCTAAAGAATTTGTTCATATTAGGTGATTAGGAAAGGAAGGGTAAGTCTATGCATTTCCTAGATGAGAGGGAAGTTGTTCCAAAACCCTAATTCTTTGATCAAGTATTCATGGTGAAGACATGATGCATTTGAAAAGAAGATCACACTTACATCTAGAGAAAAAGGTAGTAGAGAACATTGAGATCAAGGCTAGATGATATGATACAAATTATGGATATAGGTTAGAAGAAATAAAATTCAAATCTAATACAAAGGAAGTGACATAAGCCTTCAAGAATGCACAATCTATTACATGATGGTGAACACCCTAGTCAAAGGTGGAAAGAACTAAGATGAAAATCAAATTAATGGAATAGAATGCATGAAAATTTCTATGTCATAGGTTGAAAAATAAATTTCACTTGGAGATGGACTCCTAACCATTAGATCAGTATTAGATCAAAGGTTTTCATAGCATCACATCTTATATTTGATATGATGAAAGATTATTCATGAAGTTGTAAAAATGACATGGGTGGTTAAGGGTGTAGTCACCGTAACATCACATAGTTAAAATGGGAGCTAAGATCTTAAGTTGTGAAGTTGCACACAATCTGATAGTTAAAATCAAAATGGTTACTGCAACATCACGGATGGAAAAATAGTTAAGACATTCCAAGTTGCAATGGTGCAAAGAGCCAACCACAATAAGTAAGATCTAAGGCTATTAAATCTTCACAAGGAGCTAAGAGTGACTTGAGGTTAAGGTTGTGAAGGAGTAAAATCATGTATTCATATATTCACAAGGTTAAAAGTGTTGGATACAATTGATCAGTTGTGTGTTGTCTTTAGTGTCACACAAATGTCATATCAGTCATCAGATAGAGTCTACCGAGCTCAGAAGGTGAGCAAGGAAAAGGACAGTGTTTGCTGAGCTCAGAAGGTTAGCACGGCAAAGGATAGTATCTACCAAGTTCAAAAGGTCAGAAAGGCAAAGGATAGAGTCTACTAAGCTTAGATGGTCAGTGAGGCAAAAGGACAGAATCTACCGAGCCCAAAAGGTTAGTAAAGAAAACTTGCAGTATCTACCGAGTAAACAATTCTTACCAAGCTCACTCAGTCATCAGAGGAAATGTAGCAAAAATAGTTCTTATCGAGCTCACTTGGTCATCAAAGGAAATGTGGCAAAAATAGCTCTTACCAAGTAAACTTAGAAGCCAAAGGATTTTATAGATATTGAACTCTTAAACGAGTCAAGAAGGCTAACTCAAAAAAATTTTGGTAGCAATATTTACCGTGTAGGGTCGGCCAGTAAATGATTTTATTATTTACGAAATAACATTTATTTGATTAGAGTAATATCTTAAGCTAATTGATGTATGGTTTATTGGTAAATGTAACTTGTAAATGGGCCAACTTGATAATCTGAATGGTATAATTAAGAGGTCAAGTTGTGAATTCTAAGTGTGAGTGAAGTGGAAGTGGAATTAATGTGATATGAGGACTAATTATTGTGGAAGAAAATTTGAAGGATGATCAGAGATCATTGAGGAGTAGAAAAGCTATATTTGATCAAGGAGGATCTAATGATGTTGAATAGAGACCTGCAGTTAGCAAATTCAGTTGCATCTTGTTCAGGTGAATTCATTATTTCTTTCTAACCATTGTAGCAGTGATTTAAAATCTCTTAACAGAGTTGGTTTAACAACCATTTTTAAAATCCTCTAACAAGGTGACAGTTTAGTTTAATTGTTCTAAAGACCTCTAGTAAGGCAACTCTTAATAGGTTGATTAAATCCTCTAACAAGGTCACACCTAACAATGTGTATTGTAACCTTTAACAAGGTTGGCTCCTAATAGGGCTCACTTCAGAAGAGTGAAAAATTGGTGACTAGTTAATTGGTGGGTTTTCCCATATTGGGTTTCCACATTAAATCTGGTGTCTCTTGTGTTCATTTTTTTTTAAGTTGCATGGATGAATGCTTGAAGATAAGTAATAGTTTAATTTACCGAGTTACAACATTTGTTTATTGAGTATCAACAATAACTAGATCTTTAAGACATCTAAGGGATCTATGGATTAATTTTTGTTAGTAATTGATTCACCCCCCTCTCAGATACTCTATCTTTAATCCCAACAATTGGTATCAGATCTTTTGGTGCTTATAGGAAAAGATTTCAAGGATCTAAGATAAAGTTTAGGATGTCTTGCAAAAGGGAAATTCCAAGACTTAACAGGGACAACTTCTCAGCATGGCAAGGATCGATGAGGCTTCATCTAGCTTCTATTGGTGATACAGGGCTAAATTAGTTCAATGAAAAATATGAAGAACCCTTAGGTACATTATTTGTCAATTATATTGCTGAAAAGAAGACTCACAACAATATGATGATAGATATAGAATTTGCTCTGAGTTATGAAGAATTTGATGACATTAAGGGTTGCAAAACTGCCTTTGAAATGTTGAACAAGCTAAAAGAGATCTATGGAGGACATGATAATGTGAGAAGAGCTAAAGCAAAAAGTTTGAGAGGACAATTTGGTCAAATGAGGATGAGGGGGGATGAAAACATTACAAAGTATGTTAAAAGAGTTAAAGCATGTGTTAGTGCAATCAAAGCATCTAGAGGAATTATCAATGATGAGATAGTTATAAGTAAAGTTCTTAGAACTCTACTTTCCATTTATGTAGTTAGAGTCTCTGCAATTCAAGAAAGAAGATGTGAGGCAAATCATAAAATAAATTTAGAATCCATAGTTGGAAGATTGACTATATTTGAGTTAGAAAATTATGATAATTATGTTCCAGCTGCCAAGAACATTGAATCAGCATTTGAAGCCAAGCTTTCAATCAAAGAAAAAGGCAAAAAGTTGAAGGATCCTCAATCAGATAGTGATGAAGAATCAGAATAGAGTTCAGATAGTTATCTTGAAGTGGTTGAAGCTCTACTAGTAAGGAAATATTCAAGAAGCAAAGGAAAATACAAAGGTAAGGTTCCTCTAATCTATTTTTCTTGTGAAGAAATTGGACATATTGTTGCTAGGTGCCCAAATAAGAAAAATAAGGATGAGAAGAAAGGTCACAAGTACAATGGCAAGAAAGACTTCAAATCATTCAAGGATAAAGGTAATAAAACATGTTTCATGGCTAAAGATTCTAATGATTTTGATGATGAAGAAGAAGATGAAATTGTCTACATTACTGTAAAAGATGAGTTTGACAATGATGAAGAAATGGCACTCATTTTTCATATGAGCAAAAATGATACATGGATCATAGATAGTGGTTGTTCTCATCACATGATTGGTGATAAAACTAAGTTTGAATACTTTGAAGACTATGATGGTGGGAGTGTAAGATTTGGTAACAATGAACCTTGTTGTATAAAAGGAAAAGGAAGAATCTCTATGACCAAGGAATTTGTATGTGATAATGCATATTGGGTAGAAGGACTAAAGAACAATCTATTGAGTGTGGAATAACTACTCAATAATGGATTTAAAGTATAATTCATGCAAGGAAAAACAAGACTACTAAATGAGCAAGGTAAACTGATTGGATCAGGCACTCAAACAAGAGCTAACTTATTCTATCTTGAACTTGGTGAATGTTCATGTTCTATTGCTCAAATTGAAGAAAATTGGTTATGGCATAGGAGGTTATTTCATATAAACTTTAACAACTTGATAAAAATTAGTAAATTTAGGAAAGTAAGAGGCATTCCTAATATAAAGAAACCTGAGGTTGGTCTATGCAAGAATTTCCAAATTGGTAAAATGTGAAAGACTAGTTTTAAAAGAAAGAACTATCAGATTGAAGAAGTTCTAGAAATTGTGCATACTAATTTCTAACCTATTGGCATTGAAATCTATACTGGTGAGAAATTTTTTATTCTTTTAGTTGATGATTATTCAAGAATGATGACTGTCATGTACCTAAGAGAGAAATCAAAAGCATTTGAAAAGTTCAAGTGGTATTTAGCTAGAGTAGAAAAGGAAATAGGCAAAAGACTAAAATGCTTAAGGTCTTATAGAGGTGGAGAATTCATTTCACATGAATTCAATAACTTTTACATTGAAAGGGGAATCAAAAGGCAAGTTTTAGTACCTAGAACTCCTGAAAAAAATGGAATAGCAGAAAGAAGGAACATATCTATCATGGACTATGCAAGAACCTTAATGATTGAGAAAGGCATTGCTATCAAATACTGGAAGGAAGCTATTAACACTATAGTTCATACCTTGAACCAAGTACAGCTTAAAAAGGACTCATTCAAAATGCCCTATGAGTTATGGTATGGAAAAAAACCCAATGTAAGTTATCTAAAAGTATTTGGAAGCAAATGTTACATTTTGAAAGAATCTAGAAAAGGTAAATTTGATGTAAAAGGTGTTAAAAAAATATTTTTGGGATACTCTTGCAAAAGTAAAGCATATAGATTTTTGAACTTATCTACTCACAAAGTCATAGAAAGTGTACATGTGAAAGTTGATGAGTTTGCAGAAAGAAAAGAAGAAGAAAGAAAAAAGGAACCTGAAGACTACATGAGATTTGTTTACATTGAACCTGATACAATACCAAATACATCTATCAATCAAGAACCTTCAACTCCCAAGTCTTCATTAATTGAGTCACAAGAAGTTCAAACCGAGTAAGTACCTATCAAGCTGCAAGAACCCAAGTTGCAAATAGAAGCTATTGAGTTAGCATCTACCGAGCCTGAGCAACTAGAATCAGAACTAGAAGTTGAGACATAGAAGGATAACAATGCAAGTCATTCAGAAGTCAAGGAGCCCATGTTAGCCAAGTATGTTAGAAAGCATAATGCACTAGATCAGATCATTGGTGATAAATCAGAAGGAACAATGACAAGAAGTAAGTTGAAAGGCATTTGTTTACTTGCTGATTTTGAACCTAGAAATGTCAAAGATGCACTAGATAATGAAATTTGGATTGAAGCTATGAATGAAGAGATAGAACAAATAAAGAAAAAAAAAACATGGACTCTTGTACCTAGACCCAAAGACAAGAATGTGATTGGGACAAAGTGGGTATTCAGAAACAAGTTAAATGAAGATGGTAAGGTATCAAGGAACAAAGCTAAATTGGTATGCAAAAGGATACTCACAAGAAGAAGGTGTGGACTATGGAGAAACTTTTGCTCCTGTTGCAAGATTGGAAGGTGTCAGAACCTTACTTGCATATGTTACATTCAAAGGATTCAAATTTTATTAGATGGATGTCGAGTCAGCATTTCCAAATGGCATATTGGATGAACAGGATTACATTGAACAGCCTGAAGGTTTTGTTGATCCAGACAAGAAGGACATGGTCTACAAATTGCATAAAGCATTATATAGTTTTAAGCAAGCCCCTAGAGCATGGTATTAAAGATTGCATAACTATCTTATTCAGATTGGTTTTCAAAGAACTAATGACAATAGTAGTTTGTACATAAAGGAAGGACCAGATAATAAGATTGTTTTGGCAAAAATATTTGTAGATGATACGTTGTTCATAGGAAATGATGATCTTTACAAAGAATTTTCAAAAAAAATGAACAAAGAATTTTAAATGTCAATGTTTGGTGAAATCAAATTCTTTGTTGGTCTTCAAATTCAACAGAGTAAGAATGGCATCTACATCACTCAATCTAAATACATCAAAGAGATATTGAAAAAGTTTGGTATGGAAAATTGAAAACTAGTTGGGACTCCTATGTGTACTGGATTAAAACTTACCAAGGATGACGAATCAAAGGAAGTGGATCAGACATTATATAGATCTATGATTGGAAAGTTGCAATATGTAGTGCACACAAGACAAGACATTGCCCTTGCAGTAGGAATTGTAGCAAGATTCTCAACAAAACCAAAAGAAAATCACATGATGGCAATCAAAAGGATCATAAGATACTTAAAAGGAACTGAAGATTATGGATTATGGTATAAACTTGGAGGAAATATGGATCTAAAGGTGTTCACTGGTGTAGATTGGGTAGGGAATATTGATGACAGAAAGAGCACAAGTGGAGCAGCTTTCTTTCTTGGAAAAAGGTTGGTTTCTTGGACAAGTAAAAAGCAGAATTGTACATCTCAATCCACAGTAGAGGCTAAAAATGTTGCAGCAGTAGTAAATTGCTCAAACATTATGTGGTTCAAATAATTATTAGAAGTTATGAAGCAAGAAATCAAAGAACCTATTGTTATGTTTTGTGATAACACAAGTGCAATTAACATCTCCAAGAATCCAGTGATGCATTCAAAAACCAAGCATATTGCCATAAAGTATCACTTTGTTAGAGAATTGGTGTAAGAAAAGGAAATAAGATTGGAATATGTCCATACAAAGGAACAAATTTCTGACATATTCACAAAGCCTTTGCCTAAGGATGCATTCTTGTATCTAAGAGGTAAGTTAGGGGTCATTCCCCTATCTGAAACTCACTAAAATACAATTCTAGTGATGCATCAACAGGAACAGATTGAAGATCTATCAGTTGATGCACCAAACCAATGAAAACATTGCATATGAATTAGTACATCATGTACAATGCTATTCAGTTGTTTCAAGTTATCTTTGGCATGTGTTGTCAAAGAGGGAGAGTATACTATCATATCTTTCTAAAATTTGCAAAAAAAAAAAAAAGAGTTTGTGTAAGAGGGAGATATTGTTATGAAAGAGGGAGTTTTCTATATTTGAAGAAGAAAGTGAAGTATTCTATCAGTAAAAGACTTGTTTTCAAATTTTATTCTACTATGACATGTTGTGTTGCCATCAATGCCAAAGAGGGAGATTGTTGGATACAATTGATCAATTTTGTGTTGTGTCACACAAATGTCATATCAGTCATCAGATAGAGTCTACTGAGCTCAGAAGGTTAGAAAGGCAAAGGATAGTGTCTACCAAACTCAAAAGGTCAGCAAGGAAAAGGATCGTGTCTACTGAGCTCAAAAGGTTAGCAAGGAAAAGGACAGAGTCTATCGAGCTCAGATGGTTAGTGAGGCAAAATGACAGAATCTATCGAGCCCAGAAGGTTGGTAAAGAAAACTTGCAGTATCTACCAAGTAAATAGTTCTTACCAAGCTCACTCAGTCATCAAAGGAAATGTGGTGGAAATAGTTCTTACCGATCTCACTCGGTCATCAACAAAAATGTGGCAGAAATAGTTCTTACCGAGCTCTCATGAAGGAATTTAGTTCTTATCGAGTAAACTCGGTAGCCAAAGGATTTTAAAAATATTACAATATTAACCCAGTCAAGAAGGTTAACTTAGGATATTTCTAGTAGCAGTATTTACCGAGTAGGGTCAGCCAGTAAAGGATTTCATTGTTTATGAGATACCATTAATTTTTTTAGAATAATATTTGTATCTGACTGATGTATGGTTTATTGGTAAATGTAACCTGTAAATGGGCCAACTTGACAATTTGAATGGTATAATTAAGAGGTCAAGTTGTGAATTCTAAGTGTGAGTGAAGTGGAAGTGGAATTAATGTGATATGAGGATTGATTATTGTGGAAGTTAATTTGAAGGATGATCATAGATCATTGAGGAGCAGCAAAGCTATATTTGATCAAGGAGGATCTAATGATGCTGAACAGAGACCTGTAGTAAAAAAAATTAGTTGCATCTTGTTCAAGTCAATTCATTGTTGCTTTCTAACCATTGTAGTAGTGATTTCAAATCTCTTAATAGAGTTGGTTTAACAACCATTTTGTAAATCCTCTAATAAGGTGACCGTTCAATTGAATTGTTCCAAAGACCTCTAGCAAGGCCACTCTTAACAAGGTGATTAAATTCTCTAATAGGGTCACACCCAACATTGTGTATTGTAACCTTTAATAGGGTTGGGTCCTAATAGGGCTCACTTCATAAGAGTAAAAAATTGGTGAATACTTACTCGGTGGCTTTTCCCATATTGAGTTTCCACGTTAAATCTGGTGTCTCTTATGTTCATTTCATTAATTTTTGTTAGTAACTGATTCAACCCCCCTCTCAGTTACTCTACCTTTAATCCCAACATAAAATATGAGTTAAGGATCCAAGTTGTGAGGTTGTGATGAATGGTAGCAGTCAATTTCACATGGTTATAACATCATCGCACAATTTTAGTGGCAATTAAATTCTTTGGTAGCGAAGCCATAAAACAAGATAGAAATCTTCTATGTCATCGTTACAATGTCACAAGGTGTTAACATTAACTGTTGAAGAAGGTTGCAAGGGTGTGAAAAGGGTTCTATGTGTTGAGAAAGAATTAGGTGGACCCACAAGTATCGATACGAAGGATAAATCTCAGCAATTAATGAAGAATAAGGACAATGACACTTTTTCATTTCAAGAATTTTTCCTACAAGTACAAACTCATTTCAAAAAATCTCCATAAAAGGCACCATATATTGTCTCATATCAAGAATGAATGTAGGACCTTCTTGAGTTTCTAAGTGATATCAAATGATGCATCTTCCCAACCATCAGATCTTAATAGATGAACACCTATTTCTTTCTCACTTTATAAAGTTGCATGAAAAATAACCAAAGAAAGAATGTGAGCATCGAAAACACGTGCACATAAGGACCCATGAAGGAAGTCATAAAGGAAAAAATAAGGAGGATTTCTAGGTTTTAATCATGATCATTGATTAAGATTGACAGCTAGAATTCAAACTTTTTGTGACTATTAGGATATGAAATACAAGTTTTGGTGCCATGGGGGTTTTTCTATAAAATCAAAAAGGAATATGAGCCATTTTGAGGTTTTCTAACCATTTTTGTCTCGTTTCTCTGATGTATTGAATTGGAACTGATGACTGTTTGATTTTTGAGAAATTCAAAATGCTCTATTAATGTAACTAGCCAAGAAACCTAATAGGGGGCCTATATATGTAATTTTATATGTTAATAGAAAGGATCAAAAACTTTACACAACTTATCCCCCTATATTTCTAGATATTGAGTGAGAATTGAAAGGTTGTATGAAATAGAGGATTTGATTGATATCTGAAACTAGGTTTTGTGTGGTCTTAATTCTATTTAAGATCAACATTTCTAATGTTTTGTTTATTGTCTCCTCCAGTTGAGCTAATCATGCATAGTAAAGTAGTCTCTATGGGATTATAGGACAGATGTATTTGATGCTAGTAATATTTTACTAGATTCCATTTTAGTGTAGAGTTATCAGTCAATTTAGATTCTATTTCATCTTTAATGTGCATCATTTCTCTTTCCCTCAATTGCATTTCATTAGGCACAATCTGCATTTAGAAGTAGGAGTCGATGTTAGAAAGTTTAAAGGTGATTTGTGATATCTATTCTACTAGTTTTCATAGGTTACCAAAAGCTTATCTTTCCTAGGTTGTTTGTGTTTGTAATCAATCTAGTTTATCCTCTTCTACTCTCAGGTTAAGAGAATACCCCCATCCCAATGATTTATTAAAGACACAATTCATTGCATATCTTGCATATAAGGGAGAAGTAGCTTATAATTTAGAGGGTAGTGATATAACACATACACTAACCCATTTGTTGCTGACCTCCTTTTGTTTCTTCACATTCTAGGCATCCAGATTCAAGGTAAAGCAAAGTTAGCAAGAGGGATAAACTGCTAACTGATAGTTTTTAATGACTTTTCTATGGAAGGTCTACAAGATTTGTTTCTAGTTTTCATTATAGATCAATCTTGCTTGTTTCCCCTATTGTCTCAAAAATTTATTTACTACTTATATCAATAGGTTCCTCCCCTAGGATGGAGGATGGTGACTTTGTATGAAGGACCTACTTTCTTTGGTCTAGGAAGGTCTAGTGTAACTCAATGGCCATGTGAAATTCAAAGATCGGGGGAAGGCCAAGGCCTAAACCCGCTCTCTAAGAACTCAATGAGAATATTGATAAGCTATTGTAAGAGACTGCACTTTTATATAATGCAAGCATCTCCCATGTCATCCAAGATAATATCAACATTGAAGAGAATCATGATTGTGCATCTCTATGAGAATGAACGTGTGCCAAATTCTACAAGCTCAATCATACTCCAAAAGAACTCCATGCCATAGATGACAAGGTGTTGCATGGCTTTTTAACCAATATAGAGAGAGCATATCCTATGCAACACGAGAAAACATTAGCATAGAAGATGATATACCACATATGTGTCCATTTCTAAAGACTCAAACACCTACAAGAAAGTGAAAGAAGGAAGTTGAAAAAAGTATGAATACTTGAACATGAAAAACCCTTGGTAAGGTTAATTGACTCTATTCCTTATGGCTTGTAGATGTTTAAAGGGTGGGTGAACATTCCTGATGTGAATACCACAGAGAGGCAGGGGCCTAGGCCTAGGCCTACTCTTGAAGAACTTCATACAAAAAAAGGACAAGGTCTTTTAGAAGCTCTTGTTAAATCTTGTAGAGAACCTCAATAGAGGAGGTGACCCCAAAGAAAGGAAGATATGGGGCCACCTCTATAATCGACTCCACAAGTTGAAGGATCATCAAAAGGACAAGAGAAAGGAGATAAAGTTGAAGATAACATCTACATCTAATCATGAAGCTCCAATGATATTATCACCTAGTTCTAATTCTCATATTATTCTAGTCTTTGGTAGACAAGAGGCTAATCCTAGTGCTCTAGATCAAGCTCAAAATACTCCATTAGAGCCCTATGAAGAAGAATCTTTCAATGATCATTTGCCTACACTAGAACATTCCACTTGTAATATACTAATAACTACAAATATGATTCGAGTTGAAGAAAGAAGAAATGAAGTTCAGCCCAAAGAATGGTTATATTAGCATGAGGAGGAACTTAAAAAACCCATTGGTAAGACACTTATCCATGATAAAGATGTGATTGAAGAAAATAGTCCTGAGATCAACTATCAGTCTAGAGAAGAATTAGTTCCATTGGTAGATGAAACTTCTTCTTTTAGTGAGGAAGAGGAGATTGTCTATGGGTTCCTATCACCTATCCAAATGGATGAACCCTCTTGAGATGACTAGGCTATAGATCTAAAACTTGAAGAAAGGTCATTGGCTCATGAGTCTCCTTTTATGCATTCAAATTGTGTAAGCAATAATGATACACTAAAATATGGAAGGGATGCAACTAATATGATATATGAGGATGATTTGGTTTGTCAAACCAATAAAGTGACATCTTTCTTAGTATTAGGCTCATTAGGAAAGTATAGACCACTAAAAAAAAAGCTCAATTTATTAAAATAAGTGCATGTATTCTCCCCCTCCTTGGCACAAAAGAAGACCATCAAAAGAATAACATGAAAGGTACAAATGAAGATAGTAAAGTATATGATCAGGCATAGTTTTTTGGACTTGAATAGATATATAGCTAACTAGTGTATATAATCAAAGAATCAAGTGGAGTTCCCATGCTATTGATACTACTACAAGTAGGAATCCTTCTTAGAGAGAAAAATAAATTATGGAGGAAGGGATCCTACTTTAGTCAATTAGTAAGTAGATTCACTTGAGTATTTTGTTTGTTGCTAGTTTCTATTCTCACAAAAGCTTGCACCTTGTCTAAAGTTTTTACATAAAAGCAACCTTATGAAACATGGAAACAATCACTAAAATGTGGGACTTGAATTGTGAGATTGAGTCTCAAGAGAAGGTTGACTTCCTTACTATCAGGGTGCACTTAACTACTCCTTGAGAGGAAAAGGGAGAAGGAATTGATGAAAGCAAATTACCTAATCTAGTATAAAGGGGTGATACACCAAAATAGTTTGTTTAGTCCTATCTCTTCCAAACAATGCACTATTCATGAACATGATCTCATAGGACACTGATTCAACCTTTGTTTTGACTCAACAACCACATATAGATCATAAAGCAAGTTGATATTATAAGGAAAGTATTTCACTCCATAACATTCAAAGGGGCAATAGTAGATTCTTTTATGCAGATTGAAAAATGAAAACAATTACATCAACAAAGGTAAGGATGTTTTACACTTATATTAATGGATAATGAGGCACATCAAAGATTATATTAATTCATAGACAAAAGGAAATTATAGTAGCATAATATAAAAATAGCTACTAGAGAATAAGAAAAAATGACCAACCCGAAGAAGGGTTACAAAATTTTCTTTTATAGTGCAAGCATAACTTAGATAACTTCTACCCTAAGGCAAAAATCAACTACTGCATTCAAGATTGTGGATAACAATCACTACAAATTTCGAAAAGATCTGATCATGACATGCATCTAGATGTAGGAAAATCACTTATTATTCACCAAATAGAACTTTGAGAAGACAAAAATGGCGGCCATTAACATTCTGATTGGGTAGATGGATAACTAGGCAGTGATGGAAGTGTCTTTTCTCATAAAAATTGCATGGAGAACTTTAAAGAGTGGTTGTAGGTGATCAAAATATTGATCTGCCATTTGAAAACTTCTTTACTCCACACTATTGATATGCCAAATTAGATAAAATAGAAAGTCAACTAGACTTGACTGTCTAACCCTACCATGTGGCCCAAAGCTATTTGAATATTCTACAATGTTATCTATCTTTCTAATTTTATGTTCACCTATTGACCTAACCCTGAGTTGTAACTTCACCACCTTTTATCTTAACTGACCATCCTACCCTATAAAACTATGAACTAATTCAAACTAACAATTTATTGCTAGTTTATAGCTTACCTCCAACATTTCTTTGCTAATTGCTACAACCTGATGACTGCATGATCTTAAACATTCACATTGTTGCTATGATTTTCTTAGCTAACAACAAATGATAGTGACCTTCTAAACTATAGAGACCTAACCACCAACTTATCATTCATGTCATCATGGGTTGAACCTAAACTAACATGAAATGCCTATAACTTTATGAATATGATCTTAACTACCAATGCCAACTAGTTACTCTTTACCTGAGTTCAATGAGACAAGTGTCCAATAGTCATTATGTCACCATGTATAATTATCTTGCATATTTGGTTAGCAACATAATGATGATGCTTGATTTGCATTCAATCTAATAGTCTTAAAGATGTATTGACCCTTGTTAGTACCTTAACAAATGAAAAAATTTCCTTGTACCAACTCATATGACATTATGTCCTTCACCTATGGCCCACAATGGAAATAGGACCCACACATCCACATGTTGCATCCTCACTATCTCTCTATGCATTTCCATCATACATTTAACCTAAGGTTCTAAATGTATTTTTAATAACATTGGGTCATTTGAATATTTTAATAAATATGACCATTGGGCATGTTTGATAGACAAAACCTATTTTTTGGCGAGAGGGAAAATATGACTAAGAATTCTATCAACTCAAAGGGGATACTATCTTGCTAAGTATATGACCAGTGACCTCAAGTATCCATTGGGCTATGAAGTCATAAAAATAATGAAGACTATTTTACAAAACCATAAACAATGAAGAATTATGAGCCTTGTAACCACAAGAACTCTGAATGTTCTACCTTGTATTCTTTACAACCTCAAAACTTTGAAAATCTTGTTATCTCTAGAAGATTAGAGAGACCACCTATGCTTGGCACTTCCTTGAAAATTTTAATTTAACCTAAAATATATAGGAAACCCTAACCCTCTATAGAAGTAAGGTTTGAGGTAAATTCTATTGAGTGGAATTAGTAGGACATCACCATTGGGTCTAGATAGTTGGAAAACATTGGCCTGCTTGTAACTGGAAATAACATAAGGTCCACTCCAGATAGCATCAAATTTTGAGTGCTTGTCTAGTTTGGCTCTATATACATCGCATTTGAGAATAAGGTATCCCTCTCTAAAAGCCCTAGCTTTGGCCATTTTGTCAAAGCTCTTTTTGACCTATTGTTGATGAATCTCAAGTGTATGCATGGCATGTTGCCTCTTTTCTTCCAATTTCATTAACTTTGTCATCCTAAATATCATAACATCATATTCAATTAGCTCCAATTGATGAGCTAACTCTAGCGAGGGGAACTCAAGGGAAATAGGAAGTTTGGTCTCGCTTCCATATACCAATATGGAAGGTGAATTCCCTACTACTCTCTTAGGTGTAATTTTGTCAGCCCAAACAATAGTCCTTAATTTTGAATGCCAACACCTCTATTTATTCTCAATGGTCCTCTTCATGATTATAATTAGGTTCTTATTAAAGGACTTAGCTTGGCCATTGCCTTGGGAGTATTAATTTGAAGAGGTGCTCAAAAAAATACCATGGTCAATTCCCCAAGAAAAAATATAGGCCTCAACAAAAGATTTAACATTATTAGATATGATTTTTTGTGACCAGATCTAGAAGGTGGATTGATTGGATTGATAAAATCTAGTCCCCATTAAGAAAATGGTTGGTCAACCTAAATAGGATGTATGGAAAGGGTTGCTAATCTCTATTTACCTAAGAAGTCACACTTCTCACATCTCCTTACATGTCTATAACAATCATGGAACCAAGTTGGCCAATAATAATTAGCTCTCATGATCTTTTTAGTTGTTGTTCTAGCAAAAAAATGGCCACCCTCAAGACCATTATGAAACTGCTTGACCATTCTATCATTTTGATCAGTGTTGATGCATCTCAATAGGGCTTCATTAAAATCCTTTTTGAAATGAATCCCATCCACTAGGACAAAATGGATAGACTGTAATCTGAATTACCTTCTTCTAGCTCTATCTAATCCTGGTGGATATCCTTCTCCCAACAAGAAAGTTGTCATGTCATGTATCCAACTATTTAGATTCTCATCCCTTATTGGTTCTACATTTTCTATAACTAGAGAAACCTCAGTTGGCTCCTAGGTTGAAATTATTTGTTTAAATAGTCCTTTACCTTTGACGAATTTGGTGATCTTGATATCTATGTCATACTCCATGACCTTAGTGATCCATCCATCCCTCTTCTCATTAACATCCTTATTTAAAATAAAGCCTTTCACACTTTCATGAGGAACCAAGATTTGGATCTTGTTATGTCACAAAAGATGTCTAAACTTCTTAACGCCCTTATGAAAGAGAGGGCATTTTTCTCTACATAACTATAATTGTCTTCATAGTCCTTTAGCCCTTCACTGAAGAAGGCTATAAGTTGTTCTTCATTTACATCACCCAGTTGTGTCAAGATAGTTGATATAGTTGACTCACCACCAAGGGTATAGAGAATGAAATCCTTATCAAAATTGGGAATTATAAGGGTGGGGGTTGATGCTATTACTACTTTAATCACTTTGAAGCTAGCTCTCCCTTCCTTTTTCCATGTGAAGACCATATTATTTTTGAGCATATTTGTAAGGGGCTTAGCCATGGCAGCAAGATTAGGAAAAAATCTTCTTACAAAATTATTTATACCAAGGAAGCTTTGCAACCCTTTCTTATGAGTAGGAAGTGTGAGAGCAATAATTTCTTTTGTTCTTTTTGGATCAATAGTTAGACCCTCCTTAGACATAATATGTCCAAGAAATTTCCCTTAATTAGTAGCAAAACTTTCTTGGATTCAGGGATACACCATATTCTCTGCATTTGATGGACAATTTCCTTAGATGACCAAAATGATCTACCATACTCTTGGAGTAGACTTTTATGTCATCAAGGTAGACCAAAAAAAAATCTCAATCATGCTCTTGAAGGCCATCTCCATTGCCTTTTGAAAATTAGCATCTACATTCGTTAGTCCAAAAGACATTTTTCTATGGGCATAAGTGCCCCATTTAGTAGTAAAGGTTGTCTTGTATTTATTAGACTCTTGGACTAATACTTGATTATAACCAAAAAACCCATATAGGAAGGAAAATCACTCTGAACCACTAACCTTGGGCAAGACTTGCTCGATGCAAGGGAGATGATGGTGATCTTTAAGAGAAGCCTTATTAAGGTCTCTAAAATCTACACAGAATCTAATTTCTCCATTCTTCTTCCTAACAAGAACAAGGTTGGCTACCAAAAAATAATGCTTCATAGGAAAAATTATATTAGCCTCTATTATCTTGGATAACTCTTTTCTCATCATAGGCTCAATCTTAGGGTTAACTGGTCTTTGCTTTTGTCTAATAGGTTAAGCATCATCATTCAAATCTAAGGTATGTTGGAACAAACTTGGGTCAAAACAATTTAAATCATCATATGCTCATGCAAATAGATCATTAAATCATTGACATAGATGAACAAAATTATCCTATTCAATATCAAAGAATACCTTTCCCAAATTGAGAGTCCTTGCATTAGCAATAGTGACAGGTATGTGATCATCTTTATTTGCAGTCAAGTTCAACACTTTTCTCCTTGCTTGATCATCAAGATAGAAGATTCTCTCAAAGGTTATTGGGCCCTTGGGTAACTTGTTCGAACTGAGGTTGATGATTTGATCACTATATTGGCCCTTAATCCTAGACTAGTTCCTCTCTGAGAATTCTACCTCATTTTGTAGAAAATTGACAATCTATGTTAGGAATAAGGTGTCTCAACCTTGGATAATTCCTATTCTTATTATAAGTTTTATAAATGCATTTTTTTCAAATAATGTAATTAAGTGTGAGTATACATGTCTAGTTGGCATGCTAATGTGTCACTCCACTTGCATCTTTCAACATCTTGAATAGTGTGTAAGGAGATCATGACTGAAACTGTTATGAAAAATTCCCATTACATTTAAGAGCTATCTTTGGAAGATATGATGATGGGTGAAGATGTGAAGACATGTGGTAATTGATCATTTAGAACTATACACTTGAGTCTCCATCTAGCATGTAGGGTTCGTGACATCAACCCAAAAAAAATTTGGGTTCCTACTTTTCTAGAGAATGGTAAAACCCTAATATGGTTCTTCTTTGGAAGTTTCCCTAAAATGAAAAGCACATGATATAACATGATTTAGGGTTGTATATAGAGTGCAAGTGTATTATTGGTAGTGTTTTTTTGCAACTAGATTTGTCTTCTATGTCCTAAAAGAACTTGCATTGCAAGTGTGTTGTAACCTTTGTGTTGAAGATAATACATTGTGCAGATTTTGGAGGGGTGGGGTTGTTTTACCAAAAGGTTTTTCCCCACTGGCATATCCTTGTGTTTTTTTTTCTTTCTCTATCTATTTTTTGTATATATGATTGACTGCGATATTTTTGTTTACATAATATTGAATCTAAAATTGTAAGGATTTAAATAGAATTTGTGCAATACTTTCCTTAAGGGATTAGTGTAGAAAGTTGTTTCCACACCTAAGTTTCCTTACAAGTGGTATTAGAGCTTGATCAAATTTTTATCCTAGTTGTTGGATAGGGTTTTTTGAGCTAATTTCAAGTTGATTGGGAGTTTTTTGTAGAGGATTCTGAATCTTATTTGCAGATCGAGATGGCTAGTTCATCATACGAAAAAATGGAGGTCACGAAATTTAATGGTAGTAATTTTGAGTTGTGGAAACTCAAGATGGAAAGTTGTTTCCACACCTAAGTTTCCTTACAAAAGTTTCCTTACAAGTGGTATTAGAGCTTGATCAAATTTTTATCCTAGTTGTTGGATAGGGTTTTTTGAGCTAATTTCAAGTTGATTGGGAGTTTTGTGTAGAGGATTTTGAATCTTATTTGCAGATTGAGATGGCTAGTTCATCATACAAAAAAATGGAGGTGGAGAAATTTAATGGTAGTAATTTTGAGTTGTGGAAACTCAAGATGGAAGACTTTCTTGAAGATTGTGATCTATGGGTGGTGGCTTCAATTGATGTGAGACCCGCAACAATATCTCAAGCAAATTGGAATCTCAAGGACTGAAAAGATAAGGGTCTCATTAGACTCTATCTAGCTGATTTAGTTCTCCTAAATTTTCTTGATGAGAAGACCACAAACAATTTGTGGACATAGCTTGGGTTTGTGTATCAGGCCAAATCTCCATGGAAGAAGTTGTTCCTGATGAAGAAGTTGTGTTCTCTATGAATGGAGGAAGGAGGATCTATTATAGATCATCTAAATGCTTTTGATTTATAGATTGCATAGTTGACATCATCTGGTGTCAAGATAGAGGAGGATCAATGTATAACCCTATCATGTTCCTTACTGGATTCATGGGACCATCTTGTGATGGCTCTTGGATGTGCTTTAGTCACTTTCAGAATGGATGATGTGGTTTCTTCACTATTATATGAGTAGATGCAAAGAAAGTCTTCATATTCAGCTAAGAAATCTCTTGCTATTCACAATAGATCCAATGACACAGGGAAGATAAATGACAACAAGTCTAGAAAGGGTAGATCCAAATCCCATGGAAAATCAAAGACTCTTAGAAAGTTCAAGGAAAAATGCTAGAAATGTGATAAGACTAGGAACTTCTATAATGACTATAAATATCCAAAGAAGAAGAACAAGGCCTTAGATTTAGGTTTAGAAAAATATCAAGGAGATGGAAATGCTTTCATTGCAGCCTTGGCAGTGCATGCATCTGATTATGTGTGGTTGATAGACTCAGGTGCTTCTTTCCATATGACCTCTCATCAAAGTTGGTTATCAAAGCATGAAGTTTTTGATGGTTGAAAGGTGTACTTGGGTGATGATTCTCACCTAGAGATAGTTTGACAAGGATGGGTCACTAATAGATTCCCTGATGGACAAGTAAAGGGGATCAACAGGGTAATGCACATCCCTAGTTTGGCTTGAAACCTATTATCTCTAAGTATGTTGAATGATGTAGGTATGCAAGTTGTTTTTTCTGATGATGGATGTAAGATGATGAGAGGGGCTATGGTGCTTGCTAAGGGTACTAGGAGAGGTACTATATTTAAGCTTGATGCACATATTTCTCAGTGCAATACTTCTTTTGTTTCAAATAAGAGAGTAGCTATCACTTCATCCTCACCATCTAAATGAGTAGTAAAGAAGATTGTGGTTATTGGTACTGATGTATGTGTACCTAAGGGTGCAAACTCATTGAAAGGAAAGCTTCCTCTAGAAAAGATAATGTTTGGGCATATGAAATTTTTCCACATTGGTGAAAAGGGTCTCAGAACACTGAAAAATAAGAACCTCATTAAGGAGTTAAATGATTGTAATCTCAAGTTTGACTTCTAAAAACATTGTATATATGGTAAACAAAATCATATTCAATTTTACTCTAATTCTCACAAATCTTCTGATGTTTTGGATCTTATTCATTCTGATATATTTGGTCATATAAAAGTTCATTCAATCTCCAAGTATATATTTTTTGTATATTTCATAGATGATTATAGTAGAAGGACATGGATTTATTTCCAAAAAAGTAAGACAACTTTTTAATCAGTTCAAGGAATTTAAAGCCCTTGTAGAGAATCAAACTAGCAAGAAATTTAAGTGTGTGAGAACTAACAATGGTGGTGAGTTTTTTTTAGTAGATTTTGAAAAGTTCTATAAAGAATGAGGTATTGAGAGGCATAATAAAACTCCTTATACCCCATAGGAAAATGGAGTTGCAGAAAGAATGAATAGGACACTAACAAAGAAGGCTAGAAGCATGCTTAGTGGAGCTGGTCTTGAACAAAGGTTTTGGCCTAAAGCTGTGGCCACTACTTGCTATCTAGTTAACAAATCTCCTACATCAGCCCTTGTTCATAAGACACCCATGGAGGTGTCATCTAGTAAGAAGCCTTCAATTAGACATCTTCATGTTTTTGGTTGTGAAGCTTATGCACATGTTCCAAAGGAGAAAATATTTAAGTTGGAAAATGAAGTTGTCAAATGTATTTTCATTGAATTTGGTGTTGGTGTGAAAGGATACAAGCTTTAGGACCCTATGATTAGTAAGGTGTTGTATACTAGAAATTTTATTTTTAGAGAGCTAACATCTTCTCCTATTGTGCTAGAACTAGATGAAAAAGAAAAGAAGGAAGTTACTGTTTAGTTGCCTCCTACCCCTGAGAAGATTGAATAGAAAGACCATGTCGACAGTAATGATGAGGAGATCTATAGCAGCTCTGATAGTTTAGAAGAAGAGGAAGAAATACCTCAACCTCAGCCCTTGAGGAGATCCATAATAGTAAGAAAGAATCCAGAAAGGTTTGGTTATTTATGTTAGATTCTTGTTGTGCTTTTGCTTTTATTACTAATACTAATGAGCCTAGATCTATGAAAGAGGCTTTGGATATTGAAGATGAAGGTTCCTAGATTAAGGCCATGGATGATGAGATGGCTTCATTGAATGAAAACAAAACTTGGGACCTTGTACCTTTTCCTAAAGGATGGAAACCTATTGGTAGCAAATGATTGTTCAAGAAGAAATTTTGTGCAGATGGTAGTGTTGGAAGGTACAAAGCTAGATTGATTGCAAAGGGGTACTCATAGGTAGAGGAAATAGATTATGATGAAATATTATCTCCTATTACAATGTTGAAATCTATTAGATTTCTTTTATCTCATGTTGCATCATATGATTTAGAGATAGAATAGATGGATGTGAAGACAACTTTCCTTCACGATGATTTGGAGGAAGAGATTTATATGTCACAATCTGAACACTGCATTGTTAAAGCTAAAGAATATTTGGTTTGAAAATTAAAGAAGTCTCTGTATGGCTTGAAACAATCTCCTATGATGTGGTACCTTAATTTTGAAGCCTTTGTGTTGTCAATTGGATTTGTATGATTGAAATCAGATCATTATGTTTATTTTAGAGTTGAAAATGATCGTCTTCTTATTGTTGCATTATATGCTGATGATATGTTGTTTGGGAAGTCTAAGGGTATGATTTTTTATTTTTTATCTTAGTTGTTATCACAACTTGAGATAGATATAATAGAAAAATCTATGTTGGATAGGTTCAACATGGCAGATTGTAGACCATTGTGTGTCCCTGTTTCTATGGGAACAAAGTTATCTATAGATGATTGTCCAAAATCTCCTAGTGAGGTGGGGGACATGAGTAGAGTACCTTATTCTAGTGAAGTTGGTAGTCTTATGTATGCTATGGTCTATACTAGACTAGACAGGTACATTGGGATGTAGTTCAACGAGTATTCAAATATTTGAGGGGTACATCAAATTACTCCATTTTTTATCATGGTAATTCTTCTAGAGCTCCACATTTAGTTTGTATTCATGGTTTTTTGGGTTCAAATTGGGTAGGTAATATTTACAATAGGAGATCCACCAGTGATTATGTGTTCACTATGTTTGGTGGTGCCATCAGTAGGGTGAGTAAGTGATAACATGTGGTTGTTTTGTCCACTACAGAAGCTAAGTACATGGCTGCTACTCATGCTTGTAAGGAAGCAATTCGGATTAAGACATTGTGTTCTGATATTGGTATTTTATGCAAGATAGATTACTATTTGGTGTTATAGTTAGAGTGCTATGTGCCTTGCAAAGAATCCAACTTTCCATGCCAGAACAAAGCACATTGATGTGTTGTTTCACTTTGTGAGAGATATGGTAGAAGATGGAAAGGAAAATTTGGAGAAGATAGATACTATAAAGAATGTTGTAGATGCATTGACAAAACCAGTGGGCATAGAGAAGTTCAAATGGTGTTTGGAGTCTATGGGCATTTCGGCCTATAGCGGTTAGTTCTTGTTATGTTCCTATTGCTCTTACATGGTGTTTGACAAGAATGTTAGGAATAAGGTTGCTCAACCTTGGATAATTCCTATTCTTATTATCTATTTTGTAAATGCATTTTTTGCAAATAATGTAATTAAGTGTGAGTCTACATGTCTTTTTGGCATGCTGATGTGTCACTCCACTTGCATGTGTCAAGATCTTTAATAGTGTGTAAGGAGATCATGACTCAAATGGCTATGATAGATTCCTAAGATGTGTAAGAGCTATCTTTGGAAGATATGATGATAGGTAAAGACATGAAGACATGTGGCAATTGGTCATTGAGTACTATACAGATGAGTCTCTTTCTAGCATGCGAGGTTTGGGACATCAACTCAAAATTTGTTTTGGGTTCTTACTTGGGAATGGTAAAACCCTAATACAATTCTTTTTTGGAAGGTTCCCTAAAATGAAAAGTGCATGATATTAGTGACTTTATGGTTGTAGATAGCATGAAAGTGTATTGTTGGTAGTTTTTTGTTGCGACTCAATTTCTCTTTTGTATCCTAAAAGAACTTGCATTGCAAGTGTGTTGTAAAATTTGTGTTGAAGATAATACATTGTGTAGGTTTTGGAATGGGTGGGGTTGTTTTACCAAAATATTTTTCCCCACGAGCATATCTTTGTGTTTGTTTTTTCTTTTTCTATCTAAATTTTGTATTCATGGTTGACTACTATATCATTATTTACATAATATTGAATCTAAAATTGTAAGGATTCAAATAGAATTTGTACAATACTTTAATTAAGGGATTAGTGTAGGAAGTTTTTTCCACACCTGAGTTTCCTTACAATCTACACATCAGATTCAAAGACTTGCCAATTGGTATTTTTATATGGGATTGTAGGCCTTACAACCACCCTAACGTGTTTCTCTTTTTCCTCCTCAATGTGCTCTGGTACATCATAAGAATCACCAATTGCTGCAAGCCTATTAGGATGTCTATTTTTATTCTAGGAACACTTTAAATATTGAATACTTGAAAGCCTTTAGGAAAATTCCATACTATTTACTTGTATGATTTGAGGAGGTTGTTCTTTGTGACATTTTGGCTCCTTGATTAATAATCAATTCACTATACCCAAATACCCTTAGAGCCTTGATTCCTCTCTTTTGTGCAAGTTGGAGACCTTGGATCAAAGATTCATACTCTACTACATTATTAGAGAAACTAAATTGGATCCTATAAGAGAAATGGCACTTCTCCAATTTAGGGGAAATGAGCATGACACAAACCCCTGAACCATTCTTATTTCTTGAGACATCAAAGAACATGCCCCACATTCTATCAATATCTTGTTGTGTCTTCATCAGTCTAGCAATAGGAGATTTCTAGAGCGTCTTTTATTGGATAAAACTTGTAAGAAGTGGCCCACTCATCCAAGAGATAATCAAGCACTTTTGCTAAAGAAGTAGCTGAATCCTTTTCTATGTCTCCATAATCTTCTTCAAAAATAGTGCAATTAATATTTATGGGACTTGGAGTATAGGTCTCTATATGATTGGGGGCTAGAGGCTCTACTCCTATGGAAGCGTTGGTTCCATGCCTTGTTCTAAAAAACATGTAAGACCAATCAGATGAAATATAGCCACCTATTTGTGTAGTAAATTTCTTGGAAAGAAAGATGGCAAAATGGGGTTTAACCTTAGCTATTAATATATCTTGTATCACAGTACAACTAGGGAAAGCATGCAATGTGATCTCTCATTCTTTAATAATCTTGCACTCTTTACAAAGCTACCATATAATTGGAGAAAATCCCTAACTATTGGTCCATACTTAATACCCAAGATATCAGCTAGACTTCTAGGCATTACAAAACTACTAGCCTCTAAATCAATCATGCAATTATGGAATAGTTTGTCTCCTATGATCAAAGAGACATTAAAGGGATGAGGCCTAATTTTCATACTTATTTCTCCTCCCTTAATGGGCTACATCAAGCTTGTTTCATTCTCCTCTCTAGGTGGTTGATCTTTCATTTCTATGTTGTCTAACTCCTGCTGCAATAGCTTCTTCTATGATGGCATAGTAGCAACAAAATCCCACATCGAGATACTGACATTGGTCCTCTTCATCTAGTCTACAATATTGAGAGGAGTACTAACTATTTTTCTTGGGGATTTGGGAGCTATAGGGGCTATTGATTGAAATTGAGCACTCTCAGATTCAGAAATGCCCTTGTTGCTTGTGTTCTACTTCTGCTAAGGAGCAACACTGGATTGAGAATTCATCACTGGCACATGGGGAGAAACACCTAAAGTTGAAGCTTGATTAGGTGAGAGAGATGTAGCATCCTTAATAGCTCTTCTCTTACTTCTAGTATTGTGGGCTATAGCATCATAATTTGTATGAAAATTCTCCTTTGGTTGATTTTTCATAACATAATTGTTGGTGTAATTAAATATTCACTAATTACACTAACTTAATCTTACTTAGGATAATGCATTGCATAGTACTTTTTGATTGAGACACTTAGTATTTTCTACCTCAATTAAACACATGGTGTAGGAGAATTCCACTCTAGGTCATAGTTGTTATCTCATTCCACCTTTAGTACACATATCACATTATCATCCTCATCATCATCCATACTTCATTGCATAATGGAGGATGATCCACCTTCTGTGGACATATGATTCCACCTTGTGTAGATGATAGCTTATCTTCTCCTTATCATTATATCTTATCACCTCTCCAATATAAGGATGCCTATTATGTACATTTCAAATTAATCAATTGGATGTCAATCAAGTCCATTATCAATAATAGCATTCTTGCATCTTCATGTAATTGTCATGAAAATCTCTTTTGGAAGTTATCTTGGTCTGTCATTTGATCCTGGGGTGTTGTAGAGACACCTAAAATTCTAACTTGGTATCAGAGCTATACCAAAGTCTTACATGGTATCAGAGCCATAGGAGTTTCATTGCATAGCCATTGGAGAGATTTTCTTTTTGCAGGTCAAGATTGGAGCTTTCTTGTATAAATCAAATGTTGGCATCACATTCAAAAGGTCAAAAAATGCCTAAGTCAAGTTTGTTTTCATCAAAATCAGACATCTAAGGTGAAATCTAGAGTGATTTGATTTTTGGAGGTGCGATGACAGTGATTCAGAAATAATAATTATAGAGTTGATTTTCAAACAATGATATCTACCTCATCCAGACTCCTTATTTCAAGCAATTTTTTTGTTTTAGGGTAGAATTTCATGATCTGCATCATCATCCAAAGGAAAAGGACAAGCACTCATTGCTTTCACACATCCTAAGCAAAGTAAATGGCTTCTTGATTTAGGTGCATAACATCATATGATATTTTCTATGGATATGCTTTCTTCTATTGAGCCTTGTTCTTCTCCTCCTATTGATATTTTATCTACTATTGTTCTTTATGATAGTCATATTCACATAGCCATAGATTCAAGTGATTTAGTGCAATAGGATATTTATTGTCTTCTAGACTTAGTTCCATGTGATGACTACTTGATAGACATTTCTAGTTTGTTTGTGGGGTCCTATATTACAGATTTGGGAGACACTATTGATGATATTCATCTTCTCTTTGGTGAAGATGATCCTTCTTTAGTTTTTGTGAGGGAGCATGCTGACCCTCATGTTCATTCTCTATTTGATCAATCTTTTGAGGTTGAAATGATGGTAGATCCTTTGATACAACAATTGAAGGAGGTCACTTTATTTTTAGAGGAGATATTTGAGTCTTTGTTACATGCTCTACATTTATCCTCAGTTGATCTTGATTTGTCTTTTTTAGTAGAATGATATAGTACACATGATTTGGAGAAGTCACTTTTTAGTATTGACATGGGGACATTTGAGTAGGTTTCAAAGATTCCATATATTTTGAGGTTTCTTCCAATAGATGAGGGAGGCTTCATTGATACACCTTTGGTTATGTTTCTTCCTAAGGGTAGGAATGTTGTTCTACACTCATGGTGTAGTTTCTACATTGATCCTAGAGCATATTCTATTGGTGTACATTCTACATTGAGGGGGGGTTACTTGGTCTATCTTCCTCTTCTTCCCTCTTATGGGGAGGATCTTTTCCTCACATGAGGTCTTCTCTCTCATTTTCTTTTATTGTACTTATCTCTCTTTTTGGATGGGGTTTTTTCCATCTAATTTTCCCTCTTTCTCCACTTTATGAGATATTACATTTCATGTATTGCTTTGCATATTGTACATGGGTACCTAAAATGGTTTTGTAGCTAGGGGCCATCTTGCATTCTGAGTTTAAGTGCATTCCCCTAAGTTGTACTTGGGTGGGGGGGGGGGGGGGGGGGGAGAGGGTTTTGGTGTAATTAAATATTCACTAATTACACTTACTTAAGCTTACTTAGGATAATGTATTGCATATTACTTTTTGATTGAGACATTTAGGAGTTTGCACCTCAATTAAACACATGGTGTAGGAGAATTCCACTCTGGGTGGTCATAGTTGTTATCTTATTCCACCTTTAGTACATATATCACATTATCATCCTCATCATTGCACATAATTCATTGCATAATGGAGGGTGATGTACCTTTCGTGGACATGTGATTCCACCTTATGTGGGTGATAGCTTAACTTCTCTTGATCATTGTCCCTTATCGCCTCTCCTATATAAGGAGGCTTATTATGTACATTTCAAACCAATCAATTGGATGTCAATCAAGTCCATTATCAATAATAGCATTCTTGTATCTTCATGGAATTGTCTTGCCAATCTATTTGGAAGTTATCTTGGTCTATCATTTGATCATGTGGGTGTTGTAAAGTCACCAAAAACTCTAACAAGAACAATCACCCTATTGTTGTAGGTGAGAAGCATCAGTAGGCTGATTAGCATTGTGTTTCTACCCTATTACTTGCTCTTGTATAGTTAGTGCTAAGTAAGACTCTACCCTCTAGCACATGCAATATCCATAGGAATAGTTACAAGAAGGAAAAAAGTCTTGACCTTGAGCAAGATTATTTTGAGGGACTAAGGCCCTATTGTTATTTGTAGTAGGGGGGTTTCCATTAGGTCTATTCTAATTATAGGGGAAATTGCTCTCATTTTGATTTAGAGGCCTATTATGCATACATGCTTGGAATTGAAGTTGAGGAGACTTATTATTTTGGGCTTTCTAGCTTTCTAAGGTCACCAAGTTGTTACTCATCTTTTGTATCACTGAGAAACTATCATCTAGCTTCTTCTCCTGACCATGCAACTTCTTATCTATTTTTTGCATCATGGACTACATCATTTCTTTAATTTCATCTTTTCCATTTGAAGATGCTAAAGGGACAATAGCAAGGGGCTGACTTGTAGACGTGGTAGGGATAGGGACTATTGCAAGTTGATGACTAGGTATATTAGGAAAGAAATGCATTGGAGGCCTTGGAGCTAACTTTCCTCTTTATATCAATATATTTTCTACCCTTATAGTGATCTCATAAGCATTAGGTAAAGCATCCCCTCCCATAGTTTGCACTTTGTTAACTAGATCACTATTAAAGGCTCTAAGGTAATGTAAGAAAGCATTACTAGCGAAAGGCTTTACTATAGTAGGTATTCTATCCCATGTCTTCTAAAATTTGTAATTAAAATAAATCATATTTTTGTGGGGTGTCCTTTTACAAGTTACCAACTACTCTAAAAGTGATAGCTGATCACTTTTATCTTCAAAGTGTTTGCAAAGTCCTGCTTCTAACCCATCCCAATTAGTAATAGTGTTATGAAGCAAACCTCTATACCATTGTGCTTTTCCTTTTAAGGATAAAGCTAGAAGCCTAACAACAACATCATCTTCTGTAACACCATGTATATTATAGACATTTGAAATCTCTTGAATATGTTCTATAGGGGAGATGGAAGTTTCACCAATGAAATTAGGTATACTTTTGAGAGCTAACATTGGGATATCATGTCTTTGAGCTAATAAGAGAGGACTCTCACCAGTAAAGGTGCAAATGCATGTGATCTAGGTTGTGCCATATGGAATAATGATCTATTTAGATAAACAAATGGAAACTTGGGATGTGATCTATCAATAGGAGTAGAAAGAGATCTTGTAGGCATATTTGTTGCTGTCTCGCTCCTAACTAGTGATAGAGATAATATATTCCTCTTTCTTCTAGGGTTTGAAAATGAGAGCTTAGTGTATTGGAAATTACCTCTAGAAGATGCCCTTGTGTGAGTTTTGGGCATGAATCAACAACTTTGGTCTAAAAACTAGGATGTAGAGATGAAGTCACCAAGTACTTGAAAACAAGCCTCTTGAAGGCCTAGAATACTAAGAGCAACACTATCTTCTCAACATATATTGGAACTTTCCTTATTTGACACTAGTCAACTAATAATGATTCAAGCATGAGTCCCATTGAGTGTGCCAAAACCTATTGTCAAAAAATCTTGGACCCTTACCTAAAGGCAACCTTGTGAAACATGGAAACTATAACAATTTTCCTTAGGAAAAAATTCACCCAAGAAAAAAAAACTCAAACACAAGCACAACTATAGACTAGAAAGAGTATGATCAGAATATCGATATGTATTCAATTCAATGTGAATGAAAGTACACTAGGAGTGCCTATATATAAAGGCCTCTAATATGCACCTAGAATGCCTAAGAATCAACATCATGATAAGTCATACAACCAGGCACATGTCCACCAGATATGGGTTATCCTCCATTACACACAGAAGTAAGTGTGATGATGAGAGGATAAGTCTACAAGGGTGTAACACACAAATTTATGTTGTAGACAACATGTGCTAAATTAAGAGAATGACTAACTATGTTGTCTACATGACAACTCAGTGAATGATGCAAACTCCAATGTTGTATACACCATGTGCTAAATTAGAGTTGCATACTTTTGTGTTGTCAACATGACAACTCATAAAGGTACATAAACTCCTAAGTGTCTCACAAAATAAATAATAAAATAATGCAATATAATAAAATAATGCATTAACCTAAGTAAACTTAAGTAAGTGTAAATAGTAAATACGTATTTACACCAACACCCCCCCTTAAGTGCAACTTAGGGGAATGCCCTTAAGCTTACAAAAATTAGGATGAAAATGTATGATGGGTCCCAACTACTAGGCCACGTTAGGTACCCATGTACATAATTGTTGGAAAAAAAATTATTTTTCCAATGTAACTCTTAAATGCTCGAACTTGTGAGAAACAATTTGATACCAATAGTTAAATAATCTATAATGAGGTTGATAGATTTCTTTTGAATTGAAAGGTACAACTCCCTTATCACTAATATTCAATGAATTTGTTTGTTCCTAAACTAATTGGGGTATGTTCTTAACCTAAGAACGGAAGAGGAAAACCAAGCCAACCCTAGACAGAACTAACTCAGGTAGATTTTAGTTCCTAAACCTAGCCAATGCCAAGAACCTATAATTCCTATGACTTATTGATATTGGTAATGCAACATGGATGCAAATTATGTGAATGCAATGAAGAAATGAAGATTTACTATTTAGATTTATGCAATAGGAATACATGCAATTACTCTGATCTACAACATATTCATTATTTGACACAAGATGCAAAATAATGTCCAAAACCAAATACAACAATGATCTGATTGAATATAGTAGCAAATAATACCCAAATTCTCTAATTTGAAGCAAAACTCTTCTTTGTTTTGAACACAACAAATACAATGCTCTGATTTTTATTTTCCTGCAACTCTTGTCAAACCTTTTATAGAAATCAAAACATAAAACCCCTAAATGGATGAAATGAAATACATAACATAAACTAATTTCTCCCCTCTAATCCAGAAATACCTACTCTTACAGAAAAGTAGAACCCTTTGCAGATGAAAAGGTTTTACAATAAATACATTCTCCAACAATCGTTTGGTTTCTTCTTGTGACTTTTCAGTTCTGTAACTAACTCTTGTCTCTTTGACTTCTCATCTTTTTCCTTTTGAAAACTGATATGCGTATTAAATTTTAAAGTTTATATTGATATATATTAACATATTTAAATTATATTTTAACAATTGACATTTAAATATGTTTAATCAATATCAAAATCTTTCCTTTTTTGGGCAGACAACAAAATAAATACTACTGCCATGTAAAAATGGGTCATGTTTGGTGGGGCATATCTTTTTCTTCCACCGTTGGATCAAGTTTTTTTTATGGATGTGTTTTTCCAAACTTAGTTTTCTGCATTTTGACCAAAGCAATTGGAAAAATAATCACCGAGTCAAAAGATATGAGCTACTAAATGCTGGTCTATATGACTATTGCAAAATCAGAATTGATAAAATAAAGTTTCCAGCCACTCTTTCTTCAATTCTTTGTAAACCATATGTCTTCAATTTTCTAGTATGTTCTTCCATGCTTACTATGTTGATTCTCTACTAAATTTTGGGAGTAATTCTCTACAATTCTTGTGGTAGAAAATTCCAAATGGAGGTCAAAAAGTGTACTAAGTTCTCAGTTTTCCACTTCTTTGTTGTAGGTGAAATTTTCACATTCTAGTAATAGCTAAACTTTGTAAATAATTAACAAGTAACACTTCTTCTTTGCTATCATGTCACTAGTTATATAACACTCAATTTCATTCTTGGCAAAAATCTGATTTTTGTCTTCTCCCTTTATTGGAAAACTCCAAATTAACTATGAAAAGAGTAGCAGAAAATGAATTTTCCACTTCATATTTAATATCAAATTAATGCCCAAATCTTCAAGAAATAAATCATTGTGAGATTATTATTCTTTTTTTAATCAATTAAGAGCTCTTTTCGATCTCTCTATTCCGGATTTGATGCTTGGTGAAAATTCTATTTTTGAGTGCAGAAAGTGCACCAAATACTCAATTTTCCACCTCCATGTAGTGGGCACAATTTTGATGTAGATTGATTCATAAATTACTTTTCTGAAGTGATATTGATGCTAGACCCCATATATCTTCATTTTGGATTGAGAATTTCCTTTTCTCTCCTCATGTGGAAAACTGAACTTTGACTCTGAAAGGCATAGCAGAAAATGAGTTTTCTACTACACTCTTCCTTTTGATGGAAAATGAAGCATTTCCTTCTCCAATGGAAAATCTAAAAATGACTACAAAAGGCATAGCAAAAAATGAGTTTTCCACTACACTTTTTCCTTCAGTGGAAAATCCCAAGTTGACTACTCCATTGCGAAAAATTCAAGAAGTGCTTCTCCATGGTAGAAAAATGAAATTTGACTTCCATTTTCTTTCACATTTGTATATCTAAACTTAGTAAAAATTTAATCCTTCAAGGAGACTTTCTTAGAATCAAGGAATGCATTAGTGGAAATTTATCATGGGTGGCGACTTAAAAGTTTTAAAAATTGGGGTTCTTTTAGTGCGCCTACAGCTAGCTCTGAAAGGGGATTATGTGTTGCAAAGTGCATAAAGAATCTAGTATCTCTAACAAAAAACAACTGCCTATCCATTGGGCTATAGAGTCTAAGCATAAATAGGATTGTCAAAGAATTGCTTGCTAGGAGGGTGGAGGGGAGCAAGGCAAAACAAAAATTGAGAAAGCGGGAAACACTAAGCTAAGCACACCAAAACTACAAAAAAAAAAGCTTATTTACAAACATAGGTGAGGAGGTCTCAGAAAAAAGAAAGAGAGCAGGGAGAAACTCAAACATAACCATTAACTGAAAAGGAGAAATATGATCCTTTCCAGAAAATAAACTTGCGCTCCAACAATCTGCAACAAAACTATTGCCTTTTAATGACTTCATCATTGTTGAAAGTGAATCTAGAAGCATGATGAAAATATGTGACCCAAAAATATTTTCCAAGTAACCATGCTTTGTCATAAATTTCTAATTCTTCTTTATCCTTTTCAATGTAAGATTTAGAATCATCCTCGATCTCAAACCTAAACTTAGACATCTCCAAGGAAAATATCATATCATCTTTATTATCCAAATACTTGAGACTACCATACTCAAAAGAATTTCTAGCATCCATGGTGCTCTCAACATACAAATTTGCTTCTTCGAGGTGAGGATAAATCTTGACTAAGATAACTTTGTCACCCTTTTCTTTCATCAAATCTAAAAATATTTCATTTAAAATAGAGATATAGATTTGATCAATACCTAGAATCTTGATAGGAGCATTACCATTAATTGGCAAAGAGAAGTATGAGCCTCTCCAGTATAGTGGGTTATGTTTTTCAAGGATGAACCAAAACCAAGACCTCCAAGAAAACTCTTCATGTTTGAATGCCACACTAATATAGTGCTGGAAATTAGTGAAGAAAAAATGTTTCTCGAACAACCATGCCTCATCATAGACCTCTGATTTTTTGGAATTCATCTACACATTACTTCTCATGTATTCAACCATTCTTTATTGAAGAGAAAAATAATCACAAACTTTTGGGAAAGATGTTGCAACATGTTCACACTCATAACTTTCAACTTGATCACTCTTAAGAGAAATCCTAGTAGATAAATTGAGATTGCAAAAATATAAATACCCACATAATTCTAAAACATATGTTGCATCATATTCACATTCACTACAATCATCTTTGATAGAAATTTCAGATTTCAAACCAAGATTGAAACAGAATGATTCTTCATTGCACATAGGGTTAAACCTAACTGAAACAACTTCATCACTTTTTGTGGCTATCAATTCTGAAATTTTTTCATCCAATTTTAAAATCTCAATACTTGAATTAGTTGTAGAAGAAGACTTACATTTGGCTGACATTAAGATTTTATTAGCTTCCATTTCGTGATAAAGAAAAATATAATCCAGCTCTAAATCATCTTCATGGTGCTGCAACATTTTGTTAGCCACTAAAGATCCTTGTACAAAATGTGTTCTTGCATCTTTTTCTTCAACTGAAATTCTAGACTTAATGAAAGAATTATCAATAAATGTTTCAGCCTTTCCATCAATACAAATTTCTTCCAAAATACTCAACTTTGCATGGTCTTCAAAACAAAATGATTCTAATATAGCATTGTTACAAAATTTTGAAAATTGTAAATCATTTCTGTCATAATCTTCAACAAAATTGAACTTTTCATATTCTGGAAGTGCATCAATCGTAGAATGATTTTCAAATGACACCTCATGTAAAAGATTATCTCTATTTTCATAAAATCTAGAACTTTCTTTATTAGGAGCAAAATAAAGCATGGTCAAATTTTCATTTTCTATGGTGCTTACGAATTCCTTTTCATTATCAAGGATGCCTTTCTCCATGGAAATTTGTTCTTCTAGAAACTGTGGTATTTCTTGTTCTCCAATAATAAAGCAATTGACGGATATTGGTTCTTCTTTTACTGATTTTTCTTTATGTAAACGTGCTGAAACATACTTCCCTTTTCTTCAATCTTCAACATTAAAGTATCTTTGGATCACACACTTTAACAGTAGAGTGGATTGATGATCTTCTAAGGGATTTAATCCTTTTCTTTCAGCTTTAGTGATACTTTGTTTAAATGCAATCCAAAGGAATTATAAGTTAGGATCACTCTCAACATTTATTTCTTCAAATGTGGGTTTCTTTTCGATTTTCTTTCTTAGTTGAACTTCTTGCTCACTCAAGACTGAAAAATTATAGGAAACAAAATCAGGTGGGACTTCTGAAACCACTTCATCATCCACCTTTAATTCATTTCTTATTTGCAACACCCTTTCCATACGGTGTTGTAATAACTTTGTTTTCACCTCTAGCTCTTTCAATTTGTGATATCTGGCACAGACACCTTTCCATAACATAATTGGTGCATGGTCTTCTTTGATACTCAAGTTCATTTTTCTCCTACGAGTAATGCTTTCTCTAAAAGCATCAAAAAAATCATGCAATATTGGATCATGCTTTTAATGAAGTTCAATCAAAGAAGGATCTGGCCTTCCTCTTTTCACAACTTTAATGAGCATGGTCTTTTAATAAGAGAGTCCCCAATCTCCTGTAAGTAGAGATAATAAAAAAATTCTAAATATGAAAGCACTAGATTCTTCAACTAGAAATGATGAGAATCAAAACAGAGTCACCAATCTCAAGCAAAGACAATAATAAAAAGTAAGGAAGTAAAACTTCAACACTAATATTCTTTTTTGGTAAACAAATTGCTCTTTCCAATGTAACTCTTAAATGCCCAAACATATGAGAAACAATTTGATACCGATAGTTGGATAATATATCATGAGGTTGATAGATTTCATCTGAATTGAAAGATACAGCTCCCTTATCAATGATATTCAATGAATTTGTTTGTTCCTAAACTAATTGGGGTATGTTCTTAACCTAAGAACGGAAGAGGAAAACCAAGCCAGCCCTAGACAGAACTAACTCAGGTAGATTTTAGTTCCTAAACCTAGCCAATGCCAAGAACCCACAATTCCTATGACTTCTTGATTCTGATAATGCAATATGGATGCAAATTATGTTAATGCAATGAAGAAATGAAGATTTAATATTCATATTTTTGTGATAGGAATACATGCAAATACTATGATCTAAAACACATTCATTATTTGACAAAAGATGCAAGATAATGCCCAAAAACAAATACAACAATGCTTTGATTGAATATTTTCAGAAAATAATACCCAAATTCTCTGATTTGAAGCAAAACTCTTCTTTGTTTTTAACACAACAAATACAATGCTCTAATTTTTATTTGCTTGCAACTCTAGCCAAATCTTTTACATAAATCAAAACATAAAACCCCCAAATGCATGAAATGAAATACATAACATAAACTAATGTCTCCCCTCTACTCTAGCAATACATAATCTTGTAGAAAAGAAGAACCCTCTGCAAATGAAAAGGTATTACAATAAATACATTCTCCAGTAATCATTGGGTTTCTTCTCGTGACCTTTTAGTTCTGTAACCGACTCTTGTCTCTTTGACTTCTCATCTTTTTCCTTTTGAAAATTGGTATGCTTTTAACCTTTTGAGTCAATATTTACATATATTAACATATTAAAGTTATATTTTAACAATTGACATTTAAATATGTTAAAACAATATCAAAATCTTTCCTTTGTTGGGTGGACAATAAAATAAATACTGTTGCCAGGTAAAAATGGGTCATGTTTCAGGGGGCATATCTTTTTTTTCCATCGTCAGATCAAGCTCATTTTTTAATTTGTTTTCCCAAACTTAGCTTTCTACATTCTGACCAAAGCGATCAGAAAAATAATCAACGAGTCAAAAGATATGAGCTACTAAATGCTGGTCTATATGATTGTTGCAAAATCAGAACTGATAAAAGAAAGTTTCCAACCACTCTTCCTTCAATGTTTTGTAACCCAGATGTCTTCAATCTGCTAGTATGTTCTTCCATGCTTACTGTAGGACCAGAAAAATGGGCTAAAAGCATAACACACTATGAGAAAATCACAAACTCAATCAACATGTATTAGCACCCACTAGTCTACCATGAAAGCCAAACTAATTAAGAAAGCAATAGAAACCCCCTTTTTCGTTTGTAGCTCCCATGTTCTTCTTTCTTCTCCAATGATTCTAGCTCCAATTTGCCTATAGTGCACACAAGATCGAAGCAAAGTCTATGATGTAGATAATGCCATGAGAATACTTGAAGTGTGATATTATGTGATAGCAAGGATGCAACATGCAAAGAAGTAAAGACTCCAAAACTCAAATATTTAAGGAATCAAGACTTAAGCATTCTCCTCCAAGAGACTCCAGGGCCAAAAATGAGAGGAAGAGTGTCCAATTTATAATTGACATGGAGGATGAGAGCATTGGACTTGTCACCCATAGATATGCGATGTGGAAAGAGATTCCTTTGAGAATCCATGACACATATGACAAAACATGCCAATTGTGAGATTCTATGACACATGCAAGTCAAACTTAGCTAAATGTGGAAGAGAATCTATGACGTGTCATAAGATTCCTCAACCCACTTAAAGCCAAGAATCTATGACGAATAAGCCAAATAGGGACATGCGTAAGAGGTAAGAATATTTAATTATGACAAATCTCAGCCAAGTGTCAAAGGATAATCCATGAGGTGTCACATCCAAGTGTCATGATGATGGAATATTTTATGGAATATTTGAATTAAAAATCCTCTTATTCCACAAAATAAGAATTAGTAGAAAATGGATTTAATGATGAAAAATGGAACTTAGGAAATTAAGAATTTCCATGGTTTGCAGATAATGAGTCAATTAATTAATAAAATTAATTAATTGACGATGATAAATTAATTAATTAATAAAATTAATTAATTGAGGATGAGAATTAGGAAGAATAATTAGAAAGAATAGGATTAAATTATGGGTTATTTAATCCTATAGAGAAAATTAGTAGATGATTGGCCAAATTGATTAAATGAATGTGACCGTATCCTTTGATGAAAATGTGACAACGATGGATATTGAATAAGATGATGAAAAGGTAGACCAAAGCCATGGTCAAATTAATTGATAGATTGAAATTGATAACATGCCAAGGACACATGACATGAATTAATTGATATGTAACATTTAATTGACATTGTAAATGCTACAGGATTGAAATTGATTGATAAGTTTTGATCATAATAACACTGACAGACACTGTCAATATTATTAAAATGGTTGATGATGCCATGATCTGACATTGAAAGCCTCAACAACGTCAAAGATTGAATGACATGAATGATATTTTGACCTAGTACTGAGAGCCATGACATTACTAAGGTCAGATTGATAAGTTGATAGGTTTCCAAGGCACTGAAAGCCACAACAATGCCTAGGAGCAGATAAATGATGATTGATTTGGGATGTTTGATACGTTTTGAGTTGATTAGGACCGATTTTGAGTTGATTTGATATGATTCTGAGTTGATATGAAGTTGATGTGAAAGGGGATACAAATGACAAAATATGGTCAATTTGGCCAAAAGATCGAAGTTAGTAGAATGAGAAAATGGGACAAATTAGTATGAAGAAGTGATGAATTCATAGATGCGAACCATTTTTTAGCGTCTACATTTTGCCCCTCTTTGATACAATGTGATTTAGAGCGTTGTATCAAAGAATAACTGATGAGAAAGCCACAACATGCCCCAGTAGGGATGATATATATGGGTGCCCCCTTGAGAAATTGACTAAGATAAGCATATGATAAGTCAATTTATTGACAACAAGAAGACAAAACCATAGCAACTGACAGAATGACCCGAAACTGTGTGTGCATGCCCAAGATGACGAAAAGATGTCATAACCTAAGGGAAATCATCAAAAATGGTCGTATTTGTTCAAAGATGATGAGACAAATGTCAGACTAAGGTTGAACTAGGTGGAAAGCCATAGAAAGTTGATTGATAGTGCAGGATGATGCAAGAATGCATGAATGCAAGAGGAAGATGATTTGATGAATCAAAAGACATGATCATGGTGATGGAGAATGAGATGATGAAGAAAGATGAGATGAGGAGATTTTAGTATGATGGAAAGACTTTTGCTTCTAGAAAGTGCACTATATGTCAAATGGAGCTTTATTTTGATATGGCAAATGGAATGTAACACATCATGGCATAAAGGGCCAGAGCGCAATTGCAAGCCTTTTGCATAAACAAACACGATGCAAACAGAGAATGACCTTGTCCTTCCTGAAGCATATGTACATGCCCCAGACTCTCAAAGGTGCATTGTAACAGACAAAAATGGAAAAAGATGACCATGAACCATCCTGGCCACTCTCATAGATCAATTTATATCATCGAGTAGCATAGGGACATGATCGAAAAAAAAAAAAAAAAAAAACAAGGCAAAAATAAATCACTCACTAAACAGCGTGAGCAAACAACTATTCTTGTCCATTATTATGTTCTTGTTAATGTTTTAGGTGTGTAAATAGTGTTTGACATGTTGATAATGTGATAGTTTTGGTTGTGGATTCAGTTGATAAGTTCATAGTGACATGTTGGATTGATTGTTGGTTCATGTTGCTCAGATATTGTGATTGGCAGTGAAGTGTAGTGCTTTGGGTTTTCAGTCTGTAGAGTGCAAGTGTTTACGCAAAAGGGATGGTTATCCACAGTGAAAATGTGCAAAGTTTATTGCAAAATTTTGACGAGTTTTGTGATTTTTAGGGTTTTTTCGAATATTTGATGTTTTTGCATGACTAGTTTCTTCAGGTCATTTTACGATTTTTAGGGATTTTTTTCAGGACATTTTATGATTTTTAGGGATTTTTTTAGGATCGTATTTGAATTTTTAGGATTTTTTCAGGACATTATGTGATTTTTAGTGATTTGTTTCAGGATCATTTTATGATTTTTAGAGATTTTTTCAGGATCGTATAAGCATAAACAAGTGTTAGCTCCAATTCGTTATGCGATAGGTCTAATGGATAAAAAGCACTTAGGGATATGCCCGTAGTTCAAATTCAAACTTACGCACCATGTAGGTAATATGCCCCCAGACAAGACACAAATTATGTACAAAGGCCAATGACAGAGTGTGTGTGCAGACTGGTGATGCTTAGGAAAGATAACAAAGGACATTAACCAGTTCGTGAGCCATGATAAGGAACCAAGGATTTCTTGCAATATGAAGGATATGATCAAGGAATGATAGAGGGGGAAAAGACTAGATGGAATCCTGATAGATGGAGGAGCAATAACTGATTACACATGGCGCTTGTTTGCCAGGTTTTCACCATGGTACTTGCCCAAAGCGCCTGTTTGTTCACTTTTGGACAGAATTTTTCTCTTGACTCAAATTTTCATGCCAAGATGCCTGTTTGCCAAGTTTTCATCAAGGCATCTTCTTTTTCATGACTTTTTACCATTTTTTTGGTATTTTTTCATGACTTTTTGCAATTTTTTTTGATATTTTTTCATGACTTTTAGATGGAATCAGGAATGTCACTGACAAATGCTGAGAAGACATCTGTTGTTGATGCTACTAGTTGATGAGCCCTGAATCCATGATTGACCATAACTACATAGGATTTGTTCCAAGTCTGTAGCTAAAATCAAACCACTAGAAAGGTCTCGAGATATACCATCATGTACCATATGTAAGACAATGTCTATCTCTTGCGAATCAAGGCATATAAGGATAAATGGGTCAATAGAAATGTCATGTGGGATGTCACTGATGATGACATATGCAAAGGGTTGTTGGATAAAGGACTGATTTTGGTTAGGTAGCTGGATTGGGGGATAAACAAATGGATATAAGGGAGGGTTGGTAGGGTTGAGACCAATGACCTTCCGCATGAGTTCTGATTGAGGGAGCTCCAAAAGACTTTGTGGCATGTTGAACACTGGAACACTGATATTCATGGCATCATATTTTTCATTTTGTATCATTGGGAGCTGCTTAGCTTTTGAGTTTTTATAGTCTAATGGCGCCTTTTGATTTTCACCAAGAGACCTATGCTTGCTATCTTTTTCTCTTTTTGCTTTGTAGCTAGAAAGTGGAGTTGGCTCCCCAAAATAAGCCAATGTGTTCTCTTTAGGAGAAATTGCTTCTTTATGATTTTCAGTTATAATGCCTTCAAAGTCTATTATGAGAGTGTCATCATTGTCAAATTGATCAAAATTTGGTGGTCCACGTTGGTCCCAATCCAAAGGTTCAGAATAACTTGAGGAGATGTCATCATCAGTGTTGAATGGGCTTTTGTTGAAGGTAGATATATGGGTAACTGATTCAACTGGGTCACTGTGGTTATGCTCAGAGGCTATGGGATTGTTGGTTTCAAGTGGGATATCCTCAGATGCCTTTTCATCATTTGAAACATCCATAGTCTTACATGTAGGTACCGTGGTACTAGGAGGACCTATTCGTAATGATTTAAATCCAAGCCCCAAACTAGGAGGTTGTCCTTCTATAATGATAGGTTCAATGATTCCTTGTTTTTGAGATCCAAGACCACTATAGCCATCATAACCTTGTTTCTACATGATGGTAAACCCAAGTCCATACTTTCTAGGAGATATCAAAGTGGGTTCTCGTTCTGCTTTTGCTTTCTCAATACATATGGATGTATTCTCATTGACAAAAATATCATTCTTTGTGCTGATGGGAGAAAGTGGTGACTCCCTAATGTGAGAAACTTGAGACATAAAGTACTCTCCACACCCATTGTATTCAATCTTCATCTTTTCCTTGGCTTTAATGAGTAGTATATCGACATCCACATAATTAGAGGAATTTGTGGATTGTGCTTCATTGTATGTTGGGATTTGGAATGCAGTAGCATCTCTTAGATTAGCGCAAAATTGGAAAGGATCTGGATCACCAGGGATGGCAACCTCTATGTTGTGATAGGAAAACTTCAAACATTGATGATATGTAGAAGGGATTTCTTTCATAGCATGAAGCCAAGGGCATCCTAGTATCATGTTGCAATTCATTTCAATGTCTAGGACATGGAACAATGTGTCTTCAGTAGCTGGACCAACTCTGAGAGGTAATGTGATGATGCCCTTGGAATAGCGTTCACCGTCATCATAAGCTTTTATTGTGATTCTTCGAGAGGGATCCACATCATCTTCAGAATAACCCAAATTGTTGACAACCTTAAGAGTACAAATGTTCAGTCCTGCTCCTCCATCTATTAAGACACGTCTAACTTTGGCATTATGGATGAAGACTTCGAGATAAAGGGGATCATTATGGTTAGGTTTGTCCTTAGGAATATCATAGGGTGAAAAGGTGATATGTTGTGATGTGGATAGGTTCCCAACCATGGTTTGGAACTAGGAAACATCAATGTTATCTGGGACTACTGAATCTTTAAGGGCTTGCTCCAAGATCTTATGTTGTTGGGGAGATGCACGCAATAGGTCCAAAATGGATATTTGTGCAGGGGTTTTTTTGAGTTGTTCAACAAGGCTATAATTAGATGAATTAGGAGTAGTAGGTCTACTTGGGGGTGCAGGTCTAGTAGAAGCAGTAGGTCTAGCTGGGGCACCAGGTAGGGTAATCTTGCTATGGCATGTAGTGACAGCACAATGAGGGTTTTCAGCCTTTAATATGAATGTGGATATGTGAAATTCAAACTCATTAAAGCAATTGATGGTGTAGTCATAGCCGGTACGTGTGTAATTCACATTACCTTGTGAGTTTGAGTTTGAACTTGAGGGTTTCTCTTTGTCATGATTACCCAAAGGATCTTTGAAAATAATATGATCAGAGTTGGATGCTAACAGTGATGGATCAATTGTGATGACACCATCATCAATAAGGTCTTGTATTGCATGTTTCAGTTGGAAGCATGATGAAGTTTTGTGTCCTTTGGTGAGATGGTAATCACAATATTTTTTGTCATCCCACCAATCAGCTTTAGTCAATGGTTCATCTTTGATTGGGGGTGTTGAGATAATGGGTGTTGCACACATTGCATAATATTGTTATATTTTATTATTTTATTTTATTCCTAGATGGACGTGCAACATGTAAAGATTCCCATGGAATATTCTTGATGAGTTGTATTGTAACATTGTGAAAATATTTCATGTAATTATTTAATATTGGGGAAAAGAATTAAATGCCCAATATTAAATGTGGGGTCAGTGGGTTAGGTAGCACATGGTTTTAGCACATGGTTTATGTAATACCACTTGGTGGTTTTGTAGGACTTGCTACTATATAAGCAGCCACAAGGGTAGTTGTTGTATAGAGAGTGACAAGGAGAAGACAAAAGGCAAGAGTTGAGTGGGACAAGGCTTGACAGGTTAGCCAAGGGAGCATTTGTGAAGGTTGAAAGCATGGCATGGGATGTGTGGATTCATGCTTGTTCACATAGTTTGCTCGGTTGTGGCTATGGCCATGAAGGCTTCCATGGTTGTATGGAAATGGTTATTTTGCTGAATAATACATGGTGATGGATGCTTTTGGAGGCTGGGTTTTTCTCTCAATGACGGTTTCCCAGTGTATATCTTGTGTCACATTTTATGGGTATGTTGTCTATTCTCTTGCATGTGGATTTTAATTCCATGTTTATTTCAAATCTATTATGGGTTATGTGGAAACGGTTATATTCTTTCTTGCCAAGTTTCCTTATAGGGGGTAATTGTAGGAAATTATTACTCAGTAACTATTGTAATGCAGTCTCAAGTGGTATCCCCAATGGTGTGAATTTCCTGTCTTTGGTTCTAGGATGTCTTCGAGGTTTATCTTGCGTGGGAGTCTCAATTTTCTGTTGTGGAGCTGATGTTTGATTAGAGGTTTGTGAATTTGTAGGGTTTACACCTTTCAAAGTCAATTGAGGTTGTGCTATGCTAATTGGACGAGCATCCACAATACCATCATTAGTCACATTCTTGTTTTTGGAGAAAAATTTTGCCTTTTCATTAGACGAGTTGGTGTTTGTGTTTTCTTTGTTTATTTTGAGGACTCCCTTATGGATAAGAGCATCTTCAATACTAGCCCCTTTTTTCATTAGTTTAGAAATGGTGCTTGGACTCTTGATTTTTAGTTCATACATTAAGTCGGGGACTAAGTTTTCAATGCACAAGTTTACTTGTTGTTCTTCAAGAATGTCTAGTGAGCATTAACTAACTAAGCTTCTCCAACGCAGTAAGAATGTGATGAATGATTCTCCCATCTTTTGTTTAGTTGAGCACAAATCAGAAAGTGTTACCTCATTTGTAATGTTAAAGGAAAAGTGGGAGATAAACTTGCCTGCTAGCTCTGACCAAGATTTGATATTACCAGGAAGTTTGGAGTACCACTCAAGTGCAGGCCCCCCTAGAGAACGAGGGAACAATCTCATAAGGTAAGTGGGTTCATCACTAAGTTCAGTACATGAAGCAAAAAATTCTCTGATGTGGTCAATAGGGTTGCCTTTTCCTCGATATTTTTCAAACCTTGGAGCCTCAAAGTGTCTTGGGAATGGAGGCATATACAAAATTTTATCAAATGGGTTAGGACGTAGGTCCCTTTCTGTATATAGAGCCTGTTTCTTTTGGACTCCCAATGCCTCGACTTGTTTGGAAAGTTGTTTGAATTGTTGTAATAGTTCTTCATTGGGGTTTTGCATGATGGTCTTTCCTTCAAGTCTTTTGTGTCTATGAGTAGACCGTTTGCTGTGGCGAGAACTATGTCTACTTGGTTCTGACATTTCTATGTCTAATGAGTCTAATGAAGTGTCACTAGGTGGTGGAGGTATGTTGGCACCTCGAAGATAGAAAGGTCCTTGTTGTTGGGGTACTTGTTGTGGTATTTGATGTGGCACTTGTTGTGGGATTGACTGCGATTGTTGTACCATGTGTTGTGGTTGTTGTTGGGATACCTTTGTTGGTTGTATGTGAGACCATGTGCATGCTTTTTGTTGTAGAGGCACATGTTGTTGTTGTAACAAATGTTGCCGGTATGCGATTTGTTGCTCAAGGCGTCTTTGGTATTCCAACTATTGCTTGAGTTGCTCTTGTTTTTTAGCAAACATCATTTGTTGTTGTTGGAATTGTTTTTGATAAATTGTGTGTAAGTCAAGTGCGTCCACATGGGATTGCATGTTAGGAATGTTGGATGTTTGCCCCACTTGTGGTTGTTGTTGTTGCATTTGATGTTTTTGTTGATATGTGGGATGTGTGTCAAGTAGATGTAGACTTGGTTGTGCCTTGGAAGTGTTGAGTCCTTGTACCATTGTAGGTTGTTGTTGTCGTGGGGGTTGACTAAGTCCTTGAGAATTAAACTTCATGTTTGTATTGTTGTTTTGGTACCTTTGTGTTTTAGATGTTCCTGCTTGCGACATCATATTGACTTGACTATGAGATACATTTCTATTGGGAATGGGTGTAATGTCAATAAGACTTTTCCTTTGTGTGTCCATATGGATGGTTGCGCTTGATGTTTCACATGTTGTATTTATGAGAGGCTTCACAGTGTTTGATGTCGTAGCCTAGGGTAAAGTTAGAAGCAAAGGTGTACTTTGTTGATTTGCCTCCAAAGAAGGTATGTCTGGCATCCCTAGAGCATGGGTCCCTTTAGGTGCATCTTGTTGTTGCACGATGTGACTAAAATCAAGTCTTAATGTCCTTTTGGGGTGTTTAGGGATTGGTGGTATTTCATCAAACAAGGGGTTGATATTGATGTGTTCAAATGTACTTTGGAGGATTTCAATTGTTGGTTCTTGATGGGATCCTATAGGTGCCATTATTGTGTTTGAAAACTCCAAAGGTTGTTTTCCCTTGTCTAAGTCCAAATTTATCATGGGCTGGATGTTTTCAATTGTTGTGTTGGTTTGATTTTTGGACCTAGGACCTTCCAAGTTTGGATTAAATTTGACAATTTCTTGAGCTGCCAAACATTTGAAGTTTTTGCAAAAAAATTTGTCTTGACATGCCCTAGCCATTTCCTCATTAGTGATGCCATAATCAGTGTCAGAGTCATCACTTAGGTGTACAATACCTTGTTGTATGTTTGATGTGTTAGGTTGGCTGAATTCAAATGAATGTGATTGTTCATCTTCAGGTGAGGTTGGTACACTTCCTTCTCCTGGTAGCATTGGCATGAATATAGGTTCAAAGTTAGGACTCCATTGAACCATCCCATGTGTGGGGGAAGTTTTTGGAGGAAATCTCATGATAGGTGCATTGTTTAAGGTTTGTTGTGCTATAACTTGATTATGAGGATCTTGCGGATACATATTCAAGGGGTCTGCTAGCAATGGTTGTGATGCCTCAATTTGGTCTTTGTCAAAGGTTTGTTGGATTTTCTTTCTCTTTATTTGTCTTGGATGAGGTTTTGGTTGTGCTTGTGCCTCAAAAAACAAAGGTTGATAGAGTTCCTCTAGTCTCTGAGTTGCTTGTCTCCTAGTAAGTGCTGGCATGATACCTAAGAATGCAAAGAGTGGTGGGTATGCAAGATATGAGTGTTTTTGGGATTTTTTAAGTGTTTAGGAATGTTATGCAATGTGAGGAAATGCTAGATGAATTATGGTTTTGATGTGCAAAGTGCAAATGTCCTAGGGATGTTATGCAAATGCAAATGCAAGGTGATGTTTTGAGGTTTGACTAGAGGGGATGAAAATGACTCTAAGGTATGCAAAATGACAATTAGGGTTATGTTTTGGACTTGGTAATGATACTAAAGGTAGGTTTATGCAAGGTAGACTATAAAAAGGATGATGTTCTAGGGTTCATAATGATGTTTGGGACATGCAAAATGAGGGTAAATGCTCAAGAAGGTAATTTGGTTGATGGACAATTTGATAGGGTTTGGTAGTGAAAATGATGCTAAGGATTTTGATCAATGCAATATAAATGGGATATACCACTAGGGTAAGTCAAAATGACATTTGGGGATGCTAGGGATATGGTTATGCTATGACAAGGGTATATGGAAAGTTTTGAACTTAGGTAAAACCTTTTGAAAGTATTTTGCCTAAGAGTTTAACCTTGTGATAAAGGACCTTGGATCTTGACCAAACATTGATAAAAGACAAAAAGATCAAATTGATAAAAGATGAAAAGGTCAAATATATCAAGACATAGATAGATTTTGACCAAAGAAAATGATAAGAAAAGATAAAAAGACTAGTCAAGATCCATTATCCGTCAACACTAGGAGATACTCTAAGACTTATACTTTGTCTAGATTTTTGACTAAATTCAAAGGTTTTGGGGGTTCAAAATGATGTTTAGAGGACTCAAAATGATGGTGATGCTGAGCGGATATGTGATACCGACAATGCCTATGATGGGATGCAAGGTGAGGAGTGCAAAGTGCTGATTTTGAGATGGGAATGCAAAAACTAAGGAAAGTAAAACTGAACCTAAATGGATGCAATATGAAAAGTAATAGATACTAAATGAGGACTAAAAGGTACAATATGAAGTCTATATGATGTAAGAATGAAGATTGGACTAGGGTGAATGCAAGTAAAATCTATGCAAGCGTGAGATCTACATTTTGCCAAGCACATTTAGGAGCACAAGTCAACATGTTTTCCAAGGTTCGAGTGTGTTGAATCAATGTTTGCAAAGTTTGATAAGGTTGAAATGTTTTGGCAATGTGTGATGTTTTGACAAGTTCAAATGATATCCAAGTTGTAAATTTAAAAGTTTGGCTTTTATCTTGATTATGTTTTACACACACGCAAGACACATTAAGACAAGAATTGATGTTGTAAAATTTAACAAACACACCACAACCTAAGCTTTTAGGACTGTATCCACTGAATTCCTACTTGAACCAAAGTTCAACCGTGCTTATCCAAAGCGGACAACCTAGGATCTTGGCACCACATGATCCCCCTTACAGTGCACTCACTTCTTGGGGCTACCAAGATCCACTTCCCAAGGGGCATGAATTCCCAAGGGACTGTTGCCTCTACTAAGGACCACGAGAATGTAGGATGTCTTCACGGGCATGGGTGACCCCTTGAGCCAGTGGATAGAAAGGAGTTTTGCCACTAAAACATGGTTTTTAGTAAGGGCATTCCATTCAGCAAGTGAATGATAAACTTCCGCAGAAGGTCTCCCAGCCCCGAGAACTGAGGTTTGACGCACCACAAGGGTACTAGAGGAGAGCTATCAAGCAGCAATACCGCCGACACAGCTTTCATTGTAATCGAGTTTTATATAGCGGCTGGAACATTGACCTAGCTTTGGCCCGTTACCGCTCTGAGGTCATCCCCTGGCATACCCAATATCGAGTATCTTGGTCCAAGGCAGGCCTCCTATAGAAGTTACATGGATTTCTCTTACACCCAAGATCCACGAATGGCGAGGGGAGAGGATACGTCCAATGCAACTCCTAGGGATCTAACACCGTAGACACGCCAGGCAGAAAAGAAAAAGGTTCTTTTTAAGTACCAAACAAAATGTTATCTAATCTAGGAAATCCACACACATAGTTTTGAAAGACACACAAAGTCTTCGACAACGTCTTGCAAACAAAGCATTAGTAGTTTATGATCATGTCTTCATCCCACGATTGCCACATGTTGCAAATAGACCATTAGTAACACAAAATCACCTAATCTATGTCCTAGAGAGTGATAGGAGCTTGAAATGCAAATTTTGATTGGTGCATGTGCTTACTATGAACCTAGGTGTTCTCTAACAGTATAGATCTAGGTGTGAAAAGGAAGAGCAGATAGTCATTATACCCTTCCAAGCGAGCTCCTTCCTTGCACCTACAAGCACAAATGAGAAAACCCAAGTTAGATATGCATGTTCACATCGGGTTCACCAAATGTAGGACCAGAAAAATGGGCTAAAAGCATAACACACTATGAGAAAATCACAAACTCAATCAAAATGTATTAGCACCCACTAGTCTACCATGAAAGCCAAACTAATTAAGAAAGCAATAGAAACCCCCGTTTTCGTTTGTAGCTCCCATGTTCTTCTTTCTTCTCCAATGATTGTAGCTCCAATTTTCCTATAGTGCACACAAGATTGAAGCAAAGTCTATGATGTAGATAATGCCATGAGAATACTTGAAGTGTGATTTTATGTGATAGCAAGGATGCAACATGCAAAGAAGTAGAGACTCCAAAACTCAAAGATTCAAGGACTCAAGACTTAAGCATTCTCCTCCAAGAGACTCCAGGATCAAAAATGAGAGGAAGAGTGTCCAATTTATAATTGACATGGAGGATGAGAGCATTGGATTTGTCACCCATAGATATGCGATGTGGCAAGAGATTCCTTTGAGAATCCATGACACATATGACAAAATATGCCAATTGTGAGATTCTATGACACATGCAAGTCAAACTTAGCTAAATGTGGAAGAGAATCTATGACGTGTCATAAGATTCCTCAACCCACTTAAAGCCAAGAATCTATGACGAATAAGCCAAATAGGGACATGTGTAAGAGGTAATAATAATTCCTATGACGCATATGAAAAAATATGCCAAAAGTAAGATTCTGTGACACACGAGAGTCAAATTTGGAAGAGAATCTATGACACGCCATAAGATTCCTTAACCCACTAAAAGTGAAGAATCTATGATGAATAAGCCAAATAGGGACATGCATAAGAGATAAGCATATTTGATTATGACAAATCTTAGCCAAGTGTTAAAGGAGAATCCACGAAGTGTCACATCCAAGTGTCATGATGATAAAATATTTTATGGAATATTTGAATTAAAAATCCTTTTATTCCACAAAATAAGAATTAGTAGAAAATGGATTTAATGATGAAAAATGGAACTTAGGAAATTAAGAATTTCCATGGTTTGCAGATAATGAGTCAATTAATTAATAAAATTAATTAATTGACGATGATAAATTAATTAATTAATAAAATTAATTAATTGAGGATGAGAATTAGGAAGAATAATTAGAAATAATAGGATTAAATTATGGGTTATTTAATCCAATAGAGAAAATTAGTAGATGATTGGCCAAATTGATTAAATGAATGCGACCGTATCCTTTGATGAAAATGTGACGACGATGGATATTGAATAAGATGATGAAAAGGTAGACCAAAGCCATTGTCAAATTAATTGATAGATCGAAATTGATAACATGCCAAGGACACATGACATGAATTAATTGATATGTAACATTTAATCGACATTGTAAATTCTACAGGATTGAAATTGATTGATAAGTTTTGATCATAATAACACTGACAGACACTGTCAATATTATTAAAATGGTTGATGATGCCATGATCTGACATTGAAAGCCTCAACAACATCAAATATTGAATGACATGAATGATATTTTGAACTAGTACTGAGAGCCATGACAGTACTAAGGTCAGATTGATAAGTTGATAGGTTTCCAAGGCACTGAAAGCCACAACAATGCCTAGGAGCAGATAAATGATGATTGATTTGGGATGTTTGATACGTTTCAAGTTGATTAGGACCAATTTTGAGTTGATTTGATATGATTCTGAGTTGATATGAAATTGATGTGAAAGGGGACACAAATGACAAAATATGGTCAATCTGGCCAAAAGATCGAAGTTAGTAGAATGAGAAAATGGGACAAATTAGTATGAAGAAGTGATGAATTCATAGATGCGAACCATTTTTGAGCATCTAAACTTACCATGTTGATTCTCTACTAGATTTTGGTAGTAATTCTCTAGAATGTTTGTGGCACAAAATCCCAGATGGAGGTCAAAAAGCATACCAAGTTCTCATTTTTCCACTTCTTTGTTGTAGGTGAAATTTTCACATTCTAGTAATAGCTACACTTTGTAAACAATTAACAAGTAATACTTCTTCTTTGCTATCGTGTCACTAGTTATATAACACTCAATTTCATTCTTGGTGGAAATCTAATTTTTGCCTTCTCCCTTTTGTGGAAAACTCCAAAGTGACTAGGAAAGGCATAGCAGAAAATGAATTTTCCACTTCATATTTAATACCATATTACTGCCCAAATCTTCAAGAAATAAATAAGTATGAGATTATCATTCTTTGTTTAATAAATTAAGAGCTCTTTTCCATCTATCTATTGTAGGTTTGATGCTTGGTGGAAATTCCATTTTTGAGTGCAGAAAGTGCACTGAATCTTCAATTTTCCACCTCGATGTAGTGGGCACAATTTTGATGTAGATTGATTCATAAATTACTTTTCTGAAATGATCTTGATGCTAGACCCCATATATCTTCATTTTGGATTGAGATTTTCCTTTTCTCTCCTCATGTGGAAAACTAAACTTTGATTGCGAAAGGCATAGCAGAAAATGAGTTTTCCATTATGCTTTTCCCTTTGGTGGACAATGAAACATTTGCTTCTCCAATGGAAAATCTCAAAATGACTATGAAAGGCGTAGTGGAAAATGAGTTTTCCACTAAACTTTTGCCTTTAGTGAAAAATCCAAAGTTGACTATTCCATTGCAAAAAATTCAAGAAGTGCTTCTCCATGGTAGAAAAATAAACTTTGAATTCCATTTGCTTTCACATTTGCATATCTAGACTCAGTAACAATTCAATCCTTCATAGATATTTTCTTAGAATCAAGGAATGCATTAGTGGAAATTTATCATGGGTGGCAACTTAAAAGTTTTTAAAATTGGGGTACTTTTAGTGCGCCTATAATAATGAAATGCAATCTCTCATAAAGCAGAGAAAGAAGGTAAACCTCATGGGAAAAACCCTCCCCCAAAAAGAGAGATGAAAAGACTAGATGTATGGATGGATGGAGTAATCAATACCCCCCCATTATGAAATACATCAAGTATATACAATAGTGAGGAATGAGAAGAACAAGATCTGATAAGAGAAAAATGTCCCCCCATAAGAAAGAAGAGGAAGAGAGACAAGGTAGTCCCCCCCTAATGAAGAATGTCGACCAATGATTGCTGCTCCAAGGAAGAAGTTGGTCCATGAGTGTAGAATGTTGTTCCTCCCCTTTGGAAGAAACAATGGAAAAGGTACAATCCCAAATTTGTATGGTGGCCTTGAAACCTACTCAAGTGTCCCTATGTCAATGCCAATGGTCACCCCTTCCATCTGTGCTGAAAAGAACAAATGCAAATTTGGCAAGGATGTTTGTTGAACCTATCCCAATGAACCACCTATCTCCTCAAATGATAAATAGACCTACAAAAACTGTTGTTCATAAGGATCCATAATCATGTCTACTGTAAAGATCGATCATGTAAAGAATGGACATGAGGTCATGTAGAGAATAGACATGAGGATTAGAGTGAGCCCTTGCAACAACTGTAGAAGGATCATCTTCACCAAAGAGAATATGCAAATCAGCAAGGTTGTCTCCCAAATCTGTGGTGTGTGACTCCACAAACAAACCTACAATGTCTACCATGTAGTCATCTTCTGTTGCTGGAGCTAGAAGACAAAGTGTACTCTACTGTGTTGGACCTATCACTGTGGCAATATGCATGTGGACTATACTAATTTTTTGACTGTTGGGAATATAGAAGAAGTAACTAAGAGGGGGGGGGTGAATCTAAATATTTCAAATCGCTTGGATGTTAACAATAAAATTTGATTGCACACAGAAAATGTTGTAACTCGGTAAAAGTAGAGTGTGATTTACTTTTAACTGATCTTAAATATTCATAGCGATTATCTTGCAAGGATGAAAGAAATAACATGAAACACATGAGACACTAGGATTTAACATGGAAATCAATGTAACTAGTTACTATTTTCATTCTTCTTAAGTGAGCCCTATTAGGAGCCAACCCAGTTAAAGGTTACAAAACACCCTGTTAGGAGTGGCCTTGTAAGAGGTCTTAAAACAATTCAATGGAACTATCACCTTGTTAGAGGATTTACAACTAGCTTTTAAACCAACTCTGTTAAGAGATTTTGGATCACTGCTACAATGGTAAGAAAGTAACAATGAAATGACCTGATTGAGATGCAATTGAATTGCTGATTACAAATCTCTGTTCTGCTTCACAAAAGCTTGATCCTTCCTGATCAAATATTACTTTTTTGTTCCATAAGGGTATCTAACCATCCTTCAAGTTCACTCACACACTTCCCTTCTCAATCAATCAATACACTTGCATACTCGCACTCACACTAGAATCTCAACTTGACCTTTCATTTATACCATCTAGATTATCAAGTTGGCTCAATTAAAAATTATAATGACCAATAATAATTACCATAGTTGGTTGGAATAAATAATTGAAATAATTAAACTTCATATGTCAAAACAATAAAATCCTTCATTGGTCGACCCTGCTTGGTAAACACTGGTCCTGACATGATTCCCTGCGTTAACCAATAGAAGCTTGGTTAACACTGCAAACTTGCAAAATCCTTTGGCAACCGAGTGAACTCGATTAATACTAACTCTATCCAACTTTCCTTCATTAACCATGAGAACTCAGTTAACACTACTTTCTTCAATGCCTAAGTGAGCTCAGTGGACATTGTCTTTGTAGAGTAATCTCCAAGAATGCTTGCTAGACAAGGAAAGTTGTTCTGCTAACCAAGTGAGCTCGGTAAGCATAGACTAATAATTGATATGAAATTTTTTGTAACATCAAAGACAACACATAATTAGACAATTGAATCCAACAATTTCCCTCTTTGGCATTGATGGCAACACAACATGTCATAGCACAATGAAATTTGAGAACAAGACTTTCTCTAATAGAAAGTTTCTCCCTCTTAGATTTTTATACCACAAGCTTCTCTTTTATGCAATAGCCTCCCTTTACAAAGGAATTACATAGCTTCTTTCTCAAAAAAAATTCAGAAAGATATGATAGTAAACTTCTCCCTCTTGACAACACATGTCAAAGATAACACATACCAAATGAGTATCGATGTACCTTGAGTACTACGTCATATACAGTATTCTCTTGACTAGGCTAAATCAACTAATAGATCTTCAACTAGTTTCATATTGATGCATCACTAAAACCTTATTTAGTGAGCTTCAGATAGGGGAATGACCCCTAACTTACCTCTTAGATATGTTAATTGCACTTGTATTATCACAAAACATGAGAACTAGTTCTTTGATCTCAACCTTCATGCCTTCCAACAACTATTTAAACCAAAAAATATTAGAACAATTCACTACTACTACAACATATTCTACTTTTGATGTAGATTGGGATGTGCAATTTTGCTTTTTACTTGTCCAAGATACCAACCTTTTACCAAGAAAGAATGCTCCACCACTTGTGCTTTTTTTGTCATCAATATTTCATGCCCAATCAGCATTAGTAAACACTTTTAGGTCTAGATTTCCTCAAAATTTATAACATAAAAAATAGTCATTAGTGCTTTTCAAATATCTCAAGATTCTTTCTATTTCCATCATATGATTTTCTTTGGATTTTGTTGAGAATCTTGCCACTATACCAACTGCAAGAGCAATATTAGGCCTTGTATGAACTACATATTGTAATTTTTCAATCATTGATCTATACAAGGTCTGATCTACCTCTTTTGAGTCATCATCTTTGGTAAGCTTTAGTCCAGTACACATGGGGGTTCCAACTTGTTTTGAATCTTCCATACCAAACTTCTTAAGTATTTCCTTGATATACTTAGACTGAATAATGTAAATACCATTCTTGCTCTACTATATTTGAAGTCCAACAAAGAACTTAATCTCACCAGACATAGACATTTCAAATTCTTTGTTCATTTTCTCTAAAAATTCTTTGCATATATTGTCATTCCCTATAAACAAAGTATCATCCACAAATATTTCTACCAATACAATCTTGTTATCTAGTCCTTCCTTGATGTACAAACTACTAATATCATTAGTTCTCTGGAAACCAATTTGTATAAGGTAGTTTTGTAATTTTTCATACTATGCTCTAGGAGCTTTTTTCAGACCATACAATGCTTTATGTAATTTTTAGACCATGTCCCTTTTATCTGGGTCAACAAAACCTTCTGGTTGTTCAATGTAGACTTCTTCATCAAGAATACCATTGAGAAATGCAGATTTAACATCCATTTGGTATAATTTGAATCCTCTATGAGTAGCATATGCAAGTAGAGTTTTAACACCTTCTAATCTTGAAATAGGAGAAAAAGTCTGACCATAAACATTTCCTTCTTCTTGAGAATATCCTTTACACACCGATCTAGCTTTATTTCTTGATACCTTAGCATCTTCGTTCAACTTATTCCTAAATACCAATTTTGTTCCAATCACATTTTTATCTTTAGGCCTAGGAATAAGAGTCCAAGTTTTATTCTTCTCTATTCTCTTTATTTATTCATTCATAGACTCAATCCAATGCATCTTTAGCATTTCTAGGTTCAAAATCAACAAGTGAACATGCACCTTTTAGCTTACTTCTTGTCATAGTACCTTCTGATTTATCTCGAATAATCTAATCTAGTGCATGATGCCTTCTGACATACTTAGCCAATATAGGTTCTTTTCCTTTTGAATGAATTGCATTGTCTTCATCTTAAACTTCAACTTTTGGCTCTAGTTTCTCAGACTCGATAGGCATTGGCTTGATAGCTTCAGAATGTGACTAGGGTCCTTGTGACTCAGTTTGAACTTCTTGCAACTCGGTGACTGAGGAAGATTTTGGATTATAGGTCTCCTTATTCACAGATGTGTCTGGCAATGTATCAGGTTTGATGTAAACAAATTTATTGTAATCTTCTAGTTCCTTCTTGCTTTCTTCCTTAGTCCTTTTTGCAAACTCATCAATTTTCACAAGTGCACTTTCTATGATTTTATGAGTAGACAAATTCAAACATCTATATGCCTTACTTTTGCAAGAATATCCTAAGAATATACCTTCATCACCTTTCACATCAAATTTTCCTTTTCTAGATTCTTTCAAGATATAACATTTACTTCCAAATACTTTTAGGTAACTTACATTGCATTTGTATCCATACCATAATTCATAGGGAGTTTTATGAGTCCTCCTTTAAATATACTTAGTTTAAGGTATGAACTGCAGTATTGATAGCTTCCTTCCAGTATTTGATAGCAACATTCTTTTCAATCATCAAATTACTTGCACAATGATGATAGATTTGTTTCTTCTTTTAGGTATTCCATTTTGCTTGAGAGTACCAAGAGTTGATACCTATCTTTTGATTCCTTTTTCAATGCAAAAGTTGTTGAATTCTGATGCAGGAGCATCCAGAGGTATAAGGGCAATCCTGTGTCACCCAAAAAAAAATTACTTAGACTTAGTTTCTGTTTTATTTGTTTTCATTTCTGGATACCCATTTGGGTCAAATAAAAGTTACAACTCTCACAGTTCCACTATCAGTGTTCTAGGATAGAGTATTTGAACACCTTGGGATACATGTAAATGCTGAAAAATAGGAGTATGTAATTGAGCCATCATTTTGGTGAACTAGGAGGTGTAAATTGGCCAGATGAATGTAATTGTAATTTAGAGCATTCCAAAAAAAGAATCAGGTCAAAAGGCCCCATGGTTTGAAAGTTATCGCAGTTTTTCAAGTTTTGGAGACCTCCTAAGAATGCTTCAAAGTTAGGTTAGGGGCATTAAATGACCTCAAAAAGGGCCAAAAAATGGATAATGAGTGAAGCTATCCATAGGTCTATATAGCACTTCAAGATATTTTTAGAAATATAAATGGTTTGTCAATCGGAGCTACGGTTCAAAAGTTATGCCTCCTGAAAGTTCAGTTACCATTTTTGGATTCTTCTAGATTTGCACCAACTTCTAATGTGGCTTTTGGAGCCTTCTACTTGGTCAGTGGATACCTACTAGCACTTTCTAGAATGTATTCCTAGTCCTTAACTCTCTAGGGTCTATTTGAGGACATTTTTGGCATTGTAAAAGCCAGTTCGGAGTGGAAATTAAGAGGAGGTACCAAAGGGAGAAATTATCTCTAGTTTTGTGCTATTGTAAGCCCTTAGGGCATGTTTTGAAGTCTATTTTCTCTGTACTGATTGTACTAGCTTATTTTCACAATTAATACAATTTCCCTTTTCCTGTTGTGTCCATTCTATGCTTGGGTCTTGTCCCCATCAAGTGGTATCAAAGCTGGTTTTCCTGAGTGTGTAGACAGAGCGCCGACTGTGACAGTTTGCACCAAGACTGTGTGGTTGTGGGTTTGAGTTAAGAAGATGCCTCCATGAAGAGAGCATGGTGCAAGGGTCAGAGTTGTTAATCCTGAGGAGGTTAGAGCCCTCCAAAGGTAGGTACAAGCATTGCAAGAGGAGCTCCGTAGAGGAACAAATGTTGCTGCAGGTGACAACAATGAGGATGATAATGAAGAAGAAGAAATGGGACCAGAAGGGGAATTTGATGGGGAGGTTCTAAATCAGGTAGAGGAAAGGCTTTTTAGGGCCATTACTAAGTTTGGGAAAAGACCTACAATTGAAGTGGGTGTATTTTCAAGAAATCGAAAGCCAGATGAGTTGATCGACTGGATCAATGAACTGAAATAATACTTTGAGTATGAGGATATCAGGGACCCAGATAGGGTTAAGTTTGCAAAGGCCAAACTGAAAGGCTATGCCAAAATCTAGTGGCAAGAGGTTCAATTGGAAAGAAATAGAAGACGAAAGGAGAAGATCACAAGGTGGGATCGCATGATGAACAAATTAAAGAAGCAGTTCATTCCTGTGGACTACGAGCTTGTTTTGTTTAAGAAGATGCATAGGTTAAAGCAAGCAGGAAGATCAGTCCAAGAATATATAGAGGAGTTTTATCAAATTTTTATTAGAGTAGGGCATGTAGAACCAAATAAGGAGAAGGTTGCTCCTTATATCAGTGGGTTGTGACCTAGCATCCAGGAGGAATTAAGTTTGCTAAGAATGACCAGCGTTGAAGAGGCATACCAGTTTTCCCTATGAGTTGAAAAGAAGCTAAATAAGAGGTTTGAAGGGAGACAAAGAAGGTGTGGTCAAGGAGGAAGGGGAAGTGGAAGGTCATCTAGAGGTCGAAATGAAACCCAAAAGAAAAATGAAGATGTGGGTACTAGCAGGAACCAGAGGAATGAGGGTTTCAACCGCTCCTGTGATCAAGACTTCAAAAATCAGAGAGGAAGAGGTAGAGGACATGGACAAGGAAGAGGAGGCTTCACTGGTACCTATTTCCATTGTAATGAAGAAGTTCATCATGCCTTGGAATGCCCTCAATGATAAGGAAGGATAGATAGGAGAGCTGAGGGTCAAGCTAGGGTTGCTCATGTGGATGAGGATGCACAGTCATCACATTCAAAGGATGAAAAAAGAGGAGAGACCTTGGTAAATGAAAGGGTCCTATTAAGTGGTGAGATTGAACCAGGACAAAGGAGGATTTTGTTTCATACCAGGTGCAAATGTGAGGAAAAATGTTGTGATGTGATCATTGATGGTGGTAGCACTGAGAACTTGGTGTCAGAGGAGATGGTCTCTAAGATGAAGCTCAAAAGGGAGAAACATCCCTAGCCCTATTGGATTGCTTGGGTGAAAGATGATCATAAGGTCCTGGTAAGTGAACAATGTCTCATGAAATTCAAAATTGGGAGTTACCATGATGAAGTTCTCTGTGATGTTATTCCAATGGATGTTTTCCATCTATTGTTGGGTAGACCATGGCAATTTGATAGACATGCAGTACATGATGGTCATGCAAACACATACTCTCTAACAAAGGATGGAGTTTGCCACAAATTGAAGCCCATGAAAAAGGAAGGTGAAAAAGTATGTAGCAGTGCTAGGATTTGTCTTGTTGATGGAAAGAAGTTTTTAGATGGAATGAAACATCAGCATATGTGCTATGCTTTGATTCCTAGGAAAGATAAAGAAGGTAGTAGTGAAATACCACTTGAAGTTTTAGATTTACTAGGTGAATTTGAAGATATTATCTTTGATAATGTTCTAGAAGGATTGCCACCAGTAAGGCAAATCAGTCATCAGATAGATCTGATTCTAGGAGCAAGTTTTCCTAACAAGGCTGCTCACAGGATGACTCCTATTGAAATAGAAGAGCTAAATAGACAGGTTTAGGAGCTGTTGAGGAAAGGCTTGATTCGAGAGAGCTTAATTCCATGTGCAGTATCTACAGTACTTGCACCAAAGAAGGATGGAGAGTGGAGGATGTGTACAGATTCTTGAGCTATAAATAGGATAACCATCAAGTACCAATTTCCTTTGCCAAGGATGGATGATCTTATGGACTACTTGAGTCGAGCTCGATACTTCGAAAATATAGATCTCAAGAGTGGCTATCATCAGATATGGATACGAGAAGGAGATGAGTGGAAAATAGCCTTCAAGACCAAGGAGGGTCTTTATGAGTGGTTAGTCATGCCCTTTGGATTGACAAACGCCCCAAGCACCTTCATGCGTTTTATGAATGAGGTACTTAAGAAGTTCTTGGGAAAATTTGTTATTGTCTATTTGGATGATATTTTAATTTTCAGCAAGACTTTGGAAGAACATTTATTGCATATTCATAGTGTCCTTGAAAGGTTAAGGGAAGAGAAAATATTAATTAATTTGAAGAAGTGTATCTTTACAAAAAGGGAGTTAGTCTATTTGGGGTTTGTTATATCACCTGAAGGTCTCAAAATGGATCCAAAGAAGGTAAAAGCCATCTTGGAATGGCCTACTCCAAGGTCTGCTACTAAGGTAGGATCATTTCATAGTTTGGTTAGTTTTTATAGGAAGTTCATAAAGAATTTCAGTGGCATATGTGCACCCCTAACTGGCACAATAAGAGGGGATAGAAAAGAGTTCAAATGGACTCCAGCAGCTGCGAGAAGTTTTGAATTGCTGAAGAAGAAGGTAACAGAACAACCTGTGTTGGCACTTCCAGATTTTAGAAAGGTGTTCTAGGTGGATTGTGATGCTAGTCGCAGTGCTATTGGGGCTGTATTAAGCCAAGAAGGTAAGTGTATTGCATATTTTAGTGAAAAATTGAATGATGCAAAGAAGAAGTATTCTATTTATGATCAAGAGTTCTATGCAATAGTTCAGGCCTTAAATAAATGGAGGCATTATTTATTGCCAAAAGAATTTGTTTTGTATACTGATCACCAGGCATTACAATACCTAAATAGCCAAGGTAAATTGACTCAGAGGCATATGAAGTTAGTAGAGTTCTTGCAGAGCTATACATTTGTGTTGAAACATAGAAGTGGAAAATCTAATAGGGTTGCAGATGCACTAAGTAGGAGACAGTTGTTGCTTACAGTAATGCAGGTTGAAGTAGTTGGGTTTGATGAACTCAAGAATTTGTACGCTAAAGATCCTAATTTTTTTGAAGTGCAGAAAGCTTGTAAAGAGCCTATTGCTATAGATAGAACTAGGTGGTTAGACTATCTGATTCGGGATGGTATGTTATTCAAGGGTAGCCAATTGTGCATTCCAAGGAGTTCCATGAGGAAAAATCTGATTAAAGAGAAACATAGTGGAGGGATGGCAGGACATTTTGGTCGAGATAAGACCATTGCCATTCTTAGAGAACACTATTTTTTGCCTCATATTTCACAAGATGTGAAGAATTTTGTACAGAGTTCCTAGGTTTGTCAAGTTGCCAAGGGATTTAGCCACAATACTGGACTATATTAGCCATTGCTTCTTCCATCAAAGCCATGGGAGGACATAAGTATGGATTTTGTTATTGGATTGTTGAGGACACCAAGGGGTAATGACTCAGCATTTGTGATGGTTGATAGGTTCTCCAAAATGGCACATTTCATTCCATGCCACAAAAATCATGATGATGTCCATATTGCAGACTTATTTTTCAGAGAAGTGGTAAGACTACATGGTCTTCCAAGGAGTATAGTTTCTGACAGAGACACTAAATTTGTGGGGTATTTCTGGAGAACATTGTGGAAAAAGTTGAGAATGGACTTGAAATTTAGTTCCACACATCACCCACAGACTGACGACCAAATAGAAGTGGTAAACAAAAGTCTGGGCAATTTCCTGAGATGTTTAGTTGGGGATAAGCCCAAGGGGTGGGATTTGATTCTACCACAAGCCGAGTTTGCTTACAATAACTCTATAAATAGGAGTACTAGTAGATCACCATTCCACATTGTATATGGAAGTAGCCCAAGGACTGCGCTAGAATTGAGGAAGATAGAGCAAGGGGAAAAGACAAGTGCTGAAGCTGAAGAATTTGCTGAACATATCAAGCATCTACATGAGGAGGTTCAAGCACACATTACCAAGATGAATCAAGAGTATAAATCTAGGGCTGATCAAAGGAGAAGACATAAGGAATTCCAAGTAGGGGATCTAGTCATGGTACACTTACGAAAAGAAAGATTTCCAATAGGTACTTACAACAAGCTAAAAATGAAGAAATTTGGCCCCTGCAAAATTTTGAAGAAACATGATTCAAGAAATGCATATGAGGTGGAGTTACCAGATGGTATTCACATTTCTCCTATTTTCAAAATTGCAGACTTAACAAAGTATCATGATGATGGTGCAAATGAGGAACTGATGTTAGAGCCACGTCCAATTCCTGCTTCTAAGAAGGAGGAGATAGAAGACATTCTAGATCATCGTGTGGGTAGGAGCACCAGAAATAGGCAGTATGAAGAGTATTTGGTCAAATGGAAGGGACAACTGATAGAGGACTCAACCTAGATTTCAGCAGCTGAGGTTTCCCATTTGTGATTTCCTCTACCATTCATAAAGTGACAGGGTCACTTTTCAATCTACCCTGGGTGTCTGATGCAGGAGCATCCAGAGGTATAAGGGCAATCCTGTGTCACCCAAAAAAAAATGTAATTAGACTTAGTTTCTGTTTCATGTGTTTTCATTTTTGGATACCCATTTGGGTCAAATAAAGGTTCCAACTCTCACTGTTCCACTATCAGTGTTCTAGGATAGAGTATTTGAACACCTTGGGATACATGTAAATGCTAAAAAAATAGGAGTATGTAATTGAGCCATCATTTTGGTGAACTAGGAGGTGTAAATTGGCCAAATGAATGTAATTGTAATTTAGAGCATTCTAGAAAAAGAATCAGGTCAAAAGGCCCCATGGTTTGAAAGTTATAGCAGTTTTTCGAGTTTTGGAGACCTCCTAAGAATGCTTCAAAGTCAGGTTAGGGGCATTAAATGACCTCAAAAAGGGCCAAAAAATGGGGGATGAGTGAAGCTATCCATAGGGCTATAGAGCACTTCGAGAGCTTTCCAAAAATGTAAACGGTTTGTCAATCGGAGCTACAGTTCAAAAGTTATGCCTCCCAAAAGTTCGATTACCATTTTTGGATTCTTCTAGATTTGCACCAACTTCTAATGCAGCTTCTGGAGCCTTCTACTTGGTCGGTGGATGCCTACTAGCACTTTCTAGAATGTATTCCTAGTCTTTAACCCTCTAGGGTCTATTTAAGGATATTTCTAGCATTATAAAAGGCTATTCGGAGTGGAAATTAAGAGGAGGTACCAAAGGGAGAAATTATCTCTAGTTTTGTGCTATTGTAAGCCCTTAGGGCATGTTTTGAAGTCTATTTTCTCTGTACTAAATGTACAAACTTATTTTCACAGTTAATACAATTTCCCTTTTCTTGTTGTGTCCATTTTGTGCTTAGGTCTTGTCCCCATCAAATTCTGTAAAAATTGTCCTAGTATGACAGTCAAACGGTCGTCAAATTTAGACTAGAGATTTACTGATGTCACACTATACAAATGATGATGTGGCATTTACAAAAAGGAGAAAACTTGTATGGAATGGTATAGAAAAATCTAATGCGTACTGCTGACTGGATGTACAGTGGATGAAGTAGTTTGCCTTGTTGGTGTACATCAAATGTTGAGGTGTGTATGGCTCTGTGCAGGTGTCTACTTATGTGGCTATAGTCATGGTAGGTGTTCATTGCTGATGTTGCTTTGGCCACATGGAGTGCAGGCTAGCATGTTGTTTATGTCAAATTTGACATGTAATATTTTGTGGCACAAAGAAAGCCATGTGTCAAACTCTGCATGGCTTGGTGCTATTGGACTCAACAAACAGAAAAATGTTAAGCACTCGCATGGATGCCAAATTTTGACAAAAATGGGTGCCATATGTTTAACCTGGTGGGCTGTATTAAAAATTGTGGTAGGGACTATTGAATTTAGTCCCACATTCCCCTCGATGGGGAATGATTGAGTGAATAAAACACATGTTGCGCAAGCTAAAAACCAAAAGCAGCAACTGTCGGTCATGTTGGTGAGCCTACGATGCGGTAAAAGGTGCTAGAAATTTTTTAAGCCAGTCACAAAAATGTTGTCACCCTCGATTATGTTGGTGGTTTAGGCCTAAATATTGATGAGAATATTTTGCGCACTACTATATGCCCACTTAGTTTAGAAAATGCCTGCAAAATAAAATAAACTACACTGCATAGGGCCGGGGTGTAAGTATCGGTGCCTAGGCAAAAAAATTTCTCTGCCTGGCCAATAATTGCAAAAAATATTTCAAAACAATGTAGAAAAAAATAGAATAATAGATCCAAATAATAAATTTATCAGATCAAATAATGATCATACCTGTACTTGCAAATCGGGCCTTTGGGTTCTGATTTGCAAAAAAAATTTGCCTCCCGGTTGACTATGGCCTAAAATAGGAAAATTTATAGTCAATCTTCACCAAATCATCACTCCAAACGCAATGGTGAGGTCTGCTTTGACTCCAGACACTCCAAATTGCAGCTAATGCTCCAAATCTGAATCGGGTCCCTTAAAGAGATGAAGCAACAAGGTCTCCAATGGTTATGTGACAAGTATCTCCCTCAGCTTTGATACCATGTAAGAATCTACCTTATGACAGAATTTACCCAAGACCAAGGAACTCAAAACACAAGCACAAATTAGACTAGAGTATGATCAGAATAACTATATAGTATTCAATACAATGTACAAGTACACTAGGAGTACCTAAATATAAAGGCCTCTAAGATGCATCTAGAATGCCTCAGAATCAACATCATGATAAGTCCTACAACCAAGCACATGTCCATCAGATATGGGTTATCCTCCATTAAGCACGGAAGTAAGTGAGATGATGAGAGGATAAGCCTACAATGGTGTGACATGCAAATCAATGTTGTAGACAACATGTGCTAAATTTGGAGTGCAAATAACCATGTTTTCTACATGATAACTTAGTGAATGATGTAAACTCTTGTGTTGTAGACACCATGTGCACAATTAAGGTGCACAAACTCCTGAGTGTCTCATAAAAATAAATAATAAAATAATGCAAAATAATAAAATAATGCACTAACCTAAGTAAACTTAAGTAAAGTGTAAATTTTAAATACCTATTTACACCAACAAATTCATTGGAGATGAATTCCCCAACTCTGTTCGATCTCAAGCATTTCAATATTCTCCCTATTTCCTTCTCTATTCTTGCTAGATAACATTTGAATTTCTCAAATGCTTCTAGCTTTTCTCTAAGATACATAACAATCATCATTCTTGAATAGTCATCAACAAAAAGAATAAAGAATTTTTCTCCACTATAGCTTTCTATTCCAATAGTTCCACACAAATCAGTATGCACAATTTCTAAGATATCTTTAGATTGATAGTTTTTGCTTTTAAAACTAGTCTATCCCATTTTTCTAATCTGACAATTATTGCATAAACCAACATCTAGTTTCTTCAAACTAGGAATACTTCTCACTTTTTTGAATTTTCTTATTTTCACCATGTTATCAAAATTTACATGACATAACCTTCAGTGCCATAACCAACTTTCTTCAACTTGAGCAATAAAACATGAACAATCACCAAGATCAAGATAAAATAGGTTACCTTTTATTTGTTTGCCTAATCCAATCAATTTTCCTTTGTCATCGAGCAGTCTTGCCTTGCGATGCATGAATTCCACCTTGAATCCAATGTTGATTAGTTGTGCCACACTCAGTAGATTATGTTTTAGTCCTTCAACCCAGTAGGCATTGTTACATCCAACTTCTTTGGTTAATCAGATTTAGCCTCTCCCTTTCATGCAATAAGGTTCATTATTTTTAAACCTTACACTACCACCATCATAGTCTTCAAAGTGTTCAAACTTTGTTTTGTCTCCAGTCATATGATTTAAACATTCACTATCTATGATCCATGTGTCATTCTTATTGATATGAGAGACAAGTGACATCTTATCTCCTTCATTGTCAGATTCATCTTTTACAACAATTTATACTATTTCATCTTCACCATTATTAGAATCTTTAGCCATAAAACAAGTCTTCTTACCTTTTTCCTTAAGTGATTTATGATTTTTGAAATCCTTCTTGCCATTGCACTTGTGACTTTTCTTCTCATCCTTGCTTTCTTTGTTTGGGCACCTGGTAGCAATATGACCAATTTCTTCATATGAAAAATAGATTAGGGGAACTTTACCTTTGTATTTTCATCTAACTCTAGAATATTTAGTTGCAAGTAAAGCTTCAACAACTCCAAGATTACTATTAGACTAAATGTCCTTTATATTCTTTCCTTTCTCCTTAAGTGAAAGCTTGGCCTCAAATGCAAATTAAATATTCTTGGAAGCTGGAACATAATTGTCAAATTTGTCTAGCTCAAAAGCTATCAATCTTCCTACTAAGGTATCCAAAGTTATCTTATGATTTGTCTCACATCTTCTTTCTTGAATAGAAAATACTCTAATTGCATAGATAGGAAGCAATGTTCTAAGAACTTTACTTACAACAGTTTCTTCTTTGATTTCTCCTTCAGATGCTCTAATTACATTGGCATTGGCAATATTTTCATCTTCTCTCATTCTCATCTAATCAAATTATCCTCTAAGGCTTTCAGCTTTGGCTCTCCTCACATTTTCATCACCACCATAGATGTCCTTTAGCTTATTCCACATTTTAAAAGTGGTTTTGTAGTCCTTGATTTCATCAAATTCATTATAGCTAAGAGTAGATGCAATATCTATCATCATGATGTTATGGTTCTTTTTCTCAACAATATCTCCAATAGATAATGTACTAGTAGGATTTGTGTATTCTTCATCAAGGCATTTCAATCTTGAATCACCAATGGAATCCAGATGAAGTCTCATGAGTCCTTGCCATGCTAAAAAGTTGTTTCTGTTAAGCTTTGGAATTTCTCTCTTGTAAGACATCCTAATCTTTAGCTTAGGTCCTTGAAACCTTTCTTGCAAGTATCAAAAGCTCTAATACCAATTGTTGGGAATATAGAAGAATTAACTGAGAGTGAGGTGAATTAGTTACCACTAAATACTTCAAATCAAATGTTACCAATAAAATTAATTGCACAAAGAAAATGTTGTAACTTAGTAAAAGTAGAGTGTGATTTACTTTTAATTAATCTTAAATATTCATAGTGATTATCTTACAAGCGTGAAAGAAATAACATGAAACACATGAGACACAAAGATTTAATGTGGAACCCAATATGGGAAAAACCACCAATGTAACTAGTTACTATTTTCACTCTTCTGAATTGAACCCTATTAGGAGTGGCCTTATAAGAGGTCTTAAAAAAATTCAATGGAACTGTCACCTTGTTAGAGGATTTACAACAAGCTATTAAACCAACTCTATTAAGAGATTTTGGATCACTACTACAATGGTAAGAAATTAATAATGAAATGACCTAATTGAGATGTAATTGAATTACTGATTATAGATTGTCATTATGCTTCACAAAATCTTGATCTGATGGAATATTACTTTTCTATTCCACAAGGATATTTTACCATCCTTCAAGTTTTCTCACATGCTTCCCTTATCAATCAATCAATACACTTGCATACTCACACTCACACTAGAATCTCAAGCGCTTGACCTTTCATTTATAACATCTAGATTATCAAGTTGGCTCAATTACAAATTATAATGACCAATAATCATTACCATAGACAACTAGAATCAATACTTGAAATAATTACACTTCATATATCAAAACAACGAAATCCTTCATTGGTCGATTCTACTTGATAAACATTGGTCCTAACATGATTCCCTATGTTAACCAAAGGAAGCTTGGTTAACACTGTGAACTTGCAAAATCCTTTGGTAACTAAGTGAACTAAGTGAACTTGGTTAATACTAAATATGTTCAACTTTCCTTTGTTAACCATGAGAACTTAGTTCACACTACTTTCTTGATGCCCGAGTGAGCTTGGTGGACACTGTCTTCGCAGAGTTATCTCTCAGAATGCTTAGTAGATAAGGAAAGCTATCTTTCTAACCAAGTGAGCTCAGTAAACACAAATTGACAACTGATATGACATTTGTGTAACATCAAAGACAACACACAATTAGAAAATTGCATCCAACAGTGACCTCTCACTTTAACTATAAATAGAACCCCATGTGTATGAATCTATTGAAGCACTATTGCTAGTGTCATTATCAGTTTTCACAATGTATGAAGTGTGGAGAGGATTAGAGGGTAAGCTAGGTGAACCTTCCTCAAAGTGAACATCCTTCTCCAAAAAGATCTCATGAGTCTCTTGATCCATAAATTTGTATTCCTTAGCATCTTATTCATACCCTATGAAAGTACAAGGCCTACGTGTTGGTGCTTTGCATCCCTTGGAAGATAGATTTGCCCATGTTGGACAATCAAAGACTCTAAAGTGATTCGCAACTAGTTTTCTACTACACCACACCTCAAAAGGAATCTTCTTGTCTAAGGTAGTATGAGGAGACTTGTTAAGTATGTGAGTGACACTGCTAATGGCTTTGACTTCGAGTGTAGGATAAGGAGACTTGGCTTTAATCATGCAACTTGCTGTGGTCTTAAGAATTCTAATCCTCATAGCTACAACATCTATCTTTTGTAGAATGAACGCTGGTGGATTCTAAAGATCAATTCCCTCAAGTTTACAAAAGTCTTTAATTCTTCTATCTACATATCTACTTTCATTGTCCATCCTTAGAACCTCGATGGCTTTCTTTGATTTATGTTCAACATGAATCTTGAAGGTTTGAAGCTTATCAACCACTTCATTCTTATGATGAAGGAAGTAGACCCATTTGAAGCATGAAAATTCATCAACAAAAATAAGGATGTAGCATCCCTGGCTAACTGATGTCGCTGCAAAAGTTCCTACTAAAACCATGTAAACTAACTGGAGAACAACTAGTGCTCTTGAATACTTACCTTTATCATACTTCTCCTCGAGATGAAAATCCACTAAACATGATGAAAACTTACTCTTAGAAAAGTTGATTTTAGGTAGACTTTTGACCATGTGTTTTGAGAAAAGTTGCTAAAGATAGCGGAAGGCAAGATGACCAAACTGCTTATGCCATATTTTGATTTTTGGATGTGAGTGAGTCAACAAGGCTTGAGAAGGAGACTTAGGCATGAAGTGGGAGAAGAGATAGAGCCTCTTTTCATGATTTACTTTCCCCACTACAACCAATGAATCATCTTTTAGACTTTGCACCATCACTAAATTTGGAAGGAACTCAACTTTTTTTCCATCTCTAAGGTGAGTGATTTAGTAAATTGATAGGAGATCAGAGCTTAGGTTTGGAACATATAGAATTTCTTTGAGTTCTCCATTTCCCATTTACACATCTCCTTTCCCTTCAACTTCCATTTTTTGTATCATCTCTCACAAAGATGTGCAGTACCTGTGGTTGCTTCAATGCAAAAAAGTCTCCCTTTGAAGAACCCATGTGATAGGAGGCACCCGAGTCATGAATCCATTCCAAAGAAAAACTTTTACTTTCCATAAGTGCTTGCTCTTTCCCCTTTAAAGTGGGTGGATTTGAATCCTTGGAAGTACCTGGCACTTGAACTTTGTTCTTTCTGAGTAGGTTTTCCAACTCATCGATTCTCTAAACCTTGCAATGATGCTCATCATGATTTGACTTCTTGTAGTATGCACAAAAATTTTGATATTTCTTTTCATTACTTCCCTACTTGTTAGAAGAAGAATTGCCTTGCTATGAGGAGGATTTTTGTGTCTTAAATTGTGATTTCTATTTCCACTACTTCTTGTTATTGTTGTTAGAACTTTTCTCTCCTTAACTTGATTGGTGCTCATCACTAGCTACTAATGCTTTGGTCTTTGATGTAATGAGAACTCCCAAATCTATCAAGTGAGATTGTTCAACAGTCAACATCTTTGCAAATGCATCAAATGTAGTCTTTTGGAAAGCACTTCTCATGGTTAACTTGTGAATATTATAAATCAAAATAAAGGAGACATACTCTAAAGGTAGCTTCTTTAGGATATGATGAATCAACTTTTCATCCTTCATGGGATTTACACAATCTTTAAGTAGTGCCCTATACTCATTGGCTTTGTTGATGTAATCGTGAATTGTGTCAAAGTTCTTTGGATCTAAGAGAAGTAGATCATGCTCAATCTAAAAATCCTTTTCCTCATCCACCTTACCATACAATGATTCAAGTTTTTCCCATGTAGGTTTGGATTTCTTGAAATTAGAAATCTGAAAGAAGAGATCTCTATGTACACAATTCCTGATAATTCTTAAAGCCTGTTGGTCTTGTTTTTTCCAATCAATGAGTGTTGTAGCATTAGTGGGTTTGGGAATTGAACCATCAACATAAAGACTTAAATATTTTTCCATTAATCTACTCCATGAAATATCTTTCCATGTAGAATAATTATGTGAAGTTAGAAGTGGACATTTAGGTGAACCCATGATGTAGAAAATGAAAAGAGCACAAAAGAGAGAAACAAGAACACAATACACACCCCCCAAAAAAAGATGCTTTTGGCACTTTATATGTAGTGCATGTACAATAGGCCACTTGTAAAAATGTACAAAGTGGACTTATAAATTTATTTTTGACAGCTGCCTTTTGAGGCTCAAATGTACAAGAATTCTAAAAAGTAATCAAAGCAATACAATGCAAAAAAATTCCTAGTTTTGAAAGTGAGATTTTTGTCCACACAACCCTAGAATCTAACTAAGGATCTAGAAAGTAGGCAAAAAATAATGCACTTACAAAAAAATAGAACCTGAAAATATGTTTAGATGAGTCTGTTTGGAGCATTTGAAGTTACAAAATGTAGGATTGAACATGTACACTTGCCAAAAAATGCAAATTCTAAAAAATCATTGCACCAAAACTAGAAAACAACACCACCACTGAAATTTTACCCAAAATTTAAAAAATTGCACTTGATTTGGAGTCCAGATGACTGAGTTGTGGTCTCTAAAAGTTGGGCTACCAAATCAAAACTACATCTAAAGAGGGGTCTGGGAGGATAACTACGTGCTTAAAGTTGATGGTCAAATGGTTGTCAAAACAATTTTAAAATGCTTGGAAATAATGGTGGCCATCAATTTTTTCCCCTATCTAGCTGACGTTAGAAAAAAATAGCCTACTAGGATGACATGGCAAGGCCATACAATACACGTGGTAGATGATGTGTTAGGTTTGCGTGACTAATGTGGATGACACATAGAGGGCTGATGCACTTGCTGACTTGGTTGCTATGATGATGTGGCAAAATTTGAGCAAGCCACATTTTGGGGTGTAGTGGTAGGGCTTTACACCGTGGTAGTCAAGCTATCATATGTGGCGGGAAATGACGTAGGTGCCTACGTGGATGTCTGTGCAATAGTTGGCAAGTGGACATTGGTGGGTTATTCCACATGTCATCATGTTGTAGTAGACAGTCTGATGTAGGAAAGTGCTCATGCAGTGTGCCGAAAAAGGGTATTCGACTACTGGCTAGAATTGTAGTCAGCAGTGGTCAGCTTTTTTTGAACACCTTCCAAGAACTTTTTTGAAGCTGCCGAAGGAGTCTTCTATGCTATTGGGCAACCTTGTATGTCAAGCATGAAGGTTGTATGCATTTCCAGTGGTAAGCAAAATTTGGTAGAGGAAACAGTTTTAGTCCCACATGCAATAATATTTTGTGTTATGACTTGTGTCAAACTATGAAGCCCACGGAGTTAAGAAAAACATAAGGTTGTTGGTTGGAAGACATTTGTCATGAGTTGGCTGGAGTAGTATGTTTCCAACCAAAAAATGAATAATGTGCCTACCAAAATGGGGAATATTTCCTAATTCTCTATAATAAAAAGTAGAATATTCTATGTGCAGGTTTAGGCTATAACTGCTCAGTGCTTGTACAAAAATAAAATTCTCTACAAGGCCACTTGGCCAAAAAAAAATTAAGTTTTTTTGAAAAGTAGAGAATAATAAAATTATAGATCCAAAAAATAATTAATTAGATTTGCAAAGTGACCATACTTGAGATGCAAATCAGGGCCTCCTGGTGCTAATTTGCAAAAAAAATTTGCCTCGTGATTGACTTTGGCCTAGGGTAGCAGATTTTCACTGAATCGACATTTTAGACACAATGGTGAGGCCTGTTCTAGCTCTAGATGCTCCCAATTTTTGCAGATTCTCCAGATCCAAGTTGAGGTGCTAAAGCAACAATGGTCTCGAACAACTATGTGAAGAGAGATTCTCCAAGCTTTGATACCATGTAAAAAAAATTCTTACAACAAAATTCACCCAAGAACAAAGAACTTAAACATAAGCACAATTGTAGACTAGAAAGTGTATGGTCAAAATATTGATATGTATTCAATTCAATGTGAATGAAAGTACACTAGGAGTGTCTCTATATAAAGGCCTCTGAGATGCATCTAGAATGCCTAAGAATCAACATCATGATAAGTCATTCAACCAGGCACATGTCCACTAGATATGGGTTATCCTCCATTAAGTATGGAAGTAAGTGTGATGATGAGAGGATAAGCCTACAAGAGTGTAACATGAAAATTTATGTTGTAGACAACATCTACTAAATTAGGAATGCAAATAACTATGTTGTCTACATGACAACTCAGTGAATGATGCAAACTCTAGTGTTATAAACACCATGTGTTGAATTAGAGTTGCGTACTTCTATGTTGTCAACATGACAACTCATAAAGGCATGCAAACTCCTAAGTGTCTCACAAAATAAATAATAAAATAATGCATTAGCCTAAGTAAACTTAAGTAACTATAAATAGTAAACATGTATTTACACCAACAGAAACAATCTCCAAGCTATGGGACTTGAACTGTGAGATTGAGTCTATGAAGAAGGTTGGCATCCTTACTATTAGGGTGCACCTAACTACTCTTTGAGAGGAAAAGGGAGAAGGAACACATGAAAGAAAACTACCTAGTATAGTCTACAGGGGTGATATACCAAAATAGTTTGTTCAGTCCTATCTTTACCTAACAATGCACTATTCATGAAAATGATCTCAGAGGACACCGATTCAACTTTTGTTTTGACTCAACAATTACATACAGATAAAAAACCAAGTACATATTATGAGGAAATGACTTCGCTCAATAACATTCAAAGGGGTAATACTAGATACTTTTATGTAGATTAAAGAATGAAAATAATTATATCAACAAAGATAAGGAGGTTTTACACTTATACTAATAGAGAATGAGGCAAAGTAGAGTTTACATTCATTCATAGACAAAAAGGAATAATAGCAGCAAAACAGAAAAACTTCTGCTACAAAATGAAAAAAAAATGATCGACCCTAAGAAGGGTTACAAAATTTTCTTTTATAGTGCAAGCGTAACTTAGATAACTTCTACCCTAAGGAAAAACTCAAGAAATGCATTCAAGATTGTAGAGAACAATCACTAAAAATTTGGGAAAGTTTTGTTCATGGCACAGATCCTGATCTAGGTGGATATACAAGGCCTAAAATTTTCATAGTCTTAGAATCTTGACGCATTTTGAATCATGTTGAAAGGAGGTCATGGTGAAAAGTTATGCTTGGTCAAAGTTTGTGTCAATCTAGCAAACTAGAGGTTGACATATAAAAAAAGAGGTGAAATTTCATCATCTTGAAAGTACTCAACAATGGGTTTCAAATTAAAGGTCTCGTCGAGAGCTTTTCGATGGCATTTGTTTTGTCAAAACAGAGCCCGAATGCAAAAGTTATGATAACTTGAAGTTTGCAAGACAAAAGATAATTTTGATGATGTCAACATTTTGGATCAATAGTTGATTGACACATGTCAAGATGTGTGCAAATAAAATAATGCCACATGGCAATACAAATCAACCTATCTATTCAAAATTTTGTTTGGGCAACCCATAACCTTTACCTTCCAACTTTCGCTCCATACCAATGGACCAAGTGAGAATCTTGGCAAATGATTTGGCATTATTTATTAATCTCCTTACTAAGCCACATGAGATCCTTGGGATTATATTTTGGCAATATTTTATTTGCTTCCTAAAAATCACATGGAAATGACATTAAAAATGGTAGTAGGGAGGTTTGAACCCCCAACCACCCATACCCTAATTTCACTCCCAGCTAATGCACCATTTTCTAATTTTGAAATTAGCTAGTGATATGTTAGTTTTGAAAAATGTTTAGCCACTAGATTTATTAAAAACAAAGGTTATGTTAAAACTAACTCCAAATATTACCAAACAAATTTGTTATGCCCAAAATTAAATAAGGGAAAAGGGATTATTTTGTTATGGTGAAATAGGGAAAATTGTTATTTGGTTTTAGACCAAATAAAGAAAACATTTTGTATAAAGGGAGGTGTTTTTGTCTTTGAAAAATAGTAAGACTAGGAAGAAGAACTTCTTGTGGGAAATTATTCCTTAGGAAAAAATGATTGTTATGAGAGATTAATGGGAAGAACTTATTAAATTCTTAGGAGATACTTTATAAGGTGTTATTCTACACCAAAAATTGTAAAAGAAGAAAGAGACTGTGAAGGCTCAAAGCTTGTATTCTATAAAACAGTGTTTTTCTTGGCATAATTAATAGAGTAGTCCCTCAATTGAGAAGTGGACCCAGAGACATAGTCTTATCTAGATGAACTTCGTATCAAATTGTTTGTGTCTTTTTATTCTCTTTCTTATTCTCTCAATTATTTAAGTTTTTATTATCATTAAACACATAGTTGATTAATTATGTTTAAAGCATAAATTTTCTTGTAATTTTAACGATTTAAAATACATACCATGCAATTACTTCCTAGATCAGGGATTAAGTCTGTATTTGGATTAAAGTTTTAAAATTTATAAATCCTAGTTTATAGATCACATCCAAACATAGGAAAATCACTTATTATTCACCAAATAGAACCTTGAGAAGATAGAAACTGTGGCCATTAACATTCTAATTGGGTAGAGGGATAAGCGGTGATGGAAGTGTCCTTTCTTGTAAAAATGGTATGGGGAATGTCAAGGAGTGATTATAGGTGATCAAAAGATTGATCCACCATTAAAAACCTACTTTACTCCATGCTATTGACGTGCTAAATTAGATAAATCAGCAAGTCAACTGGACTTGACTATCTAGCCCTTCCACGTGGCCCAATGTCATTTGAATATTTTGCCACCTTGTCTATCTTTCAAATTTTATGTTGACCTATTGACCTAACCATTAGTCATCGCTTCACCACCTTTTATCCTAACTAACCATCCTACCTTGTGAAACCATGAACTAAGTCAAACTAAATATTTATCTTTGTTTTACAACTTATCTCAAATATTTTTAACTAACTATTGCAACTCGATGTCTGCATGATCTTAAGCCTTCACATCATCGCCATGATTTTCTTAGTTAACAAAAAATGACAGTGATCCTATGAACCATGGGGACCTAACTGCTAACATGCCATTCATGTCATTGTGGTTTGAACCCTAACTAACATGAAATTTCCATGATTTTGTGGATATGATCTTTTAGATGCTTAAAATTGTTCCAAAAGACTATATTAATTTATTTAATATTGCCCTTGACATTATAATTATTTATTTATTAATTAATTATATTTGTCATATTCTTCTACCTATTTAATTAAATAAGTTCACTTTCCTAAAGTATTTAAATTTATTTTAGATACTTCTAGCCTTACTGTGTTAAATTTATTCAATACACAATCCTCCATGAATCCACTTTTTAAATAAATCTTATTTATTTAAATCCCCCCATCTCATTCATTTCTCTAAACTTATCATTAAATTAAATCTTATTTAATTTAATCTTAAACCTAGTCTACCCCATCATTTTCATCCTTCTAAGCCTATCTACCCCCTAATCCCACTTAATCATCTTAACCACCTTGCTAAACCCCCTTCTTAGCCTAAGTGTGTGCTCACACATGTGTGAGGACCACTCACACTTTCCACACCTCTTACACTCTTGTCCCCCACTTCTCTCTTCAAGTTTGCTCACACATGTATGAAAAAACTTTGAATGTTGACCACTTGCATGACTTTTCACATGTCTCCCATGTGGCACCTATGTAGATGCCACATAGATGCCACCTCACCAAGCCCTCTCTCAAGCCTATAAATAGAGCTCTTGTCTCAAGAATTTTCATCTCCCTCATATGCATTGTTATCATACTAGTTTGAGTTTAGATCTTTCATAGTGATTTTTATGTTGCATACTAACCCTTGTTAGCTGATTTTAGATTGCATTTGCATTGTTAGATTTAGCTTATTCCTACATTTAGATCTTCATTTCACTTGCATACTAGCTTAGTTTGTACATTAGCTTAGTTTTATTTATTGCATTCCATCTCCACACCCTTGAATGCTTTCAAACATGGCTTCCTCCATAGCCATTGTTTGAGGTGTTCTTCATCTCATATAATATAGTTTCATAATTTCATCAATCACACTTGCACCTTCACATCAAGAGATTCAAACATAGTTGTGTTTGGGAGAGCACACCAAATATCCCTCCAATCTAAAAACACCAACAAGGCCTCTCATGGGTGCCTTTATTGAGTTGTTTGAAGTTACTTGAGGACTTGAGTTGTTGGTTGCTTCGAGTTGCAAAATTTAAGTAAATGTTAGTTAGTTTTCTTTCATTGTTGAATATTTAATGCATGCACATCAAATAATGTTTTTTTGTTAACTCTTGCTTCCAATAGGTCAATTTCTTTAGCATACATTTTGGCCCACCCAGTGGGACCCATGTCCCTATTTTCCATCCAAAAATTCATCAAAAAAATCAATATCCTGCAGTCAAAAACCTCGCATCATCGTCTATGTCGAACATAGTGTCATCTACATTCATCGTCTCCGCACACCAACATCTATGTAGACTAGTGTTTGTGAGAATCAACATCTCCATCCTGTAGTTTAACCACTCACATTACATTAGAAAACCTTGGTTTAGCATTTGCGTAGGTTTATTCTATCATTTGTGATTTTTGCATTGTCTTCTGCGCATAACATTCTGTCATCTACATTGTTCAAACTTTCATCTACATTGTGTGCCGGCTATACTTTTTCATCTGTGTGTTTTGGTGTCCCTGCACCTAGAACTAATATCTACACCTAAGGAGCAATACCATCTAACTGCAAAAATCGTACATTGTTGTTTTCTATCATCTGCGTTGTTTAAGGTCTATGAGTTTTGGCATCTGCATATTTTAGCGTCTTTGCATACTATTGTCTATGCCTGTGAACTATCATCTACATTTTTTGACAGAGTTGTGAAAATTTGAAAAATTATTATTTGCTAACTGGTGGTTTGCAAGAATTTCTAACAAATTTTCATGTAGGAAATAAACCTTGAAAGACTTAAAACAAACCAATAGTGATTTTTATCACTAAGAAAATTTGTACTAATTTTTATCACTTTAGAATTAAAGGTTAATTAACTTACATGTTATAATCATTTGTCCTTTGAGTGAATGCTGGAAATTAATGAATAATCTCCAAACACACTCTTGAGTGCCTAAAGGAAAACTTTACATCCAATCTTGAAAGCCCTAAAGGAATTTATTCATATTTCATTGGAATGGATGTTTAGGGTAGCAAACATTTGGACCTGGTGCTTAAAATAAATTCATACACTCTTGAATACCTTAAGGGAATTGACATGCATGTTTAGGGTAGCAAACATTTGGACTTGGTGCTTAAAACGAACTCATACACTCTCAATGCCTTAAGAGAATTGACATGCATGTTTAGTCTAGCAAACATTTGGAATTGGTGCTTAAAATGAATTCACATACTCTTGAATTACTTAAAGGAAATTGGTTTCATTTTCAGCAATTTGCTTATGTTCACGACTGATTTAATTTCTTGTTGATGAATCTATACTTTTCATTTATGTTGATGACGATTTCAATTTGGAAAGAACATTTTATGTTATAAAAATTCGTGTCTTCAAAATAGATTACAAAACCTAAAGTTTCATTGGGAAAGAATTTGTGTCTTTTAAACCCCAAGGCCACTTACATATTCTCTCCCCTTGCGCCTTCAGGTGATATTGGGTGCACAAGAAATAAGTCATCTTATTTTTCTTTTCTCTAGGAGCCCTACTTAGGGATTTCATCACCCCTTGGGATGATCTCAACTCCAATGTTCTAGTGGAGTATAAGAATCAGGATGTGAATCAAAAGACACCTCTCTTGGAAGTAAAATCTTGTCACTCTTGGCTAAGCCCCAAAGAACTTTATACCTTTGGAAATTGAAGGAGGAGATTTGGGTTACCATCTCCCCCTGGTTATGTGGCATTTTTTTCTTTCATCTACAAATTTGAGCCTCACGTACCTTGTGTATATCAAGGACACCCTTTAGATAAGCCTTGTACATCCTAGTGGTAGCCTTAGTAGAATTTTTGGCATGTTCAACGTGCTTGTTCAAACATTCAAAACCAAAGCCAAACATCAAACAAGTACAAAAATGAATGAAATTGTGAGCTAAACTTTAGTGAGTAAAATAGTGTTAAGTGGGTCCTCTGACTCATGGTTATTTTCAAAAGTCTTATATTTCACTAGTATTTGAAATTGGTTGAGTCTAGTCATGATTATGCATCAAATTGGGTTTTGTTTTGTTCCTTCCATGACCGACAAAGTGAAACATAAGAAGGTGAAATTGTCTAAACCACCTGTCTACAAGGAAATGAAGAACCTTGCACATGGTGATAAAAAATTCCAATACATTTTCAAACACATTCAAAAGGAAGAACCTAGACAAGACCATTATGATAGAATCGAATACAATGGAAAACTTCGAAACTAGTCTGCCTTCCTAGGAGTGAACCCAAGGTTTTTTTTCCCAATGAATGAGGATTGAGTTAACTGTATAAGTGACCATAACACCTCTATTTTCCATATCTACCTCCATTTTTAGAATTTATAGTCTTCCATTTACAAATTTTCTTCCAAAGATCTTGAACCTTAAATCTTTAGCACAAAACATCTTCCAAAATTGCAAACATTAGACCTTTTATCCATAAAGCAAACATTTATCCCAATTACACTCACTTATTTGGAATCACAAGTCCATCTCCAAATAGTGAGTAATCCATTTGTTGTCCTATCTTGCCTAAAGATCACTTGACCATCTTTGGTGGGAGAAAGATACTTTTTTTGTTTTCCTATAATCACACTTTGTTTTTTGAACCAAGGTCTTGTGTTCACATTTAGGTTGTTAACCCCTTTTATCACATAAGGTTCTAGTAGTTCTCATCCACATTTTCTCTTTCTTCCATAATCTTCCACCCATTGGTTTGGTCACTATTGTATGGTACATACAGGATTTGGCAGGTTCACATTTAATCCCATGTCAAATTTGTTAGAATCATTGAGGCAATCAGAGATGGAGAATCCTTTTCCTCCACGAACAACTTTTTTAGGGAGCAGACTTCCCTCTAGTTTGAACCTTGGCATGCCTAACTTAACATCTACAGAACAACCAAAAGATCCATTCCATAACACAACTTTGGGAGACAATTCACATGATGCTAGAGAAGAAGACCTTGTTGAGATCAATGATGTCATGAATGATGTTCAAACATTCATTGAGGATCCCTACAATCAAGAAATGATTGAAAAAGCTATTAAGGCCAACAAAACTATGATATTCCTAGACATGCTTAAAAGTGGTGTAAATGTTCCTACGAGTTTTGATGAGAGTACCTTGTTTAGAAAATTTATGAAAGGTGGTGTTCCTATGTTACCAACTTCAAATGCAGCTCAAACATCTAGCAAAGACAAAGGACCCACAGTGATAACTAGTGTTATGCCCACATCTAGCATTTCAACACAATCAACATTCTAATTAAGTGCAAAACATATTCAACAAATCATTAGTGCTATACCCAATGCTACCACACATGCTAGTATTCTATAGTCCAACTTGACAAGTCCAACTACGGGATGATTAAACATTGGACAAGTGCCTACCCAACCGATGGTGATTCGAACACAACAATTATACTCCTCTTACATGAAAATGCCAACAAATATGGTAAAGACATCTGTGCCAATTCCAATGACTACATATCAATACATTGGCCAAAGTGGAGCACTTCCACCCCCTCACAATATGATTGGGACTCGCTATAATTTAGGAGGTGGACTTATGAATTCCCAACAAGTACAAGTGCAACATAACCAAGATTTAGCCCAAAAATTCCAAGACCTTCAAAATTTCATCCTTGCTAAGGAAAACAAAGGGGTGAAGAATTTCTCTTTTGAGGAAATTTGTCCCTTTCCATTTGATAAATCCATTAACATGGTACCATTTCCTCCAAGCTTTGAGATTCCTAAATTTGACAAATACACGGGAGAGACATGCCCCATCACACATCTCAAGGAATTTTCCATTTTGTGCCAAGAAGTAGCCTATAGCGACAATTATCTTAAGTGGCTCTTTGCACGAAGTCTTGGAGGGCCCGCACTAGAGTGGCTAATGAATTTATCCAAGGATTCCTATACTACTTTCAATGAGTTAATAGGAAAATTTATAGCACAATACTTTTACAACATTGAACATCATGCCTCATTGATTGATTTGTGCAACACAAAACAACAAAATAGTGAAACATTTGCCAACTTCCTGCAATGGTGGAGACGTCTTGCTAATCTCATGTCACATAAAATTGAGGATTCCCACCTTGTGGATATATTTATGAAGAACTTGATACCAGAGGTTTCTTTCCACATTAAGATGGCTAGTCCCAAAGAATTTGCCACCTTAGTCAAGAAAGACAACAACATTGAAAATGTACTTTAAGAAAAAGGTACCATTAAACATTATAGTTCTGTTGGAATAATGATACATTTGTCATTAGTTACAACACTTATTCGAATCTGAATGCTTATCGAGTTCATCACTCAGTTTACAGTTCATACCGAGCATTCGTTGGTTACCAAGTATGTTCAGTAGTGTTTATCGAGTCAGGAAGGTAAACGAAGGATTTAGTGTTTACCGAGTCAGGAAGGTAAACAAAGGATTTAGTGTTTACCAAGTCAGGAAGGTAAATGAAGGATTTAGTGTTTACCGAGTCAGGAAGGTAAACAAAGGATTTAGTGTTTATCGAGTTAGGAAGGTAAATGAAGGTTTTAGTGATTACCAAGATAGAAAGGTAAAAGAAGTATTCAGTGCTTACCAAGTGAATCGAAGGAGTTAGTTTCTACCGAGTGACATAAATGTTTACCGAATCACCAGTGGTTACCAAGTTCCAAGCTACTCAAAGTGATTAGTATGGACCAAGTCCCTACCTCTATCGAGTGCATGACGATGCCGTGTAATATAGTGGATGCCGAGTATCAGAAGGTCACTGAGTGAGTTTGAGGAACCTGAGTTTTCTACTATTTGGCCAATTCAGTAATGTTTTGCCCACTTGTATTCAGCCGACCTTGTTGCTGTAAATATTGGAATGGTATATATGTAAAGTATTGTGCCATTTTCAATATATAGTGAAGTAAGAATGTAATTGAGTGAATTAAAAGAGAATCAACAGCAGAGTATTCAGCAAGGTTATCAAGGAGAAGCAAAGATATATCCATCACATCAAGTGATTAGTACATAAGATCTAATTAGTAAACTAGTTGCAAGTAGATCCACTGCTTCATCCTAATAGGTGAATCAATTTGTAAATCCTTTAATAGGGTAGATTTAAAATTCTTTGATAAATCTCCTAACAGAGTGCATACTTCATTGTATGTTTGTAAATCCTCTACCAAGGTGGATCTAGCAGTCCTATTTGCTCCTAACAGGGCATATCACCAAGAGTGATCATTGTAAGCCTTAACCGGCCAACTTTATACTATGGTATTGAAGTTTCATGGGCATCATCCCCACCCCAGTTTTACTTTCAAATTGAAAGGTTTCTGGGTCACCAAATCAGTGTGTTAATCTTTTCATGCATACAGTAAAGTAGATGAATGAATGGTGAATTTGTTATTATGCTGAATTAGTTTAAATTTTTTTAAATTTTACTAATTCACCCCTCCCCTCTTAGTAACCTTGTTAGTCCTGAATATTTCCAACAATTGGTATCAGAGCATTGTGGTTCTCAAGATAAAGTTTAAACAACTTGAGCAAAGATCAAGGACAATGGAGATATTCAAACTTGACAAAACTATTGAGAATGAGAAGCTAGATTTGGAAATGGCCATGATACAACTCAAAAAGGCAAAAGAGCATCTTTCTTTATCCCTAAAAAGAAGGAAAGATCTTGCAAAAGAAATGAATGATCATCAGTATACTAAAACAAAAATTGAAGATCTCATCCCATCAAGTAGTTCAAATGAAGCTAAGGATGCAGACAAGGCAATCAATTAACTTCTACAAAAGAATGGATCTTTGCAAGAAGAAGTAAGGATGCTAAGATTGGAACAAGAAACTCAATCAATAAGATTTTGTGAAATTATGGAGCAAAGAAACATGATGCAAGTAGAAATAGAAAGAAGGGACAATGAAACTCAAAATCAATCCCTTGAACATGAAGATCTAGCAGATCAACTATCCAATGCAAATGAAGAAATCAGGATTCTCAAAGCACAAAGTGAAAGAATGAGAAATGAATTGAATATTGAAAGACGAATCAATGAAAGTCTAAGAAGAGACCTAAGATCTGAAAGGAAAATCAATGAAAGCTTGGAAAATGATCTAAATGTTGAAAAACAAATCAATGAAAGGACAATGAAATCTCAAGCAGACATGAATCAATTGAATCAACAAAATGAGCAGAATTTTTATAAGCAAAAGGGTAAAGTTGGTCTTGGATACAAGGAGGGAGGTGAATCTTCTGAACAAGGTACCCAAAGGAATCAAAGACCTACTTGTAATCATTGTGGCAAGATAGGTCATACATCTAATAAATGTTGGAGCAATGGTAAAGTTAAATTCAATGGCAAATGTTTCAATTGCAATCAGCATGGTCACAAAGCCAATGAATGCAAGGAGAAACCAAAGTTTGAAGGCGAATGTCACAAATGCAAGAAACAAGGACACAAGGCATCTGAGTGTAGATCAAAATAATTCAATCTAGTAGAAAAAATTGTCAAAGCAATATTTGGTTGGAATTACAATACTTGGTGTAGATGTCACTATTGTGGAGAATATGGACACATAGGAACAAACTGTAGAAGGCATCACCTAAGGAAGAAAGATACAACCATAAGATGCTATACTTGTACTAAACTTGGTCATATAACCAAGAATTGCATTAATATAGGAAAAGTTGAAGATGAAAAGAAAGCTAGAGCTGATAATATTCGAAAGCAAATGAAACAACAGTGTATTCCTAAGTCTAACGAGAAAGAAAATTCAAATGATGGAAATGTCACTCTAGAAGTGGGTGACTCCACCATTCCTAATTAGACTTATCAAAAAGGATAAGGGACTGCATCTTCAAGCCATATCCTAAGCAGTTCTAGAAAGAAGGAGTGGAAATGATAAATCAGTATTGCAAATACAAGTCATAATTCACAGTGTTGCATCTACCGAGTAAGGTTGGTTTTCAGACTTTATCGAGCTTGGTCGGGAAAATAAGAAAGGTTTTGTGTGTTCACTGAGTTGCAAGGTTTACTGTGTAAGTCAGTGACTATTTGTAAACCCTAATTCTCAGCTACCTTCGTACCTGAGCATTAATGACAGGATTTTGATCAAAAAGGCATAATTTGATCTCATTTTTCACCACGAATTCAGAGTTCACAGAGAAAATATATTTTCAAGTGCATCCAAGCGAGTTCAAGTGATTTGAAGCGATTTTCTAGTGAAGAATTTTTGTTATGAAATCGTTCTCTCACCGAGCAACAATGACATCCGCAAGCACCAGTCGTAGCAAGGCAAAGAAAGGTTCTAAAATGTTTGTGAAGGGAATCAAATGGAAGTCGCCCAATTTGAAAATTGTTCCTACCATCGCTGAATCACTTGACCCACATGGAGCTCAATCGCAGATCCCTCCAAAGGTACTTCTTATCAATGATATTCGTACTCATTTCAAGTGTACTATGCAAGAAATAGGGACACTAGATATGGATAGTACCCTAGCCGAGTTATGCATGGATGGAACCCTAAAACCCAAGTTTAAACATTTGGAAACCAAAGGTTTAACCCATATCCCACATCTGCCAAGGAGTTTCCAAGTGAAATGGGTAAGGTATATCTTAAGCCATGTGCATGATGGACAATTGTGGTTAGAGCAACCCATCCTCATAATGAAGAAGATAATCCACAAGATCATGGGTTTACCAATATTGACCAAAGCTAAAACCACCAAAACCCTAGGTCGAGATGAACTTTAGAAATTAACCCAAGCTGTATGGGATGGTAGAGGTTTAAAGTTTAACAATGTTTTAGATATAGAACTAAAATTTGGTATTTGTGTTATTGCATACAAATTGTATAGTTCCAGCAGGTTGAATAGTGTACCCTGTGAGGCTATAGATTTGGCATATAAGATTGTGAAGAAAAACATGGAGTTTGACCTAGCTGATGTGCTATTAAGACAATTGAATAAAAACATGGATAGCATAAGGACTGCAAAGACAAACCCCTGTAAATTTGGTTCTTTGCTAGTTTTTTTATTTTTCTATGTACAAAAATTCTTTCCATCTAAAGGTACAGTTGTATGGAGGAAAGATACTCCAATTTTGTATCAAATAAATGAGTTCATAGAAGAAATGGGTATCAATTTTGACAAGGTAATGGATAATTATTTTGAAGATTTCAAGGAAAGGATGAACAACGGGTTCAGGATACCTTTGAAACATGTTGAAGATTATAAGGATGATGTCTGTTTCATGGTTGACTGTGACAAAGTCTACATCCAGGCAGTCAAACCTAGAGTGGCATGGGTAAAACCATTGCCCTATGAGCTAAATATTGATGATGCTAGAGATATCATTGAGGCACTGGTAAATGAACCAGTGGATCCCAAGTTGCCTGCATTTGGAACCTATGAAGAGGCAAAGGTTAGATTAGAGCTTGAAATCAAGCTTCCTCAAGCAATCTCTAAAGGCAAGAGAAAGATAGAAAAGCTGAAAGCTGATACTGAATCTCTTATGCTTACCGAGGGCAACGGTGTGGATGAAGAAAAGGAAGAAGAAGAAGAGGAGCCAGAAAAGGAAGCAGAGCCAGCAAAGAAAAAGGGTAGGGTAATCATTACCAAACCTCAGGCGATGTTCACAAGGAGAACCAGGAAAGGCAAGAAAGAAGTTGTGTTCAGCAAACCACCTCTAACATTTGAAGAAAGGATGAAACAACTAAGGATTGGTGCAGGAATCAACAATTTCAAGGCATTGAAATATGAAACTAGAACTCCTACTGAGCAAAAAGAAATTGAAGATCTAATAATGGAGAAGTTGGGAACCTGGAAATTCTCCCCAGACCAATTTGTTTCCCAAATTCCTGCTGAACTATTTGTTAAAATAAAGGTGAGGTGGGAGAATACCGAGCAAATAGTTAAAGACATTTTTGAGCAAAGATTAAGAGAACTGGTCCGCAGCCTAACAGATGCAAAAATCAGAAGGGCATTGAAGGATCATGAAGGCAGAATGAATATGAGATTTAATACATGTCTCATATTGTTAAAAAGCATTGAGCCAGTTGTTAAAAATGCAACTGATGTCTGGAGTGATTCATATAAACTACATAAGACAACTGAGGAACCCATAGAGATCAAGGATGATGATGACAATGGTGATCATGAAGAGGATATGGATGGTAGAAACACCATTTCCATGGAAGTAACTGATGAAGACCTTGAATAGGTAATAAAAAGGAAGGAAGAAGAAGAAAAGGAGGAAGAGGATGATGCAGTCAAAATTGCAGTAGCTGTCATTGCCTCCCTTCCTCACTCTCCACCAAAGACTGTAAAATCTACTATGGAGATAGGATATTCAAGCAAGATTGTGAGCACAACAAAGACATCCATTTCTCAATTTCCTCTAGTCTCCTCTCAGCTCCAGGTTTCTGCAATGCAAGTGCCAAGCACTTCATCTACCAAGCTGGCAGTCACTTCTTCAGTTACTGAGCTTCAAAGCACATCATCAGCCACTGAGTCATCCACTACAACAGTTACTTTACCGAGTATATCTCTTCCACCTGCAGCTTGTACAGTAAGTCTTCCAAGTTTCTTATCAATTTTGTCTTCCTCAACCACATTGGCCCCAATTTTTGCTCCAGTCGGTTCTCCAATTGAAAATATACTAGTATGTACATCATTTTTGAGTAGTACATCATTTTTGGAAAGTATATCAAGATTTGATATAGCCAGCACTTCTCTTAGTTTACCTTTAGTTGGTCCCATTCCAGTCTTGACTACTAGTCCTGCATCATCAACCATTGTATCTACTTCAAAAGGAAAAGAGGTAAGTACTGCAGATAAACCAAAGACACCATTGAAACTGCTGCTTACAGGCAAAGTATTAGATGGAGATATAGATTTGGATGAAGAAATTGTCGTTCCAAAAATAAATCTAGAAACTGCTACAGTTAATGAACTAAGATTGGTTAGTCAGCGTCTAGAGCAAAAGGCACAGCAAATGCAACTAAGGAATGAAAGGGATAGAGAATTCAACATAATTGAGAGTGTTAAAAACATAATAACTAAGGCTATAAGTGTTGATGTGGATTCATCTCAACACATTTTGTTGCAGCTAGAAGAAGCGGTGAATAAATTTAATAAGGATATCTCAGGACAAGAAAAGTTAATGGAGAAAGTAGAAAGGAAATTTGAAAATAAGGTTCTTGAGCACATTGCTCAGCACTTAGCAATAAAATAGGGTGAATTAACCTCAATTTTGTCTAACATTGAAAATTCTTTTAATAATGTAACCTCACTTTTTGCAAAACTTTGTGATGTTACCAAGTATACAAAGGAAATAAGAGAAAACTTAAATAAGATAGATAAGGATCTGAAGATCAGTGCCCAATCGCTGAAGCTTGACCCCAGCTCAAACTCATCTCATCACCTCAGGATCAAATTTTTGGCATAGAAGTAGGCAGAGCTACTCAAAGAGGAAGGAAGGATAAGGTCTACACTGCTGGAAATTCAAAACATGATCCTTCCCATCATGAACACAATGCAGAAACACATTGCATATTCAAAAACATTGATCCATGACAATAACTTCTCTGTTGCAAACCATGTGGTTGAACTTTCTACAGAAGTTCAAGTAGCTCTCTCCACATGTAAAATCCTACAAGACAATTGGGATAAAACTCTGCAACTAATTCTTCAGGTACATTCTGAGTTTATCACACATTTTGGTGTCTCCATGTAAATACATTCTTTATTCTTTGGCATTATTGTCAAAAAGGGGGAGAAAGAAATATATAGAGGAGAATCAGACACAAAAGGGGAGAAGGTAATAAAGTAATAAAAAAATAATGATAGTGGTGATTATATGAATAAAGACATATAACTCATGTAAAAACCTTGTGTATAATGTATGGGGGAGTTATATGTAAGGTAGCCCATGTATATTCAGCACAGCAAAATCAAGTTAGTTTTGTCAGATCTTGTATATAAATTTTGGCTCATAAGTGTTTTTGTCAGTAATGCCAAAGGGGGAGATTGTTGGAATAATGATACATTTGTCATTAGTTACAACACTTATTCGAATCTGAATGCTTATCGAGTTCATCACTCTGTTTATAGTTCATACTGAGCATTCGTTGGTTACCAAGTATGTTCAGTACTGTTTACCGAGTTAGGAAGGTAAACGAAGGATTTAGTGTTTACCGAGTTAGGAAGGTAAACGAAGGATTTAGTGTTTACCGAGTCAAGAAGGTAAACAAAGGATTTAGTGTTTACCGAGTCAGGAAGGTAAATGAAGGATTTAGTGTTTACCTAGTCAGGAAGGTAAATGAAGGTTTTAGTGATTACCAAGATAGAAAGGTAAAAGAAGTATTCAGTGCTTAACAAGTGAATCGAAGGAGTTAGTTTCTACCAAGTGACACAATGTTTACCGAGTCACCAGCGGTTACCAAGTTCCAAGCTACTCAGAGTGATTAGTATGGACCGAGTCCCTACCTCTACTGAGTGCATGACAATGTCGTGTAATATAGTGGATGTCGAGTATCAGAAGGTCACCAAGTGAGTTTGAGGAACCAGAGTTTTCTACTATCTGGCCGACTCAATAATGTTTTGTCCACTTGTATTCAGCCGACCTTGTTGCTATAAATATTGGAATGGTATATATGTAAAGTATTGTGCCATGTGCAATATATAGTGAAGTAAGAATGTAATTGAGCAAATTAAAAGAGAATCAGCAGCAGAGTATTCAACAAGGTTATCAAGGAGCAGCAAAGATATATCCATCACATCAAGTGATCAGTACATAAGATCTAATCAGCAAACCAGTTGCAAGCAGATCCACTGCTTCATCCTAACAGGTGAATTAGTTTGTAAATCCTTTAACAAGGTAGACTTAAAAGTCTTTTATAAATCTCCTAACAAAGTACATACTTCATTGTATGTTTGTAAATCCTCTAACAAGGTGGATCTAGCAGTCCTATTTGCTCCTAACAGGGCAGATCACCAGGAGTGATCATTGTAAGCCTTAACCGGCCAACTTTATACTGCAGTATTGAAGTTTCGTGGGCATCATCCCCACCCCAGTTTTACTTTCAAATTGAAAGGTTTTTGGGTCACCAAATCAGTGTGTTAATCTTTTCATGCATACAGTAAAGTAGATGAATGAATGGTGAATTTGTTATTATGTTGAATTAGTTTAAATTTTTTTAAAGTTTACTGATTCACCCCTCCCCTCTCAGTAACCTTGTTAGTCCTGAATATTTCCAACAAGTTCATCATCTTCACACAATGACACAAACAACAATAGCAAATCAAAATTCTAGTCCAAAAACAAAGGTGTCATTGATGTCAAAAATCTTCAAGGAGGGAACAACAATAGCAACTATTGCAACTAAAACAACAACAATTCGAATCATGACAATCAAAATCAAAGCAATCAGCAATCTTGTAATCAAACACATTTTTTTTATGCAACAAAATTAGTACCAATTATAACCATGACTATGATCGAAATAGGAAGTTCACTAACTTTTGTGAACCTTTGGATGACATATTTCAAAAAATAGTGGATCACAATTTGATGGTATTTCCCAACACACATCCCTTTGATGAAAATTAACCTAAATCAAAGTGGTATAGGGAAAACAAATATTGCAAATATCACCACATCAAAGGACATGACACAAACAAATGTGTCAAGCTCAAAGTCTTCATTCAAAATCTTGTTGATGATGGAGAAATTGAGGTAGAAGGAGGACCATCCTCTAAAAATGCCAAATTGAAGATATTCCAAAAGCCATTTCTTGATCACAATGACAACAACAATGTGAACAATGAAAATTGAGCTTCCACATCAAATGCACTACACTATGACTATTCTACTAACCACATGTCAGGATTTGACTCCTTGTATGGTAAAGTGGAAACCAATGATATATGTGATTTTGACTACATGTGTGGTCACATTGAAGAGGTAGACACTCATGTGAATACCCTTATCCTATAAGCAACTGATTGTGATGCAACCACTCTATGGGGAAGAATCACTAATCCATCAATTCCACATGTGCCCACTATGCCATCCACCTCACAAAGGCCCGCTTCTTTCTATGATTTATTGTCCCAGCTAGGTAAGACTCCTACATAAATATACATTCTAGAGCTCCTCACCACATCACCCATCCATAAAGAAATTTTTGAGAAGGCTCTGTTAGACTCTCATGTTCCTAAAAACATTAATGCCTCTCAATTCACTGCCATGATTGGAAACCTTGCAACCCAACAACACCTTGTCTTCATAGACAAAGATTTCCAAGGTCCTAGTCCACACCACAATATGTCACTTCACATTGAAGTCCTTGTACAGTGACATAAAATAAAAAGTCCTTATAGATAATGGATCCAGTTTGAACCTTTGTACATTGAAAATGATTCATTTCTTGGGACTTCTAGAGGACATCTTGGATGTCAATAAAAGGATCACAATAAAAGCATATGATGAAAGGGAAAGAGAATCAAAAGGAGTTATCATGTTACCACTAAAGGTTGGGCCAGCCATCATAAATATTGAATGTCATGCCCTAGACTTAGATTTACCATATAACATCTTACTTGGTCAACCATGGATACATACACTCAAAGCGGTACCATCTACATATCATTAATGCTTGAAATTTCCTCACCAAGGAAGAGAGGTCACAATCCCAAAAGATCTCACCCCTTTTGCATTTTGTAAAAGATTGGAAGGTGCACAAACAAATTTTTGTCCAATCAATGAGTTTGCTAAGGTTATACCTAAGCCTCTCACCATAATAGAATCACCTTCTACAACAACACCAGAGTTAGCCAATAATGATTCCAATTCCCACAAAGGAAAAGAGAAGGTTGAAGATGCTAAGGTTAACACCATAGGAAAGAAGGTTACTTTTACTAATTTAAAAATGGGAGAATATAAGTTTGAAAATGCCTTGTGCATTGGACAACTACCACTATCCCCCCATTCCTTTGGAAAACCTTCACAATTATCACCTCCTACAAATAAGGATACTATGGAAGTTAACAAGACAACATTTGAACATTGGGGTTCACTTAGTGATGAGCATATGGAATCTAATATCCTAGATTGGCCATATTTTGATGGAAAAGATGAACCTATGGAATTCCCCAAGGATAAATATGTTAAGGCCCCTCCCATTATCAAAAACATGGGATATCATGGTACCAGCCTCGGACCAAAAGAAAATGGAATTAGAAAACCCCTTGAAGCTAATAGCTATCCTAAAGGATGTGGTTTGGGCTCCATTAAACACAAGGTGACCTTTGCTAACAACTATACTATGGCTGAACCTAATTTTGAGATTGAAGAGGAGGAATTCTTTGAAGGACCTTTTCAATACATTGAAGCTGACCTAGATAACCATATCCATTCCATTACCATAGCAAAGCTTTCATCCATCAACCTACCTCTCACCAACCCTAACATGATAGAATGGGACCTTCATGACACACCACCAGCTCTTGATATTTGTAAGTTTGATGAGGTAGTGATGGCACTCTTTGGCTTGAAGAATCTCCAAGATTATTAACATGAGATCCAATACAATGAGGAAGCCTACTTTGGTAGCCAAGTCAACTCTCTTAGTCACAAAAGTGAAAAAGAAAATAAAAATGGAAAAATTAAAGAAACATCCTCTAGTGAAAACTCTTTTAGGGAACTTTTGGGTGAAAAAAAAGATAAAATAAAGAATGCATCTTTTGCTGAAAACCTCCTAGAGGCGCCAAAAGAGGGAGAGCTTGACTTGCCATTCAGATCTTTACCAATAGAACAGTCATCTATTTTGAATGAGGACACAATTCCAGTCAATTTGGATATAGAGGATAATCCACAAATCACCTACATTACAACTACCTTAAGTCTTGAAGAACAAAAGGCAATGACTGAATTCTTGAAAAAGGGTAAAATCAATTTTGCATGGACATACAAAGGCATGCCTGGTTTAGACATAGATTTGGTTGTGCATCATTTAACAATAGATCCCAAGATTAAACCAGTGAAACAAAAGTTGTGTAAGATACATCCTAAGGTAGCACTTTTAGTCAAAGTAGAATTGCAGAAAATGTTAGAGGAAAAGTTTATCTACCCTATTGATTATCTTGAGTGGGTCTCCAACATTGTTCCTATAGGGAAAGTATCTGGGGGCATTCGTGTTTGTTCAAATTTTTGAGATTTAGATCTTGCATGTCCTAAGGATGATTTTCCACTACTTAACATAGACATCATAGTGGATTTGACTGCTGAACATGAGATGTTGTCTTTGATGGATGGCTTCTCCGGTTATAATCAAATCAAAATTGTAGAAGAAGATCAACATAAAATGGAATTTACCACCCCATGGGGAACCTTTTGTTATCAAGTCATGTCTTTTGGCTTGCAAAATGCCGGCACCATTTATCAACATGCAATGATTACCATATTCCATGATCTTCTACATGTCATAATGGAGGACTATGTTGATGGCATCTTAGGAAAATCAAAGACATGTGAGTCCCACATTGATGTCCTCACGACCATTTTTGAAAGGTTGGAGAAATATAAAGTGTGCCTTAATCCAAAGAAATGTATGTTTGGGGTCAAATTGGCCAAATTGTTAGGCTACATTATGTCAAGAAGAGGTATTGAGGTAGATCCTACAAAAGTGAAAGCCATCATGGAAATGCCTCCACCTACCACACTAAAACAACTTCATAGTTTTGAAGGAAAATTACAATCCATTAGGAGATTTGTCTCATAATTGACAGATAAAGTACATCCACTTTAGCATCTACTTCACAAGGGAAACAAGTTTCAATGGGATTGTCTATGCCAAAAAGCATTTGAACAAATTAAGACATACTTGGCTAATCCTCCAGTTCTAGTCCCTTCCAGTTGCAAGATGAGCATTGATTCTATACATTTCAACTACTTTAGTTTCCTTAGGAGCACTTTTAGCACAATTAGATGATAATGGTAATGAGCAAGCTATATACTACCTCAGTTGAACAGTAGTTGGCTATGAGTTGAGCTACACTGCTATTGAACAAGCATGTTTGGCAGTAGTCTTGTGCACGGAGAAGCTACGCCATTATATGCTTAATCATACTACACACCTCATTTCCAAGATAGATCCACTCCAATGTTTTCTATCAAAAGCCTCCCTCACTGGTCAAGTAGAAAAATCGGTCTTGATTTTAAGTGAATTTGACATTGTTTATAAGGATTGTAAGGCCATTAAAAGACAAGTTATTGTAGACTAGCTTGTTGAAGCTCCCCTTTAAGGTAACCATCCCATTGTAGCAAATTTTTTAGATGAAACAATTATGATAGTAGCCCCTAGTACACCATGGAAACTATTTTTTGATGGTTCCTTCACACAAAAGGGATCGAGGGCAGGAATATCGTTTGTTACACTACAAGGGGATCTCATTCCTAAGTCTTATAAAATTTCATTCCCTTGCACAAAAAATATAGCTAAGTAGGAAGGATTAGTCATAGGGTTGTGTCAAGCTATCTGATAGAATATCAAAATCCTTCTTGTCTTTGGAGACTCACAATTGGTCATTAAACAAGTTATAGATGAATACCACACAAAGGATGAGAAGTTGTTTCCATACCACAGGATAGTTGATGATCTTAAACAACATTTCACAGAGCTAGTTTTTCAACAGATCCCAAGGGCTAATAACAATGCAGTAGATGCTATGTCTACTATTGCCTCCATGACTTCCATGCCTAAATATAGTCCTAAATGTGAGTTTCTTGTTGAGAATATTTTTACTCCTGCTTATGGGCAAACTGATTCAAAGTTGGTGTGTGAGATTGTTGGTCTTGAGTCTCCATGGTACACTAAATTTTTTTCCTATTTACATCATGAAACCATTCTCATATCCCTCACCCCAAATCAAAGAAAAACCTTCATCCATCACATAGCACGATATACCATTCTAAGTGACACACTTTTTCGAAAACACTTTGATGGAATCCTCCTCCAATGTCTCAATTCAGATGAAGCCAAAATGATGTTAGAAGAGGTCCACCAAGGGATTTGTGGTGCCCATTCTAGTGGCCTTGAGTTAGCGAAAAAGCTTCTTACAATGGGTTATTATTACCTATTATGGAAGTAGATGCCTATCATTTTGTGAAGAGATGTGTTCCTTGTCAACAACATGGTGATTTGATACACGCTCCCGCCCAAGACTTGCAACCCACCATCACCCCATAGCCCTTTTCCCATTGGGGATTCAATCTTGTTGGTCAAGTATACCTAGATTCTGAAAATGGCCACAAGTACATTATTTCCACCACTGAGTACTTTACAAAGTGGGTCAAGGCTATTCCATTAACCTACACAACCAGAAATAGATTTTGAAGTTCATCTTGAACTACATTATTTGTCATTTTGGTATACCTCAAGATATTATGACTGATAATGGAACACCTTTCAAAAATTAGGAAGTTTCCACATTGTGTAGGAAATTCATAATCACCTAGCATTTTTTCACCAAATACTACCCCCAAGGCAATGGCCAAGCTGAAGCTACCAATAAAACCATTTTGAAAATTCTAAAGAAAATTGTTGATGCAACTGGCCATGATTGACATCTCTGAATTGTTCCCACCCTTTGGGCCTATCACACCTCCATCCATACCCCCACAAGAGCCACTCTATTTTCCCTTGTTTATGGTTTTCGGGCTGTCTTACCCATCAAAATTGAGCTCCCTTCTCTTAGAATCTCTCTCAAGAATCTAATGTCTGAAGAAGAATATAAAGTTGCTCACTTGCGAGAGCTGCAACTCCTTGATGAGAGATGCCTTAATGCCCTAAACCACCTCCGCATGTATCAAAATTTCCTTTAGCTTCAGTATCACAAAAAAGTCAAGCCATGAAAATTTGAGGTGGGTGACTTAGTTTTGCAACATAACATGAGGAATCTCTAGAACCGTGAAAAGAAAGGAAAATTTGAAGCTAATTAGCTTGGTCCATTTATCATTATAGCCAAATATGGTTCTAGGGCATATCAAATTACCACTCTAGAGGGAGATTCACTCCCTAAGCCTGTAAATATCCAACCTCTCAAGCAGTTCTATGCTTGAGCCTTGCAGTTCCTATACAGTGTTGATATAGTCCCACAAAAATACAAAAAAAAATAAAAAAATCCAAAAAAAATCATAAAATGTTCCCGAAAAAAATAATCGTAAAAAGAAGAAAAAGTTCCAAAAAAAAGAATTTTGATCCATTATATATAAGGCTCATTTCACTTCACCTCACCTAATTCCATCATTTCATCTTCCTATTTGTGAAAAGTCTTATCTCGCTTATGCTTTTCATGCATGTAATAAAAAGACCTCTTGTCTATGAGGCTTTGTTTCACTCCCATTTTTCTAAAGACCTCTAGTCCATGAGGAATTTTCCCATCAAGTTCTTGTTCACATCCCATCACATTAAGATTTTTCCACAACAGGACTTAAACACAATCACCTTTGAGACTTAACAACTCGAGAAACTTGTTATTTTCATAGCCCTTGTCAAAACAAACAAATGATTTACAATACTTGATGTCAAACACAACAAACTTTCATTAATGAATCCTTCCTGTAGGTGGCATTACGACATTCACTTCTAGACCTAAGGTTCTTGGTAGGAACTATGGACTAAATGACCACTTGATAATGAGGTCTCTTTTTGGTCGATTTCATTTTGTGTATTAGTGGAAGCCTTTTATGGTGAACCTTGATCTTCCATATTTTGGTGGTACCTTAATGGCTCTCATTGACTACACATTTTGTTTGTGGTATGATTTATTTTTTAGGCTTTAATACATGTGTGTTAGTTTCAGGTTATGTTAATGCATTGTGTACTAGGGGCAATGGGTTAGTACATGTTCCACCAAAGATCCTTAAAAAGACTTTGGGTGTACCTAAACCTATCCAGGGCATATATGACATTTGTTCCATCATGACTTTGTAAACTACACCTATTGTTCTAAAGTCTCTAGTCTATGCAAAAGAGTTGTTTCATTTATGCTTCTATAGCATATAATGTATAAACTCATTTGCAATGTCAAACTAAGGTGTGCTCTTTCATAGAAACACAACTAAATCTCTTGATCTCATGTAGTATAGGGTTTCATTGAGCCATGCTTGAGAGCCCCCTCCTATGCCATGCTACTTTATTTCTATGAGTGAAGGGTTTTGACAGATAATCATTCCTTAGGTTCATTCATATTACATTTTCATTTTAGGTTGCATTCATTAGTGTATTATTAGGATACATTTCATTAGGCATTTTTTTCATTTAGTTAGATTGCATCATTAGTTCATTGTATCAATTCATTTACATGCATCCATTCTAAACATCACATCTAGTGGCATATACATCATAAAAACATCTCATAAATGCATCCATATATGTAAAAACTACACAATGCATGCATCTCATAATTGCCATCAAACCTACATCATCCATGTGTTAGCCATCATATATATATATATATATATATATATATATATATATATATATATATATATATATATATATATATATATATATATATATATATATATATATATATATATATATATATATATATATATATATATATATATATATATATATATATCATAGGAAACATCACATCACATCACATCCTGCATCACAAGCATCAATATCCACATCATAGATATCATATGCATCACATAATCCATACACACATAGGGCCATCAAATCATGTCATGTATATATGAAAATAATATCTATACAATCTGTATACAAAATCATGTAGTATCATGCAGTACAAATGCATCATCAAAAAACTCATTGCATCTACAGATATCTATCAAAAACTACTCGCTATAAAAACTCAAGTTGCTAGCTATGAAGACCTAGCCCCCCCCATGTCACCCCCTTGTGGAGGTCGGTGTGATCCCATAGATTTTTCTGATCTAGCCCTACCTCCAGTGGTCCATGAGCTCGAGCCTCTCTAAAAATTTGGCTACCACTGATCAGCAAGAACAGCCTCATGATATAATGACCTATAATAGACCACCTCTTGTATGGCCCATGACTCTACTCAGCTGGCTGAAATGGCCTCCTGTATAACTTTGACAATCACCCCAAGCTATAGCATCTATCTAGCTATGTCCCTTTGCCTACAGTACTTGTCCAATTGCACCTGATGGGTACCACTCTCAGCGTGTAGTTTCACCACCTCTCCTTAGACTCTACAAGCTCCTTTGCATCTACATGCACCTCCATATCTACAAACTCTCCTACATCTACCCGTGCCTATAGGGCCACTAAGGCCTCTTGTGTACTATATGCTCTCACCCTCTACACCTACAGCTGCCATTGCCTACTGTAGACTATCTACTTATGCCTCTACACCTATGGCACACCCTAAAGTCAAGCAACCTCTAAACAAAGACTATCCTACTCTACCTTGACCATGTTTGGGTACTTTTCCTATCCCTATCCCTATCCCTATACCTATGGCCCTTGTCCTGGTACCTATACTGGTGTTGGTGCTCATGTTGGTACTAGCCCTAGAGCTCTCCTCACACAAGCTCTGGGCCCTCATGGACCCTCCTACACTCCCTATTCTAGTGGTGGCATCATAACTACCTACCCACCATCCCCTACTCCCTCCCCCTCTCCCTGCACCTGCTCTGCCAGTGGTGGTGCCCCAGGCATTATCAATCTCATAGGTAGATGAGTTACCCACCACTATGCATATGTTGTTGTCACCCCTGCATCTCCTTGATCCTACTTGTGTACCTAGGGCACTGGTTCCATCGATACCCATGAAATTTGGGCCAACCAAAGGTTGGTCCTGTGTCCCCATAGACTTTCATACTACCATGAGACAACAGGGTACAAAAATTTGTCTAGCACATCATCCTGAACTCTCCCAAATTATCGATGCACACTAGAGGGCATATATCGCATGATGACATGCATCGAGCATCCAATCAGCCAGCAGCCAATCTATGTGTATGGTAGGTACATCTAGTCCTCGGAGTCATCCTCTTCACTAGTTGTCAAAACTACACCCCACCGCTCTACCCCATCATACGAAACTTAATTGAACATGATGATCTCATCCAAACATTGTCACCAAAATCACACAGACTTTGTGGAGGTGTACTAAATGGGTGGCCAATATTTGCAAGTGAACAACTCATCGGGATGTGTGGTCTCCCATCTAGTGATCAGTTGTGTGACTCTGATGTGCTCCTAGGACCATACCATTAGTTGTGTCAGTCTAGGTCCCATGGTCCTTAGTGTCCTATATGCACACTTATGCAGATCATGATAGAGCTCCATCAAGATAGTCTAGCCCCAATAGTATACCTCACCATCATGCTATTATCTGCACCCAGCCAACAGGAAAGCCATGCCCAACATGGTCTGGTAGCATTCGCCAGATTAGAGATGTCAGATACACTGCTAGTATGGGTAGTCTCTGCTCCAAGGCTCCTCTCCACGTCAAACATGATCATTGGATCGGTAGTCTCTGTCATCACCTACCAAAGCACTTTCACAAAAATAGATCTGACCCCTCCAACACATACTTTGGATATTCCCCCTAGATTGGAACTCATAGTATACGTCACATATCCAGCAATGTGACTATCACCTCTCTCATAGGCAAATGGAATCTCCTAGTAGGTGTGTGTCATTGCTCGATGAGCACAGATAGCTGCACTAAGTGTGCCCTCAAGTCTGACCACTCGTGAACATGATCTAACCTGCACAAATGGATGTGCCCCCAGTCCACCTCTATCAGCTACTACTCTAGCACCATGGTTGGAGGATAATGCTCTCACAACCTACAAACCATTGTCTCCTACAACATAGACATGTACAAAGTTAGTCTCTTTAGCCCATGCCATCCTTGGAATGGGGCATTCTACCTTGTCCTCCATTGATTTGTCCCAATCAGCACGAACACTAATCAGCATAGACACTGATTTGTGTAAATGTTGATCGATACAAATTTTGATTCATAGAGACATTGATCGGTGCTGACATCGATCAGCGCAAATGATAGTCTACGAAGATGCCATTTTGGCCTCCCCAATAGCTATGCAAACACTAGTTTTCTATCAGTGCCTACCTTTTGTAGTTTACAGAGATGATGACCAGGTGATGGTCATCTCCGCTGGCCTTTAACCCTCTTTTGCCATCTATACAGATGACAAACTAAACCCTATCATCTTTGTAGACCCCCTTCCCTAGTCTGTCATCTGTGCAAATGACAGGCTAGGTCTTGTCATCTCCATGGATGATGCAATTTTTGATTTGTCATCTGCATAGATGACAAGGCGAAGACTATCATCTCCACCTCAATCACTTTTTCTACCCTTTTTAGGGTGTAATAAATGCACCTTCCCTAATCTAATTGACAAAATGACAAAGAGGATTAGATGACTCACTAGTGGGCCCATGTTGGTTGACCACTAGTACTCCCGGATGCACTCACCAAGTTGCAAACGATCAATAGGGTCCTTCTCTACTCTTTAGGTGTGCAAATGACCTTGTTTGAGCCCCTTGGAGGCTTATATAGGCCCTTTGAGGACCCCTTTTGAGCCTGTGTGTTTTTTAAGCCGTGTTTGTCCCCTATTTCCATGCAATTCATGCAATGTCTTCATTTCTTCCCTTTTTCTTCTATTTTCTTTCTTCCCAAGACTTTTTTGCAAAAAAATTCCAAAATTTATTTTTTGTGCTATTTTTGTGAGGGAGCACCCTCCTCCTCTATCATCACCACCATAGGACTCCTACCTTCTCTAGGGCAACCTATATTTTCTTTTCTTTGAGATTATGTTGTCTCGACATCACATCAAAGAGGGGGAAAATGTAGACGCTTAAAATTATCCCAAAAGACTATATTAATTTATTTAATATTGTCCTTGACATTATAATTAATTATTTATTAATTAATTATATTTTTCATATTCTTCTACCTATTTAATTAAATAAGTTCACTTTCCTAAAGTATTTAAATTTAATTTAGATACTACTAGCTTTAATGTGTTAAATTCATTTAATACATAATCCTCTATGAATCCCCTTTCTAAATAAATCATATTTATTTAAATCCGCCATGTCATTAATTTCTATAAACTTATGATTAAATTAAATCTTATTTAATTTAATCTTAAACCTAGTCTACACCCATCATTTTCATCCTTCTAAGCCTATCTACTTCCTAGTCCCACTTAATCATCTTCATCACCTTGCTAAACCCCCTTCTTAGCCTTAAGTGTGTGCTCACACATGTGTGAGGACCACTCACACTTTCCACACCCCCTATGCATTCCACACCTCTTACACTCTTGTTCCCCACTCCTCTCTTCAAGTTTGCTTACACATGTGTGAGCAAAATTTGAATGTTGACCACTTGCATGACTTGCTCACATGTCTTCCATGTGGTATCTATGTAGATGCAACATAGGTGCCACCTCACCAAGTCCTCTCTCAAGCTTATAAATAAAGCTCTTATCTCAAGCATTTTCATCTTCCTCATATGCATTTTTATCATGCTAGCTTGATTATAGAGCTTTCATATTGATTTTCATGTTGCATACTAACCTTTGGTAGCTGATTTTAGATTGCATTTGCATTGTTAGATTTAGCTTATTCCTGCATTTAGATCTTCATTTCACTTGCATACTAGCTTAGTTTTCACATTAGCTTAGTTTTCTTTATTGCATTCCATCTCCACATCCTTGAATGCTTTCAAAAATTGCTTCCTCCATAGCCATTGTTTGAGGTGTTCTTCATCTCTTATAGTACAGTTTCATAGTTTCATCAATCACACTTGTACCTTCACATCAAGAGATTCAAACATAGTTATGTTTGGGAGAGCACACCAAACATCCCTCCAATCTAAACACACCAACAAGGCCTCTCATGGGTGCCTTTGTTGAGTTGTTTGAGGTTCCTTGAGGACTTGAGTTGTCGCTTGCTTTGAGTTGCAAAACTCAAGAAAATGTTTATTAGTTTTCTTTCATTGTTGAATATTTAATACATGCACATCAACTAATGTTTTTTTGTTAACTCTTGCTTCCAACAAGTTAATTTCTTTATCATATAGATCTTAACCACCACCACCAACTACTTACTCTCAACCTAGGCCCACTAAGACACGTGTCCACTGGTTGTTATGTCACCATGGATAATTTTTGGAATTCTTTAGAATAGCTAGGGGGTGAATCAGTTATACAAGATCCAAATATATAAATAAAAAATTTCATAGCTTAGTGAACCCATAAAAAATCTATCATCATGCATCCATCCATAAGATTATGCAATCACTTAAAAACTTGTAGATTACTATCAAATCAATTTTCATAAATGTAAACATGAAACATAATAGATTCAACAACACACTTGACACAATGATTTATGTGGAAACCCAATTTGAGAAAAACCACCAATAACATGCTACTCTTTTTCACTCTTCTAAAGTGATGTCTTGTGAAAGGCCAACCTTGTTAAAGATTACAATACACACTATTAAATGTGACCCTGTTAAAGGATTTCAATCACCCTATTAGGAGTGAGCCTTGTTAGAGGACTTTAGACCATTCACTTAGAATGTTACCTAATTAAAAGATTTACAAATGACTATTAGTTCAACCTTAATCCAAAGGATTTACCCTAGACTGGTATAATTATTAGAGAGTAACAATAAGGCTTGATCTAATAACAACTTACAACTCTATTTGCATATTATAGATCTCTATTTTAGTCCTCCATTCTAATTGGATTTCAACATTTCAGCTCTGATAGCTTGTTCACCCTCCAAGCATCTATACACTAAAGTTTTCTTGGTTAACATGCCAATGTAGACTCTTCTCTTAGGTCACTTGATGAAGTAATACCCTTAACTTCTTGTCTTCCTTAGGTTATTGCACATGACAATCCTTGCTTCTTACCAGTCATTCCTTTAAATAGGAAATAAATATCTTTTTTCATTCATTCTCCATCATCCAATTTAGGGTTAGGACAGATTAGGTAAGATATAATGAGTCTACCTCTCATTCCATATCACTTCTAGAAACTTCTCCTTCAATCCTCTTTGAATTCACCTCAATGGTTTACCATGAATTTTGTGCCACCATCTCATCAATCTTATCTTCTGCCTTTTTCACACAATCTAAAAAAAAAAACTTGTTGGCTTAGATCCATAGAGTTCACAATCTTTCAAATAATATAGCCACTCAGCATTAACTTGCTTTTGATGCTTGACACATATTGTATTGCTCACCATCCTCTATAAAATCACTCATCATGAACTAAAATTTACTAGTGCTTGGAATCAACTAAACTTTACTTAGCATCCATTGTTTTGCTTGGCTTTCACTAACTTTTCTTGGCACCTACTATCCACTCAATCAAGCTTTGCAAACAAGCTTTGTTTAACTTGTTCTTTTAAACTTGCTTAGTGTAACCAATCTTTACAACTTTAAATAGATAATGAATACACCATGTTATCACTATCTTAGTTGATTCCTAACTCCTTTAAATAACATAACTCAACCTTTCCTCTAGGTACTATTGTTACATCTTTTGATCAAATCATCTTCATCAATCAAATAAGTGATAGTACTTAAATCATATAAGCAGTTGTGTTCCTAGAAAATAGCAGGTTTGACATCAGTGACAAAACAATAATTGAAACATATTTATCATACTTGTATCAATCTATTCTCAACAATCTCCTTCTTTAATGATCTCCCTCTTTGGCATTGATGGAAAAGAAAACTGATCAACAAAACTGACTAGGTTAAAATAGTAAGACCAAAAAGAAAACAATTCCTTGTACTGAAATATCTTCTTCTATTAGCAACTTCCATCTATTGAATAGGTCAAAAAACTTTTTTGTGTCATCCTTATGAAACCCTCTAAATTTCTTCTTATATCTCCCTCTACATTATTTTCCTCTTGCTTGGTAGATGTAATCAGCAGATACATTTCTTAATCATACTGTGTGTTAGGATTTCTTCCTCTTTGTTTTCTTTTCATGTTTTGTCTATCTTCTTCTCCCTCTTTGACAATAATTCCAAAGACTTGACATCTTAATATTTAGATATAAACTTCTTTAATTTCTTCTTCTATCACCTTGCTTGTGATTGATTTGTAGTCCTAGCTCTTTGATTACTTTAGTCAACTCCTAAAGTAAGATCCACTGCATCAATTTGTAACATATGAAAATAAGCTTGTTTGATGCAGGGCACTCCTTTTGTTACTTAGATAGCCTTTAATAAGGGTATCACCCTTAGTTTACCTCTTAGATACTCTAGAGCATCCTTAGGTAATGCTTTTGTGAAGATATCGACAATTTTCTCCTTTTTGTTAACATATTCCATCTTCACTTCTTTACCTTGAACTAATTCTCTCAAGTAATGATACTTGATTTCAATGTGCTTAGTCTTTGTGTGCATCACAAGTTTCTTTGATATATTTATGGCACTTGTATTATCATAATAAAGTGTCACTAGTTTAGTTATCTCTTCCTTCATACATTTGAGTAGCTATTTGATCCATACAATGTTTATACAATTTACAATAGTAGCAACATATTCAACTTCAACAGTAGATTGTGAAGTGTAATTTTATTTCTTGCTAGTCAATATAACTATCTTCTTGCCTAAAAAAAATGCTCCTCCATTAGTGCTTTCAGAGTCCTCAATGTTTCCAACCCAGTCAACATCAGTATAAGCTCTTAATTCAAATTTCTCATTTTTATTATAGTATAGACCATACTACTTTGTTCATCTCAAATATCTCATTATTCTCTTTACAACCATCAAATGATTCTCTCTAGGATTAGTAGAGAACCTTGCAACTATCCCTATAGATAATGCAATATCAGGTCTACTATGTACTACATATTGTAATTTGTCAACCATAGACTTGTATAATGTTTGATTCACCTTAGCTGAATCATCATTCTTGAACAATTTATGTCCTATCACCATATGTGTACTTACTAGTTTGGAATCCACCAATCCAAAAAAATTCAATATTTCCTTGACATACTTTGATTGAGTGATGTATATACCACACTTTATGTGATATACTTGTAAACCTACAAAGAACTTGATCTCTCCAAATATATACATCTCAAATTCTGTCTTCATTTCATTTGCAAAAGCCTTACATAAAGTATCTTGACCTCCAAATATGATATCATCACCAAAAATTTTAGATAACAAAATACCTTTGCCTTTCTCTATCTTCATGTACAAATTTTTGTTATCATTTTTCCTTTCAAATCCAATATTCATAAGATAATTATGAGGTCTCTCATAACATGCTCTTGGTGCTTGTTTCAAACCATATAGATCTTTGTGTAGTCTACGTACCATTTTCTTATTCTTAACATCAACAAATCCTTTTGGTTTTTCTATGTAAACTTCTTCCTCTAATATGCCATTTAGAAATGTAGATTTAATATCCATTTGATAAACTCTAAAACTTTTGTATGCAGAATAAGAAAATAGAGTTCTTACTCCTTCCGATCTAGAAATAGGAGAAAATGTTTCTCCATAGTCAATTCCTTCTTCTTGTGCATATCCTTTGTAGACTAATCTTGCCTTGTTCCTTGTGACTTCACCATTTTCATCTAGCTTATTTCTGAATACCCACTTGGTGCCAATCACACTTTTGTCTTCAAGTCTGGGAACTAGAGTCCATGTCTTATTTTTCTCAATTTATTCAATCTCTTCTTTCATGGCTTTACTCCAATCTGCATCTTCTAAGGCATCTTTCACTTATTTTGCTTCTTTCATGCTTAGCAAGCATGTATCATTTCTCAATGTGTTCCTTGTCATTGGTGTAGCATCTTTATCTCCAATGATTTGTGCAGCAGGATGATGTCTCTTGACATATTTGGATAATCTTGGTTTGGTTCTAGTTTCTTCATTTGGTCTATTTACTTTACAGTCACTATATTCATCTTTGTTAGGTAGTTCAACATCTCTCTCATGTATACTAATTTCAGAATTAGAATGTGCTCCAACTTTATTTTATAGCTTAGCATCTGAGTGTAGCTCAGTTTCTAAATGCAACTTAGCATTCATAGTATGTGACTCAACAACCAATGAAATTTATTATTGGTTTGTAGCTTTCTTTGCAACATCTTCTTCAGTAACCATAACTTCATAAAAGTATACAAATGATTTGTATTCTTCTGGTTCTTTTTATAGGTTCGGCCTCATGAACTTTTGTATATTCATCAAAATTTACATTTGCACTTTCCACAACTTTGTTAATGTTAGTATTTAAATGATGATAAGCTTTACTTCTTGTGGAATATCCTACCTTCTTCACTTTTTTCATCTAGTTTACCATTCCTAAAGTCTTTGAGAATATAGCATTTGCTTCCAATTACCTTAAAATATTTTACATTGGGTGAGTATCCATACCATATTTCAAAATGTGTTGAATGAGTATCCTTCTTGACTTGTACACGGTACAATGTATCGACAATTTTACTTACAACTTTTCTCTAGTATTTCAAAGCAAAAATTTTCTCCATCATGAGTGTCCTAGCATAGACCATTATAGATGTGATCCTCCTTTCAGCAATTCCATTTTGTGGAGGGGTTCTAGGAGTAGATTTCTATGTTTTGATTCCTTTGTCATTACTAAACATATCAAACTTATTTGATGTAAATTCTCCTCCTTTGTCAGATCTCAAACATTTTAGACTTTTACCTATTTCCTTCTCAACTCTTCCTAAGTAAAACTTAAACATTTGGAAAGCATTTCTGTTTTAAGAACATAACTGTCATTGTTCTAGAATAATCATCAACAAGAAACATAATGTACTTATCTCCTTTGTAGCTTTTCACTTCAATTGGTCCACACAAGACAATTTGAACAATCTCTAGTATTCCTTTGGAGGTATAAGTTTTACTTTTAAAACTTGACTTTGTCATTTTTCCTAACTGACATTGTTTGCACATTATATTATCAAGTTTCTTCAACTTAGGAAAACCTCTAACTTTTCTCATGTTACTAATATTAACCAATTTATTAAAATTAACATGACATAACCTTTTGTGACATAGTCACACATCATCAAATTTGACAATTAGACAAGTATCATCATCTATATCAAGATAGAATAGATTACTCGTAGTTTGATCACCTTTTCTAATAAATTTTTCATCATTGTCATATATCTTAGCAATCTTGTTTTCAAACTCAACCTTACATCTTGAATTATTCAGTTGTGACACACTCAATAGATTACAGTTAAGTCCTTCGACATAGCATGCATTGTCACATAAAATCTTTTTTGTGAGTTTGATAGAACCTTTTCCTTCTATAAAACATGGTGCATCATTACCAAATCTTACACTATTTCCATCATAACAATTAATGAACTTAGTTTTATATCCAGTCATGTAATGTGAACACCCATTGTCAATGATCCACCTATCATTCTTGTTCACACACGACACAAGTGAAGGTGCCTCATCTTTATCAGATTCATCCTTCATAGCAACATACACCACTTTATTATCATCTTCATCAAATTTATGTTTTGTTTCCTCTTTAGCAATGTGGCAAGACTTCTTACCTTTCTCTTTGTAATCCTTGCTTTCTTCATCTCTTCCACTTTTGTACCTATCACCACCTCTGTAGTTCTTCTTCTCTAGACATCTAGCAACAATATAACCAACCTCTTTGCAATTAAAAAAAATGATAGGTAATTTACCTTTGAACTTGTCTTTACCTTTTGTAGAATCTTCTTGCTAGTAGTGCTTCAAGTTGATCTACATCCTCCTCATCTGTATCACTAGCACTGGACACATACTTTATTCTTCTTCTTCTTCTTCTTCTCATTAGGTTCCTTTAGTACAACTTAGCCTTGAAAGTAGATTCAATATTTTTAGGTTTGTAATTATCAAAGTTAAATAGTTGAAAAGTAGTGAGCCTACCTACTAGACCTTTAAGTGATAGCATATTCCCTAGTATACATCTCAGTTCTTGAATTACAGAAATTCTAATAGCATATATGGGTAGCAGTGTTCTTAAAACTTTGCTTAGTACAATCTCATCATCTATTGTGCCATCAACTCCTCTTATTGCATTAACAACATCTTTTATCCTTGAGGCATATTGAGAAATATTTTCAACTTCTTGCATTCTCATATCATCAAAATTACCTGAGACTTTTAGCTTTGGCTCTTAGAACATTAGTGTCTCCTCCATAGATGGTAGTTAAGGCATCCCACATTTTCTTTGCACTATCAAGACTTTTGATATCATCAAATTCAACATAGCTTAGGGTAGAGGAAACCTCCAACATTGCCTAGTTGTGTTCTTTCTTCTTTTTTATATCCTCCATAGTTAGGGCTCTAGTAGGATCAACATGCTCAATAGTAATGGTATATTGTACATGATCTCTAAGTCCTCCAAGGTGTAGCTTCATCACAATTTTCTATGTAGGAAAGTTATCACTATTAATATTGGGTACATTTCTTTTTGAAATCTTGATCTTTGTGCTTCTAGTACATTCAAACTAGTCCTCTTAGGTAAATGGATTTGATACCAATTGTTAGAATTCTTTAAAATAACTGAGAGGGGGGGTGAATCAGTTATCCAATATCCAAATATATAAATAAAACTTTTCACAACTTAGTGAACCCATAAAATATTTATCGTCGTGCATGCATCCATAAGATTATGTGATCACTTTAAAACTTGTATATTACTATCAAATCAATTTTTAGAAATGTAAACATGAAACATAATAGATTTAGCAACACACTTGACACACTGATTTACATGGAAACCCAATTTGGGAAAAACTACTAGTAACATGCTACTCTTTTTCACTCTTCTGAAGTGATGCCCTGTGAAAGTCCAACCCTATTAAAGGTTACAATATAGACTATTAAATGTGACCCTATTAAAGCATTTCAATCTATAAGGAAACTCAAGTGTAGAAACAACTTCCTACACTAATCCCTTAAGGAAAGCATTGTGTAAGTTCTTTCAAATCCTTACAATTTTAGATTATATATTATGTAAACAATAATATTGTAGTCAACCATGAATACAAAAAATAGATAGAGAAATAATAACACATAAACACAAAGATATGCTAGTGGAGAAAAACCTTTCGGTAAGACAACCCCACCCTCTAAAACCTACACAATGTATTATCTTCAACTCAAAGGTTACAACACACTTGCAATGTAAGCTCTTTCAGGACATAGAAGACTTATCCAATAGCTACCAAGAATACACTATTCACATTTTTTTTCTACAACCCTAAAAGTGCTTGTTGTGCTTTCCATTTTTTTAGGGAAACTTCTAAAAATAAATCTTACACGTCATAGCAATTTTTCATAGCTATTTTAGTCATTATTTCCTTACACATAATTAAATCTTCCAAATATAGATCTTACACATCATAGGAATCCATCATAATTGTTTCAGTCATAATTTCCTTACAATTAAATCTTCCAATGATAACTCTTGCGCATCATAGGAATACATCATAACCATTTTAGACATGATTTTATTACACACAATTCAAGATGCTGACACATGCAAGTGGAGTGGCACATCAACATGCCAACTAGACATGTACACTCAAACTTAATTACATTATTTTAAAAATATACATTTACAAAATAAATAATAAGAATAGGAATTATCCAAGGTTGAGACACTTTATTCCTAACATTCTGCCACTTGTCAAACACCTTGTAAGAGCAATAGGAACTAATCATTATAGGCCAAAAGGCCCATATACTCCGAACACCATATGAACTTCTCTATGCCCACAATTTTCTTCGATGCATTTGCAACATTCTTTATAATATCTACCTTCTCCAAATTTACCTGTCCATCATCCACCATATCTCCCACAAAGTGAAACTACACATCAATGTGCTTTGTTCTGGCATGGAAAGTTGGATTATTTGCAAGGAAAATAGCACTCTAACTATCACAATAAATAGTAATCTATCCCACATCAACACCAATACCAGAACACAATATCCTAAGCCAAATAGCTTCCTTACAAGAATGAGTAGTAGCCATGTTCTTAGCTTCTATAGTGGACAAAGCAACCACGGGTTGTTACTTACTCATCCAACGTATGGCACCACCAAACATAATGAACACATAAGCACTAGTGGATCTCCTAGTATCAATATTACCTGCCCAATCTTAATCCAAAAACCCACAAATACAAACTAAATGCAAAGCTTTAGAAGAGTAACCATGATAACAAATTGATTAATTTGATGTACCCCTCAAATATTTGAATACTTTCTTAACTGCATGCCAATGTGCCTATCTAGGATTAGCCATAAACTAGCTCAAAACTCCCACTACTTGCACAATGTCTAGCATAGTATAGACCATAGCATACATAAGAGTGCCAACTACACTAGCATAAGGTACTCTACTCATGTCCTTCACCTCACTAGGATATTTTTGACAATCATCTATAGCTAACTTTGTTCGCATAGAAATAGGAACACATAATGGTCTACAATTTTCCATCTTGAACCTTTCCAACATAGACTTCACATACTTGCTCTAACCCAACCAAAGTTTTCTATTAGATCTATGATTTCCATACCCAAGATATACCTTTCTACCCCAAGATCTCTCATCTCAAAATGTGCTGATAATTAAGATTTAAAATCAAAAATCATACCCTTACCCTTCCCAAAAAGCAACATATCATCCACATATAATGCAACCATAAGAAGGAAATCATTTTCAACTCAAAACTAAACACAATGATCTAATTTTGATCTTACAGATCTCATTGACAACACAAAGGCATCAAACTTAAGGTACCACATCCTAGAAGATTATTTCAAACCATATAGAGACTTCTTTAATCTACAAACCAAAGATTCTTTACCTTTAACAATATAGTGCTCAAGCTATGACATATAGATCTCTTTCTCCAAATCACCATGAAGGAAAGTTGTCTTCACATACATTTTTTCTATATCTAAATCATATGATGCAACAAGAGATAATAGAAATCTAATGGATGTCAACTTTGCAATAGGAGAGAATATTTCACCATAATCTATTCCCTCTACCTTTAAATACCCCTTCGTAACCAATCTATCTTTGTACCTTTCAACACTACCATTTACATAGAATTTCTTCTTGAACACCCATTTGCTACCAACAAGTTTCCATCCTTTAGGCAAAAGTATTAGTAATCAAAGTAGCATTACAACACAAATCTAACATAGAATAACCAAATCATTCTGGCTACTTTCTTACTCTTGTGGATCTCCTCAAGGGTTAAGGTTGAGGTTGTTCTTCCTCTTCTTTTGAACTATTAGAGCTACTAGAGCTTTCCTCATCATTAGTCCCAACATGGTCTTTTAGTTTAGTCTTCTCACCGTAGGAGGTAACTGAACAATAACTTCCTTCTTTTCTTTTTCATCTGGTTCTAGCACAATAGGAGAAGATGTTACTCTCTAAAAATAAAAAATCTACTATACAAAACCTTACTAGTCATAGGGTCCCAAAGCTTGTATCCTTTCACACCAACATCTTATCTGATTAAAATACATTTGATAGCTTTATTTTCCAACTTAGATATTTTCTCTTTTGGAACATGTTCATAAGCTTCAGAACTAGAAACATGAAGATGTCTAATTGTAGGCTTCTTACCATGCCACACCTCCATGGGTATCTTACCAACAAGAGCTGATGTAGGAGATCTATTAACTAGATAGCAAGCAGTGGCTATAGCTTCAACACAAAACTTTTCTTCAAGACCAGCTCTACTAAGCATACTCCTAGCCTTCTCCATTAGTGTCTTGTTCATTCTTTCTACAACTCCATTTTGTTATGGGGTATAAGGATTTGTCTTATGCCTCTTGATACCTCATTCTTTAAAAAATTGCTCAAACTCTGCTAAGAAAAACTCACCACCATTTTTAGTTATCACACACTTAATCTTCGTACTAGTCTAATTCTCTACAAGGGCTTTAAATTCCTTGAACTGACTAAAGACTTGTGTCTTACTTTTAGAAAATAAATCCATGTCCTACTATATTCATCCATGGAAGATATAAAAAATACAAACTTGGAGATTGAAGGAACTTTTATAGGACCAAATACATCGGAATGAATAAGATCCAAAACATCAAAAGATTTGTGAGAACTAGAGTAAAATTCAACACAATTTTTTTTATCACAGACACAATGTTCATAGAAGTCAAACTTGAGATTACAACCATTTAACCCCTTAATGAGGTTCTTGTTTTTCAGGATTCTGAGACCCTTCTCACCAATGTGGCCAAATCTCATATGCCACAACATTGTCTTTTCTACAAGAATTTTTCCTTCCAATGTGTTTGTACCCTTAGGTACACATGCTACACTACTATCAGAACCAATAACCATAGTCTTCTTTACTACTCATTCAGATGGTGGGGATGAAGTGATAGTTGCTCTCTTCTTTGAAACAAAAGAACTATTGCACTAAGAAATGCATGCATCAACCTAAAATAGAGTACCTCTCCTAGTACCCTTCACAAGCACCATAGCTCGTCCCATCATCTTCCATCCATCTTTATAAAAAACAACTTGCACACCTACATCATTCAGCATGCTTACAGATAATCAATTTTGTGCCAAACTAGGGATGTGCATTACTCTATTGATCCCCTTTACTCATCCATCAAGGAATATGATAGTGACCCATCCTTTTCCAACAATCTTTAGGTGAGAATTATCACCCAAGTACACTTTTCTACCATTAAAAACTTCATACTTTGAGAACCAGCTTTGATGAGAGGTCATGTGGAAAGAAGAACCCTAGTCTATCAACCACACATCATTAGATGCATGCACTACCAAGACTACAATGAAAGCATCTCCATCTTCTTGAGATTTTTCTAAACCTAAATCCAAGGCCTTCTTCTTCTTCTTTGGCTCTTTACAAACTTTATGGAAGTGCCCAGTCTTATCACAGTTCTAGCACTTTTCCTCGAACTTTGTAAGAGTCTTTGATTTTCCATGGGATTTGGATCTAACCTTTCTAGACTTGTCATTTTGCTTCCCTCTATCATTGGATCTACCACAAACAATAAGAGCTTCCTTAGCTAATTCTAAAGACTTTCTTCGTGTCTCCTCATATAACAACAAAGACAACACACCATCCATTCTTAAAGTGACCAAAGTGCTTCCAAGAGCCATCACAAGATGGTCCCATGTATCTGGTGAGGAACATAATAGGGTCATACATCAATCCTCCTCCTCTATCTGACACCAGATGATGTCAATTGTGCAATTAGTGTATTAAAAGCTTTTAGATTATCTATAACCGATCCTCCTTCCTCCATTCTTAGAGAATACAACTTCTTCCTGAAGAACAACTTGTTGCCTAGAGATTTAGCCTGATACACAAACCCATGTGGTGTCCACAAAGTCTTTGTAGTCTTCTCATCAATAATATTTAGGAGAACTGAATCAGCTAGATAGTGTCTAATGAGACCCTTAGTTTTTTTTCCTTGAGATACAAATTTGATTGAGATATTGTTGCAGATCTCACATCAAGTGAAGTCACCTCCCTTAGATCATGATCTTCAAGAAAGTCTTCCATCTTGAGTTTCCACAACTCAAAATTACTACCATTAAATTTCTCCCCATCCATATTTTTGTATGGTAAACTGGCCATCTCAATCTACAAATAAGATCCAGAATGCTCTGCAAAAAACTCCCACACAAACTTGAGATGAGCTCAAAAAATCCTACCCAAAAACTAGGATCAAAAGTTGATCAAGCTTTGATACCACTTGTAAGGAAACTCAAGTGTGAAAAAAACTTCCTACACTAATCCCTTAAGGAAAGTATTATGAAAATTCTTTCAAATCCTTACAATTTTATATTATATATAATGTAAACAATAATATTGTAATCAACCATGAATATAGAAAATAGATAGAGAAATAATAACATATAAACATAAAGATATGTCGGTGGGGAAAAATCATTCTGTAAAACAACCCCACCCCTCCAAAAATTGCAAAATGTATTATCTTCAACTCAAAGTTTACAATACACTTGCAGTTTAAGCTCTTTTAGGACACAAAACACTTATCCAGTAGCTACCAAGAATACACTATTCACATTTTTATCTACAACCCTAAAAGTGCTTATATAATGTGCTTTCCATTTTTTAGGGCAACTTCCAAAAATAGCTCTTGCACATCATAGGAATTTGTCATAACCATTCTAGTCATGATATCCTTACACACAATTAAATTTTCCAAAGATAGCTCTTACGTGTCATAGGAATTTGTCATAGTCATTTTAGTCATGATTTCCTTACACATAATTAAATCTTCCAAAGATATCTCTTATGCATCATAGGATTCTATCATAACCATTTCAGTCATGATTTCCTTACACATAATTTAAGATGCTGACACATGCAAGTGGAGTGACACATCAACATGCCAACTAGACATCTACACTCACACTTAATTATATTATTTGCAAAAAATACATTTACAAAAAAAAAAATAAGAATAGAAATTATCCAAGGTTGAGACACCTTATTTCTAACATAATCACCTTGTTAAGAGTGAGCCTTGTTAGAGTACTTTAGACCATTCACTTAGAATGTCACCCAATTAAAGGATTTACAAATGACTATTATGTCAACCTTAATCCAAAGGATTTACCCTAGACTAGTACAATTATTAGAGAGTAATAGTAAGACTTGGTCTGATAAAAACTTACAACTCTATTTGTAGATTTTAGTCCTCCATTTTGATTGGCTTTTACACATTTCAGCTATGATAGCTTATTCACCCTCCAAGCATCCATACCCTTAAGCCTTCTTGCTTAACATGCCAATGTAGATTCTTCTCTTATTTCACTTGATGAAGAAATACCCTTGACTTCTTGTCTTCCTTAGGTACTCGCACATGAAAACCCTTGCTTCTACTAGCCATTCCTTTGAATAGGAAATAAATATCTTTTTCATTCATTCTCCATTATCCAATTTAGGGTTAGGATAGATTAGGTAAGATACAATGAATCTACCCCTCATTCTATATCACTTCTACAAACTTCTCCTTCAATCCTCTTTAAATTCACTTCAAAATGATTTATCATGAATTATGTGCTACTAGCTCATCAATATTATCTTTCGCTTGGTTCACACAATCCAAGAAAATAAAATTGTTAGCTTTGATCCATCCAATTTAGAATCTTTCAAATAATACAACCAGTTAGCATTAACTTTTTTCTGATGCTTAGCACATACTACGTTTCTCAACATCCTCTATAAAATCACTCAGCACAAACTAAAGTTTACTAGTTATCAGCATTAGCTAAACTTTACTGGGAATCTATTATTTTTCTCACCATACACTAGAATAGAATTTTACCCAGATCTAATTGATTTTATGCTTGGCTTGTACTAACTTTTCTTAGCACCTGCTATCCACTCGGTCAAGTTTTACAGACAATCTTTGTCTAACTTGTTCTTTTGAAATTGTTTAGCGTAACCAACCTTTGCCACCTTAAGTAGATGATCAATAGACCATGTTATCATTGTCTTAGCTAATTCTTATACTCCTTTATATAACATAACTCAACCTTTCCTCTAGGTTCTATTATTACATCTTTTGATCAAATCCTCTTCATCAATCAAATAAGTGATAATACTTAAATGATATAAGCAGTTGTCTTCCTAGAAAATAGCAGGTTTGACATTAGTGACAAAACAATGATAGAAACATATTTATCATACTTGTATCAATCTATTCTCAACAATCTCCTTCTTCAACAATAATGACCTTGCATCTTTGGTTAGCAACATAATGACGACACTTGATCTACATCCAATTTGACGGTCCCAAGGTGTTAGAAACAATAGTCCACCAAGATAACTAGCACGTGGGGGTGAATTAGTAATCCAATAATTAAAACATTTATCTTCTTTCAAAAAACTTAACCATTCAACCAAAGTAAACATAATCTATAATAAGATGCACATAGATAATTACACTAGATATGCTAATTAGGGAAACCCTTGATCAGAGGAAAAACCTCAATGGGAATGATGTCCACAAGATGATGTACTAATATAAATATTTCTTATTAGAGCATGGAGCCTATTAGGAGTCTATTAGAACATTTAGTACATAAAGTTCCTATTAGGGGACTTTGAATCCTTGTTAGGAGATTCCAACCATGTTAGGATTTGTGCCAACCATGTTAGGAGTTGTAATACAATGTATACACAAATAGCCCACATCCCAGACATGCAATTTCTACTACAAGAAGGGCTCACTACTCAAACATGTAATTTATTGTTAAGTTCTTCATTCTTTTGTTCTATCAATCAAACCAAACACTAAACTTGGATTCAAATATCAAACCTCAGATCACTCAGCAAAACCTTGATAATGAAGTTTTCTTCACTTTTTCTCTGCTCTACTTAACTTCACATTCTACTCTCTTTTCTTCTTACAAATATCATCCACATCCATCCATATCCATTTCATGATAAAGGAAAATTTCCTTCCTTTATATTGAGTCCATAAAACAATTTCCTGAGTTAGTTGTTAGACCATCTCAATTAATCATTATAGGACCACATTAACAACATGTTACACTTAGCGATAACATCAATCTTCTACTTTCCAACTTGAATAACTTTTTGTACATGCAATATTATGATGAGTGACCTTAGCCACATCATCACCAACATATCTTTTACATATCCTTGACCTTGATTCTTAGAATAACAATTCTAATAAGAAATATAATAATTTTACCTGGACATGCCTTTGTAAACTCTATCTCAGAACAAACATCACCAAAAGTTACATAATTTCTCCTAAACTTATAATTTCTTCATCCAATGTTAATTGCATATACTAGATACTCAGACATTTCTCTCATAACTTCAGATAGTGAGAATACTCAACTGGTCACCCATACCAACTTGATTTTTCTATTGTTCTTCTGTTAGATACCACAGGAAATTTTTATGTTGACATCAATGACAAACTTAGTCATGAATATAACATATCTAAAATACTCCCCCATAGGAATATCATCAACATTCATGCTCAAAAATCTCTCAACAATATCCTCCTTTTGCATTGATGGATATATAGATGAAAAACATCTAATTCCAAGAATACTGACAAAAGAATGTTCATCTTTATTTTCAAATCCTTTTCATCAATTGCTCTCCCTATTAATATACCTCATTGTGCTTTCCATCAAACTATCATTCCATGTTTTACATCTCCTCATCATCTTCTCATGATGTAGTACTTCTCCTATATGTGTTTTTCATGCTAAACTTCTCCCCATTGACATCAATGTCAAAGGTTTTAGCAACTAGCTTTACTGCATCAAACTCTCCAATAATTGATTCTTTCTAGCTCAAGTGTCCAAAGGCATTGTTCAAAAAAAATATTCAACAAGAGTCCTAGATGACTCTATCCATCACAAATACTCCCCCATATAGGAATCATCAACATTTAGTCTAGACAAACAATGATGCTTTGTTACACTTGATTGATGCACTCTTGCATCTTCTACTCTGATGTAGGGAGGGGCATAACCCTTAGCATACCTCACAAATACTCAAAAGTCTCTTTGGGAAGAGACCTAGTGAATGTATCTAAATCTTCTCTTTAGTCCTCACATACTCCAATCTAATTTTCTTATCTACAACTTTCTCTCTCAACATGTGATACTTAATATAAATGTGCTTAGTCTTCGAATGAAATACTGAATTCTTAGACATATTTACTATGCTCCTATTGTCACAATTTATAACAAAATGTTCACTAATTTCTATCCTTATATCCTTCATCATTTTTTATCCAAACAATTTGATTGTAATTGTTTGCTACTGCAACATATTCTGCTTCCACTATACTTTGTGATGTAAATCCTACTTCTTCCTCAGCTAAGAAACCAATCTTCCTCCAAGAAAGAAGGCTCCACCACTGGTGCTCTTTCTGTCATCTATATTTCCTACCCAATCAGCATCAGTATAAGCACTTACAGTAAAATCATTAGATTTGTCATACGAAAACTTGAACTTTGATGTTCCTTTCATATGTATAATATCCTATTGACTACTACATAATGTGTTTCTATGGGATCAGCTTGAAATCTCACAAAAATTTCCAACTGTATTTTCTATAATTGACCATGTGTGAGTTGGATATTGCAAACCTCCAATCGTAGATTCTATACTTCTTTTCTCAATAGTAGGTGTTGTTGGAAATCTAATTGAAAAGATCATTGATGGAGATGAGGAAGATTGATCAAAGAGGGAGATTATTGTTAAAATAATGTTTTCAATCATTGTTTTGTCATTACTGTCAAACCTACTATTTGTAGGAATGAAAAAGTCTTATAAGATCCAAGTACTATCACTTAGTTGATTGATGAAGAGGATTTGATCAACAAGATGTAACAAAAGTACCTAAGCAAAAAGTTGAGTTATGATGTTGTAATGAAGTGCAAGGATTAGTTAAGACAATGGTTAAATAATGTATTGATAACATACTTGAAGATACAGAGGTTGTTCACACTTAGAAACATTGGAAGTATAAGTTGTAACAAGGTTGACTGCAAAGCTTAAACTAAGTTCATTAGTGGGTGCTGAGCAAACTAGTTGAAGCCAAGCAAAATTTTTAGTTGAAGCTGAGAAAAAGGAAAATCTAGTGTGTACCGAGTGATCTTTAGGTGCCAAGAAAAGTATTAGGTACTGAGCATTAGAAAATCTTAGTTGGTGCCAAGTGAACTTCAGGTGCCAAGAATTAGTAAAGACATAGTTGATGCCGAGTAACTTAGTATGTGCTAAGCATCAAGATTTCAATAGTGTCGAGCTAGTGCCTTATTTTAAAAGTCAAAGATTCACCAAATCTAAGCCTGAAATGTCCCTTTTCTGATTTTACATGATATTTCAAGCCTCAAATCAGATCTTTAAAATCAAATAGCTAATATCCCAAAGATCCACCAAATTTCTTAAGAAACCCCAAATCGGGTATGTCGAAAATAGTGCCAAAAAGCTTCACAGCTTCACCTGTTATTAATAAATCTGAAAGTAGACATTTTTACAGAAATTTGAGCAGCATAAAAGCCTATAAAATGTCATTTCCAGATCTGTATAACATGCACACAATAGCTCCCAAATGGAGGACAAAAACAATGCTCATCGGGCTCCCGAAATTAACACAAAATGCTCGGAAAGACCACAAAAACACCCATAAACTATCTCAGAAGATTAATCACGTCCCAATACATATATTCAGCTCTATTTTAACAGCTTAAAGTCTGAAATACAGCAGCAACCAAAACTGATATGAAATGCTCAACTGAAAACACCAAACTCATGCAAAAAACACACCCAAAAACCCACAAATCTACACTGTTCAGCACAAAGGCAAACTCTGTATGAGCATGCACATGGAATGGCTTCAAAATCCCATCCTTAGCCTTCCTAGAAACCTGCAAACTCCCGTTCTTGGGTCTCCTTGGAAACCTGCAAACTCCCATTCTTGGGTCTCCTTCTCCACAGGTTTGGCAGCCTCTGAAGAATAACAAAGAATGAGCGAAAATCAAGTCTGGAATCAGCCCAAAGTGCCTCCAAACCCCTTAAAAGAGGGCATAACTGTAACTCACGTCCAAGAGAGGTTAATGAAACTTATTTTAATAATAATTTTCATTTATTAGTCCAACGGTTTCCAAAGATTAACCCCCTTTTTCCAAAACTTCACTTTCTTGGGCCTGCCTGCCTTAGCAAAGATTTTCTTTTTTAATTATTTGAAAAGGGGACATGACAAGTCCTCCCCTCCCAAAAATTTCTTGTCCTCAAGCAATGGCTGAATAATAAACCAATCAATCCACCTAGATCCCAAATGTAGTCATGAACTATACTACTACCAATTAACACAGGCTCCTGCAATATCCTCTGCAATATGACCAAGAGGAATCCATAATCAAATTGACAATTATAGCTCAACCAAACTCCGAAATCACCACTACCACAATCAAAAACCCATGAGGCACAAACTCTTAGAGCATCAGAACCCAAGTAAAGTGGACAAATCAAACTACCAACACAGTAAATACCATCAACGCATCCCACTGGCCTATATGGAATGTACAATCCAACTCTGCAACAATGGTGAACCCTCTCGAATGAAACTGTACCAAGTATGGAGAATCCACACACTGTACAACTCCTGCAGTCAACACAACTCTGCAAATCATCGGCCACTATCTCATAACCATAACTCCCATACACTGCTGATGGTGAAAAGACATTACAAGATAAAGAGTAAGAAATGGAATCCAAACCAAATTTGTCTACCATCAACTCCTCAGCACAAGGATCAAATGCTAACTGATGTACATACCCTGCAATATAATGTTGATAAAAAAAACCAACCTCAATCAACAGCTCACCATGAAGAAGTGATACAACCCACTGTGACTGATCACCAGCTAAGTCAAGAGATGTCATAGCCAAAGGAGTAGAATCAATAACAACACCTGCTAAAGCATCACTCCAAAACTCCTGCTCTAAGTCATGTATTATCAACCTGTCAATTGTAGGACCTATCACCATGTCATGCCCATCACAACTCTCATCCCGAGGCATCAAACTATCCCATAACTGATGATAAGTACTAGGAACCAAAGTACATCTCTGTATCATCATCTCATCAACATGGTCATCAAAGGTAGATAGATGAGCATACCTCACAGTGTAATGCCGATAGAATGCACCAATCTCAGTCAGTGGCTTAGACTGCAATCCAGATGTAACTAACTGTAATCGATCATTAACCAAGTTGGAACTGACTACTACCTCTGAAGACATTGCGAAGGGAGTAGTATTACTAGTAGGAACCATGCCAACTGTCGACTCACCAACATCACACATGACCTTTGATACATCACTAGTCTCTGTGCCTTCAGTACTAGAGGCCACCACCCTGTTAGGCATACAATAATCTGCTACAATACCCAACTCAACTAAACCTGACTCTAGTGGGAATGAACCTGATATGCCAATGTTAGTATCAAGGATGGATGCATCCCCATCTCCACTGTCTCTGACAATCTCAGCCATGGACATCCTCGAATCACCAAACACCATAGCTTGAGACTGTATAGAATCAGATAAAGACTGTAGTCGCTCTAACTCCATGGTCACCTTAGCCAAATGAAACTGTGACTCCTTGAAAGCCAACTGTGTACTCTCAAGAATCTCAGAAGTCACCTCAAGCTGCTCAGTAAGCTCACTCACCTCATCTTCCTTGGCCAACAATGCATCATATGCTGTACTACCCCACTCCATAAGATAATCTCTGTCAGCTACCAACTGCATATAATTCTGTCTCAAAATCCGAATAGCCTCCCATAAAGAGTGGATCTCTGTCAAGGAAAGATAACTTCCTTCCTGCTCATCATTAGTAGGAGAACCCCATCCATAAACTGCTAACAACTGACGAGCAGCATCGAAATGTTGGCAAGTGATAGCAATGTCTTGGTCACTAACTCTCAACTGATTAGACACATGATGGCACTAGCTTGACTGTCTCCTACAAACCTCCTCTGATGCACTGTCTGAAGGAGTGTCCTCAAAGTTACTAGTCTCTAGAGTATTACCATCCATATCTTGTGAATCAAATCTAAAGCTCATATCAACATACGGAGTATCAAAAACTGTAGCACTGCTGTCCAACTCCTCTATACCCAAAGAAACTAAGTCTTCAAAATTTCCCACTACATCCTCCTGGATGTCATCAATGCCAATATGATCCTGGGACTCATCTATACACACTGCCAAATATGAAACATCATCAACACATTCCAGCAAGTATGGTCGACTGGATATATGAACAAAGCCCAACACCGGTGTATAAAAACTAATACCAACATCAGACAAGATACTGGCACAATAAAAGACAACACCATGTAATCTGCTAATCAAATCCATGATAGCACCCAAACAAACACTGTTACCAAAAAGTGTTAAAGATCTCCAGTCAACTGAATCCCAAATGCCAATATAACAATCTTGAGTCCATATCCGTAAACTAGAATCAACTGGTAACTCAAGCAAACTCCTCACCTGAGTAATATGACCAATACCAACTAACTCCACATACCTGTCATGATGAGATAATGAAGTCACAATACTATCTTGGTTCACCTTCAGCTGGCTGGACAAATCATGTGAAGTACTACCAGCCTCAACCTCATGTGATGAAGCATCTAACTGTACCTAGTACTCTTTCTCAGCAAAGTCATGAATGCTCAATGTCTACTCATCTCTACCAGGTATCTCACCATCCTGCACAACAACATCCTCATAATCATCATCTGAACCCACTACACTATAGTCACTGCCTGTTGTAACTATACCATCTTGAATACCTGTGGCATCACCCTTTGACGACCTGTAAACAATTGTCTCAATTTGAGTATCAAGTTGACTATTACTATCAATCTATGTGATATCCTTTCCCACCACCTCCTGTGGCAGAGTAGAATCTGAGACCTCTACCTGGCTATCAGCTAGTTTCTCAAACTCCTCATGCAAGTTCTTGTGAATTGTGTCATCTGTCCTGTGAGAAAATTTGCCAAATAGAAATCTAGTCAACTTATCCACCTTAGCTGGGTCGGACAACATGTCATTCATTATACGGTGGTGCTCAACCAACTATTTAGACATGTCATGGCTTATTTTCATAAGTTTATCTCGAATGTCTAAATAACCATCCTTCCTACTGTTTTGACTCTGGATATCAATTGTCCAAGATGGTGTCCTCTGAGACTCTGTACTATACCTGTCCATTCTGGATAAAGTAGAGTGTAACCCCAATAGGATATAACTTCTTCAAACACCAAGAACTAACATGCAATTGATTAGAAGTAGCATGCAACCATATATTTTGACATGCAACTGATTAGAAGCAACATGCAACCACCAAATTATGACATGCAAGATCTGGGTAGTTGTCAAAACTGACATGCAAGATCTGGGTAGTTGTCAAAACTGACATACAAACTTCTACAACCACCAAATTCACCAAGAACTAACATGAAACTATAGATTTGGACATGCAACTGATTAGAAGCAACATGCAACCACCAAATTATGGCATCCAAGATCTGGGTAGTTGTCAAAACTGACATGCAAGATCTGGGTAGTTGTGAAAACTGACATGCAAACTTCTACAACCACCAAATTCACCAAGAACTAACATGAAAATGATTAGAAGTAGCATGCACCCATTAATTTTGACATGTAGCTAATTAGAAGAAACATGCAACCATAAATTATGACATGCAAGATTTGGGTAGTTCTCAAAACTGAAATGTAAGATCTGGGTAGTTGTCAAAACTGACCTGCAAACTTCTACAAACCCTCAGGCTGGCAAGATCATGGCTCTGATACCACTGAAATGTCCCTTTTCTGATTTTACATGATATTTCAAGCCTCAAATCAGATCTTTAAAATCAAACAGCTAATATCCCAAAGATCCACCAAATTTCTTAAGAAACCCCAAATCGGGTATGTCGAAAATAGTGCCAAAAAGCTTCACAGCTTCACCTGTTATTAATAAATCTGAAAGTAGACATTTTTACAGAAATTTGAGCAGAATAACAGCCTATAAAATGTCATTTCCAGATCTGTATAACATGCACACAATAGCTCCCAAATGGAGGACAAAAGCAATGCTCATCGGGCTCCCGAAATTAACACAAAATGCCCGGAAAGACCACAAAAACACCCATAAACTATCTCAGAAGATTAATCACATCCCAATACATATATTCAGCTCTATTTTAACAGCTTAAAGTCTGAAATACAGCAGCAACCAAAACTGATATGAAATGCTCAACTGAAAACACCAAACTCATGCAAAAAACACACCCAAAAACCCACAAATCTACACTGTTCAGCACAAAGGCAAACTCTGTATGAGCATGCACATGGAATGGCTTCAAACTCCCATCCTTAGCCTTCCTGGAAACCTGCAAACTCCCGTTCTTGGGTCTCCCTGGAAACCTGCAAACTCCCGTTCTTGGGTCTCCTTCTCCATAGGTTTGGCAGCCTCTGAAGAATAACAAAGAATGAGCGAAAATCAAGTCTGGAATCAGCCCAAAATGCCTCCAAACCCCTTAAAAGAGGGCATAACTGTAACTCACATCCAAGAGAGGTTAATGAAACTTATTTTAATAATAATTTTCATTTATTAGTCCAACGGTTTCCAAAGATTAACCCCCTTTTTCCGAAACTTCACTTTCTTGGGCCTGCCTGCCTTAGCAAAGATTTTCTTTTTTAATTATTTGAAAAGGGGACATGACAAAGCCAACATAGTTGTTACCTAGAATTTTTTAAACCATTTGGAGGATAAGAATAATGAGCTGGTGGCACAAAATTCTATGTGAACCATTTTGGAGCAAATTCAAGAGGATTCTTCATGATGTTTCTAGAAGAAACATGGTATGGGTTAGATAAAATGAATCCTACCTAATCCATACAAATTAAAATCAAAGGAGAGAAGAATTGAGTAGGAAAATGAGTTACAGACTTCTATTTAAGAAGTCATAGACCAAGAAACAAAAGTTGTTGGAGTGCCAAATTGCGAAGTGGTTAGAAGGGTGTCAAGGAGAAGACATTTAGGCGAAGGAAGAATAGAGCACAAAGACTCTACTTCTACAAGTGGTCAAGAGGAGATGATTGCATTGGTACATTGAGCATGGAGACTCAAGGAGACTAAGCTTGAAAGGAGGGAAAGCTATCAAGAGTTGTAGAGATTGAATGTCAAGCAGATGAAGAAGAGCTAAGAAGTGATCTGAGATCTACAAGTTGAGTTGTATTCTATAATCAGGTCAAAATCCCTAATTATTACTCTCTAGCAATTGTATCAGTTAGGATAGAAGGAAATTCCTATGGACTTAAGTTGGCCTAACAACCATTTGTAAATCCTTTAATATGGTGGCATTCCAAGTGAATGTTTTAAAGTCCTCTAACCAGACCCACTTCTAACAGGGTGGATAAATCCTCTAACAAGATCACATTTAACAATCTGTTGTAAGCCTTTAATAGGGTAGGCCTTTCACACAGCATGTTACAGGTGGTTTTTTTCAAATTGGATTTCACGTAAATCACTGTGTTATGTGTTGATCTTTTATGTGTTATGTTTGCATGTTGATCTATAGTAACTTGTTGAATATGAATATTAAAGCTTGGATGAATGTATGGTTGAATGGGCTCACTACACTTAGTGAAAAAGTTTGAATTGGACATGTTGGACCTTGAATAACTGATTCACCCCCCCCCCCCCCTCTCAGTTATTCTAAAGAATTTCTAACAATTGGTATCAAAGCCATCTGCTGATTTAGTTTTAAGGTACTAGAAGCAGGAAGATCAAGATGTCCAAGAGAGAAGTTCCCAAGCTCAACAAAGACAACTTTGTTGCATGGCAGAGTCTAATGAAATTGCACCTTGGATCAATAGGTGACTATGCACAAACCTCAATTGGAACAAAACATGTAAATCCAACTAGACCTCTTACTACAGATGATTTGAGCAAAAGGAAGGAGCACAATCAAGAAATGTTGGAGATTACCTCCACACTATCCAGAATATGATGACATCAAAGATTGTGACACTAAATTCAAGATGTGGAAATCCCTAACATATATCTATGGAGGAGATCGGAATGTCCAAAGAGCAAAGAGAGAAAGCCTTAGAGGAAAGTTTGATGACATGAAAATGGAGGAAGGAGAAAATGTTGCCCAATATGCTACTAGAATGAAAGAAGTGGTAAGTGCAATAAGAAGTCTAGGTGGTCAATTGGAAGAAGAAATTGTCAACAGAAAATACTGAAGAACTCTTCTCCCTATCTATGCTATTAAAGTTTCAGTTATCCAAGAGCTAAGGTGTGTACAAGGAAACACACTAACCTTTGAATGAATAGTGGAAAGACTTACTGCATTTGAATTGTCAAAATTTGATAACTATAGACCTGAGAACCTTGAATCTGCTTTCCAGGCCAAGATGATAATAAAAGACACTAAGGAGGAGACATCAAGCAAGAAGAGAAGAAAAGGAAAATGTGCATCCAATGATAGCAGCACAGATGAAGACAATGTAGAACAGTTAGAAGCACTATTAGCTAGAAGATTCCATAGAGGCAAAGGTAAATTCAAAGGTAAGCTCCTTATCATATGTTTTAATTTTAATGAAGTGGGTCATATTACTGCAAGGTGTGCATAGAAGAAGAACTACAAAGAAGGAAATAAGTACAGGAACAAGAGAGAAGATGATAGAAAAGACTACAAGGAAAAAGGAAAAAGATGCTACATTGTTGAAGAAGATTCTGATGAGAATGATGATGAGGTAGTCTATGTGGCCATGAAGGATGAATCAAATGAAGATGAAGATGAAGTAATAGCATTGGTTAATTGTGTGAACAAGAATGACAAGTGGATCATAGATAGTGGATGCTCACATCACATGGTAGGAGATAAAAGTAAGTTTATTACCTTTACTGAATATGATGGAAATAATGTTAGATTTGGTAATCATGCTCCATGTCAAATCAAAGAAAAAGGCTAAATTAAACTTAGAGAAAATTTCATGTCATAATGCATACTATGTTGAATGATTGAGCTACAACTTGTTGAGTGTATCCCAGTTAGGCAATGTAGGTTGCAAAGTAGAGTTTGGAAATAAAACTACCAAGATCTATGATACTGATGGAAATCTAATAGGAGCAAGTGAACAAACTAGGAGTAACTTGTTTTACCTAGATATGGAAGATGCAACTTGTTTTGTTGTTAGACTTGATGATGTGTGGTTGTGGCATAAAAGATTGTGTCATTTTTACTTTGACAATCTGATTAGCATCAACAAGAAGAAGAAAGTTAGAGGTTTGCCCAAATTAAAGAAACTTGAAAACACAATGTGCAAACAATATCAACTAGGGAAGATGACTAGGTCTAGTTTCAAAAGTAAAACATACACTTCCAAAGAAGTACTAGAGTTAGTCCATATAGACTTATGTGGACCAATAGAAGTGCAAAGTTACTTAGTAGATAGATACATAATGCTATTTATAGATGACTATTCTAGGATGATGACTATTATTTTCTTGAAGAAAAAATTTGATGCATTTCAAATGTTTAAGTGGTATTTGGCCAAAGTTGAGAAGGAAATAGGAAAGAGTCTAAAGTGCCTAAGATGCAATAGAGGAGGTGAGTTTACATCAAAAGAATTTGAAATATTCTACAATGAAAAAGGTATCAAAAGTCAAACATCAGCACCAAGAACTCCACCTTAGAATGGCATTGCTGAAAGAAGAAATAGATCAGTGATAGACTGTACAAGACCCTTGATGATGGAGAAAAATGTTGCACTAAAGTACTAGAGAGAAGTTGTAAACACTACACTCTATACATTGAATAGATTTTAAGTCAAGAAAGGTACAAATGCAACACTTTTTGAATTATGGTATGGTCATTCACCTAATGTAAAACATTTCAAAGTATTTGGTTGTAAATGCTATATTCTTAAATATACTAGAAATGGAAAGTTTGATGCAAAAAGTGATGAAGGCATATTCCTTGGCTATTCCTCTGTAAGTAAGGCATATAAGTGTTTGAATACTAACAATAACAAAATTTTGGAGAGTGCAAAATGTAAATTTTGATGAGCATGCAGAAGTCCAAGTTGATGATTCTAAGAAATCAGAGGATTATAGATCCTTTGTATACTTCCATGAAGGAATGCCTATTGAAAAAAATGATGCAAATCAAGTTGGAAATTAGCAACTAATTTTAGTATCAGTCGAGTCATAAGTAGTGAATGTCGAGCTACATTCAAAAGCTGAGTTGTAGAATGTATAAAATGCACATTCTAACTCTGAAATTAGTGCATATGAGAGAAATGGTGAAGTATCAGATGAAGAAGAAAAAAATGACTTTGAAGTTGAAGGATCAAACATGGAAAGGATAGAACCAAGTTTAGCCAAGTATGTAAGAAGACATCACCCTACAGATCAAATCATTGGTGACAAGGATGCCAGACCAATGACATGGAATAGACTAAGGAATGAATCATGTTTTCTGAGCAAGGTTGAGCCCAAAATAGTGAAGGATGCACTACAAGATGATGACTGGTATAAAACTATGGAAGAGGAGATAGATCAAATTGAAAAGAAAAAAACCTAAACCCTAGTTCCTAGACCAGCTAATAAGAATGTAATTGGTACCAAATGGTTATTTAGGAACAAACTTGATGAGAATGGTGAGATAACTAGAAACAAAGCCAAACTAGTTTGTAAAGGCTATGCACAAGAAGAAGGACTAGGTTATGAGGAAACATTTTCCCTTGTTGCCAGAATGGAAGGAGTAAGAACATTACTTGCATATGTTTCATACAAAGGTTTCAAAGTCTACTAGATGGATGTGAAGTCTATTTTTCTAAATGGTATACTAGAAGAGGAAGTCTATATAGAACAACTAGAGGGATTTGTTGATGACAAGAACAAGGATATGGTCTACAAACTGCATAAGGCAATCTATGGTCTGAAGCAAGCACCTAGAGTAAGGTATGAAAGACTACACAAATATCTTGTGAAAATAGGATTTGAGAGAACAGATGACAATACCAACTTGAATATCAAGGCTAAAAGAGGTAAAGACATCTTGATATTAGAAATCTTTGTTGATGATATAATATTTGGAGGAAAAGATGTTCTATGCAAGGATTTTGCTTATAAAACGAAGCATGAATTTGAAATATCAATGTTTGGAAAAATCAAATTCTTTGTTGGATTGCAAGTACATTAGTTGAAGCATGGTATATTTGTGACCCAATCCAAATAAATCAAGGAGATACTCAAGACATTTGGATTAGAAGATTCAAAACCAGTTAGCACACCAATGGCAACAGGAAATAAGTTATCCAAGAATGATGAGTTAGCTGAAGTGAATCAGACAATGTATAGATCAATGATTCGAAAGTTGCAATATGTTGTACATAGTAGACTAGACATTGCATTAGTTATTGGAATAGTGGCAAGATTTTTTGCAAATCCAAGAGAAAATCTAATGGCAATGAAGAGACTAATGAGGTATCTAAAAGGAACTGATAACTATGGTTTGTAATACAAGAGGAGTGAAAAGTTTGAATTAAAACCCTACACTGATGTAGATTGGGGAGGTAATATTGATGATAGAAAAAGCACTAGTGGAGGAGCCCTTTTCTTGGGAAAATGATTGATTACATGGACTAGAAAAAAGCAAAGTTATACCTCAAAGTCCAATATAGAAGCTGAATATGTTGCAGCTGCTATCAATTGCACTAGTATTGTATGGATCAAATATTTGCTACAAGGTATGAAGGAAGAGGTAAATGAGTCTGTGATACTTTATTGTGATAATACAAGTGCTATCAACATATCAAAGAACCTCATAATGCATGCTAAAACTAAGCATATTGCAATCAAGTATCACTATGTAAGAGAATTGGTGGAAGATAAAAAAGTGAAGATGGAATATGTTAGCTCAAAGGAACATATTGCTGACATTTTCACCAAAGCACTACCTAAAGATGCTTTTGAGTATCTTTGAGGTAAGTTAGGGGCGATACCCCTAACCAAGGCTACTTGAGGTAAAAGCAAGGATTTCCCTGCATCAAAAGAGTTGATTATTGAGATATTACACATTGATGTAGAGGATATTTACTTCAGGACTCATGCCTAAAGTAATTGAAGTGATGAAGTTTAAAATTAGTCACAAGCAAGGTGACAGAGGGAGAAATAGAAAAGAACCTCCAAATGTTACACTTACATGTTCATATGCTAAGAACATATGTCTTTGGCATTGTTGTCAAAGATGGAGAAATGTCAAGAAACTAATCAACAACTGTTGAGTAGATCAAGAAGTAGATAGAAACTGATCAAATCTATAGAAAGAAGGAGATTGTCAAATCTAGAGGAAGAAAAAGAAAAGATGAAGGAGTTGATCAGAATAGAGAATAATAGAAGAAGAGCAATGCATACAGAGGAAGAAAATGTAAGAAGGGAAGAAAGGAAAGAAAAAGGATACAACAACTAAGAGGGAGCTGTGAACACTGATGGTAACACAATTACTTTTTGGCATTCGACTTAATATTCTAACCTAGTTTGCATTTGGTTAAATAGTTTAGTCTGACGGTTGATCAGTTTAGTTTTCCATCAATGCCAAAGAGGGAGATTGTTGGAAATCTGATTGAAAACATCATTGGTGAAGAGGAAGAAGATTGATCAAAGAGGGAAATTGTTGTTAAAAGAATGTTTTCAATCATTGTTTTGTCATTGATGTTAAACCTACTATTTGTAGGAATGAAAATTGCTTATAAGATCCAAGTACTATCACTTAGTTGATTCATGAAGAGGATTTGATCAACAAGATGTAACAAAAGCACCTAAGGGAAAGGTTAAGTTATGATGTTGTAATGAAGTGCAAGGATCAGTTAAGACAATGGTTAAATGATGTATTGATAACATACTTGAAGATATAGATGTTGGTCACACTTAGAAACATTAGAAGTATAAGTTGTAACAAGGTTGACTATAAAGCTGAAACTAAGTTCATTAGTGGGTGCCAAGCAAGCTAGCTGAAGCCGAGAAAAAAATTTAGTTGGAGCTGAGCAAAAGGAAAATCTAGTGCATGATGAGTGATCTTCAGGTGTGAAGTGAAGTTCAAGTGCCAAGCAAAGTATCAGGTGCTAAGCACCAAAAATTCTTAGTTGGTGTCAAGTGAACTTCAGGTGTCGAACATCAATAAAAATGTAGTTGATGCCAAGTAACTCAGTATGTGTTAAGCATCGGGATTTCAATAGTGTTGAACTACTGCATTATTTTAAAAGTTAAAGATTCACCAAATCTAAGCCGACATAGTTGTTACGTAGAATTTTGTAAACCATTTGGAGGATAAGGATGATGAGTTGTGGCACATAATTCTATGTAAACTATTTTGGAGCAAATTCAAGAGGATTATTCATCTAGAAGAAACATAATATGGGTTAGATACAATGAATCCTACATAATCCATATGAATTGAAATCAAAGGAGGGAAGAATTAAGTGGGAAAAGAAGTTCCTGACTTCTATTTAAAAAGTCACAAACCAAGAAGCAAGAGCTATTGGAGTGCCAAATTGTAAAGTGGTTAGAAGGGTGTCAAGGAGAATTCATCTAGGCAAAGGAAGAACAGAGCATAGAGACTCTACTTTTACAAGTGGTCAAGAAGAGATGATTGCACTGGTACATTGAGCATGGATACTTAAGGAGACTAAGCTTGAAAGGAGGGCAAGCTATCAAGATTTGCAGAGACTGAATGCCTAATTTTTACTCTCTAGCAATTGTATTAGTTAGGATAGAAGGAAAATCCTATGAACTTAGGTTGGCCTAACAACCATTTCAAAATCCTTTAATAGGATAGCATTTAAAGTGAATGTTCTAAAGTCCTCTAACCAGGCACACTTCTAATAGGATGGATAAATCCTCTAACAAGGTCACATTTAATAGTGTGTTGTAAGCCTTTAACAGGGCGGGTTTTTCACAGGGCATCACTTCAGAAGAGTGAGAATTGAGTAGCATGTTACTAGTGGTTTTTCCCAAATTAGGTTTCCACATAAATCACTATGTTATGTGTTGATCTTTTATGTGTTATGCTTGCATGTTGATTTATAGTAACTTTTTGAATAGGAATATTAAAGCTTGGATGAATGTATGGTTGAATAGGCTCACTACACTTAGTGAAAAAGTTTGAATTGGACATGTTGGACCTTAAATAATTGATTCACCCCCCCTCTCAGTTATTCTAAAGCATTTCTAACAGGTGTCTCATCCTTTTTAGATAACTTGTGTCTAGTTAATATAGGTGTTCCAATGGTTTTACATGTTTCCAAACAAAACCTTTTCAGTAAATCATTTAGGTACTTAGTCTGAGAAATAAATATTCCTTCTTTATTCTGTATAATGTACAATCTTAGAAAATATTTCATTTTCTCCTATCATACTCATCTCAAATTCTTTCTTCATCTCTTCTGCAAACTTCTCACCTTCCTCATCATTTCCTCAAAATATGACATCATCAACAAATATTACCAAAATCATCAAAGCATCATCAATTTCTTTACCAGTATAGATTATTGTCTGCCATACCTTTGTTATATCCAAGCTTTGCCAAACGCTTGTCCAAACTTGCATACCAGGTTCTTGGTGCTTGCTTCAAGCCATACAATGCTTTCTTTAGTCTACATAGTATGTCCTTATTATCTACCAAAGAACAACCTTTAGGTTGTTCAATTTATACCTCTTCTTCAAATTCTCCATTCAAAAATGTTGACTTGACATCCATCTGATATAATTTGAATTTCTTTTATGCTACATAGGCTAAGAACAATCTTACTGCTTCTAATCTAGCCACTAGAGCATAGGTCTCATCATAGTCTATTCCTTCTTACTATGAGTAACCTTTATATACTAATCTTTCCTTATTCCTTACAACTTCACCTTGTTCATTCATTTTGTTCCTAAATACCCATTTGGTTCCTATCACACTCTTGTCTACTAGTCTAGGGACCAATTCTCATGTCTCATTTTTTACTATATGATCCAATTCCCCTTTCATAGCTTGTTTCCAATAATCATCTTACATGCTTCATCTACATTCTTAGGTTCAACTTGAGATATCAAACATAGCTCTTCATTGACTCTACTTCTTTTCATCACACCTTTATCTTTTCTTTTGATGATTTGCTTAGATGGGTGATTCTTTATCATATTCTTTCTCAAAGTAGGAGTTGTTATCTCAACTCTTGGCTTTACTAAAGGTTCTGAGCTTTGTTCCTACCTTGGTTCTCCTCCATTCTATAAATTATTATTTTTCTCAAGAAATGCTTCATCATTCCTTAGCTTAGTAATAACATCATCATTTGAATTTTAATCAACTATTCTCTCTTGTATCCTAAATTTCTCATCAATTCTCACATTTGTGCTTTTCATAATAGTCTTAGTAGCATCTATAAGCCTTTATTTTCAATGAATAACCAAGAAACATACCTTCACCACTTCTAGCATCAAACTTTCCAATATCATCATCTCTTTTGATATAGCACTTACTACTAAAAATTCTGAAATACTTAACTGTAGATTACTAAACAAACCATAGTTCAAAAGGGGTCTTGTTTGTGTCTTTCTTGACTTGTACTTTTTTTAGAGTGCAGACTATTGTATTCATAACTTCTCTCCAAAACATCTTGGATAAATCATTATTAGCTAACATAGCTCTTGCTGCTTCTGTAACTAACTTGTTTCTCCTCTTTGTAATGCCATTTTTCTTAGTAGTTCTCAATTTAGCTCTTTCTTCTGCTCTATGATCAGATCTCTATTCTTCAATCTGATTTCCATTCTGCAAATCATTTATAATTATAACTTTCATACTTTCATGGTTATCCTTAGGATCAAAAATAGTTATCAAATCTATCTCTTCTACTACATTTTCTTTAACCAATTCAAGCTCACTATCTTTATCACAATCATTCAAGAATCTTTCCATACTTGCTTTAAATTCTTTAGCTTCATCAAAAATCAAACTCTTTCTAGATTACCTTATTCTCTTAGGGCATGTAGATGCATAGTGACCAAAATCCTTACATATCCAATAAGAAAAAAATTCCATATCTTTTTTTTCTCTTTTCATAACCAGATCAATACCTTCCTTGATCTTCATGTCTTCTTCGAATAACTCACCAAGAGTTTTTATCTTGTATGTCAAAATTTCCACTATCTGACTTAGGAATATCTTTTCTCGCCACTAATCTCCCAAATTTGTTAAGATTTATCTTCAAGGACTTGGTGCTCTTATACCAATTGCTATAAAAAATAGTCCACCAAGATAATTGGAGGGGGTGAATCAATTATCCAATAATTAAAAAATTTATCTTATTTAAACAAACTTAACCATTCAACCAAAGTAAATAGAAACCAAAATAAGATGCACAAAGACAATTGCACTAGATATGTTAATTAGGGAAACCCTTGATCAAAGGGAAAACCCCAATGGGAATGATGCCCACAAGATGATGTACTAATATAAATATTCCTTGTTAGAGGATGGACCGTGTTAGGAGTTAATTGCAACATTTAGTACATAAAGTCACTATTAGGAGACTTTGAATCCATGTTAGAAGATTCCAACCCTATTAGGAGTTGTGCCAACTCTATTAGGAGTTATACCATCCCTGTTAGGAGTTGTAGTACAATGTATGCAAGAAGAGCCCACTACCGAAACATGTAATTTCAACTACAAGAAGAACTCACTGCTCAAACATGAAATTTACCATTAAGTTCTTCTTTCCTTTGTTCTATCAACCAAACCATTCACTATCAGACCTTATAGACCAAGTCACAAACCTTGAATCCAAATATAAAACCTTAGATCACTTAGCCAAACCTCGGTAATGAAGTTTCCTTCACTTCTGCTCTGCTCTGCTCAACTTTGTATTCTGCTCTCTCTGCTACTTAAAAATATCATCCGCATCCATCCATATCCATTTAATAATAAAGGAAAATGTCCTTCATAAAATAATTCATTGAGTTGGTTCTTATACCTTCTCAACTAATCATTATAGGACCACATTAAGAACATGTTACACTTAGTGATAATAGTAATCTTTTGCCTTGCAACTTGAATAACTTTTTGTACATAAAATATTATGATGAGAGACCTTAACCATGTCATCACCAACATGTCTTCTACATATCCTTAACCTTGATTCTTAGAATAATAATTTTGCTAAGAGATATAACAAGTTTACTAGAACATGCCTCTATAAACTCTCTCTCATAATAGACGTCACCAAAACTTACATAACTTCTTCCAAACTTATCATTTCTTCATCCAAAATTAACTATGTATACTATATACTTAGACAAATCTCTCATAACATTGGATAGTGAGAATACTCAACTAGCCATCCATACCAATTTGATCTTTCTATTATTCTTCTGTCAGATACCACAAGAAATTGCTATGCTGACATTAATTACAAACATAATCATGAATGTAGCATATCATCATAGTAACATATCTACAATACTCCCCCATATGAATATCATTAGCATTCATGCTTCAAAAATCTCTCAACACAAAGATGTATTATCCCTTATCAATACCTCAACCAATGAAAATACTACCCTGTGCCAACTCATCTGACATTCTTTCCTTCACTTGCAGCCCACAACAAAAACATGACCCACACATTCATGTGTCACATCATCATTATCTTGCTATGCATTTCCATCATACATTTTTCCTTAGCAACATAGCGACATGCATTGATCTCAGAAGATCGGATAGCCACAGCCCCAATTGACCATCCTTGTTAGTACCTTTGACCCATCAAGTACCACCACATCATCTGATTACCTTGACTCCTTACTTACTATGTGACTTAATCTTCAAACCGGCCCCACTTATCCACATGTTATATTTTTTCTATGTTGTTATAAATTTTGTTCGTACAATTTTTGACAATGACAAAGTGACAATTGTAGATCAAAATCTAATTAATGGATGAGAAGATGCATGCTCACCAGAATTTGTTACAACCTATGACCACTTAAAGACTTAGGAAATAAAATATAACCTAAGTTTCTAAATTTATTTTTCATAACATTGGGCCTTTTGAATATTTGAATAAATATGATAGTTGGGCATGTTTGATAGACAAAACCTACTTTTTGGTAGGAGAGCAAATATGACAAACAATTCTAGTAACTCAGAGGGGATACTAGCCCACTCAGTATATGGTCAATGAGCTTAAGTATCCATTGGGCTATGGAGCTATTAAAAAATTGAAGTTTTTTCTAGAAAACCAAAAACATTTGAGAACTGTGACCTCTATAACTCAAGAACTCTAAAAAAAAATTGTTTGTCTTCTGTGCAACCTTAAAACTTTCAAAACTTGGCTCTCTCTAGAAGAAGAGAGACCACCTATGCTTGACACTTCTTATAAAACTAGAAATTTACCTAGAATTTATAGGGAACCCTAACCCTCTCTAGAAGTAGTGTTTGAGATAAATTCCATTTGACAGGAATTGGTAGGAGATCACCATTGGGTCTGGATAGTTGGAAAGCATTTGCATTCTTGCAACTAGTGATGGCATAAGTTCCACTCCAAATAGCATCAAATTTGGATTTCTTTCTTGGTTTGGATCTATTTTCATCCCATTTGAAAACAATGTTTCCCTCTCTGAAACCCTAGATTTGGCCTATGGAAAGAATAATTGTGGCTTTTAAGGTGAAGCCCTAGGCAATCCATTCGAACTTGGTTAGGGATCACATAGAAGAAAAGAAGCTATAGAGAGGATTAAGAGTACTAAGACATCAATCCAAACATGTGGTGTGTGAGAAGAAGGTGTGGGCTAACCCCAATCCTAAGAAGAAGTGGTGGATGTCTGTAACTATTGGAGAATTAGTAGGTGAAACTAGCATGGTGACTAATACAAAACTAGCCAAGAAAGTTGATGAAAAAAGGGAGAAGAATAGAGTTCTTTAAGAATCCCTAGTGGAGGTAAAGGTGATATTAGATGCATTTGCTAATGTAGCTAGGAGAAAGGAAGAAGAGGAAAATGAGAAGGGTAAGGAGGTAGAAGAGTAGGATGTAGTCCTTGAACCTAACCCTGTCTTTAATGAAGAGCCCTTCTTGAAGACTATCAAAGCCCTAGGAGGAAAATATTTGGAAGGTGTGCCACTTTTTAGTGGAAAGATGGACATAGATGCAGTAATGGACTGGAAAAATGGCATGGATAACCATTTTGAGTGTGAGGGGGTATTAGAGGCACAAAAGGTTAAACTAGCTAAGTCAAGACATAGAGGTTTAGCATTAACTTGGTGGAAATACCTACAAGATGAGAGAATTAGTGTCGGTCAAATACCTATAGAAAATTGGAATGCTATGGTCACTAAAGTGAAGGAGAACTTCCTAACTAAAGGCTTTGAGATCCAACTTCACAAAAGAAGGCAAGGACTAAATAAAAATACGTAGATGTCACCTCTTATATTGAGTAATTTTAGAGGATATGTCTAAGATCTAAAAAGAAAGAATATAAGACAATAAAAGTGGTTAGATACTTAGGTGACTTGAAGTGGAATATATAAGAGGAGCTTAGTTTGTGGGAACCTACCACAATTCATAGATGTCATGATCTAGCTTTGAAGGTGGAAGAAAAGAACAAAAGGAAATGAGATTCAAACTTCAAGGATAGAGGCAAGGGAAAAAATTAGAGAGGAAAAAGCAAAGGTTACCAAGGTAAAGGTGGAGAGAAAAAGAATCAAGGTGAGAGCAAGCTCACAGAGAAAAATAGTGACAACTCTTCAAGAGGTGGTTATAATAGAGGAAGAGGTAACCAAGGGGAATCTAATAGGGGGAGAAGATTAGGCAAATACAACTCATACTTTGCAAGTATGAAATGTTATAACTATGCACAATTGGGTCATCCAACCTATAGATGCCCAAACAAGCCTTCTTCCTCAAACCAAGACAAAAGGATGACATATGTGCAAGAGGATTGCATCAAGGAATTTGGTATGCACCACATTGAATCTAAAAAATATGAGAATCTCATGTTTAGGAAAGTGTTGATCAAACAATCATCTCTTGATGAACCTAAACATAGAAGGGTATTGTTTAGAATTAAATGCAAAATTCAAGGAAAAATGTGCAAAGTGGTGGTAGATTTAGGGTCCACTAATAATGTGATATCAAAGGAGGTTGTTACTAAACTAAAATTGTAGAAAATACCTCATGACAACCCTTACAAGATTACTTGACTTAGCAAGGGTTAGAGCATCTTGGTGAATGATCAAGCTTGGATGGTTTTTCCATAGTAGGATACAAGGACAAATTGTTGTGTGATGTATTTCCTATGGATTCTTGCCATCTTCTGCTAGGTAGGCCTTGGAAATTTGATAGGGAGGTTGTGTATGATGGTAGAGCTAATGCCATAACCTTCAAAAGGGGAGGTAAGACCTTAAAAATTTAGTCTTTATTGGAAGGGGAGGAATCACAATCTAAAGTAACTAGTGTGTTGGTTTGTAGTGGGAAAGAGTTTGTTAAAGATCTCAAAAATGAGGAATGTCATAGTTATGCAGTAGTGTTGAAGACTAAACCAAAAGAAAATGCATTCAAAGAACCTTTTCTATTTGAAGTTAAAAAAAGTTCTTGAAAGGTACAAGGACATAGTGAGTGATGGTACTCCAACTACCCTACCTCCTAGGAGGGTTATAAGTCATCAAATTGACTTTGTTCCAAGTGCATCCTTACCAAATAAAGATGCTTGCAAGCTTACTTTAGATCAGAACTTAGAAGTGGCAAGACGAGTCCAAGAATTGATGGATAAAGGTTTGATAAAAAAGAGCATAAGCTCATGTGCAGTCCCTATTGTTTTGGCATCTAAGAAAGTGGGGAAATGGAGATTATGTATGGACTCAAGAACCATCAATAGGATCACAATTAGGTATAGGTTTCCCATACCTAGGATTGAAGACCTTGTGGATTACCTTGGAGGAGATAAGTATTTCACTAAGTTAAATTTGAAGAGTGTCATCAAATCAAGATTAAGGAGGGAGATGAATGGAAAACAACATTTAAGACTACTGGTGCTCTTTATGAATCGCTTGTAATGTCATTAGGTCTTTCCAATGCTCCTAGCACATTCATGAGCCTCGTGAACTAAATACTGAAGGACTTCATAGGAATATTTGTAGTTGTATATCTAGATGATATAATTATCTTCAGAAAGACTAGAGAAGAGCATATCAAACATGTTGAGGTAGCTTTGAAAAGACTTCATGAAGAGAAGCTATCCATCAACCTTGAGAAGTATGATTTCTTCAAACAAGAAATCGTGTACCTAGGCTTTGTGGTGTCTCAAGGAACATTAGAGATGGAAAAGGAGAAGGTTACTATTATACTAGATTGGCCAACACTTACCACATCTACTAAGATAAGAAGTTTCCATGGATTGTCTAAATTCCATAGGAAATTTATTAGGAATTTCAGTGGTATTTGTGCACCTTTTCTTGATACTATAAAGGGTGGATTCAAGTCTAAGTTTAAGTGGTCTTTATAAGCTAAGAATTCATTTTAAATGTTGAAGAAACAAGTAGCTACTCAACCCATTCTACAATTGCCTAGTTTTGAGAAATTTTTCTACCTAGAATATGATGCAAGTGATGTTTTGAGTCAAAAAGGTAGATCAGTAGCCTTCTATAGCGAGAAACTGAATGAGGCAAAAAAGAAGTATTCATCCTATGACTTAGTTAATTTTATTAGGAAGTGGAGACACTATAATCAAGCTCTTAGCTACATCAACACTTAAAAGAAGTTGAGCAACAAACATTTGAAGTGGATGGAATACTTGCAAGCCTTCACCTTCACAATAAAGCAGAAGAAGAGGCAATTGAACAAAGTGGTAGATGCACTAAGTAGGAGGATCATGATAGTTTGAGAGATTAAGCTACAAAGCATTGGGATAGAGAGTTTTAAGAACCTCTACAAGGAAGATAAAGACTTTGTTTAAGCCTACAAGGTATGCAATGATTTTGAGAATCATTTTCAGATAAAATTTTCCTGATATTATTTACAAAATGGGTTGCTATTCAAGGGTAACTAGTTCTATCTAACAAGAGGTTCCATGAGAGAGAATCTAATTTATGATAAGTACAATGGAATCCTAAGTGGAAATTTTGGTGTCAGCAAAACCTTGGAATTTGTGCAAAGGTTCTATTATTGGCCAAAACTAGCAAGGAATGTGACCAAGTATGTGGACTAGTGCATGGTATGCATGAAAATGAAAGGAGGAATGAGAAATGCAAGTCTCTATCAGCCTTTACAATTTCTGAATAGGCCATGGGATTGTGTAAGTATGGATTTTGTTTTAGGTTTGCCAAAAATCAAACAAGGGTATGATAGAATTTATATTGTTGTTGATAGATTAGGAAAATTGGAGCATTTTGTTCCATCTAGAAAAAATAATGATGCAAGTCATATTGCCCATGTATTTTTCAAAGAGGTTGTAAGGATTCATGGACTACCATTAAGTATTGTGTCAAATAGGGATGTTAAATTTATGAGCCATTTCTAGAAAACCTTGTGGAGAAAGCTTGGCACAAACATGTCTTTTGATTTAGCTTACCATTCCCAAATTGATGGTCAAACTAAAGTGGTTAATAGGACCCTAGATAGCCTTCTAAGGTGCCTCACTAAGGAATATGACTAGACTTGGGATGTTATCATCTCAAAGGCATAATATGCTTATAATGATAGCAAGAATAGGGCTACTGGAAAGAATCCTTTTGAGATTGTTTTTTGAATGCATCTAAGAGGTGTATGTGAATTGATATATCTTGGAGATATGGATCATAGAAGTGGTCAAGATGAAGACTTTATTCAAACCATGAAGGAAATTTAAGAGCAAGTCAAGAAAACCATCCAAGCAAACACTCAAAAACTCAAAACAAAAGTGGATGAAAAGAGGCAATTGTCCAATTTTTTGTTGGTGACTATGTAATGGTCCATTTGAATAAAGCAAGGTTTCAAAAAGTTGTGCCTATCAAGCTATAGATGAAGAGGGTAGAGCCTTGCGAAATCTTGGCAAAGTATGGAGAAATTGCCTACAAGATAGACTTACCATCAGATTTAGGCATCTCCCCTATTTTCAATGTCCAAGACTTGGGGGCATCTAAAACAACATTACCTTAGAATAGATTAGATGTTCAAGATGATGTTGAACCTGCTACAACACCTAGTGTCAGCAAGATGGAGGTAAAGAAGGTGTTAGACTCAAGAGTGAAGAAGTCTACGAGGAACAAGGTGTATATGAAGCACCTTATCCAATAGAAGGGAAAGACAACTTCAGAGACTACTTGGGTTTCTAAAATAGATTTCAAGAAGGTTGGCATTCCCTTGGACATGTTGCCATCAGGTATAACTTAGTTTTTTGATGGGGGGTTATGGTGTAGGAGCAACTAAGTAGGCTAAGAGTAGACCTAGGGCTTCTTTGATTTTTTGAATTTTACTAAGTCTAGCCACATATATAGATCAATAAGGGGACCAAATTGGTCTTAGAAGGTGGATAGATAGGTTGGAAGAGCCCAAAATGGTGAAGTTTCCATAGTTGCTAAAAAGTTGCTCATTTGGCCTAATAGAGGAATTTTGGGTTTTGAGGGATAAATAGGGAAAGTAGGTGTTTGGAGGACCTTATTAGGTGTTTTGTACATATTTAAGGCCTTTGCATGGTTTGGTAACAAATAGAACAAGTTTGAGAAGAAAATATGCAAAATTGCAAAAATTGCTCATTCTTGCAAAGTTGTCATTGACAACTTTTGCAATTTTCGTGCAAAATGAGAAATTTCTTCATGGGAGCTCTTCGACCACTTACTTAAATTGGGAATTATTGTGCTAAGCCTTTACAAGGTGATTTCCAATCTTTTCAATCAGTGGGAGGAACTAGAATTATCTATGTAGAAACTGTTCAAACAACATTCTAAATGACAGTTCGTGTTTTTCAAATTCTTGGCATGTGTAGGGATATGTTTTGGTACTATTAGTGTTGGAAGAGATAGTAGGAATTTTTTTGTGATTATTTACCTAGTTTATTTGTCATTTTACTAAGCTTTGTGTATTTAGGTTAATTATTTTGTAATTCAGCAGTCTGATATTCTAAATAGAGTTGCTTGGACAAATGGGGTTCTAGAACCATTTCCCTTTGTAGGCATTGTGTTGACATATCAGTCAAGTTTGTTATTAGTGACACACACTTATTTAGATTGTAAATGGCTACCAAGATTATTGTACAGTTAAAATTTTTTGCCGAGCATTTTAGTTGTCATCAATTTCTACAGTTGCTACCAAGTCCTTTGGACAAATCCTAGTGGTTATCGAGTAGTCACAGTTATAGTTAAGATGAACAGTGTAAACCGCACATCTTAGTGTATGCCAAGTTTACCAGTGCAAACCAAGTTGTGCAGTGTTGATCGAGTTCATAGTTTATGTGATGCAAGTCTAGTGTTAACCAAACTTCTCAATGTTAACCAAGTGACACAATTTATACTGAGCTCAGGCGATAGTGTTTACTAAGTCATACAATGTAAACCAAGAGAATCAATTTATATGACAAGTTTCATAGCATTTACTGAGTCAATAGTGTAGACTGAGTTCAAGATTACTTGGAATTGATTAGTATAGACTGAGCTTCTACGTCTATCAAGTGCATGATGATGTTGAGCATTGACAATAGATGCCAAGTATCAGAACTTCACTGAGTCAGTCTTCAAAACCTAAGTGTCTTCATGTGGGCCAACTTTGTAATATTTGTGTTAACTTGTATTGTGGTCGACCTTGTAATTTTTATAATTGGATTGGTATATATGTAATGCATTGTATCATATCCAAGAATGATGAAGATATGAATGTGAATGTAATGTAAGAAAATATAATTAGATAAGAGTAGAAAGAGTGAATTACAAAGGCTACAGTAGTATAAGGAGCAGAAAAGTCATATCTATCACAATAAGGTGATTTGTACTTAAAGAATCTCATTCAAAAAACCAAATTGTAGATCAGATATTATCTACCACTTCATCCTAATAGGTGGATTAATCAAATTCTTTAACCACGTAGACCTAATAGTCTTTTGTAAATCTGTTTACTGAGTACATACTTCATTGTATGTTTTTAAATCCTTTCACAAGGTGAACCTAGTAGTCCTTATTGCTCCTAATAGGGTAGATCATTAGAAGTTATTAATGTAAGTTGTAATAGGCTAACTTTATACTGGAGTACTAAAGCTTGTGGGTATCATCCTCACCCTAGTTTTACTTTATATTTGGAAGGTTTCTAGGTCACCAAATCTTTGTGTCAAAGTGCCATGAATTCTTTCATGTTTTTAGTTTCTTATGCATGCAATTAGATCAAATTTTATGTGATGGAATAAATGCTAATTGTACTATTGGATAAAGAGTTAAATTGTTGAAGTTTTAGAAGTTATTGATTCACCCCTCCCATCTTCGTAACTTAGCATAGTCTTGAATATTTTCAATAATTGGTATCAAAGCTTTGTGGTTCCTAGGAGAAAGTTTAATAGCTTGAGAAAAGATCAAATTCATGGAGATATTTATACTTGACAAAGCTATTGACAATGAGAAGCTAGATTTGGAAATGGCCATTGCCCAACTCAAGAAAGCAAAGGAGAAACTCTCTCAATCCCTGAAAAGAAGAAAAGGACTTGCGATTCAAATGAATGATCATCTCTACATTGAAGAAAGAATTGAAGACCTTCATTCAAGCAATTCAAATGAAGCCAATGAAGCAATCAAAGAACTCTTAGAAAAGAATGGTTCCCTACAATAAAAAGTAATAAAACTAAGAAGAGAACAAGAGATTTAGTCAGTAAGGTTATGTGAAATCATGGAGTAGAAAAAAAAGATAAATGAATAGATAGATGGAAGGAACAATGAAATTTAGAACCAATCCCTTCAACAAGTAGACCTTATTGATCAGATCTCCAATGTAAATGAGGAAATCATGAGCCTAAGATTTGAAAATGAAAGAATAAGAAATTATCTATAAATTATGAAAGGAAAATCAATGAAAGATTACTTAATGATCTAAACTTTGAAAGGAAAATTAATTTTTTAAAAATGATGAAATCCCAAGTAAACATGAATCAATTGAATGAGAAAAAACTCTATAGACAAAAAGGAAAAGTAGGAATTGGATATATAGAAGAAGGAGAAGCATCCAAGCAAGGAGCTCAAAAGAACCAAAGACCTACTTGCAATCACTGTGGTAAGATAGGTCATACATCAAACAAATGTTGGAGGAATAGAAAAAGAAAAATTCAATGGAAAGTGCTACAACTGCAATTAGCATGTTCATAAGGCTAATAAATGCAAAGAGAAACCAAGATTTGAAGGAAAATGTCACAAATGCAAGAAACATGGGCATAAGTCATCAAAATGAAAAACCAAGACATTGAATCCAACAAAGCAAATTGTGAAAGAAATATTTGGTTGGGACTACAACACCTAGTGCATATGTCCTTATTGTGGAGAATTTGGATACATTGAAATAAATTGTGTAAAGCATCAATTGAGGAAAATAGATACTACCAAAAGATGTTTTATTTGTACAAAACTTGCTCATCTTGCCAAGAATTGCATGAATACTAGTAAAATTGAAGATGAAAAGAAGGCAAAGGTTGATAACATCTAAAATAGATGAGGTAGCAATGGGTTCCAAAGTCTACCAAGGATACAAGTCCACGCAGTGGTGATCAAGTCACTTAAGAATTGGGTGACTCTACCACTTCTACTTAATTTCTCAAAGGAGAAATTGGAACTATGCTATCCAAGAAGACATCCAAAACAATTATACATTAAAAGAACAAAATGATACAAATCTATTTTCAAGATGCAAAGGGATCAATGTCTACCAATTTACCTTCTCCACCAAGTGAGGTTGGGTCACAAACTCTACCGAGAAAGGGTGGGAGTGATGAAGATGCATATGGTTACCAAGTCATGCAGACTTCATTGAGTGCTCAATACAAAGTAATGGATGATAGTCTCTCAAATATGATGGTAGTCAACCTACATTTCATACTGAGCATTTATGGAAAATCATTCCTTACCCTAAAATTTCAAGTGCTATTGCAAAAGTGTGATCTTTAGAGCTTCCAAGCGATTCGAGTGAATTTTCAGCAAAATTTTTCAAATTCTCTCAAATCCTACTGAGTGAAGATGGCATCTAGTAATAGCAAGATTAAGCAAGGATCCAACATGTTGGTTTGTGAAGTGGAATGGAAGGCACTAGATTTCAAGCTCACTCTTGCGATCACCGAAACCCTAGATCTGGGTGAAACGTAGTGACAAATCCCTTCAAAGGTACTTTTGATAAATGATATACACACTCATTTCAAATGTGTTATTCAAGAGATTGGTACATTGGAAATGGATGATGCCTAGATAAGTTGTGTGTTAATGGAGTTTTGAAACTTGAACACCAACACCTGGAAACCAAAGGGTTAACTCACATTTCTCACATGCCCCATGAATTTCAAGTTAAATGGATTAGGTTTATCCTCAATCGGGTGCATAATGGGAAGTTGTGGTTGGAAGAACCAGTGTTGATCATCAAGAAGATGATTGATTGAATCACTGGTCTCCCAATGCTAGCCAAAGACAAGATGACAAAAACCCTAGGTCAAGCTGAACTTGAAAAGAAAACCCTAGCAGAATGGGATGGTAGAGGAATGAAAATCAGCAGTGTTTTAGATATGGAATTGAAGTATTCATATCATTGTGCATAAGATTTATAGCTCTAGCAGGTCGAATAGTGTGTCATGTGAAGCTGTAGACTTGGCATACAAAGTAGTGAAGAATAATTTATCATTCAACCTTGCTGAACTATTGTTGAAATAGTTCAAAAAGAATATGGAAAGCATAAGGACATCAAAGAATAACCCTTGTAAGTTTGGCTCCCTATTAACTTGTCTATTCTTTTATGTTTAGAAATTCTTCCCTTCAAAAGGCACTATTTTTTGGAGAAAAGATGTGCCTGTGCTATATCAAATAAATGAGTTTATTGTTGAAATGGATGAAAACTATAATAGTATTATGGACAATTATTTTAATGCATTTAAGGAGAAAAGGAAAAATAGATACCAGATCCCCAAGAAACTAGTTGAAGATTATAAGGATGATGTATGTATCATGGTAGATTGTGACAAAGTCTACATTCAGACAATTAAGCCTAGGATTGCATGGGTAAAATCTTTTGGATATGAGGTTAATATTGATCAAACCAAAGAAATAATTAAAGCACTTGTCAATGAGCCAATTAATCCTAAGGCTACATATTTTGGAACATATGATGAAGCAAAATCTAGGATTGAACTTGAAATAAAGCTACCATAGGTGGTCAATAAAGGAAAGAAAAGGATTGCTAAATTGAAAACTAGTTCTAACCTTTTGTTAATCGAGGGAAAAGGTGAGGATGAGGAAGTAGAGGATGTGGAAGTAGAGGATGATGAAGGATCTAAGGAAGAAGATCCATTAAGGAAGAAGGGCAAGGTGATTATTACCAAGCCACAAAAACCATCTACTATAGTATTCACAAGAAGGTCCTCCAGGAAGAAATCTAACAAGGAAGGAGGAGACATTATATTTAGAAAACATCTACCCACCTGCCAAGATAGATTGAAAGATCATGAAGCAAGAGGCAATATAACCAACTTCAAATCATTAAAATATGAAATTAGGATAGTAAAGGAGTAGAAGAAGATAGAAGATCTGGTGATGGACAAGATGGGAAAATGGAAATACTCACTAGACCAGCTTGCTTCTTAGATTCCTAATGATTTGTTGGAGAAAATCAAGCCAAGATGGGATTTTGTCATGCAAATTGTCAAAGGCATATATGGGAAAACCTTGAGGTAGTTTATATCGAGCATATCAGATGCTGAGATAAAAGATTCATTGAAGAAAAATGAAGAAAAATTGACTCTAAAATTTAATACTTGCCTGATTTTGATGAAAGACATTGAACTTGTTGTTAGAAATGCAACAAATAGTTGGAAAAATATCTATCTTCTACATAAACCAAGTGATTTTCCAGTTGATGTTAAAGATGATGATGAGAAGGAGGATAAGGAGAAAGATGAAGAAGAAAATATTGAAGAAGATGAAGAGGAACAAGGACAAGAGGCTACTGAGGAAGAAAAGCAAGATGATGAGGAAACTGATCCAGTTAAGATAGCCATAGTAGTTATTGTCTCACTTCCTCACTCTCCAAGAAAACTAGTGACAACATCAAGTGTGAAGATAGCCCTAGCAAGTTTGATTGTTACCACTAGTGCCAACCCAAACATCTAATCACTCTTTGCTCCTACTCAGCTTAGCACATCACTAACTAAAGTGACCTCCACTTCATCTACCAAGTTGTAGACTCTTCCTTCTTCAACTGATTTGGATACTTCAGTTTTGAGCACATCAATTTTGGATTCTTCAAGTATTTATGTAAATATTCCTTTAGTAAGTGCAGTATCAGTTTTCACAACAAGTCCTAGTATGTCTACTATTGTTTCTATTTCAGTTACATAAGCAATAAGTGTAAAGATAGTTGATCCCAAGGTTTAACCGAGTAAGAAATTTTTGGTTAAAGGAAAAGAGATGGAGGAAGAAATTGATTTAGATGAGGAAATTGAAATCCCAAATTGGGACATTTCTAAGCTTACTCCAGACCAAATGTAGTCATTTGGTGAACTCCTCCAGAGGAAGGCTAAATAGAAAAGATTATGAGAGGAGAGAGATAAGGAATTCAAAATAATTGAAGATGTAAAGAATATTTTGGCAGAGGCCATAGGTATTGAGGTTGATTCTTCACAACCAATTTTGTTTCAGCTAGCAGAGGTAGTACAAATGTGTCATCACTTTTTGGTAAGTTATATAATGTTTCTAAGTTTGCTAAGGAAATAAAGGAAAAATTTTCCAAAATAGATGAAGAACTCAAAGCTAGCAATCAGTAGCTATAACTTGACCCCAGTTTAAGCTCTGCGCATTTCCAAAAGACAAGATTTTTGTTAGATATGCAAGCAAAATTTCTTAGAGAAGAAGCAAGGATCATATCCACATTGATAGATATACAGAATATGATTGTTCCCAACATGGATGCACTACAAAAGCACATTGTACATTTCAAAACTCTCATCCATGACAATAACTTTTCCATTGTAGACCATATGATAGAATTTTTAGTAGAAGTACAAATTGCACTTCATACATGTAAGGTCCTACAAGAAAATTGGGATAAAACTTTGGCAATCATTCTTAAGGTACTTTTAGAATTTTTATCTCATTTTGGTGTTACTGTGTAAATAGAATAAATCTTTGGCATTAATGTCAAAAAGGGGGAGAAAGATATATATTACGAGGGAGAAAATGTAATAAGTTGAAAAATCAATGGGGAAGTAAGATATGTATAGAAATATATGTTGTATATAGCAAGAAGATGTGCAGTATATTGTATGAAAGAAATTTACCTTGTACAAATATATATCTTACAAAATAAATTTTGAAAAGTCTCTAAAATAGTATACTCTGTTGACATATCAGTCAAGTTTGTTATTAGTAACAACACTTATTCAGATTTTGTATGGCTACCAAGCTCATTGAATAGTCTATATTATTCACCATGTAACTTAGTAGCCATTGAGCTCTAGAGTTACTACCAAGTCTTCTGGACTAATTCCAGTGGTCACCGAGCATTCCAATGGTTACCAAGGGAATTCAGTTAGTGTGAATTGCAACAATTCAAACCGAGAAGAATCAGGTAGTGTGAAGTCTAGCAGTTCAACCCAAGCACTCTAGTGGTTACCAAGCTAGTAGTTCATGTGATGTGAAGCTAGTGTTAACCGAACCATATGCAAAGATAGTTCTTACCAAGTGATTATATTTATGACAAGTGACACTATATCTACCAAGTCACTAGTACAAACCAATTTTGAGACTACTTTGAGGTGATTAGTATGGACCAAGCTTCTACTTCTACTGAATGCATGATGATATGGAGGAATGACAGTGGACGTCGAGTATCAAAACTTCACCAAGTCAGTCTTCAAAACCTGAGTGTCTTCATATGGGCCTACTTTGTAATATTGGTGTTAACTTGTATATTGGTTGAATTTTTTATTATGTAAATTGGATTGGTATATATGTAATGTATTCTATCACATCCAATGTGTGTGAATATGCAATTCATGAATATGAGTGTGTAAGAATGCAAATATGATCAAGCAATAGATAAAGTATATATTGAAGGCCATATTAGAAAAGGAGTAGCACAAACATATCCATCACAAAATGTGATCAGTATTTCAAGGAATCTCTATCAGCAAATTGATTGTAAGTCAAATATCTATTATTTCATTCTAATAGGTGAATTGGACTAAATCCTTTAACAAGGTAGACTTAATAGTCTTTCTTAAATCTCTTAACAGAGTGCATACTTTATTATGTGTTTGTAAATCCTTCAACAAGGTGGACCTAGCAATCCTAATTGCTTCTAATAGGGCAGATCATCAAAAGTGATCATTGTGAGCCTTAACAGGCCAACTTTATACTGCAGTATTGAAGTTTTGTGGGTATCATCCCCACCCCAATTTTAGTTTCTATTTGGAAGATTTCTGGGTCACCAAATTATTGTGTTCAAGTATTATGAATGTTTTATGTTTTTAGTTTCTCATGAATGCAATTAGATAAATAAATGATAATTGGTATATTGCTATAAAGTGTTGAATTTGATAAAGTTTTAGAGGTTATTGCTTCACCCCTTCCCTCTCAGTAACCTAGCATAGTCTTGAATATTTCAAACAATTGGGTTTCCACGTTAAATCTTGGTGTCTCATGTGTTCATGTTATTTCTCTTATGCTTGCAAGATTAATTATTGTTAATGTTTTTAGTTTTGCTAAAATTAATTCACACTGCATTTACTAAGTTATAGCATTTTCTATGTGTTTACCAAGTAATAGTAGCATTTAGTTTTCTTACTCTAAATTTTATTGTTGATATCTAAGGGATCTAGGATTTATTTTAGTGGTAACTGATTCATTTGGTGTTACTATGTAAATAGAATGAATCTTTGGTATTAATGTCAAAAAGGGGGGGAAAGATATATCTTATGGGAGAGAAAATGTAATAAGTTGAAAAATCAATGGGGGAGTGAGATATGTTGTATATAGCAAGAAGATGTACAGTATATTGTATAAAAGAACTTTACCATGTATAGATATATATCTTAAAAAATAAATTTTGAAAAGTCTCAAAACCATTATACTCTACCAAGCTAGTATCACATGGTGATGAATAAATGTATTCAAAAAAAATTTTGAATTTAGTTTTGGATGATAAGTGTTTTGTCACTAATGCCAAAGAGGGAAATTGTTGACATATCAGTCAAGTTTGTTATTAGTGACACACACTTATTTAGATTGTAAATGGCTACTGAGTTTATTATACAGTTAATAGTGTTTGCCAAGCATTTCAATTGTCACCAAGTTCTACAGATGCTACTGAGTTCTTTGAACAAATCTTAGTGGTTACTGAGTAGTCACAATTACAATAAAGATCAGCAGTATAAATCATGCATCTCAATGTATGTTGAGTTTACCAATGCAAACCCAACATGCAGTGTTCACTGAGTTCGCATTTTATGTGGTGCAAGTCTAGTGTTAACCGAGCTTCTCAATGTTAACCAAGTGAATTAGTTTATATTGAGCTCAAGGTGATAGTGTTTACTGAGTCATACAATGTAAACATAGAGACTTAATTTATATGATGAGTTTCATAGTATCTACCGAGTCACCAGTGCAGACTGAGTTCATGACTACTTGGAAGTGATCAACATGGACAGAGCTTTTATGTCTACCAAGTGCATGATGATGCCAAGCATTGATAGTAGATGTTGAGTATCAGAACTTCACCAAGTCAGTCTTCAGAACTTGAGTGTCTTCATGTAGGCTGACTTTGTGATATTTGTGTTAACTTGTATTGAAGCCAACCTTGTAATTTGTATAATTCGATTGGTATATATGTAATGTATTGTATCGTATCCAAGAATGATGAAGATGTGAATGTGAATTCAATGTAAGAGAATATAATTAGAGAAGAGCAAAAAGAGAAAATTGCAAAGGCTACAACAGTATAAGGAGCAGCAAAGTCATATCTATCATAGCAAGGTGATTTTTACTTAAACAATCTCATTTAGAAAACCAAGTTTTAGATCAAAAAGCATCTACTATTTCATCCTAACAGGTGGATCAGTCAAATCATTTAACAAGGTAGACCTAATAGTCTTTTGTAAATCTCTTTGCCAAGTGCATACTTTATATTGTATGTTTATAAATCCTTTCACAAGGTGGACCTAGCAGTCCTTATTGCTCCTAATAGGGCAGATCATCAGAAGTGATCAATGTAAGCTCTAAAAGGGTAACTTTATATTGTAGTACTAAAGCTTGTGGATATCATCCCCACCCTAGTTCTACTTTCTATTTGGAAGGTTTCTAGGTCACCAAATCTTTGTGTCAAAGTGTTATGAATGCTTTCATGTTTTTAGTTTCTTATGCATCCAATTAGATCATATTTTATGTGATAGAATAAATGCTAATTGGATTGTTAGATAAAGAGTTAAATTGTTGAAGTTTTAGAAGTTATTGATTCACCCCTCCCCTCTCAATAACTTGGCATAGTCTTGAATATTTCTAGAAACATTGTACGGTTTTTTGGGATATGGAACTAGACTCCATGTACAGTAATGGAGGGCCCATGGAAAGCACAGTTGTGGGTTTTAAGGTGAAGTCCTAGGCAAGCCATTCTGGGTTTTTTAGGGATGACAGAGTAGAAAAAAAGCTATGGAGAAGATTAAGAGAATTAAGACATCAATTGAAGCCCATGGTGTGTGAGAACAAGGTGTGCAGTAACTCCAATCTTGAGGAGAAGCTCTGGTCAAGTTGCAAAACATGTTTTTGAAGAAAAGAACACTGAAACCCTTTATAATAGGCTAAAATTGTCCCTAGGTTGTAAAGAAAAGTTGAAAACTCAAGACCTTCAAAAACATCAAGGTCGCTGAAAAGGGTATTGGGAATGGTAATTTTTTTGGGTACTTGTTAAGGTTTTTTTCTAGATATTTAGCTTTTTGTTCTTTTGAAGGGCTAATCCTTGTAGCCTTTTTCCAAGCACTTGAGTTCAATGTGACTTGTGGGTTGCAAATCAATTAGGGTTTTAGTATTCTTTTTGGTTTGGAATCTTGAAAGGAGTCCAAAAACATATCAAGATGGTTATCCATCCATTTGGAGGTGAAAACAAGCATTTGGGGATATTTGTGTGAATGAGAAATAGAAGCAAGTTGTTCTACCTTATTGGTTAGATTCCTAGGGAGCATAGGGGAGTAGAAACCCTATCTAGGTCAAGTGCATGCCTAAGGAGACCCTAAGATAGCTTGGGGTAAAAAGCAAGGTTGGTTGTCACAACAGTTCTTTTCTTTTCCTTCTAAACATGTATCTCTTTATATTTCCCCCAATAGGTGATTAGAGAAGCTTCTCTTTATGTATATGTATTTGTATATACATACATATACACACATATGTGTGTCTATGTATGTATGTATGCATGCATACATAGACACACATATGTGTGTTTATGTATGTATATATACACATATACATATTTATATGCATACATATAAACATAGATATACAGATATCACAAGGGCATGACAATGAGATACATACATACATACATCTACTTATGCAATTTTATCACCTTGGAAAACTATATTTTATCTTTACTCAATCACCAAGAGATAATATAATTTATTAAGTACATATTTTTACGTACCTAGTTTGGTATGAATAGTTTTAATTGAACTTGTCTAAAGAAAGTGAGTCTACTCATGATGATAATGGCTCCATGTATTGGGTCTTTAGAGGAGACAAACTTATAGAAGATTAAATTCTGTTTATGGATATGGGATGGTTCATTTGTGATGCTAATATATCCTCCTCCATATTGAATTTCTATATCATCAATTTGCTAGATACAAATCAATAGACTTGGTCTTTTGAAATGGCGGGACTAAGATATAAACCTTAAACAAGGTCTACATGCTATAGTGGGGTAGGAGGAAGGTTGTTGTGTGAATGGTTGATTGGGCAAGTTGTAAAAAATCAAGGTGTTAGTTCAAGTAGTTTCATTAATTTGATAAGGGAATCAACTTTGAAAGCAGAATGATCAAAATTGACATGTCCATCCTTATGATAGATGTCTCTATTTGATAATAGAAAATTACCTCAAACAAAAAATGAAAAAATATTAAATATATGGAAAATCAGAAGAACATTCACCTATAATATTTTTGAAGGACAAAAATATAATAAAAATATAATTTGGTGGAAAAAGAAATGAGCTTTGTGGCTCCACATTTTGACTATTCCACTATCTAGTAGTGGAAACTTAGTGGAAACTCTTCATGGTAAATAGGAAGATCTTGAAATTAAAAAGAAAACTATCAGAGATCTATATTTGTGTTTTAGTGATAACAAATTAGTGAAGGAGCACCTAGGCAGGCTAAGTGTGAAACGTAGTTATTTCCTTATTTTTGTCTTTTAGTGATTCTAGTCACATCACTAGTCTAATAATAGGTCCTTGTGGTCCTTAGGTGTGTTTAGGAGACTTGGCAAGACCCAAAGTGACCAAGTTGCTAGAAGTTGTCAAATATTGTCAACTAGGTGACTTAGGTCTTGTAAAAGCCAAAATGGTCTAGAAAGGTTCCAATGGCTCTAAAAAAAAAAATTGAATTCATTTTATTCATATTATATGTCTACTTGGTATTTGTACCAAATTTGGAGGTCTAACTCCATGTAGGACAAAAGTTGTTAAAATGTTGTCATGTTGTCATGACAATATTTTATTGCAAAAAAACAACTTTTTGCACTTTTTGAGTTTGCAACATCCTAACTATTTAGAAAAGTTATATTACTGATGGAGGAGCCTTTAAAAGTTTGATGAAAACAATTTTAATGGGTTGTTCAAGTTGGTTTTGCATTTGTATAGATTGTGCAAGTATTTTGTTGTTGGTTTTATGCATTTGAAGGCATTTTTAATAGAGAAGGATTAAATAGCCTGATTTTTGTGTTGGAAAAGTTATGAAATATTTTTTTTAATCTTTTTCTAATGTTATTTTGATCATTTCAAATTTTTTGCATTATTTTAGAAAATCTTTTTGTTCTTGCCAAGTTGATGATCTGAACAAGGTTGCACTTAGAAAATGGGATCTTAGGGCTACTTCCCACTTTTGGAAACCTCTGGTATTTTGGGATATGGAAATAAGGTCCATGTAAATTATGCACTAGGAAGGAGGGCCCTTGGAAGCATCAGAAAGCATTTTTAAATTGATGCCCTAGGCAAGCCAAATGCAACTTGGCTAGGAATCATAGTTGGAAAAATGAGCTATGGAGGGGATTGAGCATGAAAATACCTCAATCTGACCACACAGTGAGTAAGGAGAAGGTATAACCTTGCATTAGTCCAATGAAGAGGTCTTGGAACATTTTCTAAGGTGGAATTCCATCATAACAGTGATAAAACCCTTAAAACCCTCATTTTTGGCCTTAAATTGTACTTTGGTTGTATGTATAGTTTGGGGATTGGACAATCACAAAATATTGAATTACTTCAAAAAGGGTATCCATAAATGCAATTTTTTTATAGGGTTGTTAAGAAGTCTTCCAAGAAGTCTTGTTGCCAACTATTTAGGAGGGTTAATTCCTAGTAGCCTTTTTGGAGCAATATGGTGTATTTTTCCTGGTAGATTGAATGCAGATATGAAATCAGAATTTTTTAGGGTCATAGATGTTGGAAGGAGTCTAAAAAAACCCTGGATGAAGAACTAGCACCCTTGGAGCTATAGATGGACTTGAGAGTTAGTAGTGGACTGAAGCTGACTAGTACAAAATTTGATGTAACTTTGTTAGTGTGCAACCAACTAAAGGATTGGGATCTCTTGAGCAAGGTCCTAGTAAGCATAGGGTGTGAAGAAGCCCAAATGGGTCTAGTGAATAACCTAAGGTAGCCCTAAGGGAGCTTGGTGTTTGGAACCAAGGTTAGGGTGTTACATCAGAGTGGTATTAGAGCAAGCTAAACATTTGGGAAAAGGTAGTGGATGTCTAAAGCTATAGAATTAGTAGGTGAATCCACAACAATGACTAATGTTTAATTATCCAAAGAGGTTAATGAACAAAGGCAAAGAAACTAACTTCTTGAAGAAGCACTAGAAGAGGTGAAGAAAAAATTGGATGTAGTTGCAGAGGCAGCCAAGAAAAGAGATGAAGAAGAAGATGGGAAGAGTAAAAAGGTAGCAAAGGAAGACATTGTACCTGAACTTGATCCTATCTTGTAAGAAGAGCCCTTCTTGAAGTCAATCAAAGCTTTAGGAGGTAAAGCTTTGGAAGGAGTGCCACTTTTTAGTGGTAAGATTGATATTGATGTAGTCATGGATTGGTTAGAGGGTATGGAGAACCACTTTGAGTGTAAAGGTATCTCAAAGGCATAGAAGGTTAAGTTTTCTAAGTCAAGGCTTAGAGGCTTAGCCTTAACATGGTGGAAGTATGTACAAGATGAAAGAGTCACCATGGGCAAGAATCTAATTGCAAATTGGAGTGCTATGGCAAACAGAATCAAGGAGAACTTCCTACCTAAAGACTTTGAGATCCAACTCCATAAAAAAAAGGGCATGGACTGAAGCAAAAAGATCTTGATGTGACCTCCTATAATAAAGAATTTCAAAGGTTTTGTTTGAGATCCGATAAGCAAGAAGAGGAGTCACTCAAGGTGGCAAGGTATCTCGATGGCTTGAAGTGGAACATTCAAGAGGAGCTTAGCTTATGGGCCTGTACCACTATCCAAATATTTCATTAGCTAGCTTTGAAGGTAGAAGAAAAGAACAAAAGGAAAGGATATTCTAACTTCAAAGATAGAGGCAAAGCCAAAAATCAAAAAAATCAAAGAGGAGGCTACCAAGGCAAAGGGAGTGATCAAAAGAACCAAGGAGAAAGCAAACCCATGGAGAAAACTAGTGACAACTATTCAAGAGGTGGTTATAGAGGGAGAGACAATAAAGGAGGATCAAGCAGGGGTAGAGGAGGTAGGAGCAGATCTTACTTTGCAACAATGAAGTGTTACAATTGTGGTCAACTAGGCCATCCTACCTATAGGTGTGTGGACAAACCCTCTTCCTCAAGACAAGATAAAACATTAGCATATGCACAAGAAGATAATACAAGTTGCAAGGATGATGATATAGACCATATTGAGTCTGAAAAAGGTGAGAACCTCATGTTTAGGAGGGTGTTGATCAAGAAACCAACTCCTGATGAGCCTAGACATAGGAGGGCATTGTTTAGGATCAAGTGCAAGATCTTAAGAAAAGTATGCAAGGTGGTGGTTGATTCCAAATCAACTGGTAATGTAATATTAGAGGAGGTTATTACAAAGCTCAAACTAAATAAGATACCTCATGACAACCCTTACAAGGTCACATGGCTTAACAAAGGGCAAAGCATCCTAGTGAATGAGTAAGCATGGGTGGACTTCTCAATTGCAAGATGTAAAGACTGGTTGTTGTATGATATTTTGCCAATAGATTCTTTTTATCTTTTGCTAGGGAGGCCATAGAAATTTGATAAGGAGGAAGTGTATGATGGCAGGGCCAATGCCATAACATTAAAAAAAGTATCCAAGACTTTTAGAATTTATTCCTTGTTGGAAGGGGAAGAACCATAGTTGAAATTGCCTAATGTGCTGCTATGTGCAGAGAAAGAGTTTATTAAAGACCTTAAGCATAAGGAAATCCAGGGATTTGCAGTGATACTAAAATCCAGTAATGAAGAAAAATTAGCCAAAGAACCCTTACTAGTTGAAGTCCAAACTTTACTTGAAAAGTATAAGGACATAGTGAATGATGACACCCTAGCTACACTACCTCCTAGGAGGGTTATAAGTCATCAAATTGACTTTATACTAGGTGCCTCTTTGCCTAATAAGATAGCCTATAAGCTCACTCTAGATCAAAACATTGAAGTGGCAAGACAAGTCCAAGAGTTGATGGACCAAGGTCTAATGCAAAAGGGCATAAATCCTTGTGTAGTCCCAATGGTTTTGGCATCCAAGAAGGGAGGAAAATGGAGGTTGACTACTGACTCAAGGGCCATTAATTGCATTACAATTAGGTATAGGTTTCCTATTCCAAGAATTGAAGATCTTATGGATTTTCTAGGAGGTGCTATGTATTTCACTAAGTTGGACTTGAAAAGTGGGCACCAAATCAGAATAAAGGATGGGGAGATGAATGGAAGATAGCATTTTAGACTACTAATGGTCTTTATGAATGGCTTATGATGTCATTTGGTCTTTCCAATGCCCCTAGCACATTCATGAGGCTTGTGAATGAAGTTCTCAAAGACTTTACAGGTAGATTTGTGGTTGTTTACTTGGATTATATCCTCATCTACAAAAAGACCAAAGAGGAATATGTCAAGCATGTAGAGGTAGTTTTGAAGAGGCTTCATGAGGAGAAGCTAGCTATCAACCTTGAGAAGTGTGACTTCTTCAAGCAAGAGTTGATGTATCTAGGCTTTTTGGTGTCTAAAGGAACCTTGAAGATGGACAAGGAGAAATGTTTTTGCTATCCTAAGTTGAACTACACCTACCACTACCACTGAGGTAAGAAGCTTACATGAATTATCCCAATTTTATAGGAAATTCATTAGAAATTTTAGTGGTATTTGTGCACCCTTAATTGATACCGTAAAGGGGGGAGTTAAGTCTAAGTTTAGGTGGACCTCAGAAGCTAAAAAGTCCTTTGATATGTTGAAGAAGCAAGTAGCCACTCAAACCATCCTAGAATTGCCTAGTTTTGACAAGCTATTTACCCTAGAATGTGATGCAAGTAGCTTAGCAATGGGTGGGGTTTGAGTCAAGAAGGTAGGGCAATAGCCTTCTATAGTGCAAAGCTAAATGAGGCCAAGATAAAGTACTCATCCTATGACCTAGAGATTTATGCCTTGGTCCAATGTCTTAGGAAATGGAGACACTATTTGTTACCAAAATAATTTTTTGTGTATATAGATAATCAAGCTCTTAGCTACATCAACACATAAGAGAAGTTCAACAATAGGAACTTAAAGTGGATGGAGTATTTGTAGAGCTTCACCTTTACAATCAAGCATAAGAAAGGAAAAATGAACAAGGTTGTTGATGCATTAAGTAGAAGGGTTTTAACAGTCCAAGAGATTCAGCTCCATAACATTGGAGTGAAGAGTTTTCAGAATCTTTACAAGAATTATGAGGACTTTGTTGAAGCCTATAAGGTATGCATGGACTTTGAAAACCACTTTCGTAAAATATTTTCATAATACACTTTGAAAAATGGGTTGCTATTTAAGGGTAACTAGTTGTCTATACCAAGAGGTTCCATGAGAGAGAACCTAATACAAGAGAAGCATAATAGCAGCTTAAGTGGGCATTTTGGTATCAAAAAGACAATATAACTAGTGCAAAGGTTCTATTATTGGCCTAAATTGGTCAAATATGTAACCCAAGTATGTGGAGCAATGCATGGTGTGCATGAAGGAAAAAGGAGGAATGAGCAATGTAGGTCTTTATCAACCTCTCCCAATTTCCAACCGGCCATGGGATTTTTTAAGTATGGATTTTGTTATAGGTTTTCCTAAAACTAAGTAATGATATGATAAAATCTATGTTGTTGTTGATAGATTTAGTAAAATGCAGAATTTCATTCCATGTAAGACAACTAATGATGCAAGTCATATAGCTCATTTATTTTTCAAAGAGATTGCAAGGGTTCATGGACTTCCATTAAGCATTGTGTTAGATCGGGATGTGAAATTCATGATTCATTTTTGGAAGACTTTATGGAATAAGCTTGGCACTAACATGTCTTTTGGTTCAGCTTACCATCCTCAAATTGATGGTCAAACTGAGGTGGTTAATAAGACTTCAGATAACCTTCTTAGGTGCCTAACTAAGGAGTATGGTTAGACTTGGAATATTATCATCTCACAAGTAGAATATGCCTACAATGATAGCAAGAATAGGACTACCGAAAAGAGTCCTTTTGAACTTGTTTATGGCATGCATACAAGAGGTGTCTATGAACTAAGGTGTCTTGGAAACATGGATTAGATCAATGGTCAAGCTAAAGATTTTGTACAAACCATGAAGTGTTGACATTATAGTCATGCTTGTTATTAGTGACATACACTTATTCAGATTGTAAGTATCTATTGAGCACATTGTACAATTAAGAGTGTTAACTAAGCATTTTAGAATCTACCGAGTTTATCAATGCAAACTAAGTTGTGCAATGCTTACCAAGTTCACAATTGATGTGATATGAGTCTAGTGTTTACCGAGCCATTCAGTGTTAACCAAGTGACTTAGTTTATACTAAGCTCATAGTGATAGCATTGACTGAGCTATGCAGTATGAATCAAGTGATTTAGTTTATATGTTGAGATTCATAGTATTTGTCGAGTCACCAGTGTAGACCAAGTTCAAGACTACTTGGAAGTGATGAGTATGGATTGATCTTCTATATCTACTGAGTGCATGATAATGTTGAGTATCGATAGTGGATGTCCAATATCAAAACCTCACCAAGACAATCTTCAGAACCTGAGTTCCTACGCTTGGGCTGACTTTGTGGTTTTTATGTAAACTTGTATTGTGGAAAACTTTGTAATTTGTAAATTGGATTGTTATATATGTAATGTGTTGTATCACATCCAATGTATGATATGGAGGTAATATGCAAAAAAGAGTAGAAGATAAAATTGCAAAGGCTAGAACAGTATAAGGAGCAACAAAGATTTATCTATCATAGCAAGGTGATTACTATACTCAAAGGAATCTCATTCAAAAAATCAAGTTGTAGATCAAAGATTAGCTATTTTTTCATCCTAATAGGTGGATCAGTCAAATACTTTCACAAGTAACTTATGCTATCATAATATTTCCAACATGAAGGAGATTCAAGAGCAAGTCAAGAAGACTATTCAAGACAACACTCTAAAACTCAAAGCCATGGTGGATGAAAAGAAGGATGTTTAGTTTGTTATTGGGGACAATGTGATGGTCCATTTGAACAAAGAAATGCTTCAAAAAGGTATTCCTACTAAGCTACAGATGAAGAGGGTAGGGCCTTGCAAGATATTGGCTAAATATGGAGCAAATGCCTATAAGGTAGATTTACCTTCTAATTAGGGCATATCCCCTATTTTTAATGTGAAAGACTTGGTGGCATACAAATGTGACTCACCTCATATTAGTGCAGATGTTCATGAAGATCTTGAACTTGCTATGACACCTACAAATAAGAAGTTGGAGGTAGAAAAGGTGTTAGACTCAAGGGTGAATAAGTCTACAAGGCACAAGGTGTATATGGAGCACCTCATCAAGTGGAAGGGAAAACTAACATCAGAGGCTACTTGGGTTTCTGAGGTATATTTCAAGAGTGTTGGCATACCCCTAGACCTAATACCATCAAGTTCTTCTTAGCTCCTTGGAGGGGAGAAGTATGGTGTAGGAGCACCTAAGTAGGCTAAGTGTGAAACCTAGGTATTTCCTTATTTTTGGCTATTAGTGATGCTAGCCATATTACTAGTCTAATAATAGTTCCTATGTGGTCCTTAGGTGTGTTTAGGAGACTTGGCAAGACCCAAAGTGACCAAGTTGCTAGAAGTTGTTGAATATTTTCAACTAGGTGACTTAGGTCCTATAAAGGTTAACATGGTCTAGAAAGGTTCCAATGGCTCTAAATATTTTATATGAATTCATTTTATTCACATTATATGTCTACTTGGTCTTTGTGCCAAATTTGGAGGTCTAACTTTATGTAGAACAAAAGTTGCTAAAATGTTATGTTGTCAATGACAACATTTTCTTGCAAAAAAGAAACTTTTTGCACTTTTTGAGTTTGCAACATCCTAAATGTTTAGAACAGTTATATAAATGATGGAGGGACCTTTAAAAACATGAGGATAATAATTTTAATGGGTTGGTCAAGTTGGTTTTGCATTTGTACGGACTGTGCAAGTATTTTGTTGCCAATTTTATGCATTTGAAGGCATTTTTAATAGAGAAGGATTAAATGGCCTGATTTTTGTGATGGAAAATTTCTAAAATATTTTTTTAAAAATATTTTTTTAGTGTCGGTTTGATCATTTCAATTCATTTTCATTAGCTTAGAAAGTCTTTTTGTTCTTGCTAGGTTGCTAGTTTGAATAGGGTTGCACTTAGAAAATGGGATCTTGGGGCCACTTCCCACCATTGGAAACCTCTAGTATTTTGGTATTTGGAACTAACATCCATGTACATTATGTACCAAGAAGGATGGCCATTGAAAGCATTAGAAATAATTTTTAAAGTGATGCCCTAGGTAAGCCAAATGCAACTTGGCTAGGAATCATAGTTGGAAAAATGAGCTATGGAGGGGATTGAGCATGCAAATATCTCAATTTGTCCACACAGTGAGTAAAGAGAAGGTTTATTCTTGTTTCAGTCAAAAGGATAGGTCTTGACATGTTTTCTAAGGTGGTGTTCCATTGCAATAGCAATAAAGCACTTGAAACCCTCATTTTTGGCCTAAAATTGTACTTTGGTTGTACAAATAGTTTGTGGGTTGAACAATCACAAAATCTTGATGTACTCTGAAAAGGGTATCCATAAATTCAATTTTTATATATGGTTGTTAAGAAGTTTGCCAAGAAGTCTTGTTCCAACTATTTAGGAGGGCTAATTCCTAATAGCCTTTTTGGAGCAATTTGGTGTATTTTCCCTAGGATATTGAATGCATCACTGAAATCAGCATTGTTTAGGGTCATGGATGTAAGAAGGAGTCTAAACAAACCCTAGATAAAGAACTAGCACCTTTGGAGCTATAGATGGACTTGAGGGTTAGTAGTGGACTGGAGCTGGCTAGTAAGAAATTTGATGTTACTTTGTTGGTGTGCCCCCTACTGAAGGATCAAGATCTCTTGAGCAAAGTCCTAGTAAGCATAGGGTGTGAAGAAGCTCTAATGGGTCTAGTGAATGACCTAAGGTAGCCCTGAGAGAACTTGGGGTTTGGAAGTAAGGTTGGGGTGTTACATCACGAATATATACCCTAATTTTAAGAAAAATAATGGTCTTAGATATATATGATTAAATAAAATAAACAAGAGTACTAGCTCTAGCTGCATAATTCTAGTATTACTGATTATGTTAAACAAAATTTTCAATAAAACAAGTATGAAGTAACATAAATGGATCATTTTCACAATCCTATTATGACTTAATGTGAATGCATCTGATCATTAACTTGACGATATTATGCATGAGATCTTTACTTAACACCAAGAGATAATATAATCTGTAAGTACGGATTTTAGCATACTTAGTTTGGTATGAATAAATTTGATTGAATGCAAGGATAATTGCTTGTTTGAATTCAAGACATTAATGATTAATTTGATTTAGCATAAGTACTATGCAAGTGTGTATGTGTGCATGTAAAGCAGTTCACATTGTGAACTGATTTACATACATGCATGCACATATGCATACAATCATCATAATCGGTTATCCTTGAATCTGACCAAAGATATTATATATGAACAAGAGATACATGTTTAGAAGGATTAGAAAAGAACATTTACATAGGTACCTCTTGTCCCCTTGAAGAAAATCATAGAGAAATGACATGGAGATCACAAGGGAACAACAACAAAATCTTAGATCTCCATTGATCTCCACCAATGTTCATAGCTCTCCACCCTCATTCAGAGCTTTCCACCCTCTTTCACACAGAGCTCTATGCAGTCAATCAAAACAAAGAAGGAATGATTAATGTCATGTTTTCTCTTCTTTTTTGTTTATAATCCACAATCCACAAGATCTCTCTATATGCATACATACTTACATACATGGCTACATATATATATACATACTTATACACATACATACATATATATACATACATACATACATAAATACATACATACATTAAAACAACAATGCACTTTCTAAGAGTTTACAAATTTAAACAAAATTAATTTTTTGAAACACAATGCATCTAAAGAACTATTAGCTTAGAAGCAAGAACATGGTGCTGAAACAGTACAAAAAGTGCTTGACATGAGAGATCTGTAAGTGAGGGTGTTGACCAATCTTGAAAAATTGAATGTTGAAATGAAAGCTATCAATGATCAAACTATCAGAAATATAAGAGGAGTAACTGAGAGGGGAGGGATAAATTAGTTACTACTAAAATAAGTCTCAGATCCCTCAAATGTCAATATAAAACAATTCTGTGAAAGTTTGATTTTGCTAATGCTCGATAAACACAAAAATGTTGTAACTTGATAAATACTGAGAATGCTCAGCAAAAACTTAACATAAAATTCTTAAGATGTTATTTTTGATTACTTATTGCTTTAACTTAGTTGCAAACATATAAAAGAAATAGCATGAACACATTTGACACCAAGATTTAACATGGAAACCCAATTTGGGAAAAACCACCAATTGCAACTAGTTACTAATTTTCACCCTTTTGAAGTGAGCCTTGTTAGGAGCCAACCCTATTAAAGATTAAAAACACACTTTTAGGTGTGATCCTATTAGAAGATTTAATCAACCTATTAGGAGTGGCCTTGTTAGAGGTCTTTAGACACTTCAATAGAAATGCCACCTTGTTAGAGGATTTACAAATAGCTATTAAGCCAACTCTGTTAAGAGATATAGATCACTGTGACAATGATTAGAGAGTAGCAATGACATGACCTAATTTCTGATGCAATTGAATTACTGATTTTAGGTCTCAATTCTAGCTTGTATGCTTGATCCTACTTGATCGAATATATCTTTTTAGCTTCAAAAGGATAATTTTCTTTATCCTTCTAATTTGCTTCCTCTTAGCATCATTAGATCTTCAATGCACACACACTTTCTAATCCTCAACTTGACCTTATAATTATATCTTTCATTTTTTCAAGTTAACTAGAATACAACTTAGAATAATTAATATTCATCTCCTCAATTGAGTAGAACCAACAGATAAATCAATTGAACTTAATATACCAAAAATAAGAAAATCCTTCATTAGCCAACCCAACTCAATAGTTACTAACTTAGAGACAATTTTCTTGTGTTAACCAAGTAAACTCAGTCAATGTTGCATATTCACAAAGTTTCCTTAGTAACTGAGTGAGCTCAGTTAACACTAGTTCCATCCAACATTTCCTTCATTAATCGAGTGAGCTCGACTAACACTCATCTTTTGCAAACTTTCCTTTGATGCTTGAGTGAACTCGGTAGACACTACCTTTTGAACAAGAAAAACTCTAAAGTGTTTGATAGCCACATAAAATTATCTCCAATGCTCGAGTGAGCTTGGTATATATTGACTAATAATAACTTGACATTTGTGTAATATCAAAGACAATACACAATTAATCAATTGTTCCAACAATGTCCCTCTTTTGCATTGATGGCAACACAACATGTCATAGTAAAATGAAATTTTAGAGCAAGAATAACGTAAGGAATATATCCTTAGTTTCATTCTTATTCTCATCCATGAAAAGTCCCTCTATTAGTGTGAACTCATTCTTCCTTTGTTATCAAACCAAGTTCATTCTCTCTCTTTGACATCTCTTTCTCTTTTTCTTAGCAAAATATTATGGCAACAAACTTCTCCACACAAAATTTCTATGAGATATGATAGAAAACTTCTCTCTTTGATATCTCATGCCAAAGACAATGTTCAATAAATATCAATGTACCTCAAGTACTAATTCATTTGCAATATGTCCTTTGTAATGGCTTGGTGAATATGTCTACAATTTGTTCTTTTGTATTTACATATTCCAATCTAACTTCTTTATCTTGTACCAATTCTCTTAAGAAATGATATTTTATAGAAATTTGCTCTGTTTTGGTATGCATCACTGGATTCTTTGATGTATTAATTGTACTAGTGTGGCAATAGTATATAACTATTGGATCCTTGATCTTTATCTTCATTCCTATCAACAGTTATTTAAACCAAACAATATTAGAACAATTGACTATTGCTACCACATATTTTGCCTTTGTTGTGGACTACGAGATACAATTTTGTTTGTTTCTTGTATAAGACACTAGTCTTTTACCAAGAAAGAATGCTCCACCACTAGTGATTTTTCTATCATCAATACTACCTGCCCAGACAGCATCTTTGAATACTTTTAAGTCCAAACTACCTCCTATTTTGTACCATAAACCATATTCTTCAGTACCTTTCAAATATCTCATGATTCTTTTGACTGCCATCATGTGATTATCTTTGGGATTAGCTAAGAATCTTATGGCCATACCAACTGCTAATGCAATATTAGGCCTAGTATGCACTACATACTGCAATTTTCCATTCATTGATCAATATGTGGTCTAATCTACCTCTTTAGAGTCATCATTTTTTGAAAGCTTATGTCCAATAGACATAGGAGTTCCAACTCATCTTGAATCTTCCATTGCAAATTTATTTAGTATCTGCTTGATATATTTAGACTAATTAATGTGGATACCATCTTTCTTTTGTTGAATTTTCAATCCAATAAAGAATTTTATTTCTCCAAACATTGACATTTCAAATTCTTTACTCATTTCTTCTGAAAATTCCTTGCACAAGTCATTGTTTCCTATGAATAAAGTATCATCAACAAATATTTCTGCCAACACAATCTTTTTGTCTAGTCCTTCTTTGATATACAGACTATTGTTATCATTTGTTCTTTGAAAACCAATTTTTATCAAGTAGTTGCGAAGTTTTTCATACCAAACTCTGGGAGCTTGCTTGAGGCCATATAATGCTTTGTGTAACTTGAAAACCATGTCCTTTTTGCTTGAATCTACAAAACCTTTAGGTTTTTCAATGTAGACTTCCTCATCAAGAATTCCATTCAAGAATGCAAATTTTACATCTATTTGATAAACTTTAAATCCTCTATGAGTTGCATATGCTAGTAAAGTTCTAACACCTTTTAATCTTGCAACGGAAGAAAAAGTTTCACCATAATCAATGCCTTCTTCTTGAGAATAGCCTTTACATACCAACCTTGCTTTGTTTATGAAAACTTTTCCATCTTCATTTAGCTTATTTTTGAATACCCACTTTGTACCAATTACATTTTTATCCTTGAGTCTAGGAATAAGAGTCCAAGTTTTGTTTGTCTATATCTATTTTATCTCTTCACTCATTGCTTCAATCTAACTTTCATTCTCTAAATCATCTTTAACATTTCTAGATTCAAATTCAGCAAGTAAATATATACCTTTCAATTTTCTTCTTGTCATTGTTCCATCTGATTTGTCTCTAATGATCTAATCAAGTGAATGGTGCCTTCTAACATATCTTGCTAATATAGGTTCTTTGGATTTGGAGTCTATTTCACTTATTTCATCATAAACTTTAGTAAAAAGCTTGGGTTCCACTATCTATGACTCGGATCCATCAGATTTAATTTTCTCTTATAGTAACTCAATAGATTATGACTTGGGTCCTTCAGACTATCTACAACTTTCTAGTTGTTGGAGATTTTGGGGACTTGAGAGATGAAGCCTCCTTTCTTTTAGATAGGTTTGGCAGGGTATTAGGTTCATAGTAAACAAATCTTCTATAATCCTAAGGTTCTTTTCTTCTTTCTTCTTCACTCTTTTTTGCAAACTCATCAATTTTCACATGTGCCCTTTCTATGATTTTTTGAATAGGAAAATTCAAACACTTGTATGCTTTACTTCTATAGGAGTATCCTAGAAATATGCCTTCATCATCTTTGACATCAACTTTACCTTTTTCTAGATTCTTGCAAAATACAACATTTGCTACCAAATACTTTCAAGTCGTACCATAGTTCATAAGGAGTTTGATTTGTGTCTTTATTCAGTTGTACTATGTTCAAATTATGAGCTAAAGTGATGATATCTTCCTTCTAGTATTTGATTGCAACATTCTTTTCTATTATCAATGTTCTTGCACAATCCATGATGGATTTGTTCCTTCTTTCAGCTATACCATTCTATTGAGGTGTACCAGGGGCTAATACTTGTCGTTTAATTCATTTTTCAATGTACAATTCATTGAATTTATTAGAGATGAATTCATCACCTATGTCTGATCTTAAACATTTCAACTTCTTTCCAGTTTATTTTTCTACTCTTGCCAAATAACACTTGAATTTTTTAAAAGCTTCTAATTTTTCTTTTAGATACATTATAGTCATAATTCTAGAATATTTATCAACAAAAAGAATGAAAAACTTATCTCCACTATAACTTTCTATTCCAATAGGTCCACATAAGTATATATGCACAAGCTCTAAGACTTCTTCAGAATGATAGTTCTCTCTTTTGAAACTAGTCTTTCCCATCTTGCCAATTTAATAGTTTTTGCATAGATCCATATCAGGTTTCCTCAAGCTAGGAATACCTCTTACTCTTATGTGTTTTCTTATCTTGAATAGGTTATCAAAGTTTACATGACATAATCTTTTGTGCCATAACCAGCTTTCTTCTATTTGAGAAATAAAATATGAACATTCATTGAGATCAAGATAGAATAGGTTATCTTTTTTTTTTTTACCAGATCCAACCATATTGCCTTTTCCATCTAGTAGTTTGGCCTTCCTATTCATAAATTCCACCTTGAATCCAATGTTATTTAGCTATGCCACACTTAGTAGATTATGCTTTAGTCCTTCAACCCAATAGGTATTATCACATACAATTTCATTGGTCAAAGAGATATGACCTTTTCCTTTTATGCAATAAGGTTCATTGTTTTCAAATCTCACACTACCACCATCATAATATTCCATGTGCTCAAACTTTGTTTTGTCTCTAGTTAGATGATGTGATCAGCTACTATTAGTAATCCATGTATCATTATTGCTAACATGAGAGATACATGTCATCTCATCTCTTTGATCATCAAATTCATCTTTTATAGTAATGTATACCATTTCGTCTTCACTGCTATCTGAATCTTTAGCTATAAAATAAGAATTTTTACCTTTGTCCTTGTGGTCCTTGAATTTTTTGGATTTCTTCTTTCCTTTGTACTTTTTACTTTTCTTTTCATCCTTGTTTTCTCTATTTGGACAACTAGTAGCAATGTGACCAACTTCTTGACAAGAAAAGTAGACTAGAGGAATCTTGTCTTTGTACTTTCCTCTACCTTTGGAGTATTTCTTTGCAAGTAGGGATTCAACAACTTCAAGGTCACTATCAAAAATTTCTTCTATTTCTTCTTCACTTCCTAATTGATTGGCATTTGATTTCTTATTATTTTTTCTTGAGTGAGAGTTTGGTTTCAAATGCAAACTCAATACCTTTGGAACTAGGAACATAGTTATCATAGTTATCCAACTCAAACACTACCAATCTTCCAACTAGAGCATCCAAAGTTATATTGCTATTTTGATCACATCTCATCTCTTGAATAGAAGACACTCTAATTGCATCAATAGGAAGAAGGGTTCTAAGTACCTTACTTACAACTATTTTTTCATCAATATCTCCTCTAGATGCTTTGATTGCACTCACACTTGCTTTGATTCTTTCCACATATTTTGTGATGTTGTCATCTTCTCTCATCTTCATCTAATCAAATTGACCTCTGAGACTTTTTGTTTTAGTTCTTCTTACATTTTCATCTCCTCTATAAATGTCTTTTAGTTTGGTCCACATAGTATGATCTTTTTTGCAGTCTTTTACTTCATCAAATTCAACATAACTAAGAGCAGACGCAATATCAATCATCATGATGTTATGATTTTTTTTTTCAGCAATGTCCTCAAATGATAATGTTCTAGAAGGAGTCATGTATTCAATATCAAGATACTTACAACCTAAGTCATTGATAGTTTCCAAATGTAATCTCACAAGTCCTTTCCATGCTGCAAAATTGTATCAGTTTAACTTGGGAATCTCTCTTCTGTAAGATATGCTAATCTTTAGCTTAGGTCCTTGAAACCTTCTCTATCAGCACCAACTACACTGATACCAATTTTTGGAAATATAAGAGGAGTAATTGAGAGGGGAGGGGTGAATTAGTTACTACTAAAATAAATATCAGATCCCTTAGATGTTAGTATAAAACAATTATGTAAAAGCTTAATTTTGCTAATGCTTAGTAAACACAAAAATGTTGTAACTCAGTATATATTGAGAATGCTTGGAAAACACTTAACATAAAATTCTTAAGATGTTATATGTGATTACTTATTACTTTAACTTAGTTGAAAACACATAAAAGAAATAGCATGAACACATTTGACACCAAGATTTAACATGCAAATCCAATTTGGGAAAAACCACCAAGTGCAACTAGTTACTGATTTTCACTCTTTTAAAGTGAGCTCTATTAGGAGCCAACATTGTTAAAGGTGACAAAAAACACTATTAGTTATGACCCTATTAGAGGATTTAATTAGCTTGTGAGGAGTGGCTTTGTTAGAGGTATTTAGACACTTCAATAGAAATGCCACCTTGTTAGAGGATTTACAAATACTTGTTAAGACAACTCTATTAAGAGATTTAGATCACTACTACAATGGTTAGAGAGTAACAATGACATGACCTAATTTTTTATGCAATTGAATTGCTGATTTTAGATCTCAATTATAGCTTGTATACTTGATCCTACTTGATCGAATATATCTTTTTAGCTTCACAAGGATAATTTGCTTTATCCTTCTAATGCACTTCCTCTTAGCATCATTAGATAGTCAATGCACACACACACTTTCTAATCCTCAACTTGACCTTATACTTATATCTTTCAGTTTGTCAAGTTGGCTAGAATATAAATTAGAATAATTAATGTTCATATCCTTAGTTGGCTAGAACCAATAGATAAATCAATTGAACTTAATATGCCAAAAATAAGAAAATCCTTCATTAGCCAACCCAACTCAATAGTCACTAACTTAGAAATGATTTTCCTATGTTAACCAAGTAAACTCGGTCAACACTATATATTTGCAAAGTTCCTTTTGTGAATGAGTGAGCTTGGTTAACACTAGTTCCATCCAACATCGGTTAACACTGGTTCCATCCAACATTTCCTTCATTAACCAAGTGAGCTCAATTAACACTCATCTTTCAAAAACTTTCCTTTGACACCAAAGTGAACTTGGTAGACATTGCCTTCTAAACAAAAACAACTCTAGAATTCTCGATAGCCATAGAAAACTATCTTCAATTCCTGAGTAAGCTTGGTATATACTAACTAATAATAATATGACATTTGTGTAACATTAAAGACAATACACAATTAATCAATTATTCCAACACAAACACCTATGCCAGAGTTACAACACACCATGAAATTGATTTTAGATAAGGTAGAGGTAGATATTCAAAATTTTGATAATCAAAATTTAAGGCATAAGAGTGAAGGAGAAGGAGTGGCTTTAGAAAGAGAACGAGAAGGAATGACTTTAGAAAGAGATGGTATGACAGAAACAATAGCTAGACAACATAAAGGATATTATGTGAGCCACTAGATAGAAACCAAGAAAGTGTTGCAGTAGGTACTATGACATTGGAGTCACTTGCAAGTATCTTTGAGAATTTATAGTCCAAATATCAAATACTTATAAGAGTGTTTCAAGTATTGGCACAGCTTCCCTATGATGATCCCAAGTATCAAATGCTTATAAGAGTGTTTTAAGGTTGGTAACCACTTCAACATCCTTTGAATGGTTTAGAGGTAACATCATTGTGGTAGAGGCTTCTGCAAGGGAATGAGACTTGCTATTATGACATTTACACAGAAGTAGAACTTGCTTCTTTAACTCCTTACGTTCAACTCTTTACTAAAGTTATTCTTTAATTCCTTGCATGTGCAATTTTATCACCTTGGAAAATTGTATTAATCCTGCTAGTTGAGAATAGTTGATTGTTCATTTTATTGTACCTAATCCAATGACAGTTCTATAGGAATTTGTAATGAACCTAGCTAATCAACAACTAGATCCGTTTAATTGGTTATGGTTAGTTTCTTTCTAAAAATATCTGTTATGATATGTTTTTGTAAAATTTCTTGCGAACTCTACCCATTTTTCTTGGACTGCATTTTTTTTTTAAGGATCTTGAGGTAAGTCACTTAACACAGGTTGAGTGAGTTTTTTAAATTTTTTTTTTGGATTCTAGAATATATATGCAACTGGATCAATTATCTATTGTGTAGCTAAGATGTAATAAGCACCTTAAAAAAGATAGCTAAATATACATATTTAGAAGGAGATATAAAGAGATACCTATTTAGAAGGAAAAGAAACCAAAAAATTTACATACCCTTGAAGAAAATTATAGAGCTAGGGTATGGCAATGAGATCATAGAGAAAGGGCACAACACAACAATGAAATCGCAAAATAAGGGCATGACATGGCAAAAAAATTGTAGAGTAAGGGCACAACACCAAAATCACAAAGCAAGGGAATAACAATGAAACATAGAGATGGCAAGGGCATGACAACCAAATTGCAAAGAAAAATTGTAGAGTAAGGGCACAACAAAGAAATGTAGAGATCATAAGGGCACAACAACCAAATCACAAAGCAAAGGCATGACAATGAAAGACAAAGATCACAACAAAGAAATTATAGAGAAAGGGCACGATAATGAAATGCAAAGATATCACATGAATGAAATGCACCAAGCACATATGCATAATCATGAGGCTCATTCCCTTATAGAAGCGATAACCTAGTTAAATATACATATATATATCAACCTAGCTAATCAGCAGTTAGACACATTTAATTGGTTATGGCTTGTTACTTTCTAAAGATATCTGCTATGATATATTTTTGTAAAATTTCTTGCAAACTCTAGCCAATTTTCTTGGTCTACATTATTTTTATGGAGGATCTTGAGGTAAGTGTTAAAAAAAAAAAATTTGGGGGTGGGGGGGGGGGGGGGGGGTGTGTGGTGCGCAGTGGTTGGGGTTTGAATTAGTAATTTACATACTTTAGTCACCAATTGGATATTATTTGTTACTTTAAACCATACATAACAAAGTAATAAAGTAATGCTAAATAGTAATAGTAACCATGCACAAATATAACTCATAACACCATATTTTGTTAACTAGGGAAACCTTGGCCAAGGGAAAACCCTAGTGGGGATGATACCCATTAGATAATATACTAATATATAAGTTCCTTGTTAGAGGATGGACCATATTAGGAGTAAATGATAAAATTCAATATAGAGAGTCCCTATTAGGAGACTTTTAATCCCTATTAGGAGATTCCAACCCTGTTAGGAGTTGTGGTACAGTAGATGTAATATGAGCCCACTACCCAAACATGCACTTCCAATTACAAGAAGGGCTCAATGCCCAAAAATTAATCAGACTTATGGAATGTAGATTCTTTGTTAGTTTGATCTCGGATCACAAAATAGCTTCACAAAATTTGCATGTATCACTTTCACAAAATTTCACATACAATTGCTCAACACAACTTCTCCAAGATAACACACTTGCACAATAGCATAAAAGAATTTGCAAGATGTCCTTTGCATAAATACCATGCCTTTACACAAATTGTTGCTAGGTTGGCTAAGACCATAATACACTTTTCCAACTTAGAGTAAACATCTAGGATGTTGGCCCTAATTGGTCAAGTAATTATTTTGTAAACAAAATAATTCCTTTCCTTTAATTTTGTTGTCTTGTTTCATTGCTTAAAACATGAATATCTCTTTTCCATATAGTCTGTACTAACTTTCAAGGTTATACACATCATCATCAACATGTATACAATCTCCATCTAACTTCGCTAGTCATAATATGACATCAGCAACAAGTTACACACAAAACAATACACTGTTGTATACCAAATTCATACTTAGACAATTTTTTATGTACCAAAAGCTAAGTATCTTTATTTTTGAGGTTTCTTGTAAGCATGTATATCATATGCTTTCATAAATGACAAAAATTACATATCTTCATTAACCAATTCTCAATAATCTCCCCCTTTGGCATTAATGGCAACAAAATAGAGAAAATTGACTAAGTATCAAAAACCTAAAATAAATAACACATTAAAATTACATCTATTACAATTTGTCCATTTTACACATGCTCCCCCTTACAATATGATTTCATACTTTTCTTTCTACTTGATTTAAAATTTTCTTATATAATTCTCCCCCTTTGACATCAATGACAAAGGTTAAAATGTCAAAAACTATCCAAAAATTTTCCATCTACTGTCAAAAATGTTGTTCTTCTACCTTACATTGATAGTATCTTCATGCAATCATCAAAACTTGCCTTAAGATTTCTCATAGCTTTTGTCCATGTATCCTTGGTTGTGTTGGTGTTTTAAAACTACTAAGCAACAAAATGCTCAATACCAAAATGATATCACTCACACAATCTAAGGATTTTCCAATTCCTATTAAAAATTATATGTGCAAACCATTTGGACCCAACTTCAACAAAACCAAGGGTGTATTTCTACTCTTTAGGCTCTGCAATACTAGGATGGGTGTACCCAGGGATGATTCAAGACTGGGAAACACTGTATGAGAATTATTTTAGTTCATTCTGATTCTCATCTCATATCCTCAAATACATGCATATTTCTTGACAATTTGATAAACACATCCCATATAACAAATCTGACCAAAATTCTTCTATAGATCTGCACGTGTTCTCAACAATAGTGGAAAATTGAAGATAAAAATTCCATGCAAACAAGTATAGGCCAACTTTGAAGATCTTCAGAAAATAAAAGTAAAATTGATTATAATTCTGCATTTGAAAACCATTCATGACATATTTCTCTTCCAACTGAACTAATTTGACCAGTGCCTAATCCATTAGGGTTCAGAGTCTACTATAAATCCATAGATCTAATTTGTTGCCTTACAACAAATATTATCAGCAGTTCTTATCAGAATTCATCATTCAAAAAAATCCTTCCTACTACTATAGCCTCCTTATCAAATTCATCAAAGCCTTTACTTAATCCATTGAATTAATAGTAGTGGTGAACAGATATACAACCTAATTGGATTGCATTCAATGGCACAAGCCTTTATTCATACAATATCAAGATGACCAAGTAACTAAAAGGGGACAAAATTTAGAAAGGACTGCTATGGGAATAGCTCATAATTTGTATTCATTTTCTTTGAAAATTGTATACATTTGTAGTAAACTCAGAATGACCTTAAGAAAAACACAAAGATCATTCTCTATTCATGTATTCTCAAGAACTAACAGAGAAAATACATCATAAAAATTGCTCCAAACATTGGACCGAATACAGATTAAGTATATCACTTAAGCATTAGAAAATTAAACCATTCTCTAGCCCTAGAATCTCACTTATATAGTGTGAGATGCAACAAGCTTTAGGCTGAGAGAAAAAGACAGGTGTCCTTTACAAGAAATATTTACATACACCTATTATAAAATGACACTATGTGAGTAATAGAAAGACTTATACATCAAGAATTCCTTTTGTGGGCCCCTTTCTATTACATCCTCTATTGTTGTTGATTTGGCTTCTATTCTGATCTATCTTTGTATGCAACTACCAAGCTAGCCAACAATGAAGAGTGTTCTGATGATTGCACATTAATCTCCACCTGTGGTTTTTCACCGTCTTTATCCTATATGGTGGGAGTAATTTCTACTTTTTTCTCTTCTTCAACTGTATTAGCATCCTATGGACCTGGGCCTGCAATAGAAAGTGATTGATTATTCTTTTCTTCTTCTTCCATTTGGGCTTGTGTAGTGACGGTGTCAATGATTTGGACCTCCTCACCTTGTACCTCATCACTATCAGTTTGATCTTCATCAAACTATTCACCAGGAGCTATTTTTGCCAAACACTTGTCAAACAATGTATCATCTAGCCAATTGAATTGCAAAATATCCCTCTGTCTTTTTAAATAATCAAAGAATATTTGGGCCTTCACCATTTCTTCTATTGTGGTAGCCCACCATGCATGCCCTATTTCATTTATAATTCTATTCATCCTTAAACAAAAAATATCGTCAAGTTCCTTTGCCCATTCATCTTTGTTTTTCAAATTATTTCCTTTATCTAGGGCATGAGGAAACAACCTGAATTTATGGCTCTTGTACTTGTTCAAGTAGCCTACTATTATTCTCTGTAAATGAATCCTTTTATTGTTAAAATCAGCAAGATCAGAAACAATGTCAAAGGTTTTTTCAATTTGATCATAAGAATTGCTTATGATAGAGAAACACAAAAATGTCATTTCTTTCTCCCTTATTACCCGTTTATTCATGATAGGCTTTAGAACCTCATCATTGGCTTTCAAATCCTCCTAGATACTGATCACCTTGGCCAACTGATCATGAATTAGTGGCCATTCAACTTTATCCCCCAAATATGTGAGAGTTTTTCTTAATTTATCTTCATATTTTGACTCCAACTCTACATGTAAGGCCCACAAATTACCCTTTTCTTCTTCAAAATCCTCAATAGTGTAGTACTGTGGGCTTTGGGGTGTATCTAGTATTTCTATGAGTGGGGTGGATTTGAAGGGTTCAACTAGGGGGTGAGGGTATGTTATTTTTTGTGCTGCTGACCTACCCATTAGCTTGTTCTCAAGCTCGATTCTCTTCTTTACCTCTTTATTGTAGGCATCCACAACTGCCCCATACTTGCTCTGCAACTTAGTCATTTCCTTTTCTTCCCTCTCTACAATAGCCAAGGAAAATTGAGAGTAATCTACATTCATATGAGCTACCTGTAAATGTGATGTATCGACAACTCTCCTCACAATGATACTCCCTATTAGTCCTGAATCATCAGGTTGTGATGGAGTAGCCCTGGATCCTCTTCTCAATGACCACATGACAAGAGCAGCTTGGTAATTACTAAATGCAATTCCCAAGAACTCCTTTTTATTTAGATCATGCAATCCCAAATTATTTGACACAGAATTAAAAATCAAGGCATCAACAATGTCCCAATTAGGCAATAATAAAATATTTTTAGCCTTTACCATCTATCTCCCTTCTTCAGGAGTTATATTTTGGAACTCTTGAATCATTTGTACCTTTATTTGACTTTGAATGGAGGCTTCATCCATTTTTGGATGCTCTATTTTCATATTCTTACATCTTTCCTAAAAAATGTGCATGTTTGCCCTCCAAGAAAACTGATGGAAAGCCCTAGACCTTACAAAACTATCATCAAACAAAAATTGCTGACTGGCTTGTTCCAAAATAGGGTCTAATTCCCTTCTCCTAAAATTTGCTACAGTTAATTCAAAACATGGCACAGGAGGCTCCTAGGGGTTCCCTTCATTAATCTCTACTTGGGTAACAAAAACTCCCCCTTGTGATCCAATTTGTTCAATTTACTCATTAGTGAGCTGCTCCTCCTTGATTCTCATAGGAGTTTTGGAAGGTGAGTAACTCTCATCATGTGGTTCATCTTCCCTTATTATCTTTCTCCTCTTGGGAGAAGGTTCAGGAGGCCTTTCTTCAAAAATAGCACTAGTAGATTCAACTATATGTTTTCCTTTATCCACAATGGGCCTTTGATCCTAAATGATAGTATATCCTAACCTCCTTTACACAACTAGTGGGCTTGCCCCTATATTGGGAGTGAAACCCAATCTTCTCATTATTTCCCTGGCTTTATCTAGAAAAGAATCAATAAATGTTGCTTCTTCTCATTCATTACCTCCATTATTTCGAGGAATGTACTCATAAGCTTATTTATTCTATCTGCAGTAGTTATAGCATTACTAAGAGGGTTGTAATCTTTGTCAAAACAATTAATAAAATTCAAAACTTTTGAATAGACTCTCCATTTTTATTTCTTTGTTTCTTGCTCTTGCAGAGAGTACTCGTTCCTTATTACATCTTCAGGGAAATAAAAATCATGCTCAACTAGAGGAAGCTTGATCCTATGCCTAAGGGCCAAATTAAAGAAACCTTTTGCATCACAAAATTAAGGGTGAGATACTACCATTTTATACTACTCCAAAAATTTGTAGAGGAAGACTCACCCTTCCTTGGTTATTACAAACTGGTGGGCTACTGTGCACGTGGGAAAAATTGATCTTGTTCCCCTTTTGTGCAAAAAGGCTTCTTCTACTCCTCCCAACTCCCACAAGAATTCATCTACTCCTACCTTTAAGGGCATCTAGTAAGGTAGTACATGGGGTGTTCCCTTGAATCCATAAATTCTGAAAATAGTTGAAACTAAATATGGGATGATATCTCCCCAATTATGTGAAACTTTCAGATTATGGGGGTTTTCCATAGGCCTAACAAGGTGCATTAGTGCCTTAGGAATCCTAGGATTGTCCCTTAATATGAGGCACCTCAGTTTGGAGGCAAAGTGCCTATCAAATCTAACAAAACTAGCATTTTTTGCTTCCCCAGTCATATCTGCACTCCACAACTGAACTAGCAGTGCTTCCCCCTCTTGTTCTCTATTCAAAACCATTTCCTTACCAAATTATGTAGCCCCTTAAACAGAAACATGTGCATCAATAGGGAGTATTGACCCCAAACCTTCTCCACCTTGCCCTTAGCAATCCCTACCAATCTACTGTGAATCTCATCAACTAGGTAAGAAGCAAAATCAAAAATTATTTCCACACCAAAAGAAGAGATTTGAGTGATCATATACATGAAGATCACAGGGATAAAGTCTTCTTCACCATCTCCAAAAATTTTACACAGGGTCCTATATATCTCTACTGCCCTAGCATTGAAACATGCTTTCTTGAAAGGTTCTTTAGAGGATGATGTTATTGTTGGTAGGGTTCCAATTCTGCCTATGTGGGCCTTCAACACACCTTGTGTAACTATGTCTTTCTTAGACATATATTCTTTTTCTAAATCTATCAAATTAATGGGCACATGAGACCTAGTGAGAGGTCCCAAATGAAAAACTTCCCTAATCTCTTCTAGACTAATGGCGATTAAAATTTCACCATCTACTTTTCTCACTACCCTAGTGGCTTGATCATAACTTTTCACCACAGCCTCAAGGAGGTCATAATCCATAAACACACTAGGAACAACTAGCTTTCCCAAGTCAAAATTCCATATATTGGCATGTGAGGCAAAAAATTTCCTTTCTGCAAACCATTTCTTGAACAAATTTAAACCAGTTTGCGAGGTTTGAGCATCCTGGACCCAATTACCCTTATCATACAATCCATCAGTTATCCTCAACCTAAGGTTTAATGAGGTCAACTTTTTAACTTGCACTGTCTCTACAGTAGACTAAGGAAGCAACTCAAGCAAATCATCATGTACATTTCTATCCAAATAATTTACTTGACCTAAAAATCCCTTCTTTGGAGGCATCTTTGATTATGCTTTATAGAACTGAAATACTTACAGAGATTACAATGGGATTACTTGAACTCTTTCCTCATTTTCCTCTGTATTTGTACAATTTTTTTGCAAACAAATTGCTTTCACAATCTTGCTGAGCTTCAACACAATTTTCTTCAGTAATTGCTTCTGCTCAGGAAAAGCTTGAAATCTTTGTTCACATAAGGTGCAGCTGATAAAATCTTTTGTATTATACTCTATTTTTCCTCACACACAAAGCTTTCGTGTCTAATTAATACATAGAGTGGCACCACCTTCTACGTTTAAATCTGTGTCATCGATCTTTTAAAAATCCTATGATCATGGGATATGGAGAAAGACAACTTGGCATTTCACTTGACAAGTTGGATAGTCAATCCAATGAAAACTGCCCATGTACACAGCTCCTTCCTTGATGGCACTTCCATCAAGACCCACTAGCGACTAAGGACACGTGTCAGTAGGTCTCTACTTCACTATACATAAAAAATGAGCACCTTTCCATAGCAAACCAGTGACAACCATTGATTCAATCTTGATCTTGTGGATGATGCATTACTGCATGGCTTAGAAGAACAGTGGTGGGCCCTCCTTCGCTACCTTTCTATACATATCATCCAAGGAACTCTTCATGATGAGATAGCAATGGCCGTTGATCTGAGACAAAATCAAAGGTGGAGAAACTACATAAAGTACCTTGAAAGGTGGTGGGTCCCATACTTGCTATGTCACATAGAGTAAACAACTTGCAACTTTCCATAGCAAGATAGCGAGGACTATTGATTCTAGTTTGATCTAACGATCAGGATCCCTTATAGACTTTATGAATGGGGCGTGGGTTTGGGGCATTGATGATGTAGGAAATTTTGCACTTCTAGCATCCAACAAGACCTTACTTTTAATCCTATTCACCATCCATGTTACTTGAGGTTTTTTTGGTTGTTGATTTCATGATGCCTCGCTACTTCGCTAACGGTGAGATGTCAAATTTTTTTGATAGCGAGGTAGCGAGCTTTGGTAACTTTAATAAAACTTGGCATCGTTAAATATAATAACCCATCAAATCACCATCACTCCTACTAACTGCTTCTGACAATAGTAGTTATTACTTGTCACGCCAACTGGACAGACTATGGTTATCGAGAAATTTGGAGGTCACCATGTCTTTGATTTCACAGCACCTCACTACTTCGCTAACAGCAAGATGCTTATTTTTTTTGATAGCGAGGTAGCAAGGCATCAAAAAGATCTTTTTTTCGACGTCGACTTCTAACTACTTCTACTAGGTCCCTTTTCCTATTTTGATAGTACTTGCAAGGTGTACTTGATTGAAAAGTCAGCTAGAAAACAAATCTCTGACCACTGTATCTTCATTTTACGACCCCATTTTTAAAACTTTTTGGCACTCGCTACCTCACTATGTATAAAAAGTGCTCATGTGATGAACCTGAGAGGAAAGGTAACTAGGGGGCACAGAAAAAATACAAAGAAAATAGAATATTCACCCAAGTTCCTTTTTCAAATATTTCGTGCCTAAAAATTTTTAATGGAATGAGACATAGAGTTTTAACAAAAAAATTTCAAAGGTTAACAAAGAGAAGATTCAACTAGAAACCTTATTCACCATTAATGGATTCTAATCTGAATTTTTTATACCTAGACAAAGGAATTTTATCATGCAAAATTTCAAACCAACAGGTTGCTTCAGCGCAGGTGAGAATTGCACATAAGGCATATGATGCAATCTCAATGGCATTAAGGTCAACATATAAAAAGTTAGAATAAGTGTCCTTGGCCTTGACACATTCCTCCAACTATTTCTCAATAATAGATTTTTTAGAGCAATAGATTCTCTAAAATCTAATACTCCCTTCAAGATTTGGTCCTTCCAAAGTTTTGGTTTCCTGATATGATTATGAATACTGGCCACTTATCCTTCAAAATCATCAATTTTACTAGAAGGATGTTGTAATTGGCTAGATAGAGCATCTAGCTCAATCATCTTTCCTTCAACCTAATTGTCAATATCTTTAGTCAACTTACAAGATAGGTTACACTTAATGTACAATATCTTTCCATCATATTGACACTTATGAAGTTCCTTGATAAAAGTATCAAGACTTATCAAATCATTCTTAATGTTTTGACAAATAGTGATAAACAAGTTAGCATCATGTGAGATCTGTGTCTTTGTTTCTACAACATTGAACAAATTTGTGAATTCTTCATCAAAATATTTTAGCACTACTCATGCCCTCTATTCTAGATCTACCTCTGTGTGTTGCACTACCAGAGTACTATGTAATCTATCAGTAACCTCCATCAAGGTTATCTGTAGTCTTTTCATTATCGTGTTCTTTTCAATAAGCTTTGACAAAGATGAGATCAAGTTAGATTGATCATCATCATCAATTGTCAAGCTAGCAAGTGAAAGTGGAGTAGATGAACTAGATGGTTTAATGTCATCTTCCCTTTGCTTCTTTTCAACTGCCTCTTTGACTCTTCTTTCTTCTTCCTCTTTATTTTCTTTTTCTTTTCTCTCTTTTTGTTCCTCCTCTAATCTCTTCTTCTTGTCTTCCTTTGATTTCCTTTTCATTTCTTCTTCAATTAATCTTTTCTTTTCTTCCTCTACCTTTCTTTCCTTCTCATCTTTAAGGAATTTTTTCTTGGTCTCTTCTATTTTCCTTTTCTCTTCCTCTAATAACCTCTTCTCTTCTTCAATTTGCTTCAGTTGATCTTCAATATCTTCAGTGTGAGGTTCATTCTATTCAAAAATCTCAAATGGGTTTGTGTCATCAATGTTAATAGTAACATTGATCTGATCTATCTACATTTGTCACCACTCACTAACACTTCCAAGGTTTTGGGTGCTGGTGAAAATGCTTCCTTGGACTCTATCAACATCTGACTTATGGGTGTTGAATTTTCACTTCTTAACTTATCTTTCTCACCCACCATAAAAAAAAAGGTCTTACCTTGTTCCTCAAGTAAGGTGTCAAATTGTTTAACAATCTCTTAAATTCTTCTTTTTCATTAGTATTGCATATTGTTCTTAGCATAGACTTTCAAAGTTCTAAGTCCTCTTCTCTAGTTGGTGCCTTCTTTTCTATGATTCTGTCATATACCTTTTGGTTTATTGTGCCTTCAATATCCTTAAGCTTCAGATTGTTAGCTATAATGTATCTCGTAGTAGAGATATCAATTTGATCTTTCTCAAAATTGTTATACAAATCATAAACAAAAATCATTTGAACAAAGTTGCCTTCATTAGCAGTAGCTGAGTTTATCTTCTCTATCTTTAACTTCCAGGGTTGTCAAGCTTTACTTGCTAACTACTTAGAAGTAGTTATCTTCTCTGTCTATTTGACTTCTTCTTCTTGTTCTTCTTCTTCACTAGACTCAACAATTTTCAATAATGTCTTTTGTCTTTTTCCCAATCTAATGGCTTCTTTTTTGACCATTTTAGTCTTTTTGGTCATAGCTTCCACTAATCTCTCTGATTTTCTCTTCAACTCACTTGGCTGAACATTTGATACTACTACATAAGGAATACTTTGTTTTGAAGATGTCTCTGCAATAGACATTGATAAAGGTTACACATTCAATATACCTTGTTTCATAGTTTTTCTAACTGTTGTGACTTACTCTCAGTCATATCAGCTTCTGATAAAGCTTTCTTCATTATTATTTCAATCTTTTTGTGAGATGCATTCTCCAAGGATGCCTAATGAGCTGATTTTGTAATCTCATCATTAGTTCCAAATCTGTATTCATCTTTCCCTTCTCATATTTCAACAATAAATCAATGTATCCAATTGTTGTTTCATCACCCAATTCATAAACTAAGGGATCAAGAAATATTTCCTAAGGTTCTACTGCTTGAATATAAGTAAAATTTGTATCAACCATAACACAAATATCTTCCTTAAACATGTCTACAATTGTAGGTAAAATTATGAATCTTTACCTCATTTCATTTTGAAGTTTTTTCATAATCAAATTCCCACTATGCAATACTGTATCTATTGGATTTCTTCTACACACTTTTGTGATCTTCTCCATTGTACATCTATCACTACTCATAATCTCTATGACTAAAAAATATGGAAATCTCTTAAGCACATGAAAGAATAAATAATTGATTACTGACTAAAATCTAAACACACCATTCTTAGTCCTTTCGATTTTCTCTAGGCTCTCAAGAAGTTGTATTCTTAGAATTTCACTAAGGTTAACTTGTTCCTTCTCAACACATATCTTGTAGGCTACATAGATGAATTTGACTGATAATTCATCAATCTTAGAACTTTCACATAAGGAGTAGGCAATGATTCTACTCAAGAATCTTACATCATCTGGTTTAATGGTGCTAATCACCATGGCCTTTCCATTATGGATTGTTTTGGCATAGCTCTCAACTTTCTTCTTAACCAATTTCTTGCCTATAGGTACACTACCTTGTTTACTAAGACCAGTTACCTCATGAATAAGGTCGACATAAATATCAACTACACTATATTCATCCATAGTTTTCCATCATGTATTCTACTTAATATTATTTGTGTCCACTCATTTGTGTCCAATTCTTAGTAGAAATGATATTTGAACAAGTCTATTTCCTTCAAGTGCTCAAATCTGAGCTTCATAACCATATCATGGTTAAAGCTTAATTACATATCCTTGTTCATATACTCACTCCAAATAGATTCAAACTTACTGTTAAGATAACTTCCTACATCTTCCAAATAAACTACATTGTTCAGAGTAATGGATAATGTTGAACTAGGGTTTCCTTCTATGGGTTTCATGGAAATAATCTTCAATTTTGGTCTCTCCTCATTCTCAACATTATGAACTACAGACATATCCATGCTTCTAATGAATATGAACATTTATCAAATAAATGATAAAATACCTTTTTTGAAAAGAGAGTTTGTTTTGAAATCTCCTTATCAAGTCACTTTTGAGTACTCTATGCTTTAGATGTAATCACAATGAAGTGGTAATCAAGTCAGTACTCCATTTTATTCCTTCAACTTGAGCTTGCATTAATTGTGTACTTTGCAAACATGAAAAAACTATCAATTGCATTTAAAATCAAATATCTACTCGAGATCCTCTAATCGATCTTTAGATATTACTCAAGGTTTTCCATAGCTTCCTTCCATCATGACAAAGCTCCACGAAATTCTCAGTAAAAAACATAGATTCCATCTTTTTCTACAAAATTAACTTTCTCTATAATAATAGTAACTCTTAATTCCTTTGTAACTAGTTTAGATAAGCTTCAAACTACAAGTGGTCTTAGATATAGTCTAAACTTATCTCAATGCATCTTTTTCTAGCTTTGATGCCTGTACTTCAATCTCTGAGTGAAGTCACAAATTTTGGTGCTATGAATAAGCTTAATTCAACTTAGTTGAATCAAACTCAATAACTAACTTCAATCTTCCTATCTCATCATCTTCTAGCTTTTCTTTTGAGATGTCTAATCCTTTTACGAATACTTCATTGTGTTCTTCTCAAAGTTCACTGACTACATTTCTTTATTCCTCATTGTCTTTCTTAGTACCAAAGTTCCTCTCATGGTTCCTTCTATCATTTCTGATATTTCTTCCATAATTCCTTTTGTTTCCAAAGTTTCTTCCATTTTTCCTTCCAAATTTTCTATCCATTCTACAATACTTTGTTGTATGTTCGAAGTTGTTACGTAACTGACATACTGGAGCTCTATTTCTAAGATTATATTGATCATCAAGAACATGACAATTTTGAGCTGTGTCCAAATTTGTTACACTTATAAGACACGATCTGACTTCTATCCTCCTAAGGTCTTCCTTCTCTCAATGTCCTTTCATTAGATATTTTTCTATCTATGGGGTTAGTATTTCTAGAAATTCTAGTATTCCTTCTATCATTATCATATTTAGGTTTCCTACAATCAATTGCTCTATGACCCATACCATGGCAATTATGATAGTAAAAATCTTAACATGATTAAATGGCTTATTTGTACATTCTCTTTTCATATGACCTATTTCACTACATGAAAAACACTTACCTCTAAATTCATACCTGGTTTCCTTAGGAGATTCCACTTGCTTTGGTTCATCCAAAATCTCAACTTCCTTGTCTTGTTCAACTTCTTTAGTTTTATCATAAGATTGACTAGATTCAATCTTATCATTAGATTTATCTTTTTCTTTTGGATCTGATCTAATCTCAAGTTTCTTTCCAGACATGTTAAATAGATAACTAAGACTAGTCGTATCATAAGTAGGTCTTTGTATTGTCATTGAATCATCAAGCTTTTCTCTACTAGAATAAAGCTTCTCAAGTTGTTGCTTGCATTGAGTTAATTCATCTTTCACAATAGCATTATACTTATGAAGTTCTTTGTGATCTTTTTTTAATGTTTCAAATTTAGATGTCTTCTTTGCCAGACTTTCTATAAGATTTGTGTTCTCAATTTTTAAATCAGATTCAACATTGCTAGGATCACTCCTCAAAGTTAACATCAAATTCATAATCTTCAATTCATGATATAAGATCTTGTACTCTATCTTTAGTTTTAAATGATCATCATCACTACTTTCAGATTCAATAGATTCAAACTTGGATTTGAGATGTTCAATCTTTTCCTTCAATTGTCCAATGTATACTTTAGAGTCTTCTTATCTGTCCTTTAGCTTATCTCTTTCTTTAATAAGGAGATCAATTTGTTCAAGTTCCTTTTCAAGGTTCTTCATCAACTATTCCATATCCATAGGGATCTTACTCAAGCTGTTAAGCCTCTTCTACGTAATTGCACTCTGATACCAATTGTTAGAAATAGGAATTACTAGGGGGGGGGGGGGGGAGTGTGAATTAGTAATTTAAAAACTTTAGTTGCTAGTTGGATATTATTTGTTACTTTAGACCATACATAACAAAGTAATAAAGTAATACTAAACAGTAACTATAACCATGCACAAACATAACTCATAACACCATATTTTGTTAACTAGGGAAACCTTGGCCAAGGGAAAACCCTGGTGGGGATGATACCCACTAGATAATATACTAATGTATAAGCTCCTTGTTAGAGGATGGACCCTATTAGGAGTTAATGAGAAAATTTAGTATGAAGAGTCCCTATTAGGATACTTTGAATCCCTTATAGGAGATTCCAACTCTGTTAGAAATTGTGGTACAGTAGATGCAAGATGAGCCCGCTACCCAAACATGCACTTCCAATTATAAGAAGAGCTCACTACCCAAATAAGTAATCAAACTTTTGGAATGTAGATTATTTCTTAGTTTGATCTTGGATCACAAAATAGTTTCACAAACTTCACATATATCACTTTCACAAAAGCTCACATACAATTGCTCAATAGAACTTCTCCAACATAACACACTTGCACAATTGCACAATAGCACAATAGAATTTGTAATATATCATTTGCATAAATACCATGCCTTTACACAAATTGATGCTAGATTAGCTAAGACCATAATACACTTTTCCAACTTAGAGTAAATATCTAGGATGTCAACCCTAATTGGTCAAGTAATTATTTTGTAAACAAAATCATTCATTTTCTTTAATTTTGTTGTCCCATTTCATTTCTTAAAACATGAATATCTCTTTTTTGTATAGTTCATACTAACTTTTGAGGTTATACACATCATCATCAACATATATACAATCTCCATCTAACTTCACTAGTCATAATATGACATCAGCAACAAGTTACATACAAAACAATACATTGTTGTATACCAAATTCATACTTAAACAATTTTCAGTATACCAAAAGCTAAGTATCTTTATTTCCAAAGTTTCCTGTAAGCATGTACATCATGTGTTGCCATAAATGACAACAATTACATATCTTCATTAGCCAATTGTCAATAGTAAGTTGCTTAGCATGGGTTGAGTGAGTTTTATTTTTATTATTATTTGGATTTTGGAATATGTATGCAGCTCGATTAATTTTTCTATTGTGTAGCTATGTAATGTCCCCATCTTTTAACAACTAAGTGGAGTTCTTAGCCTTCACGTTCTCCAAAGGGTAAGTAGAGAAATAAAGAAAAATTGATTAAATTAATTTCTCATAAAGTCATTAAATAAAGTTAAATTAAAAAGGTGACTTTATATTTAATTAATTTAATTAATTATTGTATCACAAGGGAGAAGCTTCTAGAGAGTACATTAATTATTGAGGGGGAAGCCTCTAGTAATTTAATTTTCTAGAAGCACGATTAATTATTGTAGTCTAAGGGAGGAGTTTCTAGAAAGTGCATTCATTATTGGAAGGGGGAAGCTTATAGTAAATGCAATTAATTAATATTTTATTTCCTTCTAAAAGGGTGTAGGGAAAGTATAAATAGAGGTGGGAGCTTCATTGTTTAGCATTGGATTATGGTAAATTGCATTTGATAAGAGCTTGAAGGTGTGAGTTATAGATTTGTTTTTGGCATTAGAGGACATCTATCCTCTCTTGTGACATTCTAGACACCATTCCCTTGGGGTTTGGCCTTTGGAATTCATTGCTATGTATTTGATTTTATTAGTTTGAGAACTAATATTATTTCAGCAGTGGTTCAATCTTCAGTTTGCATAAATTCCTTCTTGTGTCATGTTATGTGGTTTTAAATCTATGCAAAGACATTAAAATCTCTTTCAGCAGTTGGTTCAGTTCTTGAGCATTACTAGGGTGCCCATTACAGTGGTATCAGAGCTATAAGTCTTGCCATGCTATGGAAGCCTTAAGCATTTATGTTTGAGCATGCAATAAGGGCTTTATAATTTTTGCAATACCAAAGAAAGACAAAGTAGGAGTATAGACTTGCAGAGTCAACAAATTAAGTTCATCCATTCAAGGGGACATACAATCTAGTCATATAGACATTGAAGAGATATTATTTGAACAATACAATAGTATGGGTGACCGAGATGATAGGAATACAGGATTAGATCAAAGTAGGAATACCGGTCTAGATCAAGAAAATTTAATGTTCAGGTTACTGGTGATGAGGCTAATTATTGCCTCTATTTCATGATAGTTTTTAAACACTTTGTTAATACTCTATTTAATTTTCATCAAGACATTTGTGAACTTATGTTTACCTAAACCAATGATTAACCTATGGGTAGATAGTATGTCATCTTTTGCCAATATCATATATATGATGCAGTATTTCATATAATTATAAAAATGTGTGTTCTTATATTTAAATTTAATTTTAAAATGCTTATTTGCAATTATCTTTGCATTATAACTAACCTATTAGTAATGAAGTTGAAGATGATTGGAAGAATTCAAAGATGAATGTTGAAGACAACCAATAGCATTCCAGAAGAAAAGAACATTGAGGTATAGCCATGGTGGAGAAAATTCATAATGATACCAAAAGATATGACAATGATGTTGGAAATGATTGAAATGATCATAAGAAAAGTTGTTGGAATAATATATGGAACTGGTAAAGAATGTCCTCAATCATTGTTTTGTTATTGATGTCAAACTTGCTACTTGCAGGGATGACAATTGCTTTAGTGATCCAAATACTATCAATTAGTTGATTGTCAAGGTGGAGGCAATCAATAAGATGTAACTAGAACACCTAGAGAAAGGTTGAAGTTATGATGTTGTAATGAAGTACAAGGATTAGTTAAGCCATTGATGAAACAGTGTATTGAATGACATATTAAAAGATACAAAGAATGAGCATACTGAAACATATCAAAGATCTAAGGTTTTAGCTAAGTCTTTTGTAAAGCTCAAACTAAGTTCATTAGAGAGAAGGAGTCGAGCAAGCTAGTAAGAGCCAAGCAAATTCTTAGTTAAAGTGCCGAGCAAAACCAAGTGCTGAGTAGAATTAAGTGCCGAGCAGAATCAAGTACCAAGAAAAATCAAGTGCCGGGTAGAATCAAGTGCCAAGCAAAACCAAGTGTCGAGCAGGTATAGGTGTCGAGTAACACAGAGGTTTCAAGCACCAGTAACTTAATAATGCCGATTTGCTGCATTATTTTGAAAATCAAAGATTCGTCAGATCTAAGCCAAAAAATTTGTTATCTAGAAATCTGTGAATTAAAAGGAAGATAAGAATGATGAGTTGGTGGCACAGAACACCATGTAGAACGTTTTTAAGATACAACTGGCAAAGTTTCTAGAAGAGAACAAGATATGGGGTAGATACATTGTATCCTACCTAATCCATTTTGAAACCCTAAGATTGGAAAGGAAAAATTAAGCAGAAAAAGGAAAATTAGACTTCTATATAAGAAGACATAATTTAATAAAAAAAGTAGAGTGGAAAAGAGGGGATAGTGAGAGAGAGAGTCGTGGTCAAGCATAAAAGCATGAAGTGTTGTAGAATGTGCTAAGGAGAAGAAAGCACAGGAAATCTGTTTAAATAGACAACCACAAGAATGATTGCATTGGCAGAATGAGTAATAAGACTCAAGAAGACAAAGCTTGAGAGGAAAACAAGCAGTCAGAGCTGAAGTGATTGAAGCCAAGCATAAGGATTGAACTAAAAGAGTGATATGAAATCTGCAAAGTATGTTGTAAGTTGTGTCAGATCAAAAGACCAATATCGTTACTTTCTAGAAATTGTAACAGTAAGATAAATCCTATGGACTTAGGTTGGTTTAGCAGCCATTAGATAAATCCTTTAACAGGGTGACATTCCTAGTGAATGTTCTAAAGACCTTTAATCAGGCCCATTCCTAACAGTTTGGTGAAATCCTCTAACAAGGTCACATTTAACAGTGTGTTTTAAGCCTTTAACAGGGAAGGCTTTTAACAGGGCATCACTTCAGAAGAGTGAGAATCAAGTAGCATGTTACTGGTGGTTTTTCCCAAATTGGGTTTCCACGTAAATCATTGTGTTATGTGTTGATCTTGAATGTTTTATCTTTGCATGTTGATTTACAGTAATTTTCTTATATGACTGATTTGAGTTTGAACAGATGAAAAGGGTATGGATCTATTAAAAAGGTATTAATAGGGCATTTGGACCTTGAATAAATGATTCACCCCCCCCCTCTTAGTTATTTTAAAAGAATTCTAACAATTGGTATCAGAGCCTGACTGCTGATTCAGTTTAAAGGGACTACTAGCAGAAAAGATCAAAATGCCAAAAAGAGAAGTTCCCAAGCTCAACAAAGACAACTTTGTTGCATGGCAAAGTTTGATGAAGCTACATCTTGGATCCATAGGAGATTATGCCCAAAATTCAATTATCACTGAACATGTAGATCCAATAGGTATTCCTACTACTGAAGACATGAAAAACAAGCAAGAACACAACCAGACAATGCTGAAAATTGCCTCTGCACTCAGCTATGCTGAATTTGATGATATTAAAGGATGTGACATTGCATTCAAAATGTGGAAATCCCTATCAGACATCTATGAGGAGATCAAAATGTACAAAGAGCAAAAAGAGAAAGTCTCAGAGGAAAATTTGATGACATGAAAATGGAAGAAAATGAGAATGCTGCTCAGTATGGTGCAAGAATAAAGGAAGTGGTAAGTGCAATAAGATGCTTGAATGGTCAACTGGATGAAGATACTCTTAATAGTAAGTTCTTAAGAACCTTGCTCCCTATCTATGCTATTAGAGTATCAGCAATACAAGAGCTAAGATGTATACCAGGAAATAATCTAAGTTTTGAAGGTATAATAGGCAGACTCACTGCATTTGAGTTATCTAACTTTGACAACTACAAACCTGAAAATGCTGAATCTTCTTTTAAGGCCAAGTTATCACTAAAAGATGTTGAACAGGTGAAATCAAAGAAAGGAAGAAAAATGAAGTATGTATCTAGTGACAGTAGCACTAATGAGGAAGATGTGGAACAATTGGAAGCACTACTCGCTAGAAGATTTCACAGGGGCAAAGGAAAATTCAAAGATAAGATGCCTATCATTTGTTTCAATTGCAATGAAGTAGGTCATATTGCTGCAAGATGTCCACAGAAAAAGGATTTCAAGAAAGGCAACAAATACAAGAATAGAAGAGATGATTACAAGAGAGATTACAAAGAAAAAGGTAAGAAGTGTTATATTGTTGAAGAAAATTCTGATGACAATGATGATGAAGTTGTTTATGTAGCCATGAAGGACCAATCTAATGAAGAAGAAGCCACAACACTGGTGACATGTATAAACAAGAATGATAGATGGATCATAGACAGTGGATGCTCACATCACATGACAAGAGACAAAAGTAAGTTTGTTAACTTTACTTAGTATGATGGAAATAGTGTTAGATTTGGTAATGATGCTCCATGTCAAATCAAAGGAAAAGGTTCCATTAAGCTCACAGAAAAAATTTCACGTGACAATGCATACTATGTTGAAGGATTAAACTACAATTTACTAAGTGTCTCACAATTAGGCAATGTAGGTTGCAAAGTAGAATTTGAAAAAAAAACTGCAAAAATCTATGACAATGATGGTAAACTGATAGGAAAAGGAGAACAATCAAAGAGTAATTTGTTGTACCTTGATATGGATGATGTTTCTTGTCTACTTGCAAAATTTGATGATGAATGGTTATGGCATAGAAGATTATGTCATGTCAACTTTGACAATCTAGTCAACATCAGTAGAATGAAGAAAGTCAGAGGTTTACCAAAATTAAAGAAGCCTGATAATATCATGTGCAAACAATGTCAGCTAGGAAAGATGACAAAATCAAGTTTCAAAAGCAAAAACTATACATCTAAAGAGATACTTGAGTTAGTTCACATTGACTTATGTGGTCCAATGGAAATACAAAGCTATAGAGGAGATAAATACATAATGTTATTTGTTGATGACTATTCCAGGATGATGACTGTTATGTTCTTAAAACAAAAATCGGATGCTTTTCAAATGTTTAAGTGGTATGTGGCTAGAGTTGAAAAGGAAACTGGAAAAATCTTGAAATGCCTAAGATCAGATAGAGGTGGTCAATTTACATCAAATGAATTCGAGATATTCTGTAATGACAATGGAATCAAAAGACAAACGTTAGCTCCTAGAACTTCCCCACAGAATGGAATTGCTGAAAGAAGAAACAGATCTATAATTGACTGTGCCAGAACATTAATGATGAAAAAGAATGTTGCTCTAAAATACTGAAGAGAAGTTGTAAGCATGGTTGTTCATACACTGAACTGAGTACAAGTTAAGAAAGGTACAAATACAACACCTTTTGAATTGGTTACTCACCAAATGTAAAGCATTTCAAAGTGTTTGGTTGCAAGTGTTTTATCCTTAAAGATGTTAGAAATGGAAAATTTGATGCAAAAAGTGATGAAGGTATATTTTTTGGTTACTCCACTAGAAGTAAGGCATATAAGTGTTTGAATATTAACACTAACAAAATTGTGGAAAGTGCAAATGTAAATTTTGATGAGCACACAGAAGTCCAAGCTGAAATACCAAAGAAAATGGAAGAATACAGAACCTTTGTATATTCTTATGAAGGAATGACTGCTGATGAGGATGATGTCAATCAAATTGAAAATCAACAAGTGTCAGTTTCAGCCGATTCACAACCAGTGAATGTCGAGTTGCATTCAGAAGCCGAGTTACAGAATAAAGAAAAAGCACAATCTGATTCTAAAGACAACATACATGATGAAGAACAACCTGATAATGAAGTGCATAGTGATCCTAAATTTGAAAGATCAAATATGGAAACAAGGACAGAGCCAAGATTATCCAAATATGTGAAAAAACATCACCCTGTTGAACAAATAATTGTTGACAAAGATGCAAGACCAATGACAAGGAACAGACTAAGACATGAATCATGTCTAATTAGCCAATCTGAACCCAAGACAGTACATGGTTCATTACAAGATAATGACTGGTATAAAGCTATGGAAGAATAAATTGATCAAATAAGAAAAAATAAAACTTGGAGTTTGGCTCCGAAACCAACTGACAAGAATGTGATTGGCACCAAATGGGTATTCAGAAACAAAGTAGATGAGAATGGTGAGATTACTAGAAACAAAGCCAGACTAGTATGGAAGGGTTATGCTCAAGAAGAAGGAATAGACTATGGAGAAACATTTGCTCCTGTTGCTAGAATGGAAGGAGTAAGAATTTTACTTGCATATGTTGCCTACAAAGATTTTAAAGTCTATCAGATGGATGTAAAATCTGCCTTCTTAAATGGTATACTAGAAGAAGAAGTCTACATTGAACAACTAGAAGGATTTTTTGATGAAAACAATAGGGATATGGTGTGTAAGTTGCACAAAGCACTCTATGGTTTGAAACAAGCACCTAGAGCATGGTATGAGAGACTTCACAAGTATCTAGTGCAAATTGGATTTGAAAGAACTGATGATAACAGAAACATGTACATCAAAGCTGAAGAAGGTAAAGACATTATTGTATCTAACATTTTTGTGGATGACATAGTATTTGGTGGTAAGGAAGTACTTTGCAAAGGCTTTGTTGACAAAATGAAACATGAATTTGAGATGTCTATGTTTGGAGAAATCAAATTTTTTGTTGGATTGCAAGTACATCAACTCAAACATGGAATATTTATTACACAATCAAAATACATCAAAGAAATTCTTAAAACATTTGGATTGGAGGAATCCAAACCAGTCAGCACACCAATGGCCACAGGAAATAAGCTATCCAAAAATGATGAGTCAGCTGAAGTCAATCAAACAATGTACAGATCCATGATTGGAAAACTACAATATGTTGTACATAGTAGACCAGACATAGCATTAGTAGTTGGAATAGTGGCTAGGTTCTCTGCTAATCCTAAAGAAAATCATCTCATAGTCGTAAAAAGAATAATGAGATATCTCAAAGGAACTGATGACTTTGGTCTATACTACAAAAAGAATGGAAAATTTGAACTTAATGCATATACAGATGCAGACTAGGGAGGAAACATTGATGACAGAAAAAGCACAAGTGGAGGTGCATTATTTCTAGGCAAAAGGTTGGTTACCTGGACTAGCAAGAAACAAACATGTATATCCCAGTCCACTATAGAATCAGAATATGTGGCAGCTGCAATCAATTGTACAAACATTTTATGGCTCACACATCTATTGAATGGAATGAAAGAAGAAGTAATAAAACTGGTGATATTGTATTGTGATAATACAAGTGCTATAAATATATCCAAAAATCCAATGATGCATGCAAAAACCAAGCATATTGCAATCAAGTATCATTATGTCAGAGAATTGGTAGAAGGCAAACAAGTGAAGTTGGAATACATTCACACAAAAGAACAAACTATAGATATCTTCACCAAACCATTGCCCAAGGATGCCTATGAATATCTTAGAGGCAATTTGGGGGTTATACCCCTAATTCAAGCAGTTTAAGGCAACAAGGAAGCTGCCTTGCATCAACAGGAATAAATCATTGAAATATTAACAGGTTGATGCAAAGGATGACAGCAGGAACAGAAACTCCAAATTAGTCACGAGCATGGTGACAGAGAGAGAAAAACAACAAGAAGCCAAAGCTTATATTTTGCATAATAAAGATGCTATATATTTGGAATTTATGTCAAAGAGGGAGAAATATGCAGAAAACTGATCAATGCAAAGAACGAGGGAGATATATATGAAAGAGGGAGATATATGTGATCAGTAGTGAAAATGCAGCAAGCCAACATATACAATCTTGGTGGTAACTAAATTGATTACTTGATCAATTTGGTTTGCCATCAATGCCAAAGAGGGAGATTGTTGGAAATGATTGAAATGATCATAAGAAAAGTTGTTGGAATAATATATGAAACTGGTAAAGAATGTCCTCAATCATTTTTTTGTCATTGATGTCAAACTTGCTACTTGTAGGGATGACAATTGCTTTAGTGATCCAAATACTATCAATTAGTTGATTGTCAAGGTGGAGGCAATCAATAAGATGTAACTAGAACACCTAGAGAAAGGTTGAAGTTATGATGTTGTAATGAAGTACAAGGATCAGTTAAGCAATTGATGAAACAGTGTATTGGATGACATATTAAAAGATACAAAGAATGAGCATACTGAAACATATCAAAGATCTAAGATTTTAGCTAAGTCTTTTGTAAAGCTCAAACTAAGTTCATTAGAGAGAAGGAGCCAAGCAAGCTAGTAAGAGCTGAGCAAATTCCTAGTTAAAGTGCCGATCAAAACCAAGTGCCGAGCAGAATTAAGTGCCGAGCAGAATCAAGTGCCGAGCAAAATCAAGTGCCGAGTAGAATCAAGTGCCAAGCAGATTCAAGTGCCGAGCAGGTATAGGTGTCGAGTAACACAGAGGTGTCGAGCACCAGTAACTTAATAATGCCGAGTTGCTGCATTATTTTGGAAATCGAAGATTCGTCAGATCTAAGCCGACAAAGTTGTTATCTAGAAATCTGTGAATTAAAAGGAAGATAAGAATGATGAGTTGGTGGCACAGAACACCATGTAGAACGTTTTAAAGATACAACTGACAAAGTTTCTAGAAGAGAACAAGATATGGGCTAGATACATTTTGAAACCCTAAGATTGGAAAGGAAAAATCGAGCGGCAAAAGGCAAATCAGACTTCTATATAAGAAGACATAAGTTAATAAAAAAATTAGAGTGGAAAAGAGGGGATAGTGAGAGAGAAAGCGGTGGTCAAGCATAAAAGCATGAAGTGTTGTAGAATGTGATAAGGAGAAGAAAGCACAGGATCTCTGTTTAAATAGATGACCACAAGAATGATTGCATTGGCAGAATGAGTAATAAGACTCAAGGAGATGAAGCTTGAGAGGAAAACAAGTAGTCAAAGCTGAAGTGTTTGAAGCCAATCATAAGGATTGAACTGAAAGAGTGATCTGAAATCTGCAAAGTATGTTGTAAGTTATGTCAGATCAAAAGACCAATATCGTTACTTTCTAGCAATTGTAACAGTAAGATAAATCCTATGGAATTAGGTTGGTTTAGCAGCCATTAGATAAATCCTTTAACAGGGTGACATTCCTAGTGAATTTTCTAAAGACCTTTAATCAGGCCCATTCCTAACAGTTTGGTGAAATCCTCTAACAAGGTCACATTTAACAATGTGTTGTAAGCCATTAACAGGGCAGGCTTTTAATAGGGCATCACTTCAGAAGAGTGAGAATCAAGTAGCATGTTACTGGTGGTTTTTCCCAAATTGGGTTTCCACGTAAATCATTGTGTTATGTGTTGATCTTGAATGTTTTATCTTTGCATGTTGATTTACAGTAATTTGCTTATATGACTGATTTGAGTTTGAACAGATGAAAAGGGTATGGATCTATTAAAAAGGTATTAATAGGGCATTTGGACCTTGAATAACTGATTCACCCCCCCTCTCAGTTATTCTAAAAAAATTCTAACAAACGAGTATGGAGGAGCTATGAAGACTTATTGCACTCTGTATTTATTATTATGGCAAGTAGTTGTTTAGCCTTTATTATTCCCGAATCAAGCTGTTATCTTTTCTTCTTGCCTTGAGTTTCTATTTTCCTTCTTTCTCTCCTATGGATTTATAGCTAGGTTTTTTACTTTTCTATTTCAAAAGAAGTGTCAATCTCCTATATATAGGGATTAGACCAAGTGTGTTAGTTTAGTTAGAAGGAGAAAGTTTATGAAAACAGACTGTTAACTTTTACAGTGAATTGTGTTTTTACAATTCTAATCATTGTTTCCATGTAATGAATTTATGAAATGTAATGAAATATTTTTTGGCTTCTATCCTATGTTAGTGGTTTAGGTGAAGCCAACCAAGGGGACACACTTGGGAGGTGGATTAGATTAGGATAGTATAGATTTATTTCCAAGCATTTTTAGTATTGCAAGTAGAAGTTGTAAGCTCTTTCCTGTAGCATCATACTTCGTGAATGTTCCTACAGCATCTGTGAGAATAGTTATAGTGGATGAACTAAGTTGGAATATCTATTAGCCTCTCATTGTATTTTCAGTATTTTTTTCATAAAGAGTTAAGTGTGTTAGTTTCCTGCGATAATAGTGTAAGTTCTTTTCCTTGTATTTTGCTTTCCTGCAGCATAAGCATAGTGACTCATTAAGAGACCTAGTGCACATACTATGCTGACCATTTCAAGTATATGTCCCTGGGTTGAAAAGATTAAATGCACCTCATAGTGGGAAAAATAGTCCTTAGATTGAATACATTATTCCTAAGCATGGCCTAAAGCATGACTATGATACACCTATTGTGAGGCAGGTCATTTTGGTACTGTTGCCAGGGATGGTGTCAAGCTAGGAGCATTTTTGAGTCATAGTTCTTAGATAATCTATTTTTTTTAGAAATTTCTATTTCTGAAGCTTCCTTTACTAGTGTGAAGAGTTCAATTGCATGCATTGAAGAGGAAGACGACAAGATGAATATGGCAGATTTCTTCTGTGGGAGTCTATTAATTTGAACGAAGAAATTGAAGAAGAAAAAGTTGAGTTTCCTTTTGAAGACGCAAGCCCTATTTTTCCTACAACATCATCTTCAAGAGTAGAACTAATAGATACAAGTGGTCTTCAACCTTTTATTAAAGTTCTGGCTAGTTTCCTTGATAATACTACTTTAAATCCACCAATTGTTAATCATCCAGTACCCAATGTTCCTTTTCAGCAGCAACCTCATAATCTAATACCTCCAGTAATGGCACAACCTACTTTTCCATTTCCTCTCCCAAGCCTCATAAATGTTGATAATCTCAAGAATATATTTGCAGCTTCTCTTCCAAAGTTCTATGGCCTTGCAACCGAAGACCCTGATACTTTCTTGTTTGAATTTGACATACTTTGTTGTATTTTTGACTACAACATTGATGCCTATAAGCTCAAATTATTTCTAGTAAAATTGAAAGAATCAACTCTATGATGGTTCATGGGCTTAGGAGCCAATGCAGTAGGAACTTGGGATGAAATGCAAACTCTATTTTTAGATAAATATAAATAGTATTGCACAACATCTAGTTCAAGAGGAAATGATGTCTTCAAGATATCACAAAAGGAGAAAGAAACATTGGAAGACTATGTTTCACATTTCCTATATACATTATAGAAGAACCCTTAGCATGTGTTGTCCGAGGATTCACAAAAGCTAGTCTTTCTAAGAGGTGTGAATGATAATTGTCTAGAAGTACTAGACCTAATGGCTGGTGGTGATGTATATCAAGCTTCCTAGGATGACCTCAAGAAGATTTGCTAGAACTATTCAAGGTAAACTATTTAGAAAGGCTGAGGACCTCGTTCCACAATCACTAAAGGAATCGGCCAAGGGATTTCAAAGCTCGAGATATCTAATCTATTGTCAAATTTTAAATAGGACATCATCAATGATGTCGCTACACATCTTGACACAATGACTGCAAAGAAGAAGTATGCAAAAACTAAGTTACAACTATATGAATACTACCCTCGTTGCCAGAAGCAAAAGAAGGATTGCCAATGCAAATTGGTTGCAAGCATGGAGAACCAACATCTTCCAACTAAGTACCTCAAGATAGATGGAGATGATGAGAAAGTATTTTTTGTTGCTCAATACTAGCCATCGGCTCAATGTCAAGGTATGCCTCAGGACCCTTTCCAAAATTTAAATCCATATGGTAATCAATGGCGAAACTATAATCCCCAAGGTCCTCCAAAATATCAACTTAACTGGAATAATGTTGGGCAAAACAATCCACAACAACCCTAATGGCCTCAGAATTCCCAACCATCCTAGACCAACCAATAGAATAACCAATTGTAGAACCAATAAAACTACTAGCAAAACTAGTAGAACCAATGGCAACCATCCCAAGGGAATTGGCAGTCTACAAACCAATGGAGGGGATCTCAACCCTGGCCTAACCAAAATACCAGTACTCCACAATTACCACCTCCAGTTCAACAACTTGCTCTAATGCCACCACCTACAAATCCTGGACCTCAAAAGTAGACACAGTTACCTGCACAACCTCAGCCAAATCCAAATAGCCAACAACCAGAACAACCCATGTATAGCGTTGATGTTCAACAATATCTTGCTTATGCTTTAAGTGTTGCAGATATAGATCTGAGATCTAATACAACTTTACTAGCACCTAAACCACCTCTTATGACTAAAATACCAGATCCTCCTATAGCATCAGAACCCTCAATCGCTGAAGTGGTTGACCCTACCAATGTCACCATGTCAACCTAAGCTCAACCACTAGTGGAACCTCCTTTTCGCGAAAAGTTTATATAAAACAAACCTATACAAGCAGAGGAACAACCTTTTGATATTGTTGATCAATTGAAGAACATACATGTCCAAATACCCTTATTCCAAGCCATTAAAGATGTTCCCATCTATGGAAAATCCATTAGAGATGCTTTCCTGAAGAAACCTAGAAGGAAGAAAAAGGGCCCCACCATAGTTCATGTTGTAGGACAACTGGCTGACATTATGTTAGGAAAATTGATCACACCAAAATATTCTGATCCAGGTAGTCCAATAGTGAATGTCAGTATAAACGGTCAGTCTATTAAAAATGCTTTAATAGATCTTGGCACTACTATAAATGTTATGACCAAGGACACTGTGAAGAAGTTGAAAATAGAAGGATTAAGGGCTAGTCCAACAATTCTACAACTTGTAGATAGTTCTACGGTCACCTCTGATGGGATGATAGAAAGCATAGTTGTAACCTTAGATTCTCTAAAGTATCCTACAGACTTCATGATTCTATCCCCTAAAGTAAATCTATCTATTTACCTTGTCATCCTAGGTCAACCATGGTTAGCCACAAATGATGCAAGTATAAGTTGTAGATCAGGGAATATGACAATATCCAATGGCCAAGCAACAAAGAAATTTGATTTATATCATCCAGCACAACAATTACCAAATTTGAGCACATCTATTTGGCCAAATTTAGGGGATGGAGAAGAAGAGTTAAATTCTATAGTACAACTCATGATGCTACATAGACAATCATTTCTAAAGCTACAGGAGGAAGATTGAATACTTCAGAGTATCTTTACTAATAGTTGTGTGGTAGAAAACAGATGTATCTGAAAGTTTTGTGTTGGAATTAATCACATATGAAGAATGTGATGAGAGTTGTACTCTACTCAAAGGACCTAACATTCTTCATCCACTCTTACTGTGTAAATTAGAAGCAAGTCTAATCTCTGAAGCTGCTATGATAGAGTCTACCACTACTGTTGAACTTTATAAAGGTCATAATCTCCATGTTAATCCCAAATTAACACCCACACAGATGGAGCAGTTAAAAGAGTTTCTTCAAAGGCATGAAAAGGCCTTTGCATGGGACTATAGTAAAATGAAAGGGTTGAGTCCTACATTGTGCATCAATAGGATATACATCAATGAAGGGTGTCTGCCACTCCATTAACCCCAGAGAAGGATAAATCCAAGCATTAGGGAGATAGTTAAAAATGAATTACAAAAACTACTTGATATTGGTTTTATTTATCCTATATTTGATAGTAGATGGGTGTCACCCATAGTCATAATACCCAAAAAAGGAGAAAAATGGAGAATCTATGTAGATTACAGAGAATTGAACAAGGCCACCAAAAAGTATCACTTTCCTTTACCATTTATAGACCAAGTTCTAGACACTCTAGCCGGAAAGAAGTATTTCTCTTTTCTAGATGGGTATAGTGGCTATAATCAAATCAGTATTGCTCTTGAAGATTAAGACAAAATCACATTTACATGCCCATGGGGTACTTTTGCATACTCTATTTTACCATTTGGTCTATGTAATGCTCTTGCAACATTCTGATGAGTTGTTATTAGCATTTTTGTTGATATATCACATGATTGTATGGAAATATATACTGATGATTTCACAACATTTGGAGTCACTTTTGAGGAAGAAATGATGAATCTTTAAAAGGTTTTGGTAAGCTATCAACAATATAATTTGGCACTTAATAGTGAAAAATGTTTCATGCTCATGCAAGAAGGTGTGCTACTTGTTCATTTCATATCAGCTGCAGGAATACAAGTGGATCTAGCTAAGATAGAGGTAATTCAAACATTGACCATACCTACAAAATTGAAAGATGTCAAATATTTTCTAGGTCATACTAAATATTATAGACATTTTATAAGAGATTTTAGCAAAATAGCTAGTCCCTTGTATCACAAAAGAAGCTGAATTTAGTTGGACATCTGAATGTGATGAAGCCTTCTTGTAGCTTAAGAAACTTCTCACTATAGCCCCAATTTTACAAGGCCCTAATTGGAATTTACCTTTATATATATATATATATATATATATATATATATATATATATATATATATATATGGATGCTTCTGACTATGCCATAGGTGCAGTTCTAGCACAACAATCTCAAAATCTTGAAAATGCAATATATTATATTAGTAAGAGTCTTCATGGACCAGAATTAAACTACATAATGACTGAAAAAGAATTGCTAGTAGTAGTTTATGCATTGAACAAGTTTTGGTATTATATAACTAGCTATTCCATATTTGTTCATACTGATCATGCAACAATTAAATATCTCATGAACAAACTTGCTATAATAGGCAGGTTAGCAAAATGGTTACTATTGTTGCAAGAATTTGATATAACTATTGTTAATAAGCCTGGAAGAGCCAATGTTGTATTTGATTATTTATCAAGAATCCATCATGATGATATTGATACTACTTTAGTAGATGATGCATTTTTAGATGAGCATTTATTTCATATTGTTGTTCAAACTCCATGGTATACTGACATTGCTAATTACATTGCAGCTAATAAAATACTATAACATTTTTCTTACAAGGAAAAGAAGCTGCTTGAAGAGAAAATTTTCCATTTCTCTTGGATAAATAATCTCTTGTTTTACACTAGACCTGATCAAGTTATGAGAAGATTTGTGAGAGAGGATGAGACATATGACATTCTACATGTATGTCATAATGAACCATGTGGAGGACACTTTGCAGCAAAAAAAACATCCTTGAAAATCTTAACAATTGGTTATTATTGGCCTACACTTCACAACGATGCAACCAACTATACACGAAAGTATGATAAGTGTCAAAGGATGGGCCAACCAACAAGAACAGATGAAATGTCTCTTAACCCATAGATGGCATTAACACCATTTGAAAACTGGGGCATGGACTTCATTGGTCCAATTGATCCTCCATCTAATGGGAAATCCTATATTCTTATGTGCACTAATTACCTAACAAAATGGGTTGAAGTCAAAGCCATGAAGCATGCTCGTGATGAAAAAGTTGCAAAATTTCTATATGAAGAAATTTTTACTCACTATGGTATATCCAAAGAGCTAATTACTAACAAATGTGCTCAATTTACCTCTAATCTGATCTCAGAATTGATGAAACAATATAACATTAGGCACTAGAAATCAAGTCCTTATCATCCTCAAGCTAATGGACAAGTAGAGGTCACAAATCATGAGCTGGAGAACATCCTAACAAAAATAGTTCATCTACATTGTAGGGATTGGACCAACAGATTACAAGAAGTTGTTTGGGCCTACATAACAACATGGAAGATTACTACAAGATTCACACCATTTGAGCTTCTATATGGAAAGGTAGCAATGCTCCCCATTGAATTTGAACATAAAAATTTGAGAACTGCACTAGAATTAGACATTGAACTTCCTATAGCACAAAGAGAACGTCTTCTACATCTTAACTCTTTGGATGAAATGCACAAAGCTGCTTTGGAACGTACTAAAATTATACAAAAATAGAGAAAACAATGGCATGACTCCCATATTATTAGTAAAAAAATTCAAGTTGGTGACTAGGCACTACTCTATGATTCTAAATTTAAAGATATGCTAGGCAAGCTACAAACAAGATGGTTGGGTCCATATGAAATTACTCATGTCTTTGATAATGGAGCTATTCAATTAACTACCATTGATCTAGTACCTTTCAAATTATTAGTCAATGGTCATAGACTCAAGTTATATAAATGGCCCCAAACAAAAGAGGACTTCCTATAGTAGTTATAGTGGCCAAATTCAAATACAAACCAAGTAACTCTTCTTGCAACCAAAGGTGTTTAACCTTCCACCTACTACTCTTCAACACTAATTTCTTTGTGCATACTCATAATAAAAATTTTATGCCCACATAAAGTTCTGAATTTATCCATTCACTTTCTCATTTCATCTCACCTTCCACCCATCCACCTCATCTCATTCCTTTACCTTCCATCCACCCACTTTCCATGTCATCATTTTTTAATGCTTTCAATAAAACCCGCGAGTTTGCTGACGGATGTTGTCATTGCTGATGTAACTTTTGCCACCTTTTTGGTATGTGAAATGATCAATTAACAGGTATAAGGTTTTTAAGTTATAATTTATTTATAGTCCACAGATTTCATTAATTATATTTAATATTGCATTCTTTATATTATGGCGGCATTATGCCAGTTCCATGCCTTGTACTAAGTCTAACAAGTGTGGACACTTGTCCATATTTCATAGGGGGCAGTGAAGGTTACTAAAACCCAATGACTACATTTATTCATAAAGATTTTTCCAAATCTTCATATTCTCTTAAGTGCACAAGTGTTTAAGTGTCGTACCTCTTATTTTTGAATGATTTTATTATCAGGTTGTGATGTGAATTGTCTTTAAATTTTAAGTGATATGAATCCCATTTTTGGATGATTTTTACACACTTCCATGATTTATTCTCATTAAAGCCATATTATTGCTCATAATGAATCGTTATGACATTAATTACTTGTCAAATGAAATGTGAAAATGGTCTGTAAAGCAACAAAAGAAGCCTGAATTTCTAAGGGGGAAATAGTGCAGACAGTGAAAGTCTTAAAGAAGAATGGGTGGACAATTGTAGAGGTGAGAACCAATGGAGCATACCATTTTGCTCTCAGATGTAGAGGCTGTGAGGAGATTTAATGTGTGTGGCTGGTTAGGGCACTTTTTAAGTTTGACTACATATGATGAAGAAGCAGCCACAGAATTCACAAGGACATTTGATGAAGGGGAAGCTTTTGTATGGGGCTTAACGATGGTTGCTACAGATGAATGTATAGTAGAAGTAACTGGGTTACCGGTGATAGGAGAACATTATCCTAACACTCATAATGCAAGATCAACCAGGGGTCAATTTGTCATACCAACCAACCTTCAGATGGATATTACCAAGCAAGGTTGTAAATGAATGTCTCTTCTACCACCATAGAATGAGCTGGCCATGCACATTATTAGATAACTCACATGCAAAGGAAGATTTTCATATTTACATGCACATCATTCTAAATTGCTTAGTTGTATAAGGCATAACCATCCAGTTAATGTTCCTAATTTCTTGTACAATATGTTGTGTATTAGTGTAGAAGAAACTCAAAAAGGAAAGGATAATTCCATCACCCATCATGCCCTAATTAAATTACTCACAGAAAGGTCACTTAGGGATGTTTCTCCCTTGTCATGGGCAGAATTTGTCCAAGCTAAAACCTTTCAACCCCAGGCTGCCCTTCATGAACAACCTAGTGAGGAGAATGTAGTTCCCAGTAATGAACCTACTAAGAAAAGAACTCAAGAGGCTGAAGCCAAAAATGTGCACAGAAATGTACAAGAAAATGTGCAAGAGACTATGCCTTCACCTATTCAAGAAACCCAAAAACCTACCTCTAGCTCAGCAAAGAGAAAATGGAAATTGCAAGAAGAAATCTCTATTCTAGTAAAAGAAGAGCCAAACCCTATAGTCATGAGGAAAAAGAGAACTAAGAAGGGTCCTTTAATAGTTACTCCTGCAGCAAAGACATCAAAAGGAAGAGGTAGCCAGAAGGCTGTGATACTAGAAGAAACCCTTGTAAGAAGAAGTCATAGAATGAGAGGACAAATTTCCAAAGAATCCCCCTCATCCAAGCTATCTACTAAAGAATTCCCTGTACAAATTGTTCTTGATCACTCTCCTCCTCACCTTGAAACTAAAAATATTCCTGAAAACCCTAATGAGGAATGTAGGGTTGAGGAAAATCCAAATGATACCCCAGTAGGCCAACTGGGTACTTTGAGCTATGGGGATGAAAAAGTTCTTGAACAAGTTTATCCAAACACTACCCTAGTTCCCTATAAATCAACATGGTTTATTGATATTGTAGAACAATTATGGAGGGAATAGAGAAAGAGGAAAATAAATCATGAAGAAGACAACGGTCACATTACCCTGCAGAAACTCATTTTCTAGTTGTTCGGACAACATATGTTTGCTAAGGCCTTATGGGAAGAGAAGAGGAAAAGAATGAAGAAAGACATAGTGTCTCTGAGTGCAAAAATTACAGAATTGAAAGAGCAATTGGTGAATCAAAAACAAAGGATGGATCATGCCCTCAAATTGATTGATCAAGCACTTGCTTATAGACCGCCACCATGAATTTATGCTCTATGTTTAAAAGAACAACTCTTATTCCAACTCATGCTAACCCTTAAAAATATAAATGTAGAATTTAAATTAGCCTAGGGATTTTATGGTTTATATCAGACTCTACCATCCTGCCAATAGAATTTTCTCTATGAATTATATGTGCATAATTTTGTTATCCCTTTAGAAACCCAATAGAACCCTTTACTATATATAGGGGATATACATTTAAGAGCTTTGATGTCCTGGATGTCTAATGAAGAAAACTATGATAGGCAACTAAATAATTATAGAGATGAGGAAAGGACAAAATCCCTGCCATTAAGAGTCGAGAGCAAAAAACTAGAAGAAGTTCTTAGGGATTGGTTCAGATTAATTTATGAGGATAAGAACAAGGGAGTAAGAGATAGAATCTTTACTGCCAGAGCCAAGGCCTATGCTAATTATGAGAACTTGCCCTATTTTTCTTTCCAAAGAGCTATGGTTGGTGCTAGAAGTAGATGGGCCAAATTACCTGAGTCACTTAAAAGGTTAGAGCCACATAGTCCCATCAACCTGAAGGCTACCCTTCACCAAGCTCTAAAGTATTTGGAATTAGGAAAACAAGCTAGACCCAAATTATGGTGCCTACTCACTATGCAACCTCCAATGCTCATGTGACCTTTATATGACATTAATGCTGACATACTTGACAAGCTATAGGAGGACAATAGAAGGGAGGTTTGGGAAAGAACATGAGGATTCTATTATACCTTCAAGAGTAGCAGGAAAGGAAGGGCAGAAGTGGGGGAATTCAAATCACTGACTAGGAAATGTCATGCTTGAGGAAAAGCATTAGTTTACCAGGGAGCAAATGATGAGGCTAATTATTGCCTCTATTTCATGATAGTTTTTAAAAACTTTGTTAATACTCTGTTTCATTTTCATCAAGACATTTTTGAACTTATGTTTACCTAAACCAATGATTAACCTATGGGTAGATAGTATGTCATATTTTGCCAATATCATATATATGATGCAATATTTCATATAATTATCAAAATGTGTGTTCTTATATTCTAATTTAATTTGAAAATGCTTATTTGCAATTATCTCTGCATTATAACTAACCTATTAGCAATGAAGTTGCAGATGACTGGAAGAATTCAAAGATGAACGTTTAAGACAACCAATAGCATTCAAGGAGAAAAGAACATTGAGGTGTAGCCACAATGGAGAAAAGTCATAACTATACTAAAATACATGGCAATGAGTATGGAGGAGCTATGAAGACTTATTGCATTCTTTGCATTTATTATTATGGCAAGCAGTTGTTTAGACTTTATTATTCCCACCTTGAGTCATTATCTTTTCTTCCCACCTTGAGTTGTTATTTTCCTTCTTTCTCTCCTACAGATTTATAGCTAGGTTGTTTACTTTTCTATTTTGGAATAAGCATCAATCTCCTATATATAGGGATTGGACCAAGTGCGTTAGTTTAGTTAGAAGGAGAAAGTTTATGAAAATAGACTATTAACTTTTACAGTGAGTTGTGTTTTTACAGTTCTATGTATTGTTTCCATGTAATGAATTTCTGAAATGTAATTAAATAGTTTTTGGCTTTTATCTTGTGTTAGTAGTTTAGTTGAAGCCAACCAAGGGGGCCTTCTTAGGAGGCGGATTAGATTAGGATAGTATAGATTTATTTCCAAGCATTTTTAGTATTGCAAGTAGAAGTTGTAAGTTCCTTCCTGTACCATCATACTTCGTGAATGTTCATATAGCATCTATGAGAATAGTTATGGTGGATGAACTAAGTTAGAATATATATTAGCCTTTCATTCTATTTCTAGTATTTGTTTCATAAAGAGTTAAGTGTATTAGTTTCCTACAATAATAGTGTAAGTTCTTTTTCTTGCATTTTACTTTCCTGCAGCATAAGCATAGTGACTGATTAAGAGACCTAGTGCACATATTGTGCTGACCATTTCAAGTATACGTCCCTAGGTTGAAAAGACTAAATGCACCTCATAGTGGAAAAAATAGTCCTTAGATTGAATACATTATTCCTGAGCATGGCCTAGAGCATGACTATGATACACCTATTGTGAGGCAAGTCAACTGGTACATTAGAACAGGGGCAACATATGCAACATGAGAAGAATAAGCAAATGGATATGATGTTGTAGCTCATGGCTAGACAGATGGGCATCCATATTAATCTAGGTGATGCCAACAATAGAAACAATAATAATAGGGGAAACAACAACAATAGGGGCAATGATAATGGAAGTCGAGGCAAAAACAATGGTCTTGAGAATAACATTAATAATGGGCATGGCAACAATGGGAATGAGGCTGATAACTTTAGACATGTTGCACACTTAGCTTGAACAGCAATCTCAAGACCTCTTTTACCCACCTTCCCACCTAGAGATCTAGTTCAACCAATTAATGGACCACATATTACAAAGTTACATGATCAATTCAGGAGGGATTGGGAGGCTAATGGACCGAAGTTTTAGGAAGATATTTCCCTCAGAGATTATGTGGACTTGAGGATGAGACACATGCCCAAATTAGGAGGAAGAAGTCAAAACCTTGATCTGAGAAAGAAAGTTGGGAAACTTTCTTTACCTTAGTATGATGCTTCAAGGAAGATGACCATATGGGCTTGGGTGTAGAAGATTGATAAATACTTGTAGCTAAATCCTATGCCTGAGGAGGAGGTTATAAAGTATGCGGCTATTCACTTGGATGGATTGGTGCATGAGTCATGGAACCATGGCATGGTAACCTTGGGACATAATCATATCACATCTTACAAGGAGTTCATTGAGAAGCTCATAGAGAGATTTGATACCAAGAATCCTGAATTATAGTTTAAGGAGTTGGTACAACTCAAGTAGTGGGGATCAGTTGAGACATATATCAGTGAATTTCAGAGGTTATCTATGTTGGTCACAGATATTTTAGAGAGGAGGTTAGTAGTGTTGTTTATGGATGGACTCTCAGATCCCTTGTGAGGTTGGGTCAAAGGGCATGACCCAACTATGTTACAAGAGGCTAATAAAAAGGCTCGTGACTTAGCACCTTCTTCATTTAGGAGCAAATTTTAGCATAGGAATTCTTATATGAAAATGGACAAGGAGAAGGACAAAAAATCTTTTCACAAGGATACTCAGCCAAAAAGAGATAAGTTGAATAATGACACGTTGAATGTTTTGAGAAAGAAGAAGCTATGTTTTCATTGTAGAGAGCCTTGGTATTTATCTCATAAGAGCCCTCTCAAGGCTATGGCAAATCAAATGGAGTATTTCTCAGCAGAGGAGTCACAATTATAGAGGGAGGATAAGCACTATAATTTAGATGAGGATAGCACTACAAAGGAGAGCAACATTCCGAAGGATGAGAAGTCATTGGCACAATTAATGGGGGCTCAGAAGGAAATCACATTTAAGGTCAAGGGTACTATCCAGGGACATAAAGTGATCTCACTCATTGACACTAGGGCCACACATAATTTCATAGATGCACAATTGGTAGCCAAAAGAGGATTATAGACCAAGGAGCATTCTGAGTTTAGAGTCATGGTGGCTAATGGTGACAAACTATTATGCACTCAAAAAATATCTAATCTTCACATCAGGTTTGGAGATGGCTATGAGTTAGAGGATGAGTTCTATGTGGTAGACATGGGAGACTATGATGTCATCCTCAGTATGACATGGATGGCCTTGCTAGTTGAGTTCACACTCAACCTAGCAAAATTGGAGATGAGGTTTCAACATGAGGGGAGAACTGTTGTACTTAGAGGATTTCATATGGGAGTTGCATAGTACTTTCCTTGAGGAGAATGTAGAGACTTTTTTGGCATAATGACATAGAGTGGGTAGCAAAATGTTTGACTATACCAGCTTCATAAGAGTCATAGGTGAAGAGTCATCCACTAGATATCCAAGAGATATTTGATAGGCACACTATAGCATGGGGATCCTCCTAACAGGGGGATAAAGCATGTTATTGAGCTTGAGAAGGGAGCCAAACTAGTTATAATTGCTCCCTATCATCATCCTAAGAAACACAAGGATGAGATAGAGAAGGCAATTAAGGAGTTGTTGGAGATGGGGCATATCAAGCCTAGTAAGAGCCCCTTTGCTTCAGCAGTAGTGTTGGTAAAGAAGAAGGATAGAATGGTGTGCATGTGTATCAATTACAGGGCATTAAATAAGAAGATCATTAAGAACAGATATCCCATCCCACGAATAGATGAGTTGATTGATGAGTCATATGGTGCGTTCTTTTTTACAAATATTGATCTAGGATCAGGGTATCATTAGATCAGGATGAGGGAGGAGGACATTGAGAAGACAACTTTTCAGTGTCATTATGGCCACTTTTATTTTTTGGTTATGCCATTTGGGCTAACCAATGCCCCTGCTATGTTCCAAAGTTGCATGAATTAGATATTCAAGGAGCAGCTTAGGAGTTTTGTGTTGATTTTCTTTGATGACATTTTAGTCTTCAATAAGACTTGGGAGGAGCATTTACAACATCTTGAGATGGTGTTGTCCACTTTAGAGAAAGAGTCACTATATACCAAGGAATTTAAGTGCAAGTTTGGGATGATTGAGCTACTATATCTTGGGCATATCATTAGTGTAGATGGAGTTTGGGTAGATCCCAAAAAGATTAGGGCTATTGTTGATTGGCCTAACTTATGAATCTTACACAGCTTAAGGGGTTCGTTGGTCTCTATAGGTTTTACAAGAGATTTGTTAAGGGATTTTCACAGATCGTTGCACCCTTGACAAACCTTACCAGGAAAGAGGCCTTCGCATGGACAAAGGCAACTCAGAGAAGCTTTGATCATTTCAAGAAGGTGATGTCATCATGTCCAATACTAGCTCTACCAAATTCCATGAAGCCATTTGAGCTTCATTGTGATGCGTCAAGAGATGGGATTGAGATAGTCTTGATGTAGGAGAAGCATCCCATAGTTTTTGAGAGGAGGAAACTCCATGGAGTGGAGAGGAGCTATTCCATATATGATTGGGAGATGTTGGCTATTATGCATGCATTGGCTAAGTTTTGGTCCTACCTAGTTGGGGGAAAGTTTGTTATCAAAACTGATCACAATAGCATCAAATACTTCATGAGTTAGTGTGATTTGAATGATAGACAATAGAAGTGGATTACGAAGTTACAGGCCTATGACTTTGGCATTGAGTTTGTCAAAGGTAAGAAGAATGTGGTAGCAGATGCTTTATCCAAGAGACCTCATATTTATGCTCTAGCTGAGATTATAGGAGATTGGAGAAATAAGATTAGACTAGAATATGCGAGGGACACTTGGGCTTCGGGAATGATTGTAGGCACCATACAGGATGATCATTATGTGGTGATGGATGGATCGATTAAGTTCCTGGGTAGCATATATTTGATTCCTTCATCACAATTTAGGGAGGTAATATTGAAGACATTTAATGATGCACCTACAACCAGACATCCAGGGGTCTTTAAGACCTACAAGCAGATCTATGAGTGGTTCATATGGAAAAGGCTCAAGGATGATGATCAGAAGCATGTCAAGGAGTGTTTAGTTTGTCAATAAAATAAGGGAGAACACACATATCCTGCAGGGTTATTACAACCTTTTCCCATTTCGGATAGGAAATGGAAAATTATTTCTATGGACTTCATCAATGGGTTACCATGAGTATAGGGGAAAGATTGCATCTATGTGATAGTTGACTGGCTGACGAGGTTTTCTCACTTCTTTGATATTCCATGCACTTACACAACAACATATGTGGTTGATCTTTTCTTCAGAGAGATATTTAAGTTACATGGGTTACCTAGTTTTATTGTCAGTGACTAGGATAGTAAATTTATGAGTACTTTTTGGTAGGAATTGTTTAGGTTGTGTGGTAAAAATCTTACACCTAGCACTAGTTATCATCCACAAATAAATGGGTAGATAGAGATTGTGAATAAATGGGTGGAAGGATATCTGAGGAAATATGTGACTACATAATAGAGGGCTTGGGTCAAATGGCTACATATGGGAGAGTACTATTATAACACCACTTATCATATGTCCATCAAGATGACTCCATTCATGGCATTGTATGGTTATGAAGTACCTAGTTTCATGGATTTAGTTTTGAGGGATAGTAGAGTGCTCAAAGCAAAACACTTCTTGCAGGATAGTCAGGATATTTTGAGGGTGCTCAAGAAGAATATATAGCAAGCCCAAAATCAACAAAAAGTGTATGTTGACCAAAATCGGATAGAGCACAGGTTTGAGGTTGAGGATATGGTTTACCTGAGGCTACAACCATACAGACAATCATCACTCAAGAAGAGCGGAGCAAAGAAGTTGAAGCCTAGGTTTTATGGGCCCTACAGAGTGATTCGCAAGGTGGGTGAGGTTGCTTACGAGATTGAGCTTCTAGAGGGCAATCGAGTGCATAATGAGTTTCATGTGTCAAGGCTTAAGAAAGCCATAAGTCAGAGAGTTGTGCCTTCTGCAGAATTGCCACCATTAGATGAGGAGGGAAAGCTCGTATTGATTCCTGAGGCTATTTTGGATACTAGGGAAAGAACTCTATGAAACAAATTAATTAAAGAATATTTAGTCAAATGGAGATACCTGCCAGAGGAAGATGCTACTTGGGAGAGTGAGAAAATGCTACAACAAAAAGGACTGAGATTGCTTGAGGACAAGCAATTTCAAGGAGGGCAGACTATAATGTCCCCATCTTTTAGCAACTAAGTGGAGTTCTTAGCGTTCACATTCTCCAAAGGAAAAGTGGATAAATAAGAGGAAATTGATTAAATTAATTTCTTATAAAGTCATTAAATAAATTAAAATTAAAAGGTTGACTTTATATTTAATTAATTTAATTAATTATTGTATTACAAGGGAGAAGCTTCTAGAGAGTGCATTAATTATTAAGGGGGAAGCCTCTAGTAATTTAATTATCTAAAAGCACAATTAATTATTGTATTGCAAGGAAGGAGTTTCTAGAGAGTGCATTAATTATTGGAAGGGGGAAGCTTCTAGTAAATGCAATTAATTAATATTTTATTTACTTCTAGATGGGTGTAGGGAAAGTATGAATAGAGGTGGGAGCTTCATTGTTTAGTATTGGATTATGGTGAATTGTATTTGATAAGAGCTTGGAGGTGTGAGTTATAGATTTTTTCTTAGCATTAGAGGACATCTATCCTCTCTTGTGATATTCTAGACGTCATTCCCTTGGAGTTTGGCCTTTGGAATTTATTGCTATGTATTTGATTTTATTAGTTTGAGAACTTATATTATTTCAGTAGTGGTTCAATCTTCAGTTTGCATAAATTCCTTCTTGTTCATGTAAGGTGGTTTTAAATCTATGCAAAGACATTAAAATCTCTTTCAACAATTGGTTCAGTTCTTGAGCATTACTAGGGTGCCCATTACAAGCTAAGATGTAATAACCACCTTAAAAAGGATATCTAAATATACATGTTCAAAAGGAGATATAAAGAGATACTTGTTTAGAAGGAAAAGAAACCAACATTTACATTCCCTTGAAGAAAATTGCAGAGATAGGGCACAACATAAAAATGAAATTGCAGAGCAAGGGCACGACAAAAAAACACAGAGATCACAAAGGCATGATAACCAAATCATGGAGCAAAGACACAACAACGAAATGCAGATATCACAGCAACGAAATCATAGAGCAAGGGTATGACAATGAAATGCAAAGATATCTCACTAGAATGAAATGCACCAAGCACAAGGGCACAACAATGTTCAGAGCTCTCCACCCTCATTCAAAGCTCTCCACCACCTTTCACGTGCAACTCCCACAATTAAAACAAATGGGGAATGATTTATGTAGTGTTTTCTTTTTTTTAATTTATATTTATGTGGGTGTCACAATTATGATGCTTACATCGGTATTGTACAGCATCAGGGAAAATTGCAAAAAAAAAATGAAAATTACCACAAATTAGACCGCCGTCTCAAGTTGTCATTGCAATTTGACCCCAAATGTTGTAGTGGTTTTTGTTTTGAGGTAGGGTTTGAAAACACATTCTAGAAATTTATTGAAAGATATGTCTACTTTGTGTCTTCCTGGGTACTTGCATAATGCTTATTAATTTATTGTATTAATCGTTGGATAAAGAATTATGTTGTAGATTTTGAAAAAGGAAAACTTATTAATCAAGAAAATGAAGCTGAAGAAAATTGTAGAAAAGTTTAGAAAAGTATTATGACTGCATTCTTTTAAAACCCTTTCTAATTCGATTATAAAAAATTGAAAGAAAACAACAAATTGAATAGCTAGAGTTTTGACTTTAAATTTTTCATGTGATTATCATGAGTTTTCTAAATAAAGATAAATATTTTTCTTATATCTAAAATAAGGTAATTACAAAATTTATTGAAAAAGAAAAAAATTAATTAAGAGGAAAACATGTTGTGGCTAAACTTATACATGCATGTGAAAACGAATATACTATATATAGGAAACTAAGTATATTATGTTTGCATAATTTGAGAGATCAAAGACATGCGAAAATACTAATTGAATGTTTATTTTTATTTTATAAAATAAAATTTTTATTTTTGGATTTATTTATTTTAAAAAAAGAAAAAATTATGATTAATTATTAATTTCAGATTTTTTTTAAGTTATTAATTTTTAAAATATTATTTATTTATTTTGAAAATGAAATAAATAAATACTACTTATTTTCTTATAAGTGGGTTTTTAATATTAATTCTTTTTAAAAACTTTGAGTGGGTTATAACTTGTTATATATTTATTAATGCAAGTGGAGTTATACATTAATAAATATCATTAATAAGTATATATTTGTGACGTAGCTATATTTTAAGAAGAGTCATAGTTGAGTTAACTTCGTAATCATCTAGTTATGAATATTTAAATATTATGAGAGAAATTGTAGATAGTTTAATTCTAATTATAATTTCAAGTTTGAGTTATCTCGAGTTGCATTACGAATTAAAGGAAGGTTAAATATTAATACTAGACTTAAATAGAATTCAAATTAATATTTTAGGAATGAAATTGATATTAAGATTTAATCTAATAATATATACATTTATGTTATTAATTAAATCATTCATGATTTAAGATTATTTAAATTAATAATATGATAATATTGCATGATTGATAACCTTTATCCAATTGTAAAATGATTACAAAATGAAAATTTGAATATGACGCAAATCAATTTTTATAGAATTATATTTAAAATAAAAATTAAATTAAAATTAAAAAAAGACTATATAACTACAATTTTTTAAATGCATGTCGAGATGTCATGTTTTATTTTGTGGTGGGTTTGGGGGAAACCTAGTAGTTTGACCAGATAGGCATGAGGCTTGGGAAGTGATTATTTTTGTTTATGTGTTGTTGTTTTGTCACGATTATTTTACTCCCAACCAATGTGCTATATTCACATGTTTATGTGATGAGTTCGAGTTCTTTTTTGGAAGCTCATGTATTGTGATTTTCTTGATGTAACCTTTGAGGTTTTCGATTAGTTATCAATTGGTGTTTTCTAGTTGATTGTATAGGACTGAGGTGAATATTGCGATTTATCTATTGGTGCTTTCTAGTTGCTTGTGTAGGACTAAGGTGAATATTGTGATTTATCTATTGGTGTTTTCTAGTTGCTTGTATTGGACTGAGGTGAATATTGTGATTTATGTATTGGCACTTTTTAGTTGCTTGTATAGGACTAAGGTGAATATTGTGATTTTATGAGATATAATTTTTATGAGCTTAGGGTAGGTTATCTATGTGTATTCTAGGAAGTGATTTGCAATGGAGGTTGAAGCCCTAAAGAGGCTACTTGGGTAACCCATTGTAAGTTGTATTAATAAGTGATAACATTTCATTAAATGGGTTAAAATGAATTAACAAGAGTTGGTGTTTTACCTCGCCCATGCCTTGAGAGTTAGTACACACTAGGATGGGAGTAGAGAGGATGCTTGGTTGCAACAATGCCTCGTTAGTATGCCTTGTCTGTAAGAAAGGACACTAATGTTGCATAGAGTCACTAGGGGGGCGGAGTCCACAGAGGTTGCCAGGGTGACCTTAGAGTTGGCTCATGTGATGACACTTGCCCACATGCATATTAAGTTTCCTATGTGTTTTTTTTGCCTTTGGGATTGGATGTTACTTATGTGCTTGGTACCTTTGAGATAGATTGCTATCAAGATTCCTTGACCTAGAATTGTTGTTACAATTTTGGATTGTTATCTGTTTGGGACTTGAGATTATCTCCTTAGCATGGTGGGAGTGGGTCATTTAGGTTCCATGAGGTTGGGTGGTAGTGTTTGTTAGTTTGTAGTGACTAATCAGGGAAGTACTGTACATACTTCATAAAAAATTTTGGCCTGTGGCCAATGTTATGCCTGACATATGGCTGACATATGGCTAACATGTTGTAACCCTAAAGCAACATAAAAATACTTGTATAAAAGGGCTTAAGGTAAGGGATTTTTTTATTGTGGTGATGCAAAAATTGGTTCATGCAATGGTATTGAGATGTAAGGGATTACAGATTATAATTAGGTTGTAATCACTGGATCGTAATAATATCAAACTTGCTATTTGGTGGACATAACCTAGGGATTGGGTGAACCATGTTAAATCTTGGTGTCTTGTGTTCTTTTCTACATGATCTATTATTTTCTAATATTGTTTATATTTGCATGTAATTGTTATTTCTATTTGTGGTTTAATCCTAACAAGTGGTATCAGAGTGAGGTTATTTGTTTAAGTTATCCTTTGCAAAAAAGTCTCATGATTGAGTGGGAGCGATGGCAGATGAGGGTAAGCTGAGGGTTGATAGGTTTAATGGGTAGAACTTTCAGTTATGAAAGATGCAAATGGAAGACTATCTTTATCAGAAGGATTTATGGAAGTCGTTGGAAGGCAAAACCAAGAATCAGGGATCTATGTCAAACGATGACTAGGATCTTTTGTACAGAAAGGCACTTGGAAGTATTTGAATATGCTTGGCACCACCAGTGGAATTTAATATTACAAAAGCAAAGACAACGAAAGAATTGATGCAAACCCTAGCAAAATTGTATGAAAAGCCTTCTTCTTCAAACAAGGTATTTCTCATGAAGTGTTTATTTAATATGAAAATGGTAGAAGGTGGATCTCTTGTAGATCATTTAAATGAGTTTAATACTATTACTAGTCAGTTATCTTCTGTGGGTATCAATTTTGATGAAGAAATTAGGTCTCTCTTGATTTTGTGTTCTTTGCCTAAAAGTTGGAATGGCTTGGTAATGGCTGTGAGTAAATATGTTCCTAGATCTAGTACCCTAAAATAGGATGATGTGATTAGTGTTGTTTTGAGTGAGGAAATTCATAAAAAAACCTCAGGTGGATCTACATTAGGAAGTACTTTGAATGCACAAAGTTGAGGCAGAACAACTAAGAGAGGAAGTAATTCTAGAAATTGTGAGAAATCAAGAAGAAGGTCAAAGAGGAGGAGGTCTCAATCAAGAGGACCAGATGACTACTAGTACTATGGGAAACCAAGGCATAAAAAGAAAGATTGTTGGACTCGAAAGGAAAATGAAGGAGATAAACTAGATGGAGATAAGGAGGAAAATATGGTAAGTAACAAATCTAAAGAGGATTCTTTGGTTCTGTCTTTAGAAATTGTTGATGGTTCATGGGTTTTAGATTCTAGTGCTTCATTTCATGTTGCACTTCATAGAGGTTATTTCATTGATTATGTCCAAGGGGATTTTGGGCTTGTTTATTTGGGGGATAATGAACCCTATCTGATTGCTAGAAAGGGAAAAGTTAATATTAAGTTGTAGAATGAGAATCATTGGCTACTACATGAGGTAAGACATGTTTCAATGTTGAGTAGAAATTTGGTTTCAGTAGGGAAAATCGGTGATGAGGGTTGTGTAGTTACTTTTAATGATAAAAATTGGAAGGTTTCAAAAGGTTCCCTTATAGTAGCAAAATGTGTGAAAGTAGGCACCTTATATCTTTGTATAGGTCATATTGTTCCTTCTACTTCAATTTTTTTAAGAGAAAAATGAATGTTTAGGAACAATTGATGTAGTTGAGCATGGAGAACAAATAGCTATTGTAAATTCTGATACATCACTATGGCACAATAGACTTGGGCACATGAGTCAGAAAGGTATTGAAAGTACTTCATTCAAAGAAAGTTTTATCAGGTCTAAAATGTGTTAATATGGATTTCTGTGAAAGTTGTGTGTATGAAAAATAAAAGAGAGTGAGTTTTATGAAGACTGGGAAGGAAAACAAAAAGGAGAAATTAGAGCTTGTGCATATCAATGAATGTGGACCAGCTCAGGTATCTTCCCTTGGTGGTTCTCATTATTATGTTACATTTATTGATGACACAACTAGAAAAGTATAGGTTTATTTCCTTAGATAGAAATTTGATGTATTTCAAACTTTTAAGAAATAGAAATGCTTGGTTCAAAATGAGACTAGTAAGAAATTAAAATGTCTCAGATTTGATAATGGTGGTGAGTATTGTAGTGATGAATTTCAAGATTATTGCTCCACTAATGGTATTTGTAGATAGAAAATTGTTCCAAGGACTCCACAGGAAAATGGAGTAGTTGAACACATAAAAAAGACTATAATGGAGTGTGCAAGAAGCATGAGGTTGCATGTTGGGTTGCCCTTACACATGTGGGTAGAGGTTGTCAATACTATTGTATATTTGATTAATAGAGGTCCCTCTACTCCTTTGGGTTGTGGTATTCCAGAGGAAGCATGGACTAGTAAGAAGGTGAGTTATTATTTTCTCAAAACCTTCGGTTGTGAAGCATTTGCTTGTATAAATTCTAAAAATGGAACCAAGCTGGAAGCTAAGTCAAAGAAATGTGCATTTGTTGGATATGGCATTAATGAATTTGGTTATAGGCTTTGGGATTTTGAAAATCATAAAATTATAAGAAGCAAGGATGTCATATTCAATGAGAAGGTGTTGTACAAAGATCTGTTGTAGCAACATGAGAAGAAAGAAGATGATTATGTAGTATTGGATGATACTCGAAAAGATGATTTCCAACCATTCCTCATGATCTGCAACAATTGCAACAAAAAATACCACACACACCAGTTTGTTAGACGGTCAATAAGGCAAAGTAGACCTCCAGAAAGATTTTCTCCCTCTTTGTATTCAATTTTACTTACTGATGCTGGTGAACTTGAATGTTATGTTGAAGCAGTGTGGGTGGATGCTAAGATTTTGTGGGAGTTTGCAATGAAAGACAAAATGGACTCTTTGCTAAAGAATAAGACATGAGAATTATGCAAGTTGCTTGTAGGTAAAAGAGCTTTACAGAATAAGTGGATTTACAAGTTGAAAGAAGAGGATGGAGGTAAGAAAAGATTTAAAGCCAGGTTAGTTGTTAAAGGATTTGCATAGAAATAGGGCATTGATTTTGATGAGATATTCTCTCATATTGTTAAAATGACTTCTATCTATATTGTTTTAAGTATTGTGGCTACTGAAGATTTGCATTTAGAGCAGCTTTATGTTAAAATAGCCTTCCTTCATGGTGATTTGGATGAAGAGATACATATGTCTCAGCCACAGAGTTTTGAGGTCAAAGGTAAGGAGAACTTAGTGTGCAAATTGAAGAAAATTTTATATGGCTTGAAGCAAGCACCTCGACAATGGTATCTAAAATTTGATAGTTTTATGCATGAGCATGGATACAGTAGGTGTCATTTAGATCGTTGTGTTTACTTTAAGAGGTTGGATGATGATAGCTACATTATTTTATGTTTATATGTTGATGATATACTTATAGCTAGGTCTAACATGGATCAAATTAAGGGGTTGAAATGCCAGTTAGCACATGCATTTTCTATGAAAGATTTGGGGGCAGCAAAAAAAATCCTTGGTATGAAGATTTGCAGAGATAGGAAGAATAGGAAATTGACACTATCTTATGCTGATTATGTTGAGAAGGTGTTGCAATGTTTCTCTATGGAGAATGCTAAAGTTGTCAGCACACCTTTACTTGGTCATTTGAAGTTGACTAAGGAGATGTGTCCCAAGACACAAGACGAGGAAGAGAAGATATCAAAGGTACCCTATGCTTTAGCTATAGGAAGCTTGATGTATGCTATGGTATGTAGCAGACCAGATATTGCACATGCAGTGGGAGTCATTAGCAGATATATGAGTCATCTAGGAATTAAGCATTGGAATGCAGTCAAATAGATTCTCAAATATTTGAGAGGAACATCCAATAAGTGTTTATACTCTGGGGGCTCTACTACTGACTTACAGGGCTATGTTGACTCATATTTGGTAGAGGATATTGATACCAGACAGAGTACTACAGATTATGTTTTAACTATTGGTGGGATAGCCATGAGTTGGGTTTCTTAGTTATAAAAGATGAATGCTTTATCCACTATAGAGGAAGAGTATGTTTCTACTATAGAGGTAGCCAAGGAGATGATATGGCTTCAGTTCTTATTGGAAGAATTGGGACACCCTCAAAAGGATAATTATTTTCTTACATATAGTCAGAGTGCCATTCATCTTGCAAAGAATTCAACTTTGCATTCAAAGACCAAACACATACAGTTGTGGTACCATTTCATTAGGTTAGTTTTGGAGGATGGACATTTAAAGCTGGATAAGATCCATATAGATGACAATCTAGCAGATATGTTTACAAAGCTAGTGACAAGGGAGGAACTAAATTCTTCTTTAGCTTCAATTGGTTTTTAGACTAAACATGAATAAAAGAACAATAGAGTCTAGGGTGGTTTGATCTAGTGGGAGCCCCATGTGGTAGCGATATTGCTACAGGATTAGTCTCCAAGTGGGAGATTGTTGTTTAGTGTGGAGTCTGATTAGTCTCCAAGTGGGAGATTGTTATTTTGTGGTGATTGAGTAGGGAAGTACTGCACATACTTAATAAATTCTTTTGGGTCGTGGCTGATGTTATGGCCGGCGTTGTGGCTGACATATGGCCGACATGTTGTAACCCTAAAGTAGCATAAAAATACTTGTATAAAAGGGCTTAGGGTTAGGGATTGTTTCATTGTGGTGATTTGAAAATTAGTTCTTGCGGTGATATTGAGTTGTAAGGGATTACGGATTGTAATCGGGTTGTAATCACTAGATCATAATAATATTAGACTTGTTGTTTGGTGAATGTAGCCCAGGGATTGGGTGAACCACGTTAAATCTTGGTGTCTTGTGTTCATTTCTGCATGATCTATTATTTTCTAATATTGCTTATATTTGCATGTAATTGCTATCTCTGTCCGTGGTTTAATCCTAACAGTGTTTCTTATACTATTGAGATCCGACCGTTGGATGTACTTGTGCAACTGTTCTATTCTTTTGATCTTGTGATTATGTTCTATGGTCATATTATGATTTATTGTACTTTGATTATTGGAGATCTAATGAGATGTATTTATTCATGATGTATATTCTTCTTATGTTTCATACCTTGTGACTTGTACAAAGGATGATTATGCATTCTAGTTATGCCACATGACATCTTATGTACTTGTATATTCTTTCTAGTGTGTTTTTGTACATGTGGTTATTTTATGACATGGACTTTCTTTACTTATCATATTTAATCTTATTAAAACTTATGTGTTTGATTCAACATCATAGAACCCTTGAGAGATGTAATTGTTAATGTATTGCTTATGTATGTATGTGAGTTATTGCTTCCTCTATGTTATCTCTTGTTTTTTTAATCTTTCAAAAAAATGTTTGGCAAACTTAGTGACTTAATAGGTTAATTTCTTTTGTGTTCCCTAGCAAGGCATTACAATATCCTTGTTTGATTTAAGTTTGATTACACACTCACTCTCTAAGTAAATCTTAATGGAGTACTTGGCTCCACTTGAACAATTGATAAATCATCTATCCTTGGAAATTAAAGTTTTACTTGGTTGTAATCTTATTAATGTCTCAATGGTTTGAACATATTCTCCATTATCTATCCTTATTTAGTTATACCACTAGAAGTATAAAACATAGATTCAAACACTCTCAAACCAAACCTTTCTTAGATAGCTCTTGGACTTATCGATTTAGCTCCTCATTTCCCATAATAGTCATTCTATGGACTACCTTATTTCATTATATGGCTTTGTTAAGCATTTAACCTAGCATTAAGTACCTAAACCACTGACTAACTAATAAATCATAACTAAAAACTAAATAAGAAACTAATATCTAATAAATTGTAGTTAATTAAAATTAACATGTTAATTTGTTATTTTTTATATTTCTATGTCATACACTAATGATTCCTAACAATAGTTATTGATTGAGACATATTTTGAAGCCTAAGAGGTCTACTAGAGAAGGTTTTAAAGTGTCATCCAAGATTCACAAGTTGTATCTTATACTTTAGGCTTTAAAGTCTACGATGATGGAAATCAAATTCCAAAACCCCAAGGAGACCCTTTTTTTTTAACCCCTAGCTAAGATAGAAGTGATCTTAGACTACAAAGTCTAAGATTAATTCTATCAATTCAATGTCTATACATTTCTACATCACTCAAACCTTTATAGTTTCGCTACTATTATTTGAACCAAAGAAGATTTTCACATTTGCTCCTAAGATGCCCAAAAAGTGACTTATAAAATGAGATGCAAGGGCTTGTCCTTTAGTAAGGATATCTAATACTCTTCTAGATCTTGTTGCTTATGCTAATCTTGGTCTTTTAGGCCAATGGTTAGTTAGTCTTCAACTTATGACACAGGGCTTATAAGTGTATTAGTGTCTCTGCTAGGTGCATTATAGTGTTTTGTTTTGACATCTTGTTTAGGCAAGGGTGTGATGTGTGGTGTGCTTATATATTTATTTGCAATGCAACTATTTTGGTTTATTCCTATTGTATCATATTAACTTTTTGACATATTGCAACTAGCCTATGGGCCTATATTTACTATCAATAGAGTGGTATTCCATTTTGAACTTACTTTCTCTTTTTATTTTTTTCTTCTTTCAACTTCCAGCATTCTTATTACTATTTACCTTTTGTGATCCATGCCCCAATTTTTCTCCTTGTCTTTTTTTAAATTATGAAGCAAATATTGGAAGCACAATTTTATGTGAAAACAAAATTTCACATAGGATCTAATAAAAACAAATAAATGATCATGATTTATAATTAATATGAACTATTAAGAATGAATGTTTAGTCTTATTTTTTGTTCAACTACCTTCTACAATTTTATTCTTGTATTTGCATTATTTTTTATCATTAAAAGCACCCTTGTTGGCCCTTGTAACAAACTAGTGTATTAATAGCACATTAATAACACTATAAACTTTCAGCACATAAGATTGAGCCTTTAATATGTATAAAAACTAAAAGCTAACAATTTATCTAAATTTTATTATCTCTTAACAATAAATTTATAGACATATGCTTTCACAATCTATAATGTTGTGCAAAGTTTTTTGTTTTGATTATATGAATTTTTTCATTTGATACTTTTGTATCTTCTCTTCTTTTTACTTCTTCAAATATCATGAAATTTATCTTTTCTTAGTAAAAAATCATAAAATTTGATTGGAAACATTAAAGCAATAACTCAGCAATCAAAATTAAAAACTATACACAACAAAATAAATCTATTCTATTCAAAACAAAAGTAAAAAATTATTATTATTATTTTTACAATGCTCCTAATAATCCAATATCTCTTTAAAAAATTCTATGGACATTACAAAGAAGACAAGAGTACACACCAAATTAAGGAAACTAAACATTGATTCATCACAAGGTCACAATCTACACCCCACATTGAATGTGACTCTCATTCAACCTTTCGAGTAAGTTGCATGTTTTTGTTGTGGGTAGAAATTTTCTCCCATTTGATGCGTTCGCAATGACAAAATTTGACTTCATTTTTATGGAACAATAGATGACATTGAATGTTGGCCTGCCTTTGATGTTGACGGAAATAAATACTTGTTTTTATTTTGTTGACATTGACTTGGCTTCCCTAAACCTGTGGATGGGACTGCTACCATCATCATCACCTAAATTTGACACTCCTTTCCTTGTTTTTAAGCTCTAAAATACTTGCATACTTTTGCTTTGTTTGTTTGCATAAGGAAAATGTAAATATAGCAACATAAACTTTTCCATGAGGAGTGAAAGTTTATATGTTTTTTATTTGCTGCCCCTTCTTATAATATTGGCTAGATGATCATTCACAAATATTTTATTCTTGTGTGGTTGCTCTTTCAGACTTAATAAAGATTGATTTAGAAATTATATCATTAATTTCTATTAAATATTATATTATTGAAAGGATTGTTTATAAATCAACTGTTTATACTTTGACTCCCCTTTAATGTTATATTATAGGATATGACCTAAAATATAGATACACAAATTATATAATTGATTTTAGATTTTTTTTTAAAGATATTTAAATTATGAAAAATGCATGTCAATATTTTGTTTCTAATCAAGATTATTTATTATCATTTATGATTATTATTGAAATTAATTATTATTACGTGTATCTAAGATCTTATGTCATTAATTTCTATTAAATATTATATTATTGAAAGGATTGTTTATAAATCAACTGCCTATATTTTGACTCTCTTTTACGATAGATTATAGAACATGAACTAAAATATAGATACAAAAATTATATAATTGATCTCATATTTTTTTTAAGATATATAAATTATGAAAAATTCATATTTAGAATACAATATATTATTTCTATTTGTGAAAAATGTGATTAATATTAAGTACATTATCTTATATTTGTAAAAGATTTAGATTCTTATGAATTACAATATGAATTAAGAAATATTGTTGAAAAACTACACAATTAATCTTCATTAAATATTAATGGTATCTATAATAATAATTTAAAAATGTACATTTCATTTGATAAAAATAAAGTTTAAGAGAGATATACATTTCACTCAATTACAATTGGAACTTCTCAATTATCAATTGTAAAATAGGATTGAGTCTAAAACAAAACAAAAAAAAATTACGGTTGGTTTTCTTTCTTCAACCCATAAAAATTAGTTGTTAAACTTTGTATAATGATTTTTATCATCAACATTTCAGAGCATAACTCATCATTATATTGTTTTATCATCAACATCGAATGTTTGTGTGGTTTCGAATCCTTGTGACTGGTTGTATTAGGTCAGCACCCTTGTTTTGCTGCATTATCCTATAAAAAACATAAGAATGTTTCATCATTAATCTTTCCTGATTTCTTCTAAAATGTGATGATAAAACATTCTTGATAATATACTTGATCTATTATTCAAATGATAGATCATAAAGTACTAAATATCGTCTTTAATAATAGATCATGAAGCATGTATGAAATCATCATCATGTCTAATGTCTAATGTTAGACTACAAAATATGATTCAATATATTGAACATTAGGCAGAATTTAACTTAAATTTACCTAACCGGAAAACATAGAAAAATCCAAATAAAGTACTAGGTATGTAAAGGATAGCTTTGCAAGGACTGGTCATAAATTTTGTTTTTTTGGAACAGTTATGCGTTCCCATCAAACATAATAGCCCTGAATCCCAGTACCCACAGTTCTAAATATAAATATAGGACACAAGGGGCCAGGGGAACTTGAATTTGCCATATGTAAAGATGTTGTCAAAAGATGGGCAGTACAAGACAATATATGTATCTATCTAAGAAGCAGTGTTAGGGCTAACCCACTTCAAACATGGTAAAACCAGGGCCCAATTGATGGGGAGTCTCCAAACAAAGAAATTTGACTACAAAGAGACGTGGGTTATATCGGGTAGTAGGGCTTATTCATGGTGAATAAGAAGAAGCAGGGTCAGTGTTCTTAAATTAATGTTGGGTTGGTGCTTTGACAAGCCCATCAGCCATTGAAATCCTTAGCAGTTACTTGTCCAATTAATAATAGATAGTCTACCTTGATCTCCAACCAAGGAACATGGTGAATTAATTTCACATGATGATCTGAAGACCAGGACAAGTCCACATAGGCCTCGCATTGGGATCGGTACGGGAGGTTGTTTTGATATATATATATATTTTTCCTGTATGAAGAAGAACAATATAAATTCCAGTTCAGGGGACCCAGAAAATGATTAGAAGAGAGAGCTACCTTCATCATAGATCCAACTTAAGTGCCCACTTCAGACTGAGCGCAGGGTATTTGAGTTCTTCCATCGAAATGCTTTGACAGTAAGCCAAGAATTGTGTTGGAGAGAAATCATAGATTGATTGCTCAAATTCTGAGCAAAACCTTCCTGAGATTCATGGAGGTAGTAGTCGGCATGAAGCTGAAGAGAATTGGGTTGTTGGAGTGACTGCCCAAATCTTGTACCGATTTTTCCAGGGGGCTTTCAATTTGTTCACCCGTTTTGTAATCAGAACAGATATTGTTCAGTTTTGTATAAGCGAATGCTATTTTAACACTGGTGTGCGTGTTGTTGTGTTGGAAACATGATTAATGGAACGGATCTCTACAATGTGCTGACTGCAGTTGTGCCGCTCTATGTGGCAATGATTTTGGCCTACGGGTCAGTAAAATGGTGGAAGATTTTTTCACCAGATCAGTGCTCCGGCATAAACCGTTTTGTGGCGCTGTTTGCAGTCCCTTTGCTCTCCTTCCACTTCATTTCCGCCAATGACCCATATGCCATGAACTTGAGGTTCATTGCTGCAGATTCCTTGCAGAAGATCTTGATTCTGGTAATGCTCGGAATTTGGACCAAGGTTGCCAAAAATGGGAGCCTGGAGTGGATGATCACTCTCTTCTCACTTTCCACACTACCCAACACATTAGTCATGGGAATTCCTCTGCTGAAGGCAATGTATGGGGAATTCTCGGGCGATCTAATGGTGCAAGTGGTTGTTCTACAGTGTATAATCTGGTATACCCTGATGCTTTTCCTGTTTGAGTACCGGGGAGCGAAATTGCTTATTATGGAACAGTTCCCAGACACAGCCGGTTCAATTATTTCATTCAGGGTTGAATCGGACGTAATGTCTCTGGACGGCAGAGAACCTCTGCAAACAGATGCAGAGATGGGAGAAGATGGGAAACTTCATGTTACGGTGAGGAAATCTACTTCTTGTCGTTCGGTGTACTCTTCACATAGATCTCAAGGATTGAGCCTCACTCCAAGGCCTTCAAATTTGAGCAACGCGGAGATCTATTCTATTCAGTCTTCTAAGAATCCAACACCCAGAGGCTCAAATTTTAACCACGCGGATTTTTTTTCCATGTTTGCAAGAAGTCCCCGCCAATCCAATTTCGCCCATTCAGACATCTATTCACTGCATTCCTCAAGAGGCCCCACTCCAAGAACTTCTAATTTTGACGAGGAGCATTTCAGGGACATGGGCAACAAGGTTGTTGCACCGAGTGCCAACAATGGAAATTCTCCTAGATTTGGACCGCCCGCGTACGGTAATACAGCCCCGGTTCCAATGTACACATATGGACCGAGGAGCCAAGGGAGTATAGGGAATGGATTTGAGCTAAACCCATCTGTTAATCAAGGAAATTTGAGCTCAAATGGGGGAGCCTATCCTAGTCCAAATCCTGGTATGTTGTCTCCCAATGTCTCAAGAACAGTGAAAAAGAGTCCGAGTGATCCAAGGGCTTCAAAGCAGAGGATGATGGAAGATAACAAGGAGCTTCACATGTTTGTATGGAGTTCTAGTGCTTCCCCTGTTTCAGAGGCAAATCACCATCTATTTGGCCATGGCCCGGACTTTCCACTTTCCGATAGCACTCCCAATTCCTATGCCAAAGAGGTCCGGACGTTATCCCCTTCTCCCAACATGCAAACTGCCAATGGAAGAAAAGGTCAGTGTCCATTTTTCTCTTACGTATCTTTAAGTATTCAGATGATTAGGCTCAGGGCTGGAATATTAAACTATGCTTAAGATGACATCAAAGGTCAAAGCTCGGTTGCTAAAAATATATTTCCCTGATCTTTCTCCATTCGCCATTTCGGTGGACATTTCAAGTAGATCGAGAACTCATTTCGATGAGGGTAGCCTCGCTTTAAGGCTGCCCCTGCTTATTTTATCATACGGTTATTGCTAGCTCTTGAGTACCACCAAATGATGTAGTCGCAGCTTTTTATCTGAATTGGGGAGACATTTATAGAAGTTATATTTTCATTACCAAGATATGTTACGGACTAAAATTTGATCCCCAATTCTGAAACTAACCTATGAAGTTTAGTAAACTTATAAGCTTGTGAGTAGAAACTTAGCCATTCTGCAGTTATTTTCGTTGTAAGGTTGATAGATTTGAGTGAAACATCTTCAGCTTGATAGTTGATTTGGTTATGCAGGTTTGCGCGAGGCCCGCCAAACGTATGAAGAATATATACCCGAACGTTTTAGTTTTGGGCACAAAGGAATGGCTCAAGAGGAAATGAATCACAAGGAAGCTCCTCCTCCCCTTGCGAGCATCTCCAAGTTCGGTTCCAGTTCAACAGCCGAGCTTAATCCCAAAGGCCACGACGACTCCAAATTCACAAATATGCCTCCTGCCAGCGTCATGACTAGACTTATTCTTATCATGGTGTGGAGAAAGCTCATTCGCAATCCTAATACTTATTCCAGTCTTATAGGCCTCACTTGGTCTCTCATAACCTTCAGGTTTGTTTCCTGCTTCTACTACTACTGTGCTGTATCAAATTGTTCTGAAGTGAGTCATGAATATATCAGAGTTCTTTGTTTCCCACTGTTGATTAACAATTATTCTAGCAATAACCTATTGCTCTGTACAGTTTTTGTAACAATTTCTTGCTGCTGCTAAGGTTACCATTGTTTATGGTTTATGTTATATTGTTCTATCTATAGGGAAAGAGATCCAGTAGCCACCCAAGTTAATTTTGTACATCTAGATCTCCTAAAGCGTAAGTCAAATTATGCCAACTTTTCTGGTAGATCTACTTAAGTGACTGAAGAGCTTAAAGCTAAGGTTTCAGCATTTGGACATTTACAGATCTCTCTGTAGAGGCCGTGGAATGCGAAGTGGTCAAAAAGTGCCATCACTCGTATGAAACCCATTATGTTCACCCCTCAATAGTTGCTCACTTTAAAAACAGTACTTGTGTCACAAATGGTCCAATCAGCAACCAAGAAAGTTAAAAGATGATCAATTATTAGTACATATGTGATCAGCTATTACTACATGTGTTATCATTTTTTGGAGACTTTTTAAAAACGGTAATTGTAGAGTATCTATCAGAAAACCCTCACAATAATTAGACCCGTAACGATTACTGTGCCTCTTCTCCTACTGCCATATGGCCTTTTGTATAGGATTAAGTGGACGAGGGAAAATATTACTTTTGATGATTGTACACAAAACAATGAATTCTTTCAGTTAACAGAATTAAATCTATAGGCTGCTACGATGGAGCACATGACCTTATACTTGTGAATATTAGGATCCATGTTAATCGAATGTCATCTTTATGCGAATTGCTTTTGAGTAAGTGAAAGGGAATACAATTTTTCAAAGTGTGCAAGGATTTTTATGACATACAGGTGTATGAGTAAGTGAATCTGTGTTGTTTTGTATCAATATCAAACATCTCTGATTTTTTTTCATGTTTTTATAATCATTTTTGCAGATGGAAAGTTGAAATGCCTGCCATCCTAGAGCAGTCAATAAGAATATTGTCTGATGCTGGTCTTGGTATGGCTATGTTCAGTCTGGGTATGTTTTGAATCCTTCTATATCTCTCTTTTTGAGGAGTTATTCTGACCATCCTAGAGCATGGCTTAGCTAAGCCCTGTAAACATCTAAGACTGGATTAAGATTTCAGTGAGTTTGTCACATAGAAATAACTTTTAAGTTATTGTAATGGATTCACTAATATTGTGCCTCAAATTTCCTGTTTGGGTCACAGGACTGTTCATGGCACTGCAACCCAGAATCATAGCATGTGGGAATTCAATTGCAGCATTTGCAATGGCAGTCAGGTTTCTAACTGGGCCAGCTGTAATGGCTGCAGCTTCTATTGCTGTTGGTCTAAGGGGAGTGTTGCTGCATGTTGCTATTGTCCAGGTATGTAGCTAAGTCATAGGATATGTTGAATTTCATCCATGAAGTTCAAATTTCAGCACATTTTTATCCTTTCCAAACTTCATCTGAATTATATGAATTTCAAACCTTGTGACTTAGGCATCTAGTAATGCTGCAAACCTTTTGAGTGGTACTTATTGCCAAAACCAGCTTAAATTAGGAACCTTTTTTTCTCTCTAAATCTATTTGCTGTTATTTTGCTCGATAATCATAGATGCCCAATTGTTAGGTTTACTGTCTTAGAATTTAAGAGGCGATAGCAGAGATGTTCTTATATAGTAATCTTATTCATCAACCATCCGTAGATCTCTAGGCTCTCTTGTTTTTTGGTACTCGATATATGCACGTGATTTTTTCTTCTTTGATGTTTGTAAAGCTCTTTTTGTTTTAAATACCACCATATTGCAACTATATTAGTTTCATTATTCTCTCCCAAAGTCACTCTTTTTTTTCTTTTCCTGGTCACCTTCGTCTTCTTTTATAGTTATAATTGTCTACAAATGTTCCATTCATATGACCATCAATATAAGACCAATACAATTTCAAGCACAACAAGAGACTAGTACTTGCTTCTTTCAAGCAACTACACTAGAAACTACATATGGAAGACCAAGAGTCACAAATCTAACTGGAAATTATCATGGATCACAACTTAGAGTTCCATATTAGATGTCCCTTTGGGTTTTGAACTTAGGTATCTACAATGAAAACTCCCTCAAACAATAAAGCAGTACACTAGAAACTACATATGGAAGACCAAGAGTCACAAATCTAACTGGAAATTATCATGGATCACAACTTAGAGTTCCATATTAGATGCCCCTTTGGGTTTTGAACTTAGGTATCTACAATGAAAACTCCCTCAAACAATAAAGCAGAACCCCTTGGAGGCTATCTTACTGTTTTTGAAAGTTGGTCTCTTTTTTTTTTTTCAGTTGTTTTTGGTGCAATTGATGTAATCTTCGTATTGCCATTCAAAATTCGTTTCCTTGATTCTTTATCTTTTCTTTTCTGGCCATGAGAAAACATCCTTATTTATGTCACTCAGGAAACTATAAGACATTGGGAGACTTTCAACCAACTATGTCGGAGGTCAAACTCTTCCTTTTCTAAGCAGTTTGGAACTCTTAAACAGCCAGGGTTTGAACCTGGCCCTTGTGTGAGGCAATGCCCATCTCTACCAATAAAATATTTCCAATTCCAACCAACTTCTTCTCAATTTATTCTGATTGAAGATTCTGTTATCATCCACAAATTATTTAACAGCATATTAATTATTTTCGTTGTTTTTGTAAGGCAAAGTTGGATTCTTAGGTCTTCTGACATGTTTTATTTGCATGGCACAGGCAGCACTCCCTCAGGGAATTGTTCCCTTTGTATTTGCTAAGGAGTACAATGTACATCCAGATATATTAAGCACAGCGTGAGTCTTTTCATAAAATAACTGTGACATTTGAAAACAATCAACAAACCAGTACAATGTTGCTTGTAGATATGAATGCACACTAATAGACCAAACATTCATTTTATTATTCTCTATATTAACCACTGTATAATATGAGTATTTATTTCATAAATTCTGAAGCTGGCTGCTGCAAGACATGGGGCTGACAATTGTGTGGATTGTTTGCAGTGTTATATTTGGCATGCTGATTGCACTGCCCATTACTCTGGTATATTATGTTCTTCTTGGAGTTTGAAGCATTGGAACATTTCACCTGATTGAAGAAGTGGAAGGAGCCTTTTCATGCAACATGGAAAGCCATAATCTCGTATACAAAAAAGCATACAACACCAACCATGAACCACAAACTTCGAAAGTCTACAGAATTTACTCCCCAGGGCAGAGCATTGTTGATTTCCTTGAGAACTTTTAGTTTGTATTCTATTTTTCATTTTGTCATGTCTGCATTGCCTTCTTCAAGGTGGTCTTGTGACTTCATCCTTTACACCACTAGTAACTCCCAATTTTCAGCCAGCATTCTTCCATATTATGCTTTGACAGTTTCAATCTTGAAAGAAAGCTAGCCTGTGTTAGTTCTCCTACGCTTATTAATGCAAAGGCTGCAATTTTTTTTGCAATTCCGGCCTCTCTTGTATGGTATATACACAAAAAAGGTGAATTGTAAGGCCTACATATCAGTTTCTACAAAATCTAACATGGAATTAATTTTCTCAAAACCTTAGGAGAACAGTCTGCTAGTTTTGCCTTAAGTTTTTATTGATCATTAGTACTAGGTTTTTGTTGCGACTCAAACCATTTGCAGAATCGCTAGTTTTACTTGTTCAGAGAGCAACGAGATGAAATTTCATAATCAAATTTTTGTGTCCATAGAGTATGATCAATGTCATAGACATTCAGACTTTATTTCAGTTTGGCGTCAGTCTGTACAATTTAGTTTTTGTAAGCATCATCTAGATGTAATGGTGTTAAGTATTCTATTCATTCTCATGAGGTGTGGGTTCTTAGGGACCACTCGCCACTCATGAAACAAAGTTAATGAGTACACAGTTGAATCCTAATAGCAATATCACAATTTGATTTACTGTAGAAAATATCTCCTGTTTATCAATTTAGTTCATTTCAGTGCTATATATCCAATTCTGAAACCTAATGTATTCCATGTTTTCTAATTTTCATATAATGTCTAGTAACACAACTAATTCGGATTAAAACAAATATTTAACTGCAGACATTTTTACAACAAAAAGTTTATGCTCAAACGGCCGCCATATAATAAAAAAAATGAGGAAACATGGCAACAGATTTATGAGTTTTCATTTTGCACAAATACTATATAACGTTATTGAACAATTATAATCGGAAAACATAGAATCACTTAGGATAATACTGGAAACCGAGATATATGGTTGAAATGGGTATATTTGATAACTAAAGGGGGAGTCTATTCGATCAATAGATCCTAGTTTTATCTTGTAATATATCTAGCTTGAATTGAATAAGTTGAGCTTCTATAAGTGAACAAAGACCTCTCGTGAATCTGACAAAGTACCTTTGTAATTGCTTGTCAAAATGTTCTTCATAACCAGAGACATTCAATTACAAATAAATTAACAACGCAGAGGCAGGTACACGGGGTTTATTTTGCCAGAGTTGAACACTGCTCTATGATTCGGTCGTGGTGATAATCACTTAATGCCTCGGGCATGAAGCAATACCCACAATTTCAGATTTCATAATGTGGGCTCAGGTACAGTTAACGTTGGTGGAGCTTCGCAAGGTAAAGCTAGGTTTTATTTTTAAGGAATACCCACAATTTCAGATTTCACAATGTGGGCTCAGGTACAGTTAACGTTGGTGGAGCTTCGCAAGGTAAAGCTAGGTTTTATTTTAAGGAATAATGCGATTGTAATGAAAACGTTCGTTTGTTTTCTTATGGATGGTTTTGTGGGTCATCTCAGAATCATTTGTCCATTTAGCAGTTGAACAGGTATTCTCGATAGCTCTCTATTGATTTTCTAAGATCGAGTGGTCAAATTTATTATTTTAAAAAAAATGAATAAGTCAATTCTATAAAATTTATAATTAAAATTATACTATTCATGAAAAATTAAAAAGGGTTAGGAGATATAAAATCATCTACAAGAGTAATACAAGTTAAATTTGGAAATTCACTAGTAACATAAAAACATGGGTCAAGTCCAAAAATTAAAAATATATCAAGTTGTTAAGACAATACCTACAGAGGAAGAAGGATTAGGATCATCCGTTTACTACATACATTAGTAGTGGGTTTAGAAGCGACCAATCGTCTTCTTCTACATATTTCCTTGTTAAAGAAATGACTATAACTAGTCATGGGAAACACTTGGAAGCACTGGCCCAACCAAAATCTCTACTAGTATTTGGCTAACCAAAGCCACTCAAAGCAATAGGAGCAATAGTATGAGTTAGCCAAGATGAGGTAGAACGATCACAAGTTGGTGACATTGAGTGGAGCCTCCAAAAATCTCTTCCCCTGCTAAAGAGATGACAAGGGGCCTAGGACCATGATGTCTAAAAGTGACAAGTGGAGGAATTGTGACCAAGTTGGTGTCCATTGGGTGAAGATCTATGGAAACAAAGATATTTGTGTTAGAAAGTAAAGTCCACTTCTGAATCATGTCTCCAATACTGCTACGATGCTCCCCCATAGGAATACCATCAGCATTCATGCTAACAATCTCCCCATTTGGCATTGATGGCAACATAGATGAAAAACATCTAAGTTCCATGAATACCAAATGTATCTCTGTTGCATCTTATCCCCCATTCATGTTGTCCATGAATGCCATCTATATTGTAACCATCATGCACAAGGAAGGTGTTAATCTCCTCCATACATCAACATCTTTTCAAATCCTCTTCACCAATCAACATGAATTTCTCCCTTAATCATATCTCTCATAGAATGTTTTTCATTTGCTACTCTCTCCATAAGATGTCTCTAAACATTCATATCAAATGATGTTTTTCACGTGTTACTCTCCCTTGTTGACATCAATGAGAAAGGTATAATTATATCCATTCTCTAAGTACGATCTACAATAAGCTCAAGTGTCCAAAGACACTATTGAATACCAGTTACCAAGAGTCCTTCACAACTCAAGTCAAACACAGATACTCCACACAGAGGAAGCATCAAACATCCAGTCTAGATAAAATAGTACTATGTTTCCACTGGATTGATACAATCTCTACATCAGCTACTCAAAAGTAGGTTGGGGCATGACCCCAAGCATATCTCTTAAGTACTCAAATGTATCATTTGCCAAAGGTTTTGTAAATATGTCTGCTATCTACTTGCTTTGTCTTCGAATGTAATACTAGATTCTTTGACATACTCATTGTATTTGTGTTATCAAATGCATGATAATAGGCTTTGTAAACTCAATTCCAATGTCTTTCAACATTTTCTTTATCCAAATAATCTAATTACAATTGTTTGTTGCTGCTATATACTATGCTTATGTTGTACTTTGTGAAATACAACCTAGTTTCTTGTTTCGCCAAGAAACCAATCTTCCTCCCAAGTAAAATTCTCCACCATTGGTGCTCTTTCTATCATCTACACTTCTTGCCCAATCAGTATCAGTGTATGCACTTAAGGTGAAATCATTTGATATGTCATACCGCAATCCATAATTAGGTGTACCCTTCAAATATCTAAAAACTCTTTTTACTGCTGCATAATGTGTTTTTTAAGGATTTGCTTGAAATCTTGTCACAATTCCAATTATATTAGCTATATGAGGTCTAGTGTTTGTCAAATATTGCAATCCACCAATCATAGATTTGTACTTTTTATGTTCAATAGTAGGGGATTCATCTTTGCTAGACAATTTACATCTAGTTATCATAGGTGTTCTAACAGGTTTACAACTTTCCAATCCAATTTTTTTCAATAAGTCTTTAAGATACTTAGCCAGTGATATGAAAATGTCATAATTGCTCTATACAATCTACAATCCCAAGAAGTACTTCATCTCATCAATCATACTAATTTCAAATTCTTTTTTCATTTCTTTTGAAAATACCTTACTTGCTTCATCATTACCTCCAAAGATAATGTTAATCACAAATACTACAACAATCAGTAATCCTTTATCATATTTTCTCGGATACAAGTTACTATTAGCATTACCTTTCAAAAATCCCAAATTTGTCAATTGTTTGTTTAATCTTGCATACCAAGCTCTAGGTGCTCGTATCAGTCCATACAATGCCTTCTTCAATCTACAAACCATGTCATCTTCATCTGTCAATGAAAACCATCAGGCTGCTCAATATATACCTCTTCTTCAAGTTTTATATTTAGAAAAGTTGAGCTATCCATGGTTTCCACTTTAAACTGTTAATGGCATTTAATATAGATATAAAAAATATATCAATCTGAGTGATAAAGATGGAACTAGGTTTTTAAATCTTCTCAAGAGCGAAGATTCATAGTAGCACGAGAAAAAAAAATCTCAGAGTGCAAATGCTACATGATACAAGACCATGAGCTTTAGGTTGAAACTTTTTGGCTAAGAGCTAAGGATTCAATGATATTCTCACAATCAAATTTATCCAAGGTAGATCCTGACCTTATCCCTTATGATTATGAAGCATTGCACTCAACAAGACTCGTTCAAATAGATTGTTTAGTGCCATCTCTAATAAAAGATCATGAATCCAAGTTCACATAGATTGACAAGGCCTAGGATTTCTATTAGTTATATAAGGCACCAAGTCCTCCCATGTTGGTTATCTAGTCTACCTACATTATAATGGATTTACTTAATTATCATTTAAGGAAGTTTCATGTAGGAGGTGAAATCTGTTATCAATAACATGTCAATATTCAAGATGAAGAATTTTGAATTCATATTCAAAAGGCGAGAGGACTAAATGTAAATGGTTGGTGTATAAAAGGTTGAGATTAATTGGATTAAATTGATGGTTAAGATTAGAAGTCAAGATTGAACTAGTTGGAGATGAATGAATAAGATTCACTTGATTCATATGATGGTTAGGACTCAGTGTTGATTCTATTTTCGATTTGATAAGTTGTATTTCAGATTAATTTTTAATTGACTATTGATTAAGATTAGAAGGTTACCATTAGGTTGACGATTTGGATGGCTAGTATTAAAAAATTAACTACATTTAGGAATTTTAAAATTTTAGAGTTAATTAATTAGATGATGTGGATTTTGGATAAATGATCTATTCTTGAAATGAAAAGGGGATGGTATCATATTTATTTAATGATCTAATGTGAGGTTGATTTACTTAAATGAGTGTAATTTATCTAGTTAGAAGATAGGAGAAACCTAATTAGTTAAGTAATTGATTAAGAAAGGAATGTGATTAATGACTAGAATTTGTTGAAGTATAAAATTTTGTTTCAGATTTTTACATTTTTCTCATTTTGGAAACATTGTAATTGAAAGAAGTACTATTTATAAGGAAATAAACTATAAGCATTTGTTGAAGTGAAGGGACGACCCAATTTGTTGAAATAATGGAGTTAGAATAGTTAGCCCACTTGAGAGAGTTATTTGGTTGACAAGACTTGGGTGGTCTCTCAAAACTAGAGCCAAATCCGAAGTGATAAAGAATAAAAAAGGATTGTGAAGATATAAAGTGAAGAAGCAAGGGGGAGAGTGGAGGCATTTAGATGCATGGTAGTTGGCAATGTAAGGGTATGATAGATGACATTGTAGATGAAGAAAATGCGTGAAGAGTTATAAGATGCAATCTATATTAGGTGATGATGTATGCGATGAAAATCAAATGATCATGATTAATTTAATTGTATGATGAGGACTAACATGGTGGTTGTATATACATGTAGGGGAATCATTGAGTAGATTCTAAAATTTCAACAATATGCATTAGTATACAAATATCAAGGTGTTATGTTTCACACCTAAGTGGATTGACATAAAATCAAACAAAATTAGATAAGTGAAAAAGACAATGTATGAAAGAAAATGGAATTAATTGTTACTCACTAAAATCAACTGTAGTTCATTAAAATCAACACATAAGAAGCTAGAACAATAAACATAAGGTCTACACTCATCCTGCAACACATATCTATGCTTGTGCACTCAAGAAATTTGTACACTATCCGTATTATACTGATCAATAGCCCAGAGCATATAGAATCTGAGTCTTTCTTACAACTACAAAATATATATTGACATCAATGAAAAAATTGATGACCATATCATCATGTAAACAATAATTCCAACTCAACATCTCAGCAAACTCCCCCATTCCTAAGAGAATATGGTGGGATGTGGGTAGAAGAGATGTTATAGATGATCCCTTTAGATGCAATGAGTGCTCATACATAACAAGTACCTAGTTATTCATGTGCATGGTGCATGCTAAATGCATTTTCATCATGAGCTTACCCATGGCATCATAAAATAAATTTCACCAAATAATTTTTTAAAATTCTAATTCTAATTCAATCGCTATAGCTACCTCCAATTGAATAATTTAATTGTGTGATTTTGAATTAAAAATCTTATAATCAATGAAAAGTTAGTGTACTTTTATGTATGTGTATGTGCTCAAAACATGCTTGAAGTTAAGTTTAACTTGTGAGTCCTCAATGTGGTATCATGTACCTACTTGGATTCATCTCTTGTAAATATTTTGTGGAACAATGGATGATTGTGATTACATGAAAAGAATTTTGAATTTGACTTTGAGATATTGAAAACATAATTAAATTGCAATTGGTTGATGTATATGTTGGAAATATAGCTAAGTAGGTTGGGCAAAGGGTCGTCATTTATGGAAACATATATCTCAGGATGAGATGGAAGAATGTATAGATGAAGATCCTATAGCTTGAGATAGAAAATTGTCTAAGTATTAGACAATTTTAATAGCAATATAGAGATAGTTCTTGATATTGTGAAGTCTACAGTGACAATTGGCACATGCATAGTTAAGGATATGCACTACAGAGTTCCCTGATGATGTGACTAAGTGCACAGAGTAGCATGGGTAGTATAGAATAAGTTACAAGTCAAACACGAGTATGGGAAGTGAACAGAGTAGAACAGAGCATAGTAGAAATAGATGAATAAATAGTCAAGGAATTAGTTTGTTTATGAAATAATTACTTAATTATTTAGGGATGACATCCCAGATGTTAACCCTAAGTTAGCATGGACTAATTTTGTATATAGCCAAACGTGTGGAAGCATCAAGGTGATTGGACAAAGTTTTGTAAAAGAGAAAGGTATAAATAAGAAGTCATTACTTGCGAAGTAGTGTGGTGTGAATGCAAAGTATATGGTGCTTATGCAACCTATGTATGTGACATGCGAACTTATGTAAAAGATCTATGATGCAAACTCTAATGTAAGACCAGAGATATGTGAAGTACAACAATTAGTAGAAAAGAAGTTGTTGTATCTATCTCATTTTGTTTAAGGAACCAAACTATGTAATTGCATGTTTGGGTAGTGGGATCTTCTTGCATATATATGTAATTGTATCACCAACTCCTAATAAGGTTGAAGAAACTCCTAATAGGGTTGAGGATTTTAACAAGGCCTAGTCCTCTAACAAGGACCGAGACACTATATGTAATTCATAGAATCCTAATAAGTTCAATATCCTTAACATGAATCTTTTGTTTAGTGGATCATTTTGTGGGTACCATCCCCACTAGGGTTTTCCACTGGCTAGGGTTTCCCTAGTTAATAAAATATGGTTTTATGAGTTCTCTTTGTGTATGAATTTATTTACTATTCAATATTGTTGGTTTACTTTCATATGCATGTTGTAAAGTAATTAACAATATTCAATTGTGGGCAAAAGTTAGTAGAATACTTATTCACTCCCACCTCTCTCAATATTATCTATTTCTAACAATTGGTATTAGAGAATTATTACTCAAAAGAGGATTAACAACTTGAGTAAGATCCCTATGGATATGAAATAGTTAAAAAGAAATCTTGAAGAAGCCCTTGAGAAAATTTATCTTCTTACAGAAGAAAGAGACAATCTAAACGAAAGGTATGAAGATGCAAAAGATTATATTGGAAAACTAAAAGATAAGATCAATCATCTCAAATCTAGAAAAGAACCTAGAGAATAGACTAGTGATAGTGATGAGGTAGCAACCCTTAAGAAAGAAAATAAAATTTTGAAACATGAATTCAAGATTGTTGAATTAAATTTGAGTCTAAAGAAAAATGATAGCAAGATTGAAATAGATCTAAAGTCTGAGAATGCAAATTTAAGATCTCATTTAACAAAAGTGACATCTGAACTAGATTCTATCAAAATAGAGCATGTAGAATTAGAGAAGTACAATATCATTGTGAAAGGAGAGTTGACCCAAACTAAGAAACAATTAGAAAAGTTATATTCCAGTAGTGAGAAAATTGATGAACAACTATTCTATCAGAGATCTTCTTATGATAAGATGGGTCTTGGATATCTTATTAGAGAAAAATCAGCGAAGAAAACTAAACTTATAAAGGACCCGGATCCAATGGTTGAAACCCTAAACCTAGGAGAATGATCAGAATATGATTGAACCAAGCAAGTCTATAGAAGTGCCTAAAGAAGTTGAGGAAGTAAATCAATTTGAGAAATGTGATGAACCAAAACAAATAGAGCAAGTTGAACCACCTAAGGAAGTAAGACATGAATTTAGAGGTAGATGTTTTATATGCAATCAAGTTGGTCATATGAAAAGAGATTGCACAGGTAAGTATTTCAAACCTATTATTAATTTCTATTGTTATAATTGTCATGGTTTTGGACACAAAGAAATAGATTGTAGAAAACCTAAGTTTGATAGTAATAATAGCAATAATAGAATGTTTAGGGATACTAACCTTGCAGGTAATGAAAGAAAGAGATCCTCAAGCAGATCCAATAATAGAGAAGGAAGTAGTGGAACAAGAAGAAATGTTGTGTGTTACAAGCATAACAACTTTGGACACATTGCAAGGAATTACAGAGCACCAGACAAGCAGTTTGAACCTAATCAGAGAAGGAGTACACCTATATGTTAGTTATGCAATAACTTTGGTTACATAGCGAGGTTTTGTAGAATGGATAGAAGGAACTTCAATAGGAACCCAAACTACAAAAGGAAATATAACAAAAATGGCAGAAGGAATGATAGTAGAAACAATAGTCAAAAAGAGGCACTTAAAGAGCATGTTGAAGAATTTGAGGAAGTATTTGTAAAGGCAAATGATCCATCAAGCTCACATGTGGTTTTATAAGAATAAATTTTTAACGCACTTGGAGAGAGACTAAAATCAACCATAGTGTGTGATTCATCTTCCTTAAATTAAACAATTTTCTATCAAAGGCAAAGCATCAAAAATATGGAATAGAAGTTAGAAGTTGAGTTAGAAATTATGAAGTTGATAAAAGGTTAAATAGATCACAAGGAAGCTCTAGTTAAGCATTTGGAGATCTCACGAAGGAGAACAAAGGTAAACAAGTTACAAATATCTCAAAACAACTTTTATGAAAATCAATGTGAAGTTCAATTTAAAAAGATTTAAGGGATGTGAACAATATTTTGATTATCATTTGATCGTGTGAAGGATTAAGAAGCAATTGAGAGCAATTTGATAGCGAAGTAAAGGAAAAATTGAAGCATTGAGAGTGTGAAGTAAGAAAAACCCTGGTTACGTGAATTTTAGGTATTTTACGAAGTTTTTGAAGTATTTGAATCAACTAAAATGGAGAATCCTACCATGTGTGATGTAAGTGAGAGGCCAAGATACATGTTTAAGAAGAACCCATTTATATGATCCCCTAGGAGCATTTTCACAAGTTTTGGAAAATGTATTGCACATAGAGGATATCAAATCATATATACATTGTGAATTGGAGAGCATTGGACACAATGGCATTCATAAGGACTTAGACCTAGTTTGCAATGGAGAATTATCCTTAAAACAAGAGTTCTCACACCTTAAGGAGTTGAACATAGTGAACTATATGTTTTGTACAAATTTTGATAATTATGAGTGGAGGAAAATTATTCTAAGACAAATCCATGAAGGAATGTTCTAGGTTGGAGATATCCTTGTCATGATTAACAATGGCATGATACATAAAATAATAGGATTGAGAAATGAAGGTACTAATCTAGTTAAAGAGAAGAATGTGAAGAAAATCATAAAGATCAATCTGAAGACTAAATCAAATGGAAGGAACATGAGGATTGATCTCATAAGTAAAATTGATGTAAGGGTAATTAGTACAATCATTGGGTACAAAATGAACCATAGTTCTAGGTTGAACTCGGTACCCGTTGGATTTATCCATGCAACATACCTTATGGAAACAAAGAGAGAGAAAGTTAACATGTGCGAGGAAGTAAGGTAGAAACTCTTGGATAACATAGAGAAATTGAAAAAGAAAAAGAGTGTGGTGTTTAGGTTTGAAGCTGTACTGACACACCTATTCTTGCAGGTAGTTAGATAGTTCCCTAGCCTGATAGAGAATGGGATAATAATCAGTGTACCATGAACTTGGTGACTTACTACTATAGAAAGAAATCAGAGGAGATGATAGTAGATGACATAAACATAATGATGAAAAGCTTCCAATCAACAATGAAACAAAGAATCAGGATCCCTCCATCACTAGTGGAGAAGTACAAAAATGACATATGTTTCATGGTTGAAACAAATGTTACTTGTATGGAGGCAATTGAGTCGAGAGTCAAATTTATAGATCCTATGGGATATGAAATGAGTGAAGACCTAATTAAAGGGTATGTGAAGATCATACTAGAATCAGAGAAGGAAAAGGAATGCCCTAGATGGGAAACATATGAGGAAAAGATGACAAAAGTTCATAGTGAACTCTATAGCAAGGATATTAAGAAGGTAGACAAGAAGATATAAGTTATCTTAAAGGAATCTAGTATGACCAAAGAAGAATTAAATGAGGTCAAAGGGATTACCTTAGAAATGAAGGTAAGTGGACAAATAATGTTATTGTCAGCCACACCCCTTGGAGTAACATGACAGTTTGAAGGAGTCACAATAGCAGAGTCATCTTCATATATACCTAATGTACCTTATGCTGTAGTTTCTCAAATGCAACCTACCACTATTCAAAGCAAGAAAAATGATGAAAAAGTGTAGATAGTTGAGGAGAAATATGTCACTCCTCCAAGCACAAGGATGTCTAAGAGATTTACCAAGCTTAAAGCTAAACCTACAGAGTCCCCTAGAAGAAAAAGAGTCAAGTAGAAAGCAAGTGGACTAGGAAAAAGAAGAAAATATCTTAAAGTAGTTGAATCTGATGAATCAGAGGATGAAGAAGAAACTAAGGAAAAACCTACAAAGAAGGTTGTAGGAGAAGCAAGGACCCTAGTAGGGAAGAAAGCATGGAAACCAAAGGTAAAGAACTTGAATTTACAAATTATTGAAAATGGTAATTTTGTTCAGTTGAAAAAGTATTATAGCATGTATAGCAATATGGATAGATTGCAGTTAGAAAATTTTGTAGTAATAAACATGATTTTGAGAAACAAAAGGTTTGAAGATATACAAAAAAAAATACTAGAAGACTTGTACAATAGGTTGGTCAATAGAATGAGAAGAGTCACAAAAGAAAACAAGAAAATAAGAGAAAACATTATAAAGAAGCTTTGTGAAGTCAATACTCATGATAACATGAATGAAATAATGAGGGGTATTAAGCCCTTATTAGGAAACAAAAGAAGAGCTATTCTTTTGATGGGAGGAAACAATGAAGAAGTTAATGGGGAGACAGAGGAATCCATTTTTAAGTACATGACCTCTATGCCTAAGGTCACTTAGAAGTGCGCAAAGTTAGGGGGAGAAATCCCTATGTCTATTGAGCATATTACATCATCATCAACAACAAGTTAAAGATACTCAGATGATAGATTTTTCTTTGTAAATCTCTATTGGGATAAACACCATGCAAGTTGGTGCTATGAATGTAACAATAAACATCGCAGATGATCCTTTTAAGGATCTTGGGCCAATCATTGTTGGCAATATTATTGATTACTCTATCTCTGATGAAGAAGAGGAGAAAAGAAAGAGTGAAGAAGAAAAGAAGATAAAGGAAAGAGTAGAAAATGAAAAGAAGAAAAAAGAAGAAGAAAAGAAGCTTAAAGATGAGGAAGAGAGGAAGAATAGAGAAGATGAAGAGCAGAAGAGAAAAGAAGAGAGAAGATGAACAAAGAAAGAAGGTAGAAGAAACTGTGCCAAGCACATCTCTCACCTTAGCATCTCTTATAGGCTTAGATAATGTTGATAAATCAAAATTAATATTATCACTTAGCAAGATCATCAATAAAAACAAGCACATAAAGAGTTTGCAGAAAACTCTTATGGAGGTAGTTTGAGTTAAAGAAATTTGTATTGTTAGAAGTAAGTCTAAGGGAAACAAACTAGAGTATTGAGTCCCAGTAATCTCTTAGTGTTGTAGTCTTCTTACCTCAAACATAGTCATATTGAGAGTACACACAATTATATATCTAACCCTTAAATTAATAAATAAAAACTTAATAATATTTGTATTCATTATAGATACCCGATATATATTACATATCCTAATAACTCCTTATATTCATGTATGCAAATTCCTTAAATATCCTTTTCTTAATTCTCCATATTTATTTGTTATAACCATCACATCTTCACCTTTATACTAGTGAATTGATCTTAAAATGTACTTACATCCAAAATACAAGATGTGACCCTTAATTAGTACCCTTAATGTACTTTCTATATTCTAAGTCTTAGCTTATGCAAATATCATGTATTGATACAACAAGTTCTCTATATTTGTCTATTTGCATGTTTCTTTCCAAAGCCATCCCCCCCTAAAAAATTGTGACTTTTCCTCAAGTTGACTTTGTTTTCTTAGAAGGATGTCATTGTAAATAACTTGGAGGGTCTCAAAAAATCTATTACATTGTTTCTTCACCAAATGTAGTTGACTAGCACTGATCTAGAGCTACATCACTCACTTCTCTACTTCTGAAATGGTTATTAGTATCTACATATTTTGCACAAAATATTGCAAACCTCCTGTAATATTTTTGTAAAGTGAGATAACGTTATATTGAAAAGTCCCTTAGTTAATGGAACCTTTGTTAGGTTTTATCCCTCGACTCCTATAGCTATTGGAATTGGCAATGCAAAGTTCCAATGTTTTCCCTTCCCCAATGAATCCATATCCCTTATGACACCTTAGTTTTGTGTTCTTTACAAAATCGTCATCTCTAGAGTATATGTTTAGTTTTTGTCTAGGCCACAAGGGTTGTCCATTGAAAGAAATAATAAATGATTGATTTATTCTTTAGTGGGTTCACAATGTTGATTCGACTCTCTAATGTTGATTGGAAAAAAATACCGATTTATTTTCTCACCCATCTTGTTTTTTTAAGTTTTATTATCAATTATTTGATTGTGTACCATCTTAAATTAGAAGAACTCAAATTTAATGAAGGTTTAGCACCTATTTAATGCAAGATCATCAATCTCCTTACATCTCTCCTTCTTTCTTCCCTTTTATGTTGTTTATCCTAGGTGGAATTTGGGTAAACCCTAATAGATCCTCTTAAAAATCATATTTTATTAGCTTTAAGCTTGAGGTAGGATTTATCCTCCTAGGTCCTCCTTTCCCTTTATTTAACCACTTGGAATCTTATCTCTACATTGAAACAATTATATCTTAGCCTCTATGCTTGCTTTCCATGATTTGGGACTTTTTTTGTGATCCTAAAGGGATTCTAGAGGTTCTAAGCCCTGATTTTTAAGGACGTCGTACGTAATTGACTAATCATGGATGTAGTGTGCCCCTAATTGAACCCTATTTTGGGTCCTCCATTTGGGTCTCACATTTCAATAGCCTTGAGGTGTTGATTTCTAGGTAGGTTATCTTGTGAGAGTTAGTCAGTTCCAAGCTCTATATATGCCCTTCTATTTGCTCCATTTCATCATCACACAGTCTCATATCAATCCAAGGTCATACACACACAAACACTCTTGCATTCTTTCACTCAAGCATTCAAATTTTCAAGTCTTCAAACATTCTTCAAGCATTCCTCCATTTAAGGTCAAGGATTCAAGCATTCAAGAATTTAAAGGATTTTATCTAGAAAGATACTCTTTAAGATCCTTTGTTGTATCTTCCACATCTATCCATCTTCATTTTCTTGATCCTTACTAGTTGGTGAAGTAAGAACACTATATATAATTCAAGAGATACTACTATTGTAAGGTGAATTTGTAGATTTCTTATTCAATTATTCAATTTAAGGTTAAGTCCTAAACTAGGGGTTGACTAAGGAAAACTCATCAACAAAAAAACCTTTCTTATCACAGGTTACAGATATCAAATTGATGAACAATTTGTAGATATGAGTTACCTTTTAGGCTTCCTTCAAAACTGTGAACTCATGTTCAACATCACACTCATTTTAAAAAGGTTGAATGGGTTTCCCTTGAAGCATCAATGGTGATCAAGTCACCTCTGATCATCCAATTTGGCCCTGATAGATCGCCAATTTTTTTTGGGGTTTTGTCCATTGCACAGTTTCATGCCCAAATCTAATGGCTTTCATCCATTCTTATCATTACAATAGGCATAGAAAAATGATTGTAAAGGTGTGCTCTCTACCTTCTTTGTCTTCTTATCATATAATCTAGGGTTTTCAAGTATTTGGTTATCATTCCCCTTATTCTTCCTAGACCTTGTTCGTATTACTTCTCCTCTCTTATTTGGTTAGCACTAATCTTTCTAGATATAGTCTCTTAGAAATGGGATTGAAATGAATTATTTCCTTGACTTCACTCTCTCTCTATTATATAATGCAAGTGTTTATGCAATGAACTTAGGCTTTATTATCCATGATTCATATTTCTACCACTACATTAATTGGTGAATCTGACTTATGACATTTCCACCTTTGATTTGGTGTTATATTTCTTATTAAAAGTTAGATCCTTGCATTATCTTTTGATATATCTTTGCATGGTTTATATCTTCTTTAAATTATATGGAGTTTTACTTCATATCATAAGGTTAGATTTATTTTTTGTCTTCTTGTCATGTTTGGTGTATGACCTTTACTGCCTTTAGTCCCACCTATAGTATTCTTGTTAGGAGAAGTTGTAGACTCATGGCTCTTTTTATCTGAATTCCTCTTCTCCTCACCTTAGGAACCTTAGTGACCCTATGATTTTTCATGATCCTAATCCTTTCAAGGAGAATGACTCTTTCCACTCATCTCATGATGAGGATGAGGATTTAAGGGTTCCTCTTGAACAAGTTGATAAAAGTGCTACCAAGATTGATAAAATGTATGATTGGCCTCTTCAAGAAAATCACAATACTAAGACTATTGCTGATTTTGATGCTCTTAAGAAAGTAATCCATAATGATGAACATGGTTTTATTCTGTTACAAGGTCTTACTCACCTTGTCCACACTCATGTTAAACCTTTAACTCAAGCCACTTCTAAACTAGGAATGGATCTGCTAGTTTCTACTCTTGAAATTGATTTTCCTATTTATGCTCCTATCTCAAGAATTTCTACTTATGTTTCTCCTACTATGAATCTTATTTAGCTATCTAATTTTCTTGGTAGTCTCCTTATTCCTTCTTTGCATGTGAGTGTTTCGCTTCCTACATTCCCCACTTCACAACCTTCATATAATAGTGTTCATTTCACTTATCCTAATCCTTCAACTATGGTTCCTATTGTTCCACCCCTAGTTTCTTTTGTTATATATAATTCATACACTCTCCTAGTATGTCAAATGTACCTGTGCCACTTATTTCCTCTAATGATTCTACTACCCTTAGTCTTGCTCAAACTATTTCTTCTTTGTAACAATAAATTGTTGAAAATTTGGCTAAGGTATACATTGGATTTTGTCACTTATGGAAACATTTCTTCTTTGTGAAGAGAGAAGACCTTGATGAATGAGTCATGGCATTTATGCTTAGAAAATTTTCTAAGTATCACCTAGCTTATCTAGCACAACAGATAGAGTTTTGATTAACACAGTTTAGAGAAGTCATATTGGCATGTGCTCACTTAAGGAAAGGAAGTATAGACTATGATGATGATGTATGAAAGAGCACATGATAGTATAGACAATATAGAAAGAGTTATAGGAAGTTTACCAATTATGGAAATGTACAGGAAGAACAAAAAAAATAAAAAAATAAGGTATTATGAGTTAAGGAATTATTTTGTTTACAAAATAATTACTTTACTAATTAGGGACGACATCCTAGATGTTACACCTAAGTCAACAAAAAATAATAATGTATTTTGTTAAGTGAGTAAAAGTATAAATGCCAATTAGGAAGTAATATTGAAATTGTAAAGGTATAAAGGAAAGATTGTGAATGCAAAGTTTGATGATGTTATGTATGTATTATGTGATGTGCAAAATATGATGTATTATTAGAGGAATACAAATTTTTTGAGCAACGAAGGAAATATCAAATATTGAGGATATCAATAGTGTAAAGAGGTTTTTGTATCTATCTCTTTGTATTAAATGAACTACATTTTATATTGCATGTTTGGGCAGTGGGCTCATCTTACATACATTTTGCATTTGTATATTACAAATCCCAATAGGGTTGAGGATTCTAATAAGGACTAAGATACTATGCATATGTAATAGACTTCTAATAAGGTCACTATCTTTCACAAGATACTTTTGATTAGTGGATCATTTTGTGGGTACCATCCCCACCAGGGTATTCTGTTGGCTAGGGTTTCCCTAGTTAACAAAATATGGTCTTATGATTTCTCTTATTGCATAGTTATATTTATTGTTCAACATATTTTTGTTTTATATACAAGTTATAATATTGTTAATAATATCTAGTTTTGGGCTAAAGTTTGTAAAATATTGATTCAGGCCCCCCTCCCCTCTTAGTATTTCCTATTTAGTTAGACTTTGACAAGATAAAGTGATTGTTTAATCATACTAGAAGAGAAGAAAACACTTATACTGAATCCTTGAAGAAGTGATCAAAGATAGACCAAATACATAGGCTTGACTAAGAAACAAAGTAGAGGATTAAGGAACTTGAAGTATATGTCGAGTGATGCTAGTGTTGTTTGAGTTATGGTAGATGTTGAGAAGAAATAGTGTTGACTAAGCATCAGTATCGATCGAGTGATAGTATACGTACTAAAATGAGATTTGTAATTGCAAAAGTGGAGATCAAAACCTCTTTTTGATTTCCAACCATTTAATCTCTATTGAAATCCTTTAATCAAGGTTGACCTAACAATCGTATGTAAATCCTTTAATCAAGGTGGCATTCTAATGGAATGTTCTAAAGTCCTCTAACAAGGCTACTCCTAAAAGGGCGGTTAAATCCTTTAACAAGGTCACATTTAATAGTGTGTTTTTTAACCTTTAATAAGGTTTGCTCCTAACATAGCTCACTTCAAAAGAGAGAAAAGATTGGTGACATGTTATTGGTAGTTTTTTCCAAATTGGATTTCAACATTAAATTCTAGTGTCAAACTTGTGTAAATATTATATGTGATGATTTATTATTAATAGTTACATTTTGTAAGTCTGTTATATTTAGGAAATTGGAGTGCTATTTGATGTTATTGAAAGTATACTATAGAGGCTGAGCTAATGAATGATAAGATCTGAAGTTGTTTAATAAGATCTGAAGTTGTTTAAGTGTTTGTTTGTTCAATTATATATTTGGACCTTAGATAACTGATTCCCAGTTATTCTAAACATTCTAACAATTGGTATTAGAGAATTGGTGCCTGTAGTGAAAATTTTGAAGGTACATGAAGTTAAGGATCTTGATGTACAAAAAGGAGGTACCAAGGTTGAACAAAGAGAACTTCCTTGCATGGAAAATTTTGATGAGGCTAAATCTAGCAGGAATTGGTGATGGTGCAATACATTTTGTGGACAATATATATGTGATGATAATGATAGTCTCTCTGAAAATCCAACAAGTGAAAGAGAAATAAGAACACAATCAAGCTATGTTGGAGATTTCATCAGGCCTCAGCTTTGCTAAGTTTGATGACATTAAAAACTGCAAGACTACTAAAGAAATTTGGGACACACTAAGTAACATCTATGGAGGAGATAAGAATGTCCTAAGAGAAAAATCAGAAAGCTTAAGAGGTAAGTTTGATGACATGAGAATGGTAGTAGGTGAGAATATAGTCCAATATTGTGCAAGAATTAAAGAAGTTGTTAATGCTATAAGAGGAGCAGCTAGAAAGATTGATGATGAAACTCTGATAAGAAAGATATTGAGAAAATTACTTCCTATTTATGTTATTAGAGTTTTTGCAATATAAGAACTAAGATGTACTATAGGTAATGATCTAACTCTAGGTGTGATTGGGAAACTTACTACTTTTGAGATGTCAAATTTTGATAACTTCACTCCTACCACTATTGAATCTTCTTTTAAATTACAACTAGTTCTTAGTAAGAAAGGAAAAGGAAAATATGTGAAAAGTGACATTGATACTTTTATTGAAGATATTGATGAGCTTGAAGTACTGATGGCTAGAAGACTTCCAAGAGGCAAAGGGAAATACAAAGACTAACTTCCTATAATCTATTTTTCATGTAACAAAGTTGGTCATATTAGTGCAAGATGTCCTGATAGAGAAGACAAAGATGAAATAAAGGAGAGCAAGTACAAAGGAAGAAGAGATGATCGAGACAAAAGAAGAAATAAAGACTACAAAGACAAAGATACAAAATCTTGTTACATTGTTAAAGAAGAAACTGATAATGAATCTGAAAGTAATGAAGTTTTTTATGTTGCTATGAAAGAAGATTATGATGAAGATGAGAAAAATGCATTAATTAATTATGTGAACAAAAGTGATAGATGGATAATTGGTAGTGGTTCTTCAAATCACATGACTGGTGACACAAGTAAATTTGAGAACATTGGACCATACAAGTGTAGCTGTGTTGAATTTTGTAATGATATACCATATCTTGTGAAAGGAAAATGATCAATACAATTGACTAACAAGATCAAATGTAACAATGTTTATTGGTTTGAAGGTCTTAGCTATAATTTGTTGAGTGTTTCATAGTTGAACAAATTAGGTTATAGAGTGAAATTCCATTACAGAAAGGCCAAAATATTTCATGTTGATGGTGAACTGATTGTAAGTGGTGATAAAACAAGAGGTAACTTGTTCCATCTAGATTTATCCAATAAAACGTGTTTGCTTGCACAATATGAAGATATTTGGTTATGGTACAAGATGTTATGTCATGTAAATTTTGACAATTTGGTTAGCATTAGTAAGATTAAAAGAGTAAGAGGTTTTCCAAAATTGAAGAAACCTAACAATGCCATGTGTAAACAATGTCAACTAAGAAAAATGACAAAATCTAGTTTCAAGAGAAAGATGTATTCATCTAATGATATTTTGGAATTGGTTCATACTGATCTTTATGGACCTATTGGTTTTGAAAGCTATTGTGGAGACAAATATTTTATTCTATTTACTAATGGTTACTTTCGAACGATGACTGAGATGTTTCTTAAAGAAAAATTTGATTCTTTTTAGTTATTTAAGTGGTATTTGGCCAGAGTTGAAAAGGTTTCATGCAAGAGTTTGAAATGTTTGAGACTTGATAGAGATGGCGAATTCATTTCAAATGAATTTAACATATACTACAATGATAGAGGAATCAAAAGTTAGATGTAAGCACCTAAGACCCCTCCTCAAAATGGAATAGATGAAAGGAGAAATAGATCAATCATGGATTTTTCTAAAACATTGATGATGAAGAAGAATGTGTCATAGAAATATTGGAGAGATGTTGTAAGTGTATGCACCCTAAAATGGTCACCTAGACTATGGCCCCCCATTATTCAATTTATCAATTTTTCTAAATCAATGGTTTGTAATATTTTATTAAATCAATTTAAATCAATTTCCTTGATCAAATTTGATTTTATTATTATTTTTAAGGTTGATCATTTTATCCTAAGTCTTATTTAATTAAAAGAAAAACTCTCTTTTAATTAAATAAAATAAGTCCCCATTTAATTAAAAGAAAACCTCTCTTTTAATTAAATAATTCATCCACATTTAATTAAATTGAGAGAAAAACCCCTCTTTTAATTTAATTAAATATTTCCTATTTAATTAAAAGAACTTGCTCCCTTTTAATTAAATAAAAATCCCACTTATATATCTCTTTTTGATGAAAAAGGAGACAAAACAAATAAAAAATTAAATAAATATTTTTTTATTTTCTAACTGGGATTCCATTTAATTTTCCTCCTCTTTTCTCCCACATGAAAAAAGAAATAAAAGAAATAAAAAAATTAAATAAATCTATTTTTTGTTTTCTCTACACTTAATGTGGGAGTTATCTTTTTCCTCTTTCCACTTTCTTCTCCAACAGTCTTCTTTTCTCATTGGTAGAATTTTGTCTCACATAAATCAAACTCTATTATCCCATATTAGTTGTGAGAAGCCTCTCACCTCCATATTTTTCTTTATAAGGGAGAGCCCTCTCCTCATTTTGAAGGTCCATTGTTATGCTATTGTTGTGTTGTAGGTTTGGAGAGTGATTTTCGAAGGAGTTTGAATACTAAAGCTTTTTGTGGAGAACTTCTATCTTTTTTTCTTCTTTCATGCATCCATGGCTTCTATTATGATTTTTCATCCTTGCATTTGCATATTAGCCTAGGTCCATATTTGTTTTCATAGATTAGTAATGCATTGTTATTACATTTTCTTTCTTGCATTATTTTGCATTGTTGTCATTTATATTAGTTTTCATCTCCATTTGCATGCATATTGGATCTTTGAATCTCTTGTTTCATGGTGTACTTGCATGGGTAAAAACTAGGTCAAACTAAGGGCCTCCATTACAAACCCTTGTACTCCATGAATAGAGAGCTATGAGTCGCCATTTGAGATCTCATTCTTGAGCAATCTTGAATATAATGACTCATAGAAGTGTGCCCACATTTTAGGCATACATTTTTGGTGCCCACCATGGGGCAACCCATCTTTACTTGCTAGTTTTGGACATTTTTAGATCTAACCCCCTTGTACAAATTTGTTGGAGACAAAAAAACCCTGAATCTGAAAGATTTGATCATATCTTCCAAACGACTAGGTATTTTTATCTAAATTTTTTTTGCAAGGTGGTGACATATCAAGGAAGGTTCAATCTAATTTTTAGATTTTTCTGAGGTATTTTCCATTTTTCCTTGATTTTTCATTAAAAAAATCATTTTTGGGAGAAAATTAGCACAGTTTTTAGAAAAAACTTGCATTTTTGGAAAGCTCTCTGAATTCTAAATAGAGTTTATTCTTTGTATTTTGATTTTTGAGATCATCTTAGGGCTCAATAATTTGATTTGCAAAAATTGGTCTGTTTTGATAAAATGGCTCCCTAGGGCACAAATTAAAAGATCTTTTCAAAATTATGACATTTTTGGAAAGCTCTCTAATTTTTGACAAGGGTCAATTTTTTTGCATTTAGGGTTTTGGATTCGAATTCATATCATATTGGTCCAATCTTTATGACTAGATCAAAAATCAATGAAAAAAGACAGTTAATGAATAGCTTGCATTTAATTTTTACAATGGATCAATGCATGATGTAAGATTTCATTTGGGTTATTTTCTGATTATTATCACTCCTAAAAATTAGATTTTCATATCTAACCCTAGTTTGGCATAAGTTGGTTATATATTGCATATCTTGTATTTGTTTATTTTGCTTGTTCTTTTGTTTGTTGCAAGTGAGCATTCAAGCGTAAACAAAAGGTACAACAAAGAAAAGATGCTTTGCAAGGATTAGTAGGTATTTTGTTTGATCTCTATAACATTTGGATTTGGAACTAAAATGAACATCTCATGTGTTTGGCTTGAGTGCTTTTACATGCTTTCATAAATTCATACTTCATTTGGTGTTCTAAAATTAGATCTAGATTTTCTTTCATGCATCTGTGTTTCACATATTAATTAGACCCTATGAACACTATTTGGGAGATCTTGAGAGATGGAGCTTCATTCACTTGCTTTACATGTGAAGCTCCTCTTGACGAAGAATCCCCTTGTAGGTAGGGAAGGATATTTGTTACTATCTCACTATTCTACTTGGATTTGTCCTCAACATCCCTTAGTCCTTTCTCTTTTGAGATTGGTGGTGCTTGTTGTTGGATTTTCCAAATAGTTGGTGAGGTGATTTCAAATTAGCATGTCAAGGAATCTTGTTTGTTATGTTTGGGTAAGGTGAAGAGGCTAGAGGAGTATGCTTTGTTCCCTTTTGGGCACATTAGAAACTTAGAACCCTTAAATCCAAACCAAGTCTCCATGTGGTACAAATTTTTGAGTCTTCCTTGATTAGAGAGGGTTAACCGTAGTGGACATTCCCTTTATTGGGCCAACCATGTGAACAAAACCTCAAGCGGTAATAGCCATTTTTGACGTAGTAGTAGCAACTGCTATATAAATGTCTTTGTGAGAGAAATCCTCACGGGTGTAGTCTTTTGTTGGGCTCTCAGATCTCCTTAGTATCTCTGATTGATTAAATTATCAGAATATGTCAAAACCTTGGTGTGTCAGGATTATATTTCACCCACTCTAGATTGCAAAAGCTACAGAGTTGAATATTACTAAGAACTATAGTGTTGCCAAATTTTCTTTTCTAGGACTATGTGCGTGATTGGAAAAGATTTTGAGAACATACACAGTAGTGGTTCTAGGGATTAGATTGATACTATGACACTATTCTTGTTCATGTGCAAGGTTTCTCTATCCCTTGCTCATTGTTTGAAGATATTTTCTTGAAATCCCTAATTGCTATCTTGCATGCCAGGTTCATGATTAAAAATCTATTGATACACCTAGTTGGACATTTAAAATAAACATAATCTGAGTTCCTGAGTCGAGACTTTACAATCAAACTGCTTTGTTGTCCTATTATTTTCAATCTACCTAGGTTGATCTAGTTCAGATTAGGCTACTTACCCCATTGTTAGAAGCCTGTTTACACCTTAGGTTATTGTGCTTTGACCTCTTAAATTAGTAATCATTGATTTCACAAGAGACCTTGTTTGGAGTTGGTGAGTTAGAGACCATCCTTTTTGAGAAAGATATATCTTGAATTCTTTGATATTACACTTGAGGAGTCTTAGTAATTTCTTGTCCATCCACTTTCATCAAAATTTAATTTTAATTATTTATAATTTGGGTAAATCATCCTCCTAGTCCACATGTGCTAAGATATTCACCCAAAGTTGTGGGCACCTCTATGGCAGTGTTGGTTTATGCCTATTGAAAAATTCTATCTTATCACATCTTGTTTGGACAAGTGAGTGCTTTTACTATCCTAGTTTGGTACCAACGTTTATTAAGGTTGTCCTATCAACTAGTACCTTTTCTTTCATATTGGTTACAAGTGCTATTACATGTTGCTCAACATTCAAATGAACTCAAATGGTATCAAATTTCACAAAATGACTCTTGGTCTTCTTTCTTCATCTTTCATGTCTTTCTAATCTCCCATTTCCATTCTTCCTCTTCTTCATGCCTTCTTGATTCTTTCCCTCCTATTATCACATAATCTACCTTCTTCTATTCATCCTTTCTCTTCTTCCATGCTTGATTCTTCTTCTTCTAGAACCATGGATCTTGAATATCTTGTTAGGGACCCTTTTTTGAGCATAGATGATCTCGATCTCCTTCTTAAATTTGAAAAGTGTTGTTACTACAATAAATATATGGATGCTAACCTTTTGACAAAAATGATTTAAAAAGGGAAGAAATCGGACGTTCTTGCTAGGATCATATGCAAGATCAGATCACAATATACTTCTTCCAAATATTTCTTATCTTCTAAGTCTTATCATGATTCTTCTAAATATCATTCAAATTTCTTATCTTCCAAGTCTTATCATGATTCTTCTAAATATCGTTCAGATTCTTCATCTTCTAAGTCTTATCATGATTCTTCTAAATATCATTCACATTCTTCATCTTCTAAGTCTTATGATGATTCTTCTAAATATAATTCAAATTCTTCATATTCCAAGTCTTACCATGATTCTTCTAAATATCATTCATCTAGGTCTTCACAAACCTCTTCTTCACGATATCATTCTTCTTCTACTTCTACCAAGAGTCTTATTCCTCTTATTGAGACATACCATAATGAACAACATGAAAAGTCTTGTGATATGCCTATCTATAATTCCTATAGTGACAATGATTATGATGATGACGACTATTATATTCCTTCTCATCCTAAAAGTCCTCCTAGTCCTATGCTTGTGCTTAAAGGGGATGAGTCACAGATAGATATTGATGGTAATCAATATGAATCAAATCTTGAAAACAACAATGATAAATTTTGTGAATTAATACCTAAATGATAAATCTACATTTTTTGAGGAAGAGAAAGCATTTTTTCGGCTGAAATAAAATATCAATGCCATAAGAGTTTCTCTTCTAAGAACTCTCATGCTAAAACTAATGATTACACTCTTGAGCAAGATCATGTTAATGTTGAACCTTTGTCTTCTAATGCTACCCTTTCATCTTCTACTTCATCCACTATCCATACACCCCCTAAAGATTCTGAGTCTCTCAAATCTTCTACCAATCCTTCATCCAACAAAGATCCTAATGCTTTTCATGCAACTCCCTATAGTTATCCTCAAAGACTACCTCTTAAAGAAAATCAAGCTAACCTTCACTTGGCTGTAAATGCTTTTGATAATGCTAAACCTAAAGAGCCTAAACCTTCATGCACTATAATTCCTACTTTAGCTAGTCCTTCATCATCTATTCCAAAGTCTTCCATACAATTCCAACATGCTTCCTTCTCCTTAGGAGTGGCTTCATGTAAAGAGGGCTCTAAAAATGATAAAGAAAAAAATATAAAGAAAGATCAAGATCAAGAATTGTCCATGTCATCCAATTATTTTTATGATGTCTTTGGTCCATTTCATGGTTCTTCTGATCCTCTGTGCCCTTCCTCATTCATTCCATCATGTCTTAAGTCTTCTTCTAAGCAAGATCAAGCTATTACTTACACTGTTGAGCTTATTGACAATCAAAGAGACCTTAATACAGTTGTGTCTTCCAAAGATGATACTTCAATTAAGATTATTAAAAATAGTGTTGTTACTTCCAATGTTGACCCTATTGAAAATAAAGAGAAAAAATCTACACTTATGCTATCCAAAGACCCTTGTCAAGATCAAAGTCTTCCATCTTCTTGTTCTACCACTCCATGTTCCCTTCCACTTTCTATTCTTCCTAAGTCTTCTCAAGCTTCAAGTACTCTTATCAAAGAAGTTTCTCCTATTCAAGATGTTCATGATCCTATTGAAAATCTTAATGCTCACTCTAAAGATGTTAATGTCCTTGATTGTCATATAGATGTTGATGAAGTTATTGATTACTCTTTTGCATCTTCCACATCCATCCTTGGACCTCCCCCACCAATACTAAATTCTTCACATCGTCCTTCCATCATGGGTCCTCATGTCCCTTCACTTTCCCCTCCCAGTTCTCCTAATTCATCATCCATCTTGGGTCCTTACGTCCTTCCCTCTCCTATCTTTCCTCAAGATCAATGTAGATGCATATCTTTGAATCCTTTTCATCCACCCACTCACCTAAACCAGTCATATCATCCTTCTTCCACAAGTCTCAAGTCTTTTGGAAATAACCTGAATGTTTAATGCAAGAAAAAGAAGCAATTCAAGAATCCGTATAAAAAAGAAGACCACCATGTCTCCTCTAATCAACATGGGGGCATAAAATCAAAAGAGATATCTAAGAAAAAAATTATAAGACAAGTACGGGTTCCAAAATCCATCATTGAAGATATTATCTCTAAATCATCAAAAAGAAATGAAAAGAGTCTTATGGCTATATGGATTTCAAAGTCTCTCTTTAGAGAGTCTAATGTTGAACAACAATTGAAGTTGACATTCAAGCTTGCAAAGAATTCTACTTTATCTTCTTCCAAAAGCATTCTTCCATTTCATGTGCCTAAACTGCAACCTCTTCTATCCACTCACCATATTCCTTTACGTATTCCCTCATTCACATTTTATCCATCCTCTCGCCACCCTTCAAGGTGTGATGCAGGAGCTTTTAGTGGCTTTCTAAGAAGGAACTTGTAGTAGTTTTTTTAAAGCTTTTAATATTTTTTCTTAGTTTTTAGAAAGTTGGTTTTTATTAATAACCTCGAAATATTACTTCCAATTTTAAATGTTAGTAAAAAATTCATCTAATCTCAATTTTAGGAAGCTTCACGAAAAAAATTATCTTTTTTCAAGTTGTTTTAAAAATTATCAAAAATGGCAAAAAATAGTTTTATGAAAAAAACTGCAAGAAATGGTAATTTTGGATTTGTATTTAAAATTGTAATTTCTCTTAGTGTAGGAGGAGGAGGATTTGGAAGAATAATAAAGAAGAATTTGGAGTTCTAATATTTATTTTTGTGTTCTTTCTATCTTATGTTTCTATTAATTATTTGAGGAATTTTGGCTGCATCATTTGGTATTAGAGCACACAAGGTCTGGGAAAAGAAAATTTTTGTGGTTGTGTGGTTTTGAGTTTATGTTTATGCAGTTTGAGAAGAGGAATTAGTTTCCTAAAGACTAGGTAGAGAAGATAAAATACCTAGGTTGAGGCAAAGGAAAAGCAGAAGCAAGGTTAATGGACTCGTTTGAAGAACTGGATTTATTGATGAAGTATTTGCATAAGAGGAGATAAGAAAATAAAATAAGAGAGAAAGAGAGGAAGAGGAAGGAGGAAGAGATGAGGCGATTAGAGTTAAAAAAATGTTAAGAAAATTACAAGAAAGTTGGCAACAATTAAGAAAGCTAATGGAATTAGAAATGCAAAAATGGTACCTACCAGTCAAGAAGAAGATCACATGGCCTATTAAAAAGATTTTTCGAAAGAGGAAAATGCAGGAAAGGAAAAATAAAGTATTGCAAGAGGAAGAGGTAGAAAATGATATGGAAATTATACCTATGATTTTCTCGACATCAAGCACTAAAGAAGACATGGTAAACATAGCCATAGAAGAGTCTTGCTATAATTCTCAAGTATTTGAATCTTATGTTTAGAATGAGAAAGTGGAAGTGCATGTTTATAAGAAGGTTTCTAATGATGATGTTTCAGATTTTTTTTTTGATATGGAATATATATATTTTCAAGGATATTATGAAAATTGTGGCAATGGAGAATATGTTGATATATTATGTGTTGAAGACATAAATGATTATGGTGCAAGGGTTTATACAGAAGAAATGGAATTTTGGATTTTAAAGGCTGGGAAGATGTTGAGTAGAATATGGGTTAAGAAAAATAAGAGGAAGAGGGATCTTGTGATAGTTACAAAAGTGAATGATAAAATGCCAAAAAATTGGAAGACCAGGAAAAAGGAACAAACTTGCATTGCTCTAAGTCAATAAGATCAATGTTTGGTACAAGGAAGGAAAACTTCTAAAAAGAAACTATACACATTAAAAAACAACTTGCAGGAGTTGTGTTCTTTCAACCAGAGGAGAATGATGCAAGAGATTTTAGTGGCTTTCTAAGAAGGAGCTTTTAGTAGTTTTTTTAAAGCTTTTAATGTTTTTTCTTAGTTTTTAGAAAGATGGTTTTTATTAATAACCTTGAAATATTACTTCTAATTTCAAATGTTAGTTGGTAGTTCACCTAATCTCAGTTCTAGGAAGCTTCACGAAAAAAATCAGCTTTTTTTGAGTTGTTTTAAAAATTACCAAAAATGGTAAAAAATAGTTTTATAAAAAAATTGCCAAAAATGGTAATTTTGGATTTGTATTTAAAATTGTAATTTCTCTTATTGTAGGAGGAGGAGGATTTGGAAGAATAATAAAGAAGAATTTGGAGTTCTGATATTTATTTTTGTGTTCTTTCTATCTTATGTTTCTATTAATTATTTGAGGAATTTTGGCTACATCAAGGTGTGCGTTGATGTTGATCTTGCCTTCATTTCCATCTTTCGATCTCACTCACTTTGCATAAAGCCATATCCTCCATTTTTTTCTTCCATCTTCCCTTCCCTATTAGCATCTTTGAGCATATCATTTCAACTACTTTGCATGTCACAGTTTAAAATTTCAAGGAGCATTACCTAAAAAGCTTGACTTCTTCCAAAAAAATTCAAAAAAAAAATTTTAAAAAAAAGAAGGAAAAAAATGAAAAATTTGAAAATGTGCCTTGGTGAAAACCTGGTAATTAGGCACCATGGTAGCAAAAGTAAAGATAAATAAATTCCTCCTATGGTGAAAACCACTCCCTTGTGGCACCTTGAATAAGTACCATGCTGAAAACCTAACAATCATGCATCATGCGTAGTTCTTCCACATTTTCATCCATTTTGTCTTCTGTCTTTAATCTTGAGAATGTTGACCTATACATGAACATTTGACTATCTTGTGAGCTATCTTATGATGATCTTGTTTTCACTTCTTTCATGTTTAGTCTCCATATCTATTTTCCTCCATTCATTCTAGTCTTTTGCTATCCTTTTCCCATTTACCCCTTTGGTCTTGATCTAAGAAAGAAAGAGTAAAATATGATGCTATGCAACCTCTTGACATGTCTACTCTTTTGGATTGCATCTTTCCCACTTTTTCATTATGCTTTCATGAATTATCCTATGCTAGCCTTTCATTTCTTGTCCAAGTGTGCTTTACATGACATTTTTTCCCTAGCTTGTGTACTGTTCAGGAGTTAGTCTTTGAAGATCACTTTCACTTGCTTCATACACTCTTTGTTTATCCATCATATCCACTAGCTTGTTGCTCCATCATGTCCTCTACCTTGCTATATACATTAGGACTAAATGATATGGTTTTTCTTGAGGGTTTGGTCCTTGTTTCTGTCTGGAGGCATCTTTGTACATATTTATTGATCCTGAAAAAATTCAAAAAAAATGATATATTTCAAAAATCCAAAAAAATGATATATTTCAAAAATCCAAGAAATGATATATTTCAAAAATACAAAAAAATGACATATTTCAAAAATCCAAAAAATTGGTATATTTCAAAAATTCAAAAACTGATATATTATGAAAATTCTAAAAATTGGAAAATGTTCTGGAAAAATGATCATCTTAGTGACAACCTAGCAATAGGCGCTTTGATGTATCTCCAAATTTTTTTTTATTTATTCCAAAAATACAAAAAAGAAAGTTAAAAAAATTCAAATATTCAAATTTTTTTAAAATAATAGAAAAAGTGCCTTAATGAAAACTTGGAAACAGGCGTCTTGGTAGCAAAAATACAATTTTTTTTATAGAAAGTCCTAAAAAAAATAAAAATAAAAATTCAAGTGGTGAAAACCTGGAAATGGGCACTACTTGAGGCCTTTGCACCCCTGTTTCTTAGTGCGCATCCTTGACACTTAGCCTTTCTCCATCATGCCTTGTCCTTGTTGCCTTGGTTTGAAACTGGTCTTTGTCTAGGGGGCATAATTGTGTTAGCTTTGGTCTCTTGGATATGTTAGTCTTTAGGAAACTTCACAAATGGTGTTTTTCAACACCACCCCAACTGTATTTTTTTTTTAATACAACAGTTGACATTCAAGTGTTTTTCAACACTTATCGGTTTGGTCTTACCTAGTTTTGTCATGAGATCTTCTCTTCTTGCAAGCATTTATTCCTTATCCTCAAAACTCAGTATCAGTTAGCACACTTAAGTTTTAAACAAAACACTTAATGCTTGACTTATGTCATGATCTTTTCTTTGTGTGCTGACTGTTATTGATTTTTGTTGAGTGTCCTTCTCTGATAACTCTCTTAGGGATGCATAGTTAGAGGACTTGGGGCATGGGACATGTTTTTATTTGTTTTCTCCTTGTGGGTGTGGCCTTGCACTATAGAGTGTCTCTTGTTGTCCTCTTGAAACACTTAGGAGATTTGAGGTATCATCCTTGACTACTTTTGCACAACCGTTCTTTTGGTCATCCTAGCATCTATGCCTTGATGTGAGCATCGTTTTGCTACATTAGATTGGGTAAGCTAACATCAAAGTCATCTTGACCTTTATGTCTTTGATGTTTATGTTAGAATCTTTCCACATTCCAATCCAATATAAATCACATTCATATCTTCATAGTTGTGCTTGTAACTAGTGATGATTGTGTGATTTTTTGATGTCCATTAATAATGGCCCAATGATGAAAATAAGTTCTTTTAGCATTTTCTAATTAATGATGAACACAAAAATCCTATGTTACAGTTGCTCTTTTGCAAGTACACCTTTGAATTTTCATGTAGCTTGCATTATTAGACTTCATGTTAGTTTGCATTTTTAGGCTGCATTATGAGTTTGAGAGGGTTTTCCCTTCATCTTTATTGTGGACTTTTAATCAACTGTGGTCATGTTTTGATCTTCATTTACTTATCTTCTTTCGTGATCTAAATCAAATTTTCTATCTTAAACAGTTGATTGACTTTGGGGCATTTTCTTTTCTTCTTTCTATTTCTTTCCATATCTTCCAAACTTCTATCTTCTATTTTTTTCCCACTTCTTTTCCTCTAAATCACCTTTGGGGCATAATATTTCACGCTTGATGATCTACCTTGGTTTTTTGATTCTTATAGCTTTCATCTTACATCAAGAACTTTATGTTTTGTTCGATTTGAACAAATTTATCAATTTGTTGTTTCTCCTCTCTCTCATTTTGATTTTGATCATGAGGGGGCAGTACTTATCAACTTCAGTCCTTGATTCAATTTTATCAATTTTATCCTTGACTTTTTTAAGTCAAAATTTATTTGTATTCTTTGTCCTGATGTGTTCTTGAATCGACCACACATCTGAGTTTTTTTGTGATCCCAAATCAATCTCACACTTCAATTTCTTTCTTTGACTACATGTGTTCCCAAATTGATCACACATTAGTCAAAGAGGGGCAAATGTATGCACCCTAAAATGGTCACCTAGACTATGGGCCCCCATTATTCAATTTTATCAAATTTCCTGAATCAATGGTTTGTAATATTTTATTAAATCAATTAAAATCAATTTTCTTGATCAAATTTGATTTTATTATTATTTTGAAGATTGATCATTTTATCCTAAGTCTTATTTAATTAAAACAATATCTCCCTTTTAATTAAATAAAATAAGTCTCCATTTAATTAAAAAAAAACCTCTCTTTTAATTAAATAATTCATCCACATTTAATTAAATTGAGAGATAAACCCCTCTTTTAATTTAATTAAATATTTCCTATTTAATTAAAAAAACTTGCTCCCTTTTAATTAAATAAAAATCCCACATATATATCTCTTTTTGATGAAAAAGGAAACAAAACAAATAAAAAATTGAATAAATTTTTCTTAATTTTCTAAGTGGGATTCCATTTAATTTTCCTCCTCTTTTTTCCTACATGAAAAAGGAAATAAAAGAAATAAAAAAATTAAATAAATCTATTTTTTGTTTTCTCTACACTTAATGTGAGAGTTATCTTTTTCTTCTTTCCACTTTCTTCTCCAACACTCCTCTTTTCTCATTGGTGAAATTTTGTCTCACATAAATCAAACTCTATTATCCCATATTGGTTGTGAGAAGCCTCTCACCTCCATATTTTTCTTTATAAGGGAGAGCCCTCTCCTTAGTTTGAAAGTCCATTGTTATGCTATTGTTGTGTTCAAGGTTTGAAGAGTGATTTTTGAAAGAGGAGTTTGAATACTAAAGCTTTTTTTGAAGAACTTCTATCTTCTTGTCTTCTTCTCTCATGCATCCATGGCTTCCATCATGATTTTTCATCCTTGCATTTTCATATTAGCCTAGGTCCATATTTGTTTTCATAGATTAGTATTGCAGTGCTATTACATTTCCTTTCTTGCATTGTTTTGCATTGTTGTCATTTAGATTAGTTTTCATCTCCATTTGCATGCATATTGAATCCTTGAATCACTTGTTTCATGGTGTACTTGCATGGGTAAAAACTAGGTCAAATTGAGGGCCTCCATTACAAACCATTGCACTCCATGAATAGAGAGCTATGAGCCACCATTCGAGACCTCATTCTTGAGAAATCTTGAATATAATGGCTCATAGAAGTGTGCCCACATTTTAGGCATACATTTTTGGTGCCAAAAATGTATGCCTAAAATGTGGGCACACTTCTATGAGCCATTATATTCAAGATTGCTCAAGAATGAGGTCTCGAATGGTGGCTCATAGCTCTCTATTCATGGAGTGCAATGGTTTGTAATGGAGGCCCTCAGTTTGACCTAGTTTCTACCCATGCAAGTACACCATGAAATTAGAGATTCAAAGATCCAATATGCATACAAATAGAGATGAAAACTAATCTAAATGACAACAATGCAAAACAATGCAAGAAAGGAAATGCAATAACAGTGCAATATTAATATATGAAAAAAAATATGGACCTAGGCTACTATGCAAATGCAAGGATGAAAACTCATGATGGAAGCCATGGATGCATGAGAGAAGAAGACAAGAAGATGAAAGTTCTCCACAAAAAAATTTAGTATTCAAACTCCTTCAAACATCACTCTCCAAACTCGCAACACAACAATAGCATAACAATGGACCTTCAAAATGAGGAGAGGGCTCTCTCTTATAAAGAATAATATGGAGGTGAGAGGCTTCTCACAAACAATATGGGATAATAGAGTTTGATTTATGTGAGACAAAATTCCACCAATGAGAAAAGAGGAGTGTTGGAGAAGAAAGTGGAAAGAGGAAAAAGATAACTCCCACATTAAGTGTAGAGAAAACAAAAAATAGATTTATTTTAATTTTTTAATTTGTTTTATTTCCTTTTTCACATGGGAGAAAAGAGGAGGAAAATTAAATGGAATCCCACTCAGAAAATAAAAAAAGATTTATTTAATTTTTTATTTGTTTTCATTCCTTTTTCATCAAAAAGAGATATATAAGTGGGATTTTTATTTAATTAAAAGGGAGCAAGCTATTTTAATTAAATAGGAAATATTTAATTAAATTAAAAGAGGGATTTTTCTCTCAATTTAATTAAATGTGGATGAATCATTTAATTAAAAAAGAGGTTTTCTTTTAATTAAATGGGAACTTATTTTATTTAATTAAAAGGGAGATTTTCTTTTAATTAAATAAGACTTTGGATAAAATGATCAACCTTAAAAATAATAAATAAATTGAATTTGATAAAGGAAATTGATTTAAATTGATTTAATAAAATATTACAAATCATTGATTCAGGAAATTTGATAAATTGAATAATGGGAGTGCATAGTCTAGGTGACCATTTTAGGGTGCATACAATAAGTACAACTGTTTATACTTTGAATAGAGTGCAAGTCAAGAAAGATACAAATGTTACACCTTTTGAATTATGGTATGGATATGCACCTAATGTGAAATATTTTAATTATTTTGGAAGCAAATTATCTATACTTAAGGATAAAAGAAATAGAAAACTTGATGCTAAAAATGATGAAGACATATTTCTAGGATATTCCACTAAGAGAAAAGATTATAAGTGTTTAAATTCTAACACTAACAAAGTTGTTGAAAGTGAAAATGTAGAAGTTGATGAATATGCAGAAAAGAATGAAGTTAAATGCAAAAAAGAACTTGAAGCATATAGTACATTCATATATGTGAATGAAGGTGCTCCTTGCACCCCACCTAAACAAGAGAACAAAGCTACAAGTCAACAACTAATTGGGAATGCCAAGTTGCAACAACTAGTTGTTGAGTATAATATTGTGGGTGTCAAGCAACAAAAAAATAATGTCAAGTCATACGAAAAAAGGAAGTGAACATCATGAAGACATTACCAAGAAAGCAGAACATAAACTAAAACCTGAACACAATAGAGAAAATGAGCTTGAAGTCATTTTCAAGATGAACCTATAGAAGAACAAAGAAGAAAAGATCCTATACTAGAAAAATATGCGAGAAGACATCATGTACTTGAAAAAATTATTGGAGACAAATAATCTGGTGTTATGAAAAGAAAGAGACTCAAAAGTGAAACTTGTTTACTCAGTGAGTTTGAACCCAAATCAGTGAAAGATGCTTTAGAGAATAAGGATTGGAAACGAACAATGAATGAATAAATTGAGTAGATAGAGAAGAAAAAAATGTGAACAGTGATGGCTAGACCTAAAGATAAAAGTATTATTAGAACAAATTAGGTATTTAGGAACAAGTTGAATGAAAAAGGTGAGGCCACAAGGAGCAAGGCTAGATTGGTATACAAAGGATATGCACAAGAATAAGGAATTGACTATAGGGAGACATTTTCCCCTATTACAAGAATAGAAAGAGTTAGAACACTACTTGCATACTCTATTAAAAAAGGATTGAAGGTATATCAAATGGATGTCAAATCTACATTTTTGAATGGGATACTTGAAGAAGAAGTGTGCATAGAACAACCTGAAGGTTTTTTTGACCCTAGCAAGAAGAATATGGTTTGTAAGCCACACAAAGCTTTATATGGTTTGAAGCAAGCCCCTAGAGCATGGTATGAAAGACTACACAATTATTTGGTGAAGATTGGCTTTGCAAGAACAAATGATAACAACAATCTATACTTGAAGATCGACAAGAATAATGAGATATTGTTGTCTAAATTTTTTGTTGATGATATCATATTTGGAGGTAAGGAAGCATTATGAAAATCATATGTTGATGAAATTAAAAAGGAATTCAAAATGTCCATGTTTAGTGAGATCAAATTCTTTGTTGGATTACAAGTGCATAAAATGAAGCAAGGTATCTTTATTACTCAATCCAAATACATCAAGGAGATATTGAAAACCTTTGGAATGGATGATTTGAGACCTTTTAGTACACCTATATGCACTGGATGTAAGTTATCTAAGAATGATGATTCTATTGATATAAACCAAACATTATATAGATCAATGATTGGAAAACTACAATATGATGTTCATAGCAGACCTGATATTGCATTAGTAGTTGGGATAGTTCCAATATTTTCTACAAGTCCTATGGAGAATCACATGATGGCAGTGGAAAGGATACTGAGATATCTAAAAAGAACAAAAAACTATGGATTGTATTATAAAAAGAATGATAAGTTTAAACTGAAGGTGTTCACTGACTTTGATTGGGTAGGAAATATTCATCACAAAAAAACACAAGTGGAGGTGCATTCTTTCTAAGAAAGATACTAATTTCATGGACAAGAAAGAAACATAACAACATTTCTCAATCAACAACTTAACCTAAATATGTAGCAGCAACAGTAAATTGTTCAAATATCATATGGATCAGACAATTGTTTAAAGTTATGACGGAAGAAATCACTGATCTAGTTGTTATCTTTTGTGATAATACTAGTTCTATTAACATATCATAGAATCATGTAATACACACAAAGAATAAGCATATTGCTATCAAGTATCATTACTTCAGAGAGCTAGTTCAAGAAAAATAATTGTAATTGGAGTACGTAAATAGTGAGGAGAAAATAGTTGATATATTCACTAAAGCTTTACATAAAGATGCTCATAGGTATCTAAGAGGTAAATTAGGGATGATTACCCTAACCAAGGCTGCTTAAGTTGAAATGGTGATCTACATCAAATGTGTTAATCATAATACTTTACAAATTGATCCTGATAACTCTACTTTAGGAGTTGCCTAAGGTAGTGATGAGGAAGAAGGACATAAAGCTTTATCAGTCATATATCGATGATAGAGGATGATTTCATAACTAATATGAACATATGTACATAATTGAGATGCATAAGATAAGTATTATCTTTGGTGTTATTGTCAAAGAGGGAGATAAAGTTACCATAAGACATCCAAAGAAAGGGGAGATATTGATAAACAAAGAGGGAGATGATGAAAGAAATTTTATTAAGCAAGATGCAGTTCATATAACTAAAGGTGTTACATGGATGAGAATCAAAATGAAACTAAAGATATTAAAGAAGATCTGATATTGTACATAGAGGGAGTTTGCAAGTTTTAGTACAAGTTTTGGATTGTATGGTAACTAGAGGCATTGCCATCAATATTAAAGAGGGATTTTGTTGGAAACTACAATTAGAACAATTGTAATGATGTCATTGATGTCAAACCTTATTGGTGAGATAGTTTTCTATTTGATTTGAGTATCATATCTATTTGATTCATGAAGAGAATTTGAGAAGTTTGTCATAACAAATTCAGCTAGAGGAAAGGTTGATTTATGAAAATGAAAATACAAATGGACACTTGATTAGTTACACCTTGACAAGATAAAATGATTGTTTAATCATACTAGAAGAGAAGAAGAAAGTTATACTAAAGCCATTAAGAAGTGATCAAAGATAGACAAAATTCATAGGCTTAACCAAGTGATAGAGAAGAAGATTAAGGAACTTTAAGTATATGTTAAGTGATGTTAGTGTCAATCAAGCCACAATAGATTTCTAGCATAAGTAGTGTTGGCCAAGAATAAATATTGACCAAGTGAAAATATTTGTGCTAAACAAGAAATCTAGTAGTAACCAAGTAATCCAGTAATGACCAAATGTTAGATCATAGTGTTGGTCAAGGGACACCATTTTAATAGTTTATGAGAAATCATAATTTCTAGCCAACAAAGTTGATTTCTTGGGATGTGGAAAGCATGTTGAAGATAAGGGTAGATGACCTAGAACATTTAAATCAAGGGAAACCATGTTTGCACATTTCTATGTAAGAGTTCAGGGAGAAGTTTCTAGAACATTGATGTTGGAGCATCTAGAGGTATAAGGCCAATCTTGTGTCACCCAAAAAAATGTACTGAGAGTTAGTTTCTATTTCATGTGTTTTCATTTCTGGATACCCATTTGGGTCAAATAAAGGTTCTAACTCTCACAGTTCCACTATCAGTGTTCTAGGTTAGAGTTTTTAATCACCTTGGGATACGTGTAAATGCCAAAAAAAATAGGAGTATGAAATTGAGCCATCATTTTGGTGAACTAGATGGTGTAAATTAGTCATATGATTTTCATTGTAATTTAGAGCATTCCAGAAAAGGAATCAGGTCAAAAGGCCCACGGTTTGAAAGTTATCACATTTTTTTAATTTTTGGAGACCTCCTAAGAATGCTTCAAAGTTAGGTTAGGGGCATTAAATGACCTCAAACAAGGCCAAAAAATGGGGTACAAAAAAATCTTGTCCATAGGGCTATAGAGCACTTTGAGAGATTTTCAGAAATGTAAACGGTTTGTCAATCGGAGCTACGGTTCAAAAGTTATGCCTCCCGAAAGTTCAATTACCATTTCTGGATTCTTCTAATTTTGTGCTGACTTCTAATGCAACTTCTAGAGCCTTCTATTTGGTCAATGGATGCCAACTAGCACTTTCTAGAATGTATTCCTAATCCTTAACCCTCCGGGGTCTATTTAAGAACATTTCTGGCATTGTAAAAGGCAGTTCGGAGTGGAGTTTGAGAGAAGGTACTAGGAGAGGAATTTATCTCCAAATTTATGCTATTGTAAGCCCATAGGGCATGTTTTGGAGTCTATTTATTTGCACTAAGTGTACTAGCATAATTTTCATAGTTAATAAAATTTTCCCTTTCTTGTTGTGTCCATTCTGTGCTTGGGTTGTGTCCCCATCAAGTGGTATCAAAGCACACCCCCATCAAGTGGTATCAGAGTGCTGACTATGAGCCAATTTGCACCAGGACTGTGTGGTTGTGGGCTTGAGTTAAGAAGATGCCTCCACAAAGAGAGTGTGGTGGAAGGGCTGGAGCTATTAATTCTGAGGAGGTTAGAGCCCTCCAAAGGCAGGTACAAGCATTGTAGGAGGAGCTCCGTAGAGGAATAAATGCTGCCACAGGTGATGAAAGTGAGGACGATAATGAAGAAGAAGAAATTGGACCACAAGAGGAAGTTTTGAATTAGGCAGAGGAAAGGCTTTTTAGGGCCATTACTAAGTTTGGGAAAAGACCTACAATTGATGTGGGTGTATTTTCAGGAAATTTGAAATCAGATGAGTTGATCGATTGGATCAATGAACTAGAAGAATAATTTTAGTATGAGGATATTAGGGACCTAGATAAGGTTAAGTTTGCAAAGGCCAAACTGAAAGGACATGCCAAAATCTAGTGGCAAGAGGTTCAATTGGAAATAAATAGAAGAGGAAAGGATAAGATCACAAGGTGGGATCGCATGGTGGACAAACTAAAGAAGCAGTTCATTCCTGTTGACTACAAGCTTGATTTGTTTAAGAAGATGCATGGGTTAAAGCAAGCAGGAAAATAAGTCCAAGAATATACAGAGGAGTTTTACCAACTTCTAATTAGAGTAGGGCATGCAGAAGAAAATAAGGAGAAGGTTGCTCGTTATATCAGTGGGTTGCGACCTAGCATCCAGGAGGAATTAAGTTTGGTAGGAATGACCAGTGTTGAAGAGGCATACTATTTTGCCCTATGAGTTGAAGAGAAGCTAAATAAAAGGTTTGAAGGGAGACAAAGAGGGAATGGTCAAGGAGGAAGGGGTAGTGGTAGGTCATCTGGAGGTCGAAATGAAACCCAAAAGAAAAATGAAGATGTGGGTACTAGTAGGAACTAGAGGAACGAGGGTTTCAACTGCTCCTATGATCAAGACTTTAGAAATCAAAGAGGAAGAGGTAGATGATGTGGACAAGGAAGAGGAGGCTTTCGTGGTACCTATTTCCATTGCAATGAAGAAGGTCATTATGCCTTTGAATGCCCTCAACAAAAAGGAAGGAAAGATTGGAGAGCTGAGGGTCAAGCTAGGGTTGCTCGTGTGGATGAGGATGCACAATCATCACATTCAGAAGATGCAAAAAGAGGAGAAAATTTAGTAAATGAAAGGGTCCTACTAAGTGGTGAGATTGAACTAGGACAAAGGAGGAGTTTATTTCGTACCAGGTGCAAGTGTGAGGATAAATGTTGTGATGTGATCATTGATGGTGGTAGCACTAATAACTTGGTGTCAGAGGAGATGGTCTCTAAGTTGAAGCTCAAGAGGGAGAAACACCCCTAGCCCTATCGAATTTCTTGGGTGAAAGATGATCATAAGGTCCTGGTAAGTGAACAATGTTTAGTGAAGTTCAAAATTGGGAGTTACCATGATGAAGTTCTCTGTGATGTTATTCTAATGGATGTTTTCCATCTATTGTTGGGTAGACCGTGGTAGTTTGATAGACATGCAATACATGATGGTCATGCAAACACATACTCTTTAACAAATGATGGAGTTCACCACAAACTGAAGCCCATGAAAAAGGAAGGCGAAAAGGTATGTAGTAGTGCTAGGATTTTTCTTGTTGATGGAAGGAAGTTTTTAGATGGCATGAAACATTAGTGTATGTGCTATGCTTTGATTCCTAGGAAAGATAAAGAAGTAGTAGTGAAATACCACTTGAAGTTTTAGATTTACTAGGTGAGTTTGGAGATATCATCTTTGATAATGTTCCAGAAGGATTGCCACCGATAAGGAAAATCAATCAACAGATAAATTTAATCCTAGGAGCTAGTTTGCCTAACAAGGCTGCTCACTAGATAACTCCTACTGAAATTGAGGAGCCAAATAGATAGGTTCAGGAGCTATTGAGAAAGTGTAGAATTTAGTGTCTCTGTTAGAAACTATACTCCTTGGGAGGCCATGTAGTCTTACCACCTCTCTGAAAAACAAGTCTGCAATATGGACAGCATCATGAGTTTTGTGGCATGGAATGAAATGTGTCATTTTGGAGAACCTATAAACCACCACAAATACTGAGTCATTACCCCTTTGTGTCCTTGGCAATCTAAGAACAAAATCCATACTTATGTCCTCCCATGGCTTTGATGGAATAGGAAATGGCTAACATAGTCCAGTATTATGACTAAATCCCTTGGCAACTTGACAAATCTAACAACTCTGTACAAACTTCTTCACATTCTGTGAAATCTAAGGCCAAAAATAATGCTCTCTAAGAATGGAAATGGTCTTATCTCGACCAAAATGTCCTGCCATCCCTCCACTATGTTTCTCCTTAATCAAATTTTCCCTCATGGAACTCCTTGGAATGCACAATTGACTACCCTTGAACAACATACCATCCTGAATCAAATAGTCTAGTCACTTGGTTCTATCTATAGCAACAGGATCTTTACAAGCTTTCCATGCTTCAAAAAAATCAGGATCCTCAAGGTACAAATTCTTGAGTTCAACAAACCTAACTACTTCAACGTGCATTACTGTAAGCAACAACTATCTCCTACTTAGTACATCTGCAACCCTATTAGATTTTCCACTTCTATGCTTGAACACAAATGTATAGCTCTACAAGAACTCTACCCACTTCATATGCCTCTGATTCAATTTACCTTGGCTATTTAGGTATTGTAATGCCTGGTGATTAGTATATAAAACAAATTCTTTTGGAAATAAATAATGCCTCCATTTCTTTAAGGCCTGAACTATTGCATAGAACTCTTGATCATAAAAATAATACTTCTTTTTCGCATCATTCAATTTTTCACTATAATACGCAATAGGCTTACCTTCTTGGCATAATATATCCCTAATAGCACTACCAATAGCATCACAATCCACCTGGAACACCTTTCTAAAATCTGGAAGTGCCAATATAGGTTGTTATGTCACCTTCTTCTTCAACAATTCAAAACTTCTCACAGCTGCTGCAATCCATTTGAACTCTTTTCTATCCCCTCTTATTGTGTCAGTTAGGGGTGCACATATGCCACTGAAATTCTTAATAAACTTCCTGTAAAAACTAACCAAACTATGAAATGATCTTACCTCAGTAGCAGACCTTGGATAGGCCATTCCAAGATGGCTTTTACCTTCTCTGGATCCATTTTGAGACCTTCAGGTGATATAACAAACCCCAAGCAAACTAACTCCCTTTTTGCAAAGATACACTTCTTCAAATTAATTAACAGTTTCTCTTCCCTTAACCTTTCAAGGACACTACGAATATGCAATAAATGTTCTTCCAAAGTCTTGCTGAAAATTAAAATATCATCCAAATAGACAATAACAAATTTTCCCAAGAACTTTTTAAGTACCTCATTCATAAGCCAGGCATTCATCAATCCAAAGGGCATGACTAACCACTCATAAAGACCATCCTTGGTCTTGAAGGTTGTTTTCCACTCATCCCCTTCTTGTATCTGTATCTAATGATAGCCACTCTTGAGATCTATCTTTGTGAAGTACTAAGCTCCACTCAAGCAGTCCATAAGATCATCCATTATTGGTAAAGGAAACTGATACTTGATGGTTATCCTATTTATAGCTTGAGAGTCTATACACATTCTCCACTCTCCATCCTTCTTTGGTGTATGGAGAGTGGAGAATGTGTATAGACTCTCAAGCTATAAATAGGATAACCATCAAGTATCAGTTTCCTTTACCAATAATGGATGATCTTATGGACTGCTTGAGTGGAGCTTAGTACTTCACAAAGATAGATCTCAAGAGTGGCTATCATTAGATACAGATACAAGAAGGGGATGAGTGGAAAACAACCTTCAAGACCAAGGATGGTCTTTATGAGTGGTTAGTCATGCCCTTTGGATTGATGAATGCCTGGCTTATGAATGAGGTACTTAAAAAGTTCTTGGGAAAATTTGTTATTGTCTATTTGGATGATATTTTAATTTTCAGCAAGACTTTGGAAGAACATTTATTGCATATTCGTAGTGTCCTTGAAAGGTTAAGGGAAGAGAAACTGTTAATTAATTTGAAGAAGTGTATCTTTGCAAAAAGGGAGTTAGTTTGCTTGGGGTTTGTTATATCACCTGAAGGTCTCAAAATGGATCCAGAGAAGGTAAAAGCCATCTTGGAATGGCCTATCCAAGGTCTGCTACTGAGGTAAGATCATTTCATAGTTTGGTTAGTTTTTACAGGAAGTTTATTAAGAATTTCAGTGGCATATGTGCACCCCTAACTGACACAATAAGAGGGGATAGAAAAGAGTTCAAATGGATTGCAGCAGCTGTGAGAAGTTTTGAATTGTTGAAGAAGAAGGTGACATAACAACCTATATTGGCACTTCCAGATTTTAGAAAGGTGTTCCAGGTGGATTGTGATGCTATTGGTAGTGCTATTAGGGATATATTATGCCAAGAAGGTAAGCCTATTGCGTATTATAGTGAAAAATTGAATGATGCGAAAAAGAAGTATTATTTTTATGATCAAGAGTTCTATGCAATAGTTCAGGCCTTAAAGAAATGGAGGCATTATTTATTTCCAAAAGAATTTGTTTTATATACTAATCACCAGGCATTACAATACCTAAATAGCCAAGGTAAATTGAATCAGAGGCATATGAAGTGGGTAGAGTTCTTGTAGAGCTATACATTTGTGTTCAAGCATAGAAGTGGAAAATCTAATAGGGTTGCAGATGTACTAAGTAGGAGATAGTTGTTGCTTACAGTAATGCACGTTGAAGTAGTTAGGTTTGTTGAACTCAAGAATTTGTACCTTGAGGATCCTGATTTTTTTGAAGCATGGAAAGCTTGTAAAGATCCTGTTGCTATAGATAGAACCAAGTGACTAGACTATTTGATTCAGGATGGTATGTTGTTCAAGGGTAGTCAATTGTGCATTCCAAGGAGTTCCATGAGGGAAAATTTGATTAAGGAGAAACATAGTGGAGGGATGGCAGGACATTTTGGTCGAGATAAGACCATTTCCATTCTTAGAGAGCATTATTTTTGGCCTTAGATTTCACAGAATGTGAAGAAGTTTGTACAGAGTTGTTAGATTTGTCAAGTTGCCAAGGGATTTAGTCATAATACTGGACTATGTTAGCCATTTCCTATTCCATCAAAGCCATGGGAGGACATAAGTATGGATTTTGTTCTTAGATTGCCAAGGACACAAAGGGGTAATGACTCAGTATTTGTGGTGGTTTATAGGTTCTCCAAAATGACACATTTCATTCCATGCCACAAAACTCATGATGCTGTCCATATTGCAGACTTGTTTTTCAGAGAGGTGGTAAGACTACATGGCCTCCCAAGGAGTATAGTTTCTAACAGAGACACTAAATTTGTGGGGTATTTTTGGAGAACATTGTGGAAGAAGTTGAGAATAGACTTGAAATTTAGTTCCACACATCACCTGTAGACTGACGACCAAACAGAAGTTTGGGCAATTTGCTGAGATGTTTAGTTGGGGATAAGCCCAAGGGGTGGGATTTGATTCTACCACAAGCGGGGTTTACTTACAATAACTCTGTAAATAGGAGTATTGATAGATCATTATTCCAAATTGTATATGGAAGTAGCCCAAGGACTGCACCAAAATTGAGGAAGATAGAGCAAGGGGAGAGGACAAGTGTTGAAGCTGAAGAATTTGCTGAACATATCAAGTATCTACATGAGGAGGTCTAGACACACATTACCAAGATGAATCAAGAGTATAAATCTAGGGCTGATCAAAGGAGAAGACATAAGGAATTCCAAGTAGGGGATCTAGTCATGGTACACTTACAAAAAGAAAGATTTCCAGCCGGTACTTACAACAAGCTGAAAATGAAGAAATTTGGCACCTGCAAAATTTTGAAGAAACATGACTTAAGAAATGCATATGAGGTGGAGTTTCCAGATGGAATTCACATTTCTCCTATTTTCAACATTGCAGACTTAATAGAGTATCATGATGATGGTGCAGATGAGGAGCTGATGTTAGAGCCATGTCTAATTCCTACTTCTAAGAAGGAGGAGATAGAGGAGATTCTAGATAGTCATGTGGGTAGGAGTACTAGAAATAGGAAGTATGAAGAGTATTTGGTCAAGTGGAAAGGACGGTCGATAGAGGACTCAACTTGGATATCAGCAGTTGAGGTTTCCCATTTGGAATTTCCTCTACCATTCATATAGTGACAGGGTCACTTTTCAATCTATCCTGGGTGTCTGATGTAAGAGCATCCAAAGGTATAAGGGCAATCCCATGTCACCCAAAAAAATGTACTTAGACCTAGTTTCTATTTCATCTGTTTTCATTTTTGGATACCCATTTGGGTCAAATAAAGGTTCCAACTCTCACAGTTCCACTATCCGTGTTCTGGGTCATAGTTTTTAATCACCTTGGGATACATGTAAATACCAAAAAAATAGGAGTATGAAATTGAGCCATCATTTTGGTGAACTAGAAGGTGTAAATTGGTTGGATGATTGTCATTGTAATTTAGAGCATTCCAGAAAATGAATCAGGTCAAAAGGCCCCACGGTTTGAAAGTTATCGCAGTTTTTTAGTTTTTGGAGACCTCCTAAGAATGCTTCAAAGTCAGGTTAGGGGCATTAAATGACCTCAAACAAGGCCAAAAAATGGGGGACAAGCAAATCTTTTCCATAGGGTTATAGAGTGCTTCAAGAGCTTTTCAAAAATGTAAATGGTTCATCAATCAGAGCTACGGTTCAAAAGTTATGCCTCCCGAAAGTTCGGTTACCATTTCTGGATTCTTCTAATTTTGTGCTGACTTTTAATGCAACTTCTAGAGCCTTCTAGTTGGTCAGTGGATGCCAACTAGCACTTTCTAGAATGTATTCCTAATCCTTAACCCTCCAGGGTCTATTTAAGAATATTTATAGCATTATAAAAGGCAGTTCGGAGTGGAGTTTGAGAGAAGGTATTGGGAGAAGAATTTATCTCCAGATTTATGTTATTGTAAGCCCATAGGGCATGTTTTGGAGTCTGTTTCTCTGCACTAAGTGTACTAGCATATTTTTACAATTAATAAAATTTTACCTTTCCTGTTGTGTCCATTCTGTGCTTGGGTTGTGTCCCCATCAAGTGGTATCAGAGCATACCCCCATCAAGTGGTGTTAGAGCATACCCCCATCAAACATAAAGGAGGAGACAAAATGTTGGAATGATTTGATGAATCTAACCTAAACTTAAGATCTACAATTATGTTTAACCATAAAAAGATCAGAACTACCTATTTAAGGAGGTACAAGGGTTAAATTTCAGTGTGGTTGAAGGTTGGAGTAGTTGATGATGTTGTTGACTGATGAACTTAAGAAGAATGCTGAGAAGAGTTGAGAAGAGATGAAGAGTGATTTCTAGAAGGGTTTCCAAGAAAATCAGAGACTGATATGATAATGGAAGCCAATTAGTGAATCAATATATGAGCAAAAATGAGATCTCTAATTGCAAAGTGAGTTGTATTTGTCATATCAAAACTTGTTAATTTCTAACCATTGTATCAGTATTGAAATCCTTTCATCAAGGTTGACCTAATAGTCATATGTAAATCCTTTAATCAAGGTGGCATTCTAATGGAATGTTCTAAATTCCTCTAATAAGGCCATTCCTAATAGGGTGATTAAATACTTTAACAAGATCACATTTAATAGTGTGTTTTGTAATCTTTAATAGGGTTGGCTCCTAACATAGCTCATTTCATAAGAGTGAAAATATTAGTGACATGTTATTGGTGGTTTTTTTCCAAATTGGATTACCACATTAAATCCTAGTGTCAAACTTGTGTGAGTGTTATATATGATGATTTACTGTTAATGTTTACATTCTATAAGTTTGTTATATTTAGGTTAGTGGACTGCTAGTTAATGTTACGAAAAGTATACTATAGGGGTTGAGCTAATGAATGATAACATATGAAGTTGTTTAAGTGTTTGTTTATTCGATTGGTACATCTAGACCTTGGATAACTAATTCACCCTCCCTCTTAGCTATTCTAAATATTCTAACATTTTTAACACAACTTGCTAATCTAAGTTTAATGTTCCTACATGTAATATGGGTAGCCCTTTGTTTTTTGACATTATATCATGTATCGCTTCTCCTCAACAAGATGATATGCCTCATCTTGATACTTATAATGGTAAAGGTGATCCTATGACACATCTTAAGACTTTCCAAGTTCTATGTAGTGATTGTTCTCATAATTATAGGATTTTAGCTAAGTTGTTCACTTGTATCTTCTGTGAAAAATATTTTCAATGGTGTTTCTCTTTGCTAGTTGATTCTATTGATTTATTTTATAAACTTGCTAATACCTTTATACAAAAATTTCAGAGCAATCTTGTTCCTTCTATCTCTTTTTTGACTAATTTGATGCATTGTAAGCAAGGTCTAAGGAGAAAGTGCATGATTTTATTGGTAAATTTAAGCATTTGCATGCTAAGATTTCTTATCGTGTGCCTAATACTGATATTCAACACATTTTTATTGAAAATTTACAAAAATATATTAGACATAAGATTATTCTTACCAAGCTTACTTCGTTTTAACAACTTTGTGCAACACTTCATCATTATCAATTACAAGTGAGTAAGTTTGAGAGAACTACTCCAATGGCTTTTGTACCTTATGATAAGAGTAATTTCACACCTAATCATAAAAAATTCTAGAAACCTACCAAATATGTCAATATTAACAAAGCCACAAATATAATATATGAACAAGTAGCTTCTGTATTTCAAGGTTTCTCTACTTCTTCCTCTATTTTTTGGATGAATAAAAAAGTTACTCCTCTTTCTAAGACTTTACATTCCATTATGGGTAGGTAGGTTAGTGCTAATATGATACACTTTCTCTTGTTCAATTTCTTCTTCCCTCCACAAAATACAGTCTACACTTTAATCGTAAATCCTTTTTTCAATATCATCATTATCTCAACCTTGATACTAAGGTGTGTCACTTTGAAGCATAAGTTTTAGGATTTTATTGATTTTAATGCCTTATTTATTGATATTCATGGTGCTTGAAATAAATATGTGGCATCTCCTAATAAAAATATTTGAATATATACTAATCCTTTACCTCAAAATACTACTAAGATAATTGTTCAACACTCTTCTTCTTCTTCTTCTTCTCCTTCTCCTAATGTGAATGTTTCTTATGAAACCTTACAGTGAGAGACTTAAAATGTTGTTAATGTTGTGGAATATATAGTTCAACCTCCACCTCCACTTAGGAAAATTCCCTCTACATCAAATGAACAACCTAAACCTAAAACTAATTGTAAGTGTACTAGAGCCCTTACTATTTCATTTATTGATACTAATATTTTCAAGGCTCCCTATGGTCCTCTTTATATTGCTACCCAAATTTCTAGATGTCCTTATAGGTGTCTTGTTGATCCTACTTCTATGGTAATGTTGTTAATGAGGAACACATATATGATTAGTGGAAACATCATGATTTCTATGTTTCAACTGATACTTGGATTCAAGCTTGTAATGGTTTCTTGTATCCTTCTCAAGGTTCCATTTCTTTTCCTATTAAGCTATGTGGTAAAGTGGAGAATATTACCTTTTTTGTCATTCATACTTGTAATCAATTTCAAGTAAATATTGGTTTACCTTGGTTGACTTCCATGCAAGCTAGTGGTTCCCCTATTCATCAATTAATTAAATTCCCTTATGATGGTGAGATTAATATGATCAATCATGGTCTTTATCATCCTTATAGACCTTTACATTGTGATACTCTTGATTTATTTTGGCATTCTATTCCTCTAACATCTCCTACTCATCTAGATTATAGTTTTCAATCTTATCAAGTTCACAAATATCAAAAGTTTTTTGAGTTGAGTATGCCTAGGGATATATCTTGTGGTATTTTTCCTACACCTTTTATGTCTATTTCTTTTGATTCTTCTATTAGTGTCATTCCTTCTTCTAGTGTAGTTCCTTCTCCTAGCTGCATGGTTCCTCCTTCTAGTTTTAAACATGTTTGTGTTCCTCATGTTAGCCTTGGCAAGGAACCAATGGTTGTTGATCCTTCATCTTCTTAACATTTTTTTGGAAAAACATGGCATAACTAACATGCTCATGAATGTCAAAAGAGTTGCAAGGATCATGCTAAATCTCATATGAATGCTTCTCATCATCCCATATTTCTAGAGGATGTTAATCATACTAATGATATAGATAAATCTGATAATTCTTATTTTGGAATCTATTGGCATTAATCTTGATGAAGAATATAGTTTAGATGATGATGAACATGAGATTATTAATCTTGGTGTTGATTTACATTACATGATTCCTATGAAGCTTATGCTTACATCTACTCTTGAGCATAGTGACTCTCTTGAGAATCCTTCTTTAGATTTAGTTGTTGTTCCTACTATGTTGGATATAGCTCCCCTTACAAGTTATCCACCTTATCTTATTACTACTGATTGAGAAAGGGGAGGAGGGAAATATGCCTGAAGAAAGTTCTTTGGTATAGTAGCTTTTTTTTTGTTTACATGTTATAAGGTGCTTCCCTCATATCATGTTTTCTTAATGTTTTGTTTAAGATTTATCTAGATGAACTTTGTTTCTCAATTAGATGAAGATGATAAAGGAATTGAAACAACTTATCATTCTTGTATTTGTGTCTCATTTATTTTATATTTCATTCTATGTTATATTATACATGTGTTATTGTTCATACTTGTATCCTTGTGTTGTCTTCTTGGATTCATGACATGATAGAACCAATTCTTTTTGGTCTCCATGATGGTAGTCCAAAACGGCTCTTCTTCATAACTCTTACATGATTTTCTTCTATTATGTTATAGTTCTATTTCCTTTGGGAGATGATGATATTTTATACTTGATATAATATTTACATGTTATCATATGATCATATTGACCCTAAAATTAGTTGATCCCTTTGTATTGTTTATATGTGTCCTCATTTCTCTTGATTTTTCTTCTCCTAGGAGAATCTCATAGTGGAAATGTCTCTCAGTGGTTGTACGTATAATCCATTAAAGTCATTTCCCATGTTAAAGATTTAGCAATGACTTTAACATGGCGGTATAGACTCTTCTAATTTTTCATTCTGATTATGGGGTAGTGAATATGGATTCTAAGTATGGCTTGGGGTATTTTCTCCTAGATGCTTAGTATTCTTCCTAATTATCCTCAAATATATGCATTTCTACTTCATCCCTTCTCTTTTCACACATCTTGTGAATCCCTTTATGGATTATAAACAATCCTAAAGAATCAATTCTTTATGCACACCTTCGATATAGGAAGTGAACATCCTTGACATTGAGTGGCTCTTTCCTTTGAATATACATGCACTAAATCTCATCTATGGTTAACAAATAACATGTTTAAAGTATCATACATAGGTAACATTGTCTTATCAGACCATTCCATCATGATATGAAGAAAATTAATTTTTGGATGAACCCTCTAATGGGTTGGCTAATGAGTTACCACCCTATTAAACTATTCAATGCCATCTTTTGTAGTAGCTCTTTCTATGATTCATAGTAGGGTAAGTACTCTATTGGATGAAATAATTACTCTTCTCTTATGTCTACTTATTTCAGTCAATGATCTCTTTTACCATGATCTAAGAGTTAGAAAAGACTCAATCCCTTGGAGGCTTGATGAATTCTTTATCTCCTTGATCATAATAATAGTATCTTATGATTTTGTGCTCTACTTTACCAAGAGTTTGGATCTAGTCCACACTCTCCCTAAAGTGGGGACTAAATTTACCATCTTAAATTGGAAGCACTCCAATTTAATAAAAGGTTTAAAACCTATTTAATGCCAAATCATTGATCTCCTTGCATATATCATTCTTTCTTTCCTTTTATGTACTTTGTCCTAGATTGAATTGGGGTAAAACCTAATAGATCCCCTTTGAAGCTCCTATTTTCATAACACTAATCTCAAGGTAGGATTTATCCTCCTAGCTCTTCCATTACCTTCATTTATCCACTTATATTCTTCTCTCCATACTAAAATAGTTATATCTCAGACTCTATGACTAATTTTTTGGATTTAGGACATGTTTTAGGATCCTAGAGGGATCCCAAAGGTTATGAGCATTGATTTTCATGGATACATTGCACCCCTGATCAATCAAGGATGTGGTGCACCCCTTATTAGGCCCTATTTTGGGTCCTTTGTGTGGGTCCCATGTTTGCATAGCCTTAGGGTGTTGATTTCTAGGTAGGTTGGTCTGCAAGAGTTAATCAATTACGAGCTCTATATAAGCCCTTCTATTTTCTCCATTTCATTATCACACAATCTTATATCCATCCAAGGTCTTACATGAAAAATTACTCTAGCATTCTAGAATTCAAGCATTCAAGTTTTCAAGTCTTCAAGGATTCTTCAAGAATTCCTCCATTGAAAATCAAGGATTAAATAATTCAAGTATTTGAAGGAGTTTATTTGAAGGAGTTTATCCTTTTTTTCATCTATCGCATCTATTCATCTTCATCTTCTTGATTCAAATCAATTGGTGAAGTAAGTACACTACATATAATTCAAGAGATCCTACTATTTTAAGTTGAATCCATATATTTACTTTAACATTCATACTCAATTATTTAATTTCAAGGTTGATTCCTAAACTAGGGTTTGCCCAAGGAAAACCCCCCATCAACAACATTAATCCTTTCTTATTGCAGGTTGTAGATATCATATCAATGAACATATTATAGATTTAAATACCCTTTTTGGCTTTCTCCAAAAATGTAAAATTATAATTAGTGTCACACTCATTCTATCAAGGTCAAACGGGTCTCCCTTGATGCATCAAAAGTGATTAGGTCACCCTTGATCATCCTATTCAGCCCTGATAGATTGTCGAACAATTTCTAGGTTTTGCCTATTGCACATTTTTAGATCCAATGATTTTCATCCATTTTTATCATTATAATAATAATAAAAATAGGATTCTAAAGGATTTTTCTCAACCTTGTTTTTCTTCTCAATATATTTACTTATTTTTATCTCTATCTTATAATGTCATCTAGAGTTTTCAAGGATTTGGTTATCTTTCCTCTTATTTTTCCTAGACCTAGTTTGTATTAGTGCTCCTCTCTTGTTTGATTAGCACTAATATTTCTAGATCTAGTCTCTTAGAATTGTGATTGAAAGGAATTATTTCCTTGACTTCCTTATCTCTTCTATGTAATTTATGTGGTGATGTTATGAACTTAGGCTTTCTTATACCTGATTCATATTTCTACCACTACAGATTGTATCCTTTTTAGAGTTGGGTCTTGGTGTATTTCATCTATCAATGTCATTAATGTTAGAAATAGAGGTTTGGTTGACACTTTTATCAGTTGTTTATTTGTTGTATTGATGAAAATATATGCTTAAGTGAATATGATAGAAAAAATAACATATAAAACAAGATTATTATGGGTATAATGAAAGGGGGCATACAACAGGATAAGGTATGCAACCTTAGGTTTGTATAGAAGAATGAGTGTAGATATCATATCCATATTGGGTGGATCCTATCTCAATTATGGAATATTTATAGTATATTTGGTGAAGATCAATAGAAAACCACTGTACATGAAATAATAGAACAAATAGTTTATAGTATATTAATTGTATTTTATTGGTGAAGTAGACTTAATGTTGGTGAGCCTTGGTCATGGTAGAAGACTTGTTTGAGAAGCTATGTTTATAATAACAAGGTATTTGGAGTATTCTAGAAATGTTCTTTTTGTGTAATGTGTAATATATTTTACTAATAACCAATTATGTTGAGGAAACATATTGTTTATCATTGTAAAATGCAAAAACTATATTGTAATATGTGAGAACCATAATGTAATATTTGTAATGATGATTTTTAAGGCATTAAGCCTTAGCATGGACTTATATAATTAATTCTATTTTGTGGAAACCTTAATAATATGTCCTTATTAATTATTTGTAAGGGTTTAAAGGAAGGATATTTTCCTTAATTAGAAGTCATCATGTATGTAATGTGTACATGGTTAGTGGGTGTGATCTTTGATGCTAGATGATCAAAGAAGAAAAGAGATTGAGCTAATTAATTCTAGTGTGCTTCAAAGGAATTATTTTGGCAAGTAAGTTGAAGACTAGTTAGTTCATTGATTTGGATATGTTATCTTGATAATTTATTCTTCACACTTTTTGAAGCATTTAGGCAGTGGGTCTATTTTTTTCTTTAACCTTTAACAAGGTTAGAACCTTCTAATGAGAGTTCAAGGTATTCTAACAAGGGTTTATCCTCTAATAGATATTATTATACTGAATGCATTTTAATTGGCTCCTAATAGGGTCACATCCTTTCATAAGAAACTTATATATTAGTATACTACTTGTGGGTACCATCGCCATCAATTTTTTCCCTCTGATCGAGGATTTCCCTAGTCCAAAATATATTGTGTTACAATGTGTGGTTTTCTATTGTTATACATCATTTTTTCAATTGTCAGAGTTTATTTTTATAAGTTTGGATTTTTTTTATTAGTCACAATTGATTCAATTCTACACCCCCACCACCTCCCAATTGTGTGTGGTTTTTACTTCCTAAAAATTGGTACTAGAGTATTACGTCCTCTTTGAGAAGAAAGATTTATAACTTGATGACATATGTAGCTTATTAGAAGAAAAATCCTAAGTTTGATGGTGAAAATTATGAAAATTGGAAGGATAAGATGTGAACATGTTTTATCTACATTGAAAATGCATTTTGTCCAATTACATAAGCAATAGTATAGGTTAAATTAGAAAGTGGGTTGTCTTTGAGCACAAATTGTTAAAATAAGATTTTTCAAAGTAACATGATTACAAGGGAAGCACTGATAAGTGCACTATTAATGTTAGAATTCATTGAGGTAAAAGGTATTGATCTTTCACATGATATTTGGATTTAATTAGAAAAGTTATATGAAGGTGATGAACATACAAAGTAAATGAATTTGAAAAATTAGAAAACTAAGATAAAGAATGCTAGAATGAAAGAATATGAAATCATTAGAATATATATATCAAGGATCACAAAGATTACTATAGGTATAAAGAGATTTGGAGGAACCATAACAAAATATGAAGTTTATCTAAAGATTCTAAGATCCTTGACACCAACTTATGAAAATAAGGTATATGCCACTGAAGGCGGTATTCCTCTTGTTAAATATTTTAATGGACAAATGCTTTGCAAGCCTTTGAAACTAGTAGATGTTGGAAATATAATGGGGAAGTGAGATGCTAAGAGGAGGGGGGTGAATTAGGATCCTCAACACTATTACCACTTGAAACATAAACTATACTCAACAATATTCATTAACTCCTCATTAACTTTAATCATGTAACATCATGTAATTGTTAGAAATATTTAGAATAACGAAGAGGGTGGTGGTGGGGGGGGGGATGGGGGTTGTGGGTGGGTGAATTAGTTACTCAAGGTCCATACATACCATTTGAACAATAAAACATAAATATTCATTGTTTTGGTTATCCTATTGTTTCTCAGTCTCTATTGTAATACTAAAATTACTATCTTAAATATAACTTTTTTTTCTTAATGAAAACATTATCAAATGTAAAACACATAAAGAATTCATTATAGGTTTGACACTAGGATTTTACTGCCCATTGTAATTCTACATATCTCAACCTTTCCACTAGGTCCTCTTGTTTTTTCTTCTTCTTAAATCCTCTTTGTCAATCATATTTATGTGACACTCTACTCAGGTAGCAATTGTCTCACCAATAAGGTTTGACATCAATGACAACGTAAAAATTGTTCCAATTGTAGTTCCAATAATTTCCCTCTTTGGCATTGATGGCAACACCTCTAGTTACCATGCAATCTAAAAAAATCACTTGCTTCAAATGGCTCCCTCTATGTTCAGTATCAAATCTCCATTAATATTCTAGTTTCATTCTGATTCTCATCTCAGTGTCCAATAATCTCCCTTTTTAGTTTTATTCTGATACTCATCCATGTAGCTCTTATATGAAACACCTCTAGCTATTAAAACTCATAACATGAAATCAATCAACTCCCTCTTGATATACAATATTTATTTGATTGATGAAAATGCTTCTCACTAATTTATTTCTTCATGCACTCTCCCTCTTTTCTTATAACTACATAGATAATTATTGCATGATCTTATTATTTGTAACATCTCATCTTTTTTGCTTCCTCATTTGGTAACTACATAATAGCTTCCTCTTTGACAACAATTCCAAAGACATCCATACTCAGGTATCAACAATATACTTCAACATCTTCAGTTATCTTCTCATACATCTTCAACATGTAGATATATCTTACTTAGTTATCTGAACTAGGTTTGTCTATCATCTTGTTGATGAATAATTCAACATCTTGTGTCTTTTAATTTTCACAAACTTAGGCAAGTCCTAAATTGTGACCTTGTACATCAACTTATAAGATATTTTGATCAACACTTTTGATGCAAAACTCCATCTTATGTTAAGTAGTTGTAGTTAAGTGAATCATCCCCAATTTGCCTCCTAAATATTCATGTGCATCCTTAGGTAAATATTTTGTGAATATATCATCTATTTTTTTCCTTTGTATTCACATATTCTAATCTTACTTCTTTTTATTGTACCAACTCTCTCAATTAATGATACTTTATACCAATATGCTTGGTCTTGGTATGTATCACAGGATTTTTATATATGCTTATAGAACTTGTGTTATCACAGAATATAACAAAAGGTTCACTTATTTATTCCTTCATTCCTTTCAACAAGTGCTTGATCCACACTATGTTAGAACAATTAAATCTTGTCGCTACATATTTAGCTTCTATATTAGAAAGGGAAATACAGGTTTTTTTCTTGCTTGTCCATGAAACTAGTCTCTTTCTTAGAAAGAAAGCTCCACCAATTGTAGTCTTTCTATAATCAATATTACCATCGTAATCTACATCAATATACACTTTTAGCTCAAAATTTTCATTCTTCTTGTAGTACAATCCATAACCCTTTGATCCTTTCAAATATATCAAGATTCTTTTCACAACCATCATGTGATTCTCCTTAGGATTTGTAAAAAAAATTAGCAACAATCCCAACTACAAGTGCAATATCTGGTCTGCTATGAACAACATATTGTAACTTCCTAATCATTGATCTATACAAGGTTTGGTTCACATTAGTAGAATCACTATTTTAAATTTTTTTATGTCTAGTAGCAATGGGTGTTCCAACTAGTCTTTAGTCTTTCATATCAAAAGGTTCTAGTATCTCCTTGATATATTTTGATTGAGTAATGTAGGTACCTTTCTTCATTCAATAAACTTGTAGGCCAACAAAAAAATTGATTTCTCCAAACATAGAAATCTCAAATTCTTATCTCATTTGATCTATAAATGACTTACACAATGCATCCTTTCCTCCAAATATGATATCATCATCAAATATCTCAGCTAATATCATTTCTTTGTCATCTTTGTTCTTCAAGTACATATTTCCATTTTCATTTGTTCTTGCAAAACCAATCTTCACTAAATATGTACGCATTTTTTTATACCATGTTCTAAGGGCTTGTTTCAATTCATACAAATCTTTGTGCAACTTACATACCATATCTTTGTTATTTGAAACGACAAATTGTTCAAGGTGTTCAATGTAGACTTCTTCTTCTAGAATTCCATTTGGAAATATAGACTTGACATCCATTTGGTATACTTTGAATCCTTTGCAAGAAACATATGCAAGTAGTGTTCTCACTCCTTCCAATCTTACAATAGGGAAAAATGTATCCCTATAGTCAATTCCTTCTTCTTGTCCATATCCCTTACAAACTATTCTTGATTTGTTTATTGTTACTTCTCCTTTCTCATTCAGCTTGTTTCTAAACACCCACTTTGTTCCAATAACATTATTATCCTTTGGTCTATGTACAAGTAACAACATTTTTCTCTTCTCATTTTTCTCAATTTCTTCATTCATTATTTGGATCCAGTGTTCACTATCCAAGCCATCCTTCACAGATTAAGGCTTAGATTTACATAGTAAATATGTTTCACTTCTCAGTATTTTCCTTGTCATAATTCTAAAATCTTTGTTTCCAATGATTTAATCAAATGCATGATGTTTTTTATAAATAATTTTCTAATGTAGGTTCTTTTCTTCTTTTTTCTACTTCAAGTTCATCTTGCAAATTGACTTCAGGTAGCACTTCATATAATTCTACTAGCTTTGCTAGTTATTTGGTGATCACTTTCTCTTTCTCAATTGGTTCTACCTGTTGCTTGGCATGCAATTCTTGATGCTTGGCACCAATTGCCTATAACTCTGCATGTATTAGTTATTGTTGCTTGGAATCTTTCTTCTCAAGTTCAAGCAAGGTCTTGGGCTCACATTCATCAATGTATATAAAGATTATGTAATCTTCAAGTTCCTTTTTACATTCAATCTCATTATTTTCTATATATTCATCAACTTCCACAAATTCACTTTCCAAAAGTTTATTAGTGTTAGAGTTCAAACACTTATATTCTTTTCTCTTAGTGGAATAACCTGAGAATACACCTTCATCACTTTTAAAATCAAAATTTCCACGTCTATTGTCTTTCAATGTATAGCATTTTCTTCTCAAAACTTTGAAATACTTCACATTAGGTGTATGTTTATATCATAGCTCAATAGGTGTAAGGTTTGTACCTTTTTTTACTTGCACTCTATTCAAAGTATAAATAACTATACTTATAACTTCTCTATAGTACTTAGTTACACCATTCTTCTCCACCATCAATGTCCTAGCACAATCCACGATTGATCTATTCCTCCTTTTAGCCATTCCATTATGTGGAGGGGTCTTAAGTGTAGACATCTATATTTTTATTCCTCTATCATTGCACAATGTGTTTAATTCCCTTGATATGGATTTACCTCATTTGTCAGATCTCAGAAAATTTAAGCTTTTACCTGTCTCTTTCTCAACTCTAGCCAAATACTACTTAAACATTTGAATGTATCATATTTTTCTTTAAGAAACATCAAAGTCATCATTCTAGAGTTGATGCAGGAGCATCCTGGGTGTAAGAACAATTTTGCATCACCCAAAAATATTTTCTTTTCAACATTTTCTATTTTAATAAGGACTAGTAGATAGTAGGGTTAGTATTTCTGGGAACTTGCTATTTTTAGTAAGTTTTGTTGACATTCTAGTCATGTTTGTTACTAGTGACATACACTTATTTAGATTGTGAGTTCATACTGAGCATATTGTATAGCTAAAAATGTTAACCAAGCATTTTAGTTGCTACCGAGTCCTATAGTTGCTACCAAGTCCTATGAATAGATTTTAGTTTGAACCAAGCAGTTATTACAAAGTTGAAGATCGGCAGTGCAAATAAAGAATTTTAATGTATGCCAAGTTTTCTAGTGTAAACCAAGTTGTGGAGTTTTTACTGAATTTTAAGTTCATGTGATGTGAGTCTTGTGTTGACTGAGCTAGTTAGTGTTAACCAAGTGACTCAGTTTATACCGAGCTTGAGGTGACAGTGTTTACTGAGCTATGCAATGTTAACCAAGTGATTCAATTTATATGCCAAGTTTCATAGTATTCACCAAGTCACTAGTGCAGACTGAGTTCAAGACTACTTGGAAGTGATCAATATGAACTAAGCTTCTATGTCTACCAAGTGCATGATGATGTCGAGCATTGATAGTGGATGTCAAGTATTAGAACCTCATCGAGTCAGTCTTTAGAGGCCAAGTTTCTACATTTTGGCTGACTTGGTAATATTTGTGTAAACTTGTATTGTGGCTAACTTTGTAATTGTGTAATTGGATATATATATATATATATATATATATATATATATATATATATATATATATATATATATATATATATATATATAATGTATTGTATCACACCCAAATTATGTATAGAATCAATAAGAAAGTAATGTAATCATCAAAGAAGAGTAGAAGAGAAAATTACAAAAGGCTACAATAGTATAAGGAGCAGAAAAGATTCATCTATCACAGTAAGGTGATTTCTACAATCAAAGGAATCTCATTCAACAAACTAAGTTGTAGATCAGATATCACTACTATTTCATCATAACAAGTGGATCAGTCAAATCCTTTAACAAGGTAGACCTAATAGTCTTATGTAAATCTCTTTATCAAGTGCATACTTCATTGTATGTTTTTAAATCCTTTTGCAAGGTGGACCTAGCAGTCCTTATTGCTCCTAATGGGGTAGATTATTAGAAGTGATTAATGTAAAACTTAACAGGCCAACTTTATATTGTAGTACTAAAGCTTGTGGGTATCATCCACACCCCAGTTTTACTTTCTATTTGGAAGTTTTATGGGTCACCAAATCTTGTGTTAAAGTGTTGTGTATACTTTCATTATTTTTAGTTTCTCATGCATGAAGTTAGATCAGAATTCATATAAAGGTTTAATTACTAATTAGGGACATAGTATTAAAAGTTTTAGAAGTTACTGATTCACCCCTCCCCTCTGAGTAACTTAGCTTGTCATAATATTTCCAACAATTAGTATCAGAGCTTTGTGGTTCTCAGTGAAAAGTTTAATAGTGTGAACAAAGATCTAAGACAATGGAGGTATTTAGACTTGACAAGGCTATTGACAATGAGAAGCTAGATTTGGAATTGGCCACTAGACAACTCAAGAAAGCAAAAGAGCAACTCTCTCAATCCCTAAAAAGAAGAAAAGATCTTGCAATCTAGATGAATGATTCCCTCTATATTGAAGAAAGAATTGAAGATATCCATTCAAACAATTTAGATGAAGTTGATGAAGAAATGAAAGAACTGATGGAAAAGAATAATAATATTCAAGAAGTAAGAAAACTAAGAAGAGAGTAAGAAATTTAGTCAGTAAGATTGTGTGAAGTCATGGAAGAGAAAAATGAGACAAGAGAAGAGATAAAGGGAAAGAAAAATGAAATTTAGCACCTATCCCTTTAGCAAGTAGACTTCATTGATTAGCTCACCAATGCAAATGAAGAAATCATGAACCAAAGATTAGAGAATGAAAAATTATAGAATGATCTAAAAATTGAAAGGCAAACCAATGAAAGAATGTTGAAATTCTAAGAAGACATGAATTAGTTGAATGAGAAAAGTCACTTTAGACAAAAAGGAAAAATAGGAATTAGATATACAAAAGAAGGAGAATTATCCAAGCAAGGAGCTCAAAAGAATAAACCTACTTGCAGTCATTATGGTAAGATAGTTCATACTTCAAACAAATGTTGGAGCAATGGAAAAGCAAAATTCAATAGAAAATGCTACAATTGTAATCAGCATGGTCATAGAGCTAATGAATGCAAAGAAAAACCAAAGTTTGAAGGAAAATGTCACAAATGTAAGAAGCATGGGCACAAGTAATCAAAATTCAAAACCAAGATATTGAATCCAGCAAAAAAAATTGTGAAAGCTATATTTGGTTGGGACTATGATTACTATGGAGAATTTGGATACATCGGAATGAATTGTGTAAAGCATCACATGAGAAAAAGAGATTCTACCAAAAGATGTTTCATTTGTATAGAACTTAGTCATCTTGCCAAGAACGGTATGAAAACTGGAAGAATAGAAGATGAAAAGAAGGAAAAAGCTGATAACATCAAAAAAAAAATGAGACAACAATGGGTTCCAAAATCTACCAAGAATGCAAGTCTGAGAAATGATGATCAAGTCACTCAAGAATTGGTGACTTCACCATTTCCACTTGATTTCTCAAATGAGAATTGGAACGAGGCTACTAAAGAAGACATCTAAATCAATTATAGTTGACAAGAAAATAGATCCATATCAATATTCAAGATGTAAAGGGATCACCAAGTAAGAGGTACTAGTTTCTACCAAGTTACTTTCCTTACCAAGTGAGGTTGGGTCATAGACTCTACTGAGCAAGGTTAGGAGTAACTGAATCTTATATGGCTATTGAATGATGGAATACTTTACTGAGTAATCAATGCAATCCAAGTGGATGATAGTCTATCAACTTGATTTAACATTCGTGTTGGAGTTGAGGAAAGCCAACTCCGAAGACACCCAAAATCACTTGCATGCAAGACCTGTCAAAGAGGAGCCATGAAGAGGAAGAACATGGAGCAAGAGAAAAACCCTAAACGAACATGAGAGACAATATGTGCAAACACAATGAAAATGTATTTACAATAAGAATTCCTTATGATATTATGTTATGAAAATACAAAGAGGGAGAGCCCGAATATAAAGAGCTCATGGAAGCTTGTAGAACAAGCTGGAAGGTGGTAGAAGATAAGATTGACAACTAGAAGGGAACAAACTCCTGTGTTGTCAACAACTAACCGCTACAACTATTAAATACTAAATATTAAATAAATGCATTTACCTAAGTAAGCTTAAGTAATAGAATAAATAATTAATAATTAATTATTTACTGTAACACCCCCCCTTAACTGCAACTTAGGGAAATGCCTTAAGCTCACAAACTAAGATGAAATGCAGAATGGGTCCCGACAATGAGGCCATGTTAGGTACCCAAGTACAATGCAAGAGATGCAACCTCTGTAAACAGGAAAAGAGAGAAAACCACGTGGGAAAAACCCTCCCCCAAAAAGAGGTAACCTAGTGAAGAACTGAAGAAGTCTCCAACTAGGGAAATTGTCCCCTAAAACAGGAACAAGAAGTGATCATGAAGAAGCAGCATCATTGAAGCATGAAGAAGCTGCAAATCTGCCAAACTACTGATCTAAAGAACCTCCATGGAAGAAGAAGGCACAAACCAAGCATGTCTATATGGTAGATGATCCATCTCATCAAAATGCATAGGTAGCCAGCCACTGCAATCGCCTTGTACATAGGATCAACCACTGAATACATAGTTCACACTATCGAACCATCAAACCAGGGATGCATTAGAACAACAGCATAACCCCCCCTTAATGCAGATGGGGTGTGATGACAGGCAATTGAGAAGGTGAGCCAAAATCTCCTACAAACGAACCAAGAACGAGGAGAGAGGAAAAGAGGTACAAACACCGATAAAGACACGGTCAAACTGACTCTACACGGGGCTAATGTCATGGAAGGGACACTCACTTGACAAAGGGAGAATGCCTAAAATAGAAAACAATAATCCCCCCATGGTGCTTTATGAAAATAGTGCAAGTACAACTAACTCAAAAGAATGTTCATGACTCCCAAAATGAAAAAGTGGCACTTTATCTTAGTGTGAAACATAAATGTGCTTCAAAATGATAGCTACAATGATCAGAACTGAAAAAGAGCTGCAACAAAGGAAAGTACAGTCGAAAACAAAGCAAACCATGCCAGGAAAATGATCCTCGGGCCTAAAAAAATCAAAATATCCAAACTATGATAGAAATATTAGAGGCCAAAAACATAAGAAAAGGACTACATTTCTGAAAAGGTGAGAAAACTAGCTTTCCAAAAATATAAAGTTTTCTAAAAACGGGCATGGGATGCAAAAGATATGCATGCCAGAGTCAAAAATAGGACTTTTGACTTCAATAGAAAAAATAAGCAATAAAAAAACATCAAAACCTAAAAATACCTATACCAATGTCTCTGTCTCGAAACCAGCTTTCCAGCACTTCTTTCGGATCGGAAAAATACCTTCGTATGCAAAAGTTATGGCCAAAAAACCACAAGTAGGTCCAAAAGCAAATCAGGAGAGTGCAAGCAAGGATGATGACATTGCACTGATGTCAGCAAGCCACGTGATTAAAATTGACGGCTAGACAACCATCACCGCAAAATAGAATGCCACGTGGCATCGCCACATGGTAGGTACGACTGATGATGTGGCAGGGGCCACGTGGCACGCCTGCCACATGTCACGCTCAGAATAGTGCTGATGAGGCAGATCCTCCATGCGGGCACTGACTGTAAACCCGGCAGAGCAGAGCTGGAGGCAGAGGTCGGCGGGCGGAGGTGGCTACAGGGGCAGTGGAAACAGGTTGAGCCGTCGACGGAGGTCTGCAGTAGGGCGGCGGCCGAGCCACGGCGGTGGGACGGCAGTGCAGCCGGCGGCGGCGGCTGGTGGGCTGAGCATTGGTTGCATGGCGGTGGCCTCTCGGCGGCGCACTGGCGGTGCGCTCGGATTTATATATATATTTTAAATTTTTTTGACCCTGCGTTCGTACGATCCATATGACAACGACCCTGGAGGCTTAAAAAATCTCCAAAAGTGCCTTGTGTCCAAAAATGAAAAGTTTTATATGAATCCTAACTGCAAACGGCCTTCCGGATCCAATGGTGATGTCCATTTGGGCTGAAAGTGCTTTGAAAATTTTCTGATCCCCCGATTTGAAGAAAAATTGCACAAAGAAACTAGGGTTTGTGACTCCAAATCAAGGCTTCAAAATTTATTGAACAAAGCTGCAGCAGGAAGGCTTTGATACCATGTTGGAGTTGAGGAAAGCCAACTCCAAAGATGCCCAAGATCACCTACATGTGAGACCTGTCAAAGAGAAGCCATGAAGAGGAAGAGCATGGAGCAAGAGAAAAACCCTAAACGGACATGAGAGACAATATGTGCAAACACAATGAAAATGTATTTACAATAAGAATGCCTTATGATATTATGTTATGAAAATACAAAGAGGGAGAGCCCAAATATAAAGAGCTCATGGAAGCTTGTAGAACAAGCTAGAAGGTGGTAGAAGATAAGATTGACAACTAGAAGGGAACAAACTCCCATGTTGTCAACAACTAACCACTACAACTATTAAATACTAAATATTAAATAAATGCATTTACCTAAGTAAGCTTAAGTAATAGAATAAATAATTAATAATTAATTATTTACTCTAACAATTTGTACCAGGCATTTATGGTAGAATTCAATAAAAGGGATCAAATCAAAGTTATTTTTACCATGAATTTTTGAGAGAAAATTGTGCAAAGCAATCTTCAAGGGAATCCAATTGATTTGAGCGAATTGTTATCAATTTTTTCAAATTCTCTCAAACCTACCAAGTGAAGATGGCAACTACCAACAACAAGGCAAAATGAGGATCAAACATGCTAGTTCGTGGTGTAGAATGGAAGGCACTAGATTTTAAGCTCACTCCTATAGTTGCTAAAACTCTAGTTCTGAGTGGAGTGTAGTTGCAAATCCCTCCTAAGGTACTGTTGATCAATGATATTGGTTCTCATTTTAAATGTGCAATTTAGGATATTGATACACTTGAAATGGATGAATGTTTAAAGGAGCTATGTGTTGATGGAGTTTTGAAACCCGAGCATCAACATCTTGAAGCAAAGGCTTAACCCATATTCCTCACATGCCTCATGATTTTCAAGTGAAATGGATTAGGTATATCCTCATTCATGTGCACAATGGATAGTTGTGGTTGGAGCAACCTATTTTGATTACCAAGAAGATGATCCATAGGATCACTAGTCTCTAAATGTTAGCTAAAGCTAAAACAACAAAAAACCTAGGTCGAGTCAAACTAGAGAAGAAAACCCTAGCCAAGTGGGATGGAAAGGGAATGAAGGTTATTAGTATCACTAACATGGAATTAAATTTTGGTATTCATTCCATTGCACACAAGATCTATAGTTTGAGTAGGTTGAATAGTGTGTCTTGCAAAGCAGTTGACCTAGCATACAAAGTATTCAAGAACAACCTTTCTCTTGACCTTGCCAAGCTACTATTGAATCAATTCAACAAGAACATGGAGAACATCAGAACATCAAAGAACAACTTGTGGAAGTTTGGCTCTCTATTGACATGTTTATTTTATTATGTTCAAAAATTCTTTCCATCAAAAGGAATTGTTGTTTGGAGGAAAGGTGTGCCAACACTTTATCAGATAAATGAATACATTGTTGAGATGGGAGAAAACTACTCAAGTATTATGGATAATTATTTTGATGCATTCAAGGAGAAAATAAATAACAAATAATAATCCTCAAGAAACTAGTTGAAGATTATAAGGATGATGTATGTTATATGGTGGATAGTGATAAGGTATATATTTAGGCAGTTGGGCCCAAAATTGCATGGTTGAAACCTCTAGGTTATGAGGTCAATATTGATGAAACAAAGGATATAATTAAGGCATTGATAAATGAACTAGTGGACCCCAAGGCTACACATTTTGGCACATGTGGTGAGGCTAAGGCTTGGATAGAACTGGAGATCAATCTCCCTTAGGAAAATAACAAAGGCAAGAAAATAATTGCCAAGTTGAAAACAAGTTCTACTCTCTTGTTGAGCAAGGGAAAAGGTGAAGATGAAGAAGTAGAGGAAGAGGAACCACTGAAGAAAAAGGGCAAGGTAATCATTACTATACCTACCAAGACAACCACTACAGTATTCACAAGAAGATCCTTTAAGAAGAAGGTAGAAAAAGAAGGGGGAGACACAATTTTTAAGAGGTCTCCACCCACATAATTTTAAGGAGAAGATGAAAATAGGTGCAGGCATTGCAAGCTTCAAATCACTAAAGTGTGAGATCAAAATAGTTGATGAGAAAAAGCAGATTGAAGACATGCTAATATCCAAGATGGAAAAATGGAAATATTTACCTGACCAATTCACTCAATAGATTCCCATTACATGAATGGAAAAAATCAAGCCAAGATGGGAACAAGCAATGAAAACTGCTATGGATATTCATGAGAAAACCTTGAGGCAATCGATGCCAAATCTGTCTAACAAGGAAGTAAAGGAATCTTTAAAGAAAAATGAAGAGAAATTGACTTTAAGATTCAGTACTTGTCTTATTTTGTTGAATGAAATAGAGCTTGGGCAACAAATACATGGAAGAATGTATATCTTCTTCATAAATCAAGTGATTTTCTAGTCAGCATAAGTGACAAGGATGATGAAGATGATTAAGAAAAAGATGAAGAAAAAGATGATACAAAAGTAACACATTTTGATAATGAGGATGATGAAGAGGAACAAGAGCAAGAGGCTACCAAGGAAGGTACATAGGATGTTAAGGAAACTAACCCAGTCAAGATTGTTGTAGCAGTTATTGCCTCACTTCCTCACTCTCCAAGAAAAATAGTAACAACATCAAGCACAAAGATAACCTCAGTAGGATTGATTGTGTCTAGCACTGCAAACACAAACATTGAATCAATCTTTGCACTAGTTTAGCTCAGCACATCATTGACTGAAGTGGGAAGTACATCGTCTACCGAGCTACAGACTCTTCCCTCTTCAACAACTTTGGATACATCAATTTTGGCTACTATAGGTATTTCTATTAGTATTTCTATAGTAAGTGCAGTATCAATTTTTGTAGTGAGTCCCGCTATTTCTACTATTGTTTCCATTCAAAAAACACATGCAATAAGTGCAAGGATAGTTGAGACCAAGCCTCAACTGAGCACAAATTTTTTGGGTAAAGGTAAAGAAAAGGAGGAGGATGTAGATCTTGATGAGGAAATTGTGATTCCTAATTGGGATATTTCAAAACTTCATCCTGATCAAATACAAACCTTTAGAGAGTTACTCCAAAAGAAAGCCAAGCAACAGACACTAAGAGAGGAAAGAGATAAAGAATTTAAAATCATTGAGGATGCCAAGAATATTTTGGTAGAGGCTATAGGTATAGAGGTTGATTCTTCTCAACTAATTTTGTATCAGTTGACAGAAGTAGTCTAGAAGTATAATGAAGATTTAGATGGAAAAGACAAATTAATGTAGAAAGTAGTGAAAAAGTTTGAAAATAAGGTGTTAGAACTTATTGCTCAAAATATTTCCATTTAACAAGAAGAGTTATCTACTATTTTGAGTTCTCTAGAAACTTCTTGTACTAATGTAACTTTACTTTTTGGTAAATTATGTGATATTTCGAGTTTTACAAAAGAAATAAAAGACAATTTGTCTAAGATTGATGAAGATCTTAATGCTAGTGCTCAATAACTATAGCTTGACCCAAGTTCAAGCTTTGACCATTTCAAAAAGATTAGATTTTTGATAGATATGTAGGCAGAATTGGTCAGAGAAGAAGCTAGAATTAATTCTACTTCAGCAAATATCTAGAATATGATTCTCCCTAACATGGATGCACTGTAGAAGCATATGGCATATTAAAAAAATCTCATCCATGATAATAATTTATCTATTGTAGACCATATGATTGAACTATTAGCAGAAGTGCAGGTGGCATTGCACACATTCAGGGTCTTGCAAGAGAACTGGGACAAGACTTTGGTACTAACACTATAGGTATATTCAGAATTCTTGTCTCATTTTGGCATTATTATGTGAATACATATAGTATAAATATTTGGAATTAATGTCAAAAAAGGGAAGTCGATATGAGAAACTATGGGAGAAGGTATTAGATTATATAAAGAGGAAGAATCTATAGAAGTTACAAGGAGAAGCTATGAGAAAGATATAAAAAGATAGAGGGAGAAGATTGTAAAAAAAATGTATATTGTATGTATAGTATACTAAATATTATGTATGGGGGAGCATTACCATGTACATAAATGTATCCTTTACAATTTTTTTTTTGAAAAATCTCAAAAACAATATACTCTACTGAGTTGGAGATATAAGATGATGGATAATTCGATTTTGACTAATAAGTGTTTGTGTCACTAATGGCAAAGGGGGAGATTGTTGACATTCCATTCATGTTTTTTATTAGTGACATATACTTATTCAAAGTGTGAGTTCATACTGAGCATATTATATAGTTAATAGTGTTAACCAAGCATTTCAGTTACTGCCAAGTCTTATGAACAGATTTCAATTTGAACTGACTAGTTACTATAGAGTTGAAGATCAACAGTCTAACCAAGCATTTAGTAAATGCCAAGTTTTCCAATGCAAACCAAGTTGTGTAGTTTTTATTGAGTTCACAGTTCATGTGATGTGAGTCTAGTGCTGATCAAGCTAGTCAATGTTAACCAAGTGACTCAATTTGTACTCAACTTGAGGTGATAGTGTTTACCAAGCTATGTAGTGTTAACCAAGTGATTCAATTTATATGCCAAGTTTCACAGTATTCACCTAGTCACTAGTGCAGACTGAGTTCAAGACTACTTGAAAGTGATCAATATGAACTAAGATTCTATGTCTATCAAGTGCATGATTATGCCAAGCATTGAAAATTGATGTCAAGTATCAGAACCTCATCGAGTCAGTCTTTAGAGCTCGAGTTTCAACACTTTGGCCGACTTGGTAATATTTGTGTAAACTTGTATTGTGGCTGACTTTGTAATTGTGTAATTGGATTGATATATATGTAATGTATTATATCACATCCAAAGTATGTATGGAATCAATAAGGAAGTAATGTAATTATTAGAGAAGAGAAAAAGAGTGAATTACAAAAGGATACAATAGTATAACGAGCAACAACGATTCATCTATCACAACAAGGTGATTTCTACACTCAGAGGAATCTCATTTAGAAAACCAAGATGTAGATACAAGATCATCTACTATTTCATCATAATAGGTGGATCAGTCAAATCCTTTAACAAGGTAGACCTAATAGTCGTATGTAAATCTCTTTACCGAGTGCATACTTCATTATATGTTTGTAAGTCCTTTTGCAAGGTGGATCTAGCAGTCCTTATTACTCCTAACAAGGAAAATCATCAGAAGTGATTAATGTAAGCTTTAACAAGCCAACTTTATACTGTAGTACTAAAGCTTGTTGGTATAATCCCCACCCCAATTTTACTTTCTATTTGGAAGGTTTATGGGTCACCAAATCTTGTGTTAAAGTGTTGTGTATGCTTTCATTGTTTTTAGTTTCTCATGTATGAAGTTAGATCAGAATTCATATAAAGGTTTAATTGCTAATCATGGACATTGTGTTAAAAGTTTTAGAAGTTATTGATTCACCCCTCCCCTCTTAGTAACTTAACTTGTCATAATAGTTCCAACAAGTTTGTCATACGAGCTCGAAATGTTTTGATTTTATACATGAAGGTTAATTTTAGTATTATAAGCCTACCATAAAAGTCTCATTGCTCCACTTTAAGTATTCGAGAAGTTATTATAGATTTTTGGTGGAAAATTTAGGAGAAAAATATTTAGGCTCACCGTTGGAGGCCTTAGAGTGCCTGAATGAGGTCTGAAAATTGGACAAAAGATCAAGAGCTGGCATATCCAAAGTTGGGTTACCCAAAATTTCTAAAATAATTTCCAAAGATGTATTTCGATGACTATATATGTATTGTTAGGGTTGAAAACTTCCTAAGTAGCATAAAATTGTCTATTTAAGAAAGGTTTGAACATTGGCTAAGACAAATCTTGGTGGATGTTCACAACTTAAGTCTTGCAGATTACTATAATGAAGGTGCCGTGTGGGTTAGCATATTATAACTGTAAATTTTTTAATTCTACATTTATGTCAATAATAATAAGTTTATAGTTTGTTCTCACATTTGTTGTTGTTTCTTTGTTTCTATTATGAGTTTATGGTATTAAGGGGAGCACCCTTCATCAAGAGTAGTCATCAAAAAATACAATAAAGTATTTGTTACAACATAAGATTTGCACATGAATAGTTCCACAAAGGTTAGTATGAAAAAACTCTAAAATGACATCAAAAGTATAGGTTTTTTTCTTGAAACTAGACTTTGTTATTTTTCCCAACTGACATTGTTTACACCTCATATTCTCAGTTTTCTTTAATTTTGGTAACTCTCTTACTTTCTTTATCTTACTAACGCTTGCCAAATTTTCAAAGTTCACATGGCATAGCCTCTTATGGCATAACCATATATTCTCCCATTGTGCAACAAACAAGTGTCATCGGATAAGTCTAGATATAAAAAATTACCTCTAGTTTGGTCTCCATTTCTAATCAGTTCTCTTGAACCATTGTAGATCTTAGCCTTCTTATTCTTAAATTCAATTTTGTAGCTTGAACTATTCAACTACACCACACTCAACAAATTTTAGTTAAGTCCTTCAACTCAATAAGCATTTTCACGTATGATCTTATCAATTAATTTTATTAGTCTTTTACCTTTCACAAAATATGGTGCATCATTACCAAACTTAACACTACATCATTTATAATGTTCAAGGTTTTCAAACTTAATTTTATCACCACTCATGTGATGTGAACAACCACTATCAATTATCCATCACCTTTACTCACATATGAAATAAGTGTAGCTTTCACATCTTCATTAGAATCATCTTTCATAGAAACATAAATAACTTCTTCATCATTACTACCAGATTCATCATCAGTATATTCTTCAGCAATGTAACAAGACTTCTTACCTTTTCCTTTTTAAATTATTGTATCCTTTTTTGTCCTTTCCATCTCCTCTACCTTTGAAATTTTTATCTTTCCTTTACTCGGCATCCCTACCAATACATCTTGCAATAGTATGAAAAACTTTATTGCATGAAAAACATATTATAGGGAGTTTACCTTTGTATTTTCCTTTGCCTCTTGGAAGTCTCCCACCCATTAATACTTCAATATCCTCAAGATCATTATCAGAATATTCACTCTCACTATATTCATACTTTCCTTTCTTCTTCTTGTGCTTATGCAAAACTAATTGTGAGTTGAAAGAAGATTCAATAATAGAAAATTCAAAAGCAATATCACAATTCAAAAGCAGTGAGACTACCAACTAGACTATATCTAGAGAGCAATATCACAATTCAAAAGAAATGAGACTACCAACTAGACTATCTAAGCTTAGGTCATTACCAAGAGCACATCTCAATTCATGTATTGTAGAAACTGTAATAGCATAATTTTGAAGTAAAGTTCTTAATACCTTACTGATCAAAGTCTCATCACTAATCTTTCCATCAGTTCCTCAGATAGCATTCATAACTTTTTTGATTCTTCTAACATATTAAGCAATGTTATCACCTTCTATCATTTTTATGTCATCAAATTTTCCTCTCAACCTTTTTGATTTGTCTCTAAGTACATTCTTATATCCTCCATTGATCTTTGCCACTTGTCCCACATCTTTGCAATAGTATCATAGTCCTTTATATCATTAAACTCTAAGTAGATTAGGGTAGATGTAATCTCCAACATTGCATGATTGTGTTCTTATTTCTTCTTTATCTACTGGGCTATCATGGGTGCAATTATGGTCACATACTCATTCTCCAAGTAGAATATTTCTGAATCTCCAATTCTAGCAATGTGTAATTTCATTAGACTTTTCCATGTAGGGATGTTCTCCTTGTTCAACTTGGGTATCTCCTTCTCATACATCTTGATCTTTAGCTTTAAGTCCCTTAAAACTTTTATTTCTACAAGTACCAAAGATCTGATACAAATTATTAGAATGATTTAGAATAACTAAGAGTGGCAGGGGGTGAATATTTTATCTGCGGGTCTAGATGTACCAATTAAAGTTTTAGACACTTCAACCAACTTAGATCAAATCATTAAGTAGCTCTATCTCTATCGAAATATATCAGTAACATGAAACTTATAGTCCACTATCCCAATAATAACAAACTTGCAGAATGTAAAATATTAACAGTAAAACATCTCAAATAAAATCCACACAAGTAAAATACTAGGATTTTTTAATGTGGAAACCCAATTTGGAAAAAACTACCAACAACATGTCACCAATATTTTCACTCTTTTGGAGTGAGATTTGTTTAGAGTCAACCCTTTTAAAGGTTACAATACACCCTATTAGGTGTGACCCTATTAAAGTATTTAATCACCCTATTAGGAGTGGTCTTATTAGAAGACTTAAATAAATTTCATTAGAATGCCACCATGATTAAATGATTTACAAATGACAATTAGGTCAACCTTGATTAAATGATTTCAAAATGAAACAATGGTTAGAAAGTAAAAACAAGTTGATCTTTATAAATATGACTCACTTTACAAAAATAGATCACTATGTAGCTTATATACTGATCCACTATCTAGCTTCCATTATCATCTTTGTCTCTAATCTTATTCAAAACCCTACAAGAAATCATACTTTGCCTCTTCACAACTCTTCTCAACCTTCTACTCAAGTTCACTAGTCAATAAAATACACAACTTGTCCAACCTTGTTAAGGTTAGACTTACCTCTACCAACCTCTCTAAGTCATCCCTTATGACTCCTTATATAGGTATCTTGATCCTTTTTTTCTTAAAAACCACCATTGATCTTAGGTTTTTTAATAGATTCAACAAATCCAACTATCAAAATAAAACCTTTCATCACTCACATAACACTTTCCCTGCATTAAATAATCGAGATCATTAATCCTTATCTTCAACATGCTTTACATATTTCAATAATTCAAACTATGTCATCTAGGAATTGAGATTCCTTTACAAACTGAAAAATGTTGTCACTTGACCAACACTGTGTTCCTCGGCCTTAGTCATCACTAGATAACTTAGTCAACACTATATTTACTTACTTACCTTACATTATCTTCACTTTTTTCATTTACTAGTGCTCGATCTAACTTCTTTGTTACTTTGGCTTTTACTGGCACTTGGTCGACACTAAATCTTCTTGACTTCTACTATTTACTGGATTGACACTGGCATAGTTCAAATTTAACTATAAGTTCCTTAATCTTATAATTTAAATCTTGGTTAATCCTAAATATTTGGTCTTAATTGATAATCTCTTATAGACTTTAATACAACTAAATTCTTCACTTAATGTCATGACTAAACAACATATTATCTTTCCAAAGGCCAACTGATCAAGTGCCCTTTGTAATTCTGCATAACTCAACCTTTCCACTAGGTCCTCTTGTTATCTCTTCTTGTCAAATCGTCTTCATCAATCATATTTTTATTGAACTCTATTGAGGTAGCTACTATATCACCAATAAGGTTTGACATCAATGAAAATATAATAATTGATGTAATTGTAGTTCCAACAATTTTCCTCTTTAGCATTGATGGCAACACCTCTAGGTACCATGCAATGTAAAAAATTTACTTTGTTCAAGAAGCTCCCTCTGTGTTCAGTATCAGATATCCATTAATATCCTTCATTTCTTTTGTATTCTCATCTTAATAGTCCCCCTTTCTAGTTTCATTATGATTCTCATTGATGCAGCTCTAATATGCAACACCTCTAGTTATAACAACTCATAGTATGAAATCAATCATCTCCCTCTTGATATACAACTCCTAAAATTCTATGTTTTTTATAATGATGGAAACACCTCTCAATGATTTAGCTCTATATGCACTCTCCCTCTTTTCTTACAACTACCTATAAAATTATTGCATGATCTCCTTCTTTGTAACACCTCATCCTATTTTCTTCCTCATTTGGAAATTGTATAATACCTCCCTCTTTGACAACAATGCCAAAGACATCCATATTTAGGTATCAACAATATACTTAAACATCTTTAGTTATCTTGTCATGCATCTTCAACATGTAGATATATCATGGTCAATTATCTTAACTAGGTTTATCTATAATCTTTCTTATGACTAATTCAACATCTTGCATGTTTTAATTTTCACAACTTTAGGATAGGTCCTAAAGTGTGACCTTCTACATCAACTTGTAAGATATTTTGATCAACACTTTTGATGCAAAACTCCATCTTAGCTTAAGTAGTCCTAGTTAAGAAAATCATCTTGAATTTTCCTCTTAGATATTCATGTACATCCTTAGGTAAATATTTTGTGAATGTATCAGCTATTTGGTCTTTTGTATTCACCTATTTCAATCTTACTTCTTTGTCTTGTACCAATTCTCTCAATTAATGATACTTGATACTGATATGCTTGGTATTGGTATGCATAATAGGAATTTTAGGTATGTTTGTTGAAATCTAATTGAAAAGATCATTTATTAGAAAGATTGTTATAAGGGAGATTTTTATATGTTTCAATCTTTGTTTTTTCACTGATGTCAAACCTGCCATTTGTTGGTAAGACAATTTCTTATATGTTTCAAGTACTATCACTTAGTTGATTGATGAGAATGATTTGATCAACAAGATGTAACAAAAGTAGCTAGAGGAAAGGTTGAGTTATGATTATGTAATAAAGTATAAGGATAAGTTAAGGTAGTGATGACATGATGTATTGATGATCTACTTAAGGTTACAAAATGGTTGGCTGCACTTAGAAAGTTTAGAAGAACAAGTTAAATAAAGTTTATTTGCCAAGTTTGATTGAGTGGATAGTAGGTGTCAAGAAAAGTTAGTACAAGCCAAGTAAAAAGTTAGTCAAAGCTGAGTGAAAGAAAATTCTAGTAGATCCTGAGCAAGACAGTAGATGTTAAGTGAATTTTAGTTGATGTTGAGCACTAGTAAAATCCTATTGATGTTGAGTAATTTTATAATTGATGCCAAGTGATGCAATATGTGTCGAGCATCAAAAGATTGATAATGTTGAGCTGCTACATTATGACAAAGATTGAAGATTCATCAAATAAAATCCAACAAGTTTTTTTTCTTGAAACTTGTGAACTAGGAGGAAGATAAGATTGATGAGCTGATGGCACAAAATTTTGTGTAAACCATTTTGGAGGAAAATTCAAATGGACTCTAAGAGAAGTTTCTAGAGAAGGCAAGATATGGGGTAGATACATTGTATCCCACCTAATCCATCTAAAACCCTAATGTAGATGATGGATAATGAGTAGAAAAATGTTCTAATTTCTTGTATATAGGAATGTCTGGTCATGAAACAAAAGAGTTGGAGAGTTTTTTGTGAGAACCTAAGAAGGAGAAGGAGAAAGGGTTTTTGCTTCATCAAGTGAGCCAAGAGAAGTGTTTTCAATGGTGTGCTAGGAAAGAAGGCTTAAGGAGATGAATTCTTGAAGGTTGAATAAGCTATTAGAGCTACAAAGAATGAAGGCCAAGTAGAATGGTGGACTAAACAAAGATTTTTAATCAAGCAAAGTTGTACGTTGTATTAGATCAAAGCTCTACTATTACTCTCTAACAATTGTATCAGTCTAGGGTAAATCCTTTGGATTAAAGTTGACTTAACAGTTAGTGGGAAATCCTTTAATAGGGTGGCATTCCAAGTGAATGGCCTAAAGTCCTCAAACAAAGCTCACTCTTAACAAGGTGATTGAGATCCCTTAACTGGGTCACATTTAATAGTGTGTATTGTAACCGTTAACGAGGTTGGCCTTTCACAGGGCATCACTTAAGAAGAGTGAAAAAGGAGTAGCATGTTATTGGTGGTTTTTCCCAAAAAAAAAATTCACATTAAATAATTGTGTCAAATGTGTTGATGAATGTGTTGTGTTTCATGCTTTACATTTTTGCAAGTTGATTTGACAATAACATATAAGTTTTAGTAGATACACAATGAATGCATGCATGGGTATGAATATTTTATGGGTTCACTAAATTGAGAGAATGGTTTTATTTTGTACATCTAGACCTTGAATAACTAATTCACCCCCCTCTCAATTATTCTAAAATAATTTCAAAAATTGGTATCAGATCCATCTGCTTAAGAGGACTAGTTTTAAGTACTACAAGCACAAAGGTCAAGATGTCTAAAAGAGAAGTACTCATGCTCAATAGAGATAACATTCTTGCATGGAAAATTTTGATGAAGCTATAGCTTGGAGGACTTGGAGATCATGTACAATCTTCCATTACAGTGCAACATGTTGATCTAGCAAGAGCCCTAACTACTGAAGACATGAAGAAAAAGAAAGAACACAATTAGGCGATTTTGGAGATTTCCTCTGCCCTAAGCTATGTTGAATTTGATGATATCAAAGGTCTTGATAGTGCAAAGAAAATGTGGGATTCCCTAGTGACCATCTATGGAGGAGACAAAAATGTTCAGAGCGAAGTCTGAGAGTCTCAGAACTAAGTTTGATGGCACACGAATGGAAGAAGGTGAGAATATTGCTCAGTATGTTTCAAGGATAAAAGAAATTGTTAGTGCAATAAAAGGTTCTACTGGTCAAATAGATGATGATACTGTGCTAAGTAAAGTTTTAAGGACATTACTACTTATTTATACTATTAGAGTTTCTACAATCCAAGAGTTGAGATGTATACCAAGAAATAATCTAACCCTTGAAGGTCTGGTAGGTAGACTCATTTCTTTTGAGCTATCTAATTTTGACAATTACAAACTAGAGAGTCTTGAATAAGCTTTCAAATCTAAATTGTTATTAAAGGATTCTGTTAAGGTAAATCATAAGAAGAAGAAAATAAAGATAAAATATGCATCCAATGAAAACAATACAGATGAGGAAGATATTGAACAATTGGAAGCACTACTAGCAAGAAGATTTCATAGAGAAAAAGACAAGTTACCCTCATTCATTTCAATTACAATGAAGTTGGTCATATTGTTGCAAGATATACACAGAAAAAGAACTAAAAAGAAGGAAATAAACACAAAAACAAAAGAGAAGATGATGGCAAAGATTACAGAGACAAAGGAAAAAAGTCATGCTACATTGTTGATGAGCATGACTCTGATGAACATGATGAAAGTGGTATATGTTGCAATGAAGGATGAATCTGATGAGGATGAGGCAACTGCACTTGTGACTTGTGTAAACAAGAATGATAAATGGATCATTGACAGTGGATGCTCACATCACATGACTAGAGACAAAAGTAAGTTCATTACCTTAACCTGCTATGATAGAAATAGTAAAAGGTTTGGTAATGATGCACCATGTTCGATAAAAGGAAAAGGGTATATCAAACTCATAGAAAAGATTTCATGTGACAATGCTTATTATGTTGAAGGATAAAATTATAACCTATTAAGTGTGTCATAATTGAATAATTTGGGATGCAAAGTTGAATTTGAAAATAAAATTGCTAAGATACATGACACAAATGGAAAACTGATTGGAAAAGGTGATCAAACTAGAAGTAATCTATTCTATCTAGATATAGAGGACGCTACTTGTCTTATTGCAAAATTTGATGATGTATGGCTTTGGAACAAGAGATTATGTCATGTTAATTTTGATAATCTAGTTAGAATCAGTAACATGAAAAGAGTGAGAGGTTTACCTAAGTTGAGGAAACTTGATAATATAGTATGCAAACAATGTTAGGTAGGCAAAATGACAAAGTCAAGCTTTAAGAGTAAAGCTTATACCTCTAAAGAAATATTGGAGATTGTTCATACAGACTTGTGTGGATCTATTGAAGTGAAAAGCTACAAAGGAGATAAGTACATAATGTTATTTGTTATGATTACTCTAGGATGATGATAGTCATGTTTCTAAAACAAAAATCTGATGCTTTCCAAATATTTAAGTGGTACTTGGCAAGAGTTGAAAAAGAAACAAGTAAGAGTTTGAAATGCTTGAGATCATACAAAGGAGGAGAATTCACTTCAAATGAGTTTGAGATCTTCTGTAATGATAGATGAATCAAAAGATAGACATTTGCACCTAGGACCCCTCCAAAAAATAAAATTGCTAAAAGAAAAAATAGATCTATAATGGATTGTGTCAAAACACTTATAATGGAGAAGAATGTTGCTTTGAAATACTTGAGAGAAGTTGTAAGTATTGTTGTATATACCTTGAACTATGTGCAAGTCAAGAAAGGTACTCATTCAACACCTTTTGAACCATGGTATGGATATCTACCTAATGTGAAATACTTTAAGGTATTTGGAAGCAAATTTTATATTCTTAAAGATGTTAGGAATGGAAAGCTTGATGCAAAAAGTGAAGAAGGTATATTCTTTGGTTACTCCACAAGAAGTAAAGCTTACAAGTGTTTAAATACTAATACTAAAAAATTTATGGAAAGTGCAAATGTGATATTTTGATGAGTTTACAGAAGTACATGAGGTTGAACCTATGAAAGAACTAGAAGAATATAAATCATTTGTATACTTTTATGAAGGAATACCTATTGAAGAAGATGCTATAAATCAAGTTGCAGACCAACAACAAGTCTCAAAAATTGTTGAGTCACAACCTGTGAATGTCGAGTTGCATTCAAGAACTGAGCTACATTTAGATGCCAAGTTATAGAATGAAGAAAATGCTTATTCTAATTTTGAGATTAGTATATATGAAAGAGATGCTGAAATACTTGGCAGAGATGTACATAGTGACTCTAAAGCTAAGAGACAAAATGAAGTTACAAGAGCTAAGCCAAGACTATCCAAATATGTCAAAAGATATCATCCTATAGATCAAATCATTGGAAACAAAGACGTAAGGCCAATGACAAGAAATAGATTGAGAAGTGAATCATGTTTTTGAAGCATGAAAGAACCCAAGACAATAAAAGATGCATTAGAAGATGATGATTGGTACAAGGATATGGAAGAAGAAATTCAATAGATAGAGAAAAAAAAAACATGGAGTCTAGTTCCCAGACTAGAAGACAAGAATGTGATTGGCACCAAATGGGTATTAAGAAACAAGCTAGATGAGAATGTTGAAGTGACAAGGAAAAAAGAAAGATTAGTTTGCAAAGGATATGCACAAGAAGAAGGAATTGACTATGGTGAGACATTTGTCCCTATTGCAAGAATGGAAGGAGTGAGAATTCTACTTTCTTATGCTACATACAAAGGTTTTAAAGTTTATTAGATGGATGTTAAGTCTACATTTCTAAATGACATACTAGAAGAGGAAGTCTACATAGAACAACCAAAAGGATTTGTTGATGAAAATAATAAGAACATGGTATGTAGACTATACAAAGCCCTATAAGGATTGAAGCAAGCACCAAGAGCATGGTATGAGAGACTTCATACTTATCTTGTGAAGATTCGATTTGAAAGGATTGATGATAACAACAATCTGTACATGAAGATAGACAAAGAAAAAGGCATAATATTCTCTAAAATATTAGTTGATGATATCATATTTAAAGGACAAGATGCTTTGTGTAAAGACTTTGCAAATTAGATGAAGTAAGAATTTGAAATGCCTATGTTTGGAGAGATCAAATTCTTTGTTGGATTAAAAGTATACTAGATGAAGTCAGTCAAAGTACATCAAAGAAATATTGTAGATATTTGGATTAGAGGATTCCAAACTAGTAAGTACACCTATGGTGATAGGACTCAAACTATCAAAGAATAATGATTCAGCGGAGGTGAATCAAATTTTATATAGATCCATGATTGGAAAATTGCAATATGTAGTATATAATAGACTTGATATTGCATTAGATGTGGGGATAGTTGCAAGATTCTCTGCAAATCCTAGAGATAATTTCTTAATGGTTATGAAGAGAATGATGAGATACTTAAAAGAAATAGAAGAGTTTGGTTTATACTATAAAAAGAATGAAAATTTTGAATTGAGAGCCTACAGTGATGCTAATTAGGCTAGAAACATGATGGTAGAAAGAGCACCAATGGAGGAGCATTCTTCTTAGGCAAAAGTCTAGTTACATGGACTAGCAAGAAGCAGAGTTGTACTTTGTAATCTACTACTGAAGCAGAATATGTTGTTGCTGCTATCAATTGCACAAACATTGTATGGATCAAATAGTTACTTAAGAGAATGAAGGAAGAAATCAAGGAACTAGTGATACTTTATTGTGATAATACAAGTGCTATCAATATATCAAAGAATTCAGTAATGCAAAGACAAAGCACATTGCAATCAAGTATCATTATGTAAGAGAATTGGTTCAAGATAAAGAGGTGAAGATGGAATATGCTAACACAAAGGAGAAAATTGTTGATATCTTCACAAAAGAATTACCTAAGGATGCTTATGATTATCTAAGAGGTAAACTAGGGGTGATACCCCTATCAAAGGCTATGTAAGATATAGAGGGAGTGCCCTACATCAAACAAGTTGATGTTCATATAATACGAATTGATGTAGTGGATCTTACTTTAGAAACTACCTAAAGTAATCATAGAGCTGAAAACTAGAAATTAGTCACAAGCAAGGTGACAGAGGGAGAAATTCAAAAACTTGCAAAAACCTATATCTATATGTATTAAGGATGCCATGTGTTTGGTATATGTCTTTGGCATTGTTGTCAAAGAGGGAGAAAGTACATTAAATTGATCAAGGACAAGAGGAATAGTGAAGAAAGTACATCATCAAAAAAAAGAAAGAGGGAGAAATAGTAGAAACTAATCAAAAGATTAGAAAGGGAGAAAGCAATTAGAGAAAGGATAAAAAAAAAGGAGAAATTGATCAGAGAGTTAGAAGGATCATTAATAGAGGGAGATATTTTTCTGATCAATTTAGTATGAAAGAGAGGCATAAGAAGGAACTCAGAGGGAGTTATATTTTGTAACCTAATAAGAAAATGGAAATTGTTGATAGAGGGAGAAATTTTAATACAAGTTTTCATTTTGGTATTGTCTTACTATTTTAACCTAGTTAGTTCGATTGAACAAGATGTTCATCATTTGATTGACTTGGTTGATCAGTTTGGTTTGCCATTAATGTCAAAGAGGAAGATTGTTGAGATCTCATTGAAAAGATCATTGATTCAAAATATTTTTATAAGGGAGATTGTTATGTGTTTCAATCATTATTTTGTCACTGATGTCAAAACTGCTATTTGCTAGTAAGATAATTTCTTATATGTTTCAAGTACTATCGCTTAGTTGATTGATGAGGAGGATTTGATCAACAACATGTAACAAAAGAACCTAGAGGAAAGGTTGAGTTATGATTATGTAATGAAGCACAAGGATCAGTTAAGATAGTGATGACATGATGTATTGATGATCTATTTAAGGTTACAAAATGGCTAGCTATGCTTAGAAAGTTTAGAAGAAAAAGTTAAATAAAGTTTAAGCTTGATCGAGTGGATAGTAGGTGCCAAGAAAAGTTAGTACAAGCTAAGCAGAAAGTCAGTTGGAGCCAAGTGAAAGAAAATTCTAGTGGATGCCGAGAAAGATAGTAGATGCCAAGTGAATTTTAGTTGATGTTGAGCACCAGTAAAATCCAATTGATGCTGAGTGATTTTACAGTTGATGTCGAGTGATGCAGTATGTGCCAAGCATCAAAATATTGATAATTTTGAGCTGCTACATTATGAAAAAGATCAAAGATTTGTCAAATAAAATCTGACAAGTTTTTTTTCTTGAAACTTGTGAACCAGGAGGAAGATAAGACTAATGAGCTGGCAGCACAGAATTTTGTGTAAACTATTTTGGAGGTGAATTCAAATGGATTCTAAGAGAAGTTTCTAGTGAATACAAAATATGGGGTAGATACATTGTATCCTACCTGATCCATCCATAACCCTAATTTAGATGATGGATAATGAGTGAGAAAATGTTCTAATTTTCTATATATAAAAATGTCTAGTCATGAAGCAAAAGAGTTGGAGAGTTTTGTGTGAGAACATAAGGAGGAGAAGGAGAAAGGGTTTTTGCTTCATCAAGTGATCCAAGAGAAGTGTCTACAATGGCATGCTAAGAAAGAAGGCTTAAGGAGATGAATTCTTGAAGGGTGAACAAGCTATCAGAGCTGTAAAAAATGAAGGCCAAACAAAATAGAGGATTGAACCGAGATCTGTAATCAACAAGTGAAGTTGTAAGTTGTATCAGATTAAAGCTCTACTATTACTCTCTAACAATTGTATCAATCTAGGGTAAATCCTTTGGATTAAGGTTGACTTAATAATCATTGGAAAATTATTTAACAGGGTGAAAATTCCAAGTGAATGGCCTAAAGTCCTCTAACAAGGCTCACTTTTAACAAGGTGATTGAAATCCCTTGACTAGGTCACATTTAACAATGTGTATTGTAAACTTTAATAGGGTTGGCCTTTCATAAAGCATCACTTAAGAAGAGTGAAAAAGGAGTAGCATGTTACTGGTGGTTTTTCCCAAATTGGGTTTCCACATTAAATCATTATGTCAAATGTGCTAATGAATGTGTTGTGTTTCATGCTTTACATTTTTGCAAGTTGATTTGTTAGTAACATATAAGTTTCAGTAGATACACAATGAATACATGCATGGATATGAATGTTTTATGGGTTCACTGAATTGAGAGAAAATTTTTATTTTATATATCTACACCTTGAATAATTGATTCAGCTGCATCTCAATTATTCTAAAAGAATTCCAAAAATGTTTATAGTATTTGTGTTATCATAGAATATAACAACAAGTTCAATGACTTCTTCCTCCATTCCTTTCAATAGTTGCTTGATCCACAATATGTTAGAATAATTGACTGTTGCAACTATATATTCACCTTCTACTATGGATTAGGAAATATAGTTTTTGTTTCTTTCTTGTCCATGAAACTAGTCTCATTCTTAGAAAAAAAGCTCCACCACCTGTACTCTTTTTGTCATCAACATTACTAGCCTAATCTTCATTAGTATATAGTTTTACCTCAAACTTGTCATTCTTCTTGTAGTACAATTTACAATCCTTTATTCCTTTCAAATATCTCAAGATCCTTTTTATAGCCATCAGGTGATGTTCCTTAAGATTTATAAAAAATCTAGCAATAATGACAACTGCTAGTGTAATATATGTTTTGTTGTGAACAACATATTGAAACTTTTCAATCACTCATCTATGCAAGTTTTGGTTCTCATCAATAGAATCATCATTCTTTGAAATTTTATGTCTAGTATGTTGACATATTAATCAAGTTTTTTATTAGTGACATACGCTTATTCAGATTGTAAATGGTTATCGAGCTTATTGTACAGTTAATAGTGTTTACGAAGCACTTCAATTACCACCAAGTTCTACAGTTGCTATCGAGTCCTTTGGACAAATTCTAGTGTTTACTGAGTAGTTACAATTATAGAGAAGATTAGAAGTGTAAACCGTGCATCTCAGTGTATGCCAAGTTTACCAATGCAAACTAAGATGTTCAATACTTATCGAGTTTGTAGTTTATGTGATGCAAGTCTAGTGTTAACCAAGTCATACAATGTAAACCAAGAGACTCAATATATATGACTAGTTTCAGAGTATCTACTGAGTCACCAGTGCAGACCGAGTTTAAGACTACATGGAAGTGATCAATATGGATTGAGATTCTATGTCTACCAAGTGCATGACAATGTTGAGAATTGACAGTGAATGTTGAGTATCAGAACTTCACTGAGTCAATCTTCAGAGCCTGAGTCTCTATACTTGAGCTGACTTTGTAATTTCTATAATTGGATTGGTATATATATAATGTATTGTATTGTACCCAAGTGTATAAGGAAGAAAATGTGAATGCAATATAATTGAATATAATCAAAGAAGAGAAAAAAGAGCGAATTACAAAGGCTACAACAATATAAGGAGTAGTAAAGAAATATCTATCACAACAAGGTGATTAGTACATAAAGGAATCTCATTCAACATACCAAGTTGTAGATCAAAGATCAACTACTGCTTCATCCTAACAGGTTGTTCAGTCAAATGCTTTAACAAGGTAGACCTAATAGTCTTTTGTAAATCTCTTTATTGAGTGCATACTTCATTGTATGTTTGTAGATCCTTTCACAAGGTGGACATAGCAATCCTTATTGCTCCTAATAGGGTAGATCATCAGAAGAGATCAATGTAAGCCTTAATAGGCCAAGTTTATACTATAGTACTAAAGCTTGTGGGTACCATCCCCACCCTAGTTTTACTTTCTATTTGGAAGGTTTCTAGGTCGCCAAATCTCTATATCTATAGTTTTATGAATGCTTTCATGTTTTCAATTTCTTATGCATGCAATTAGATTAGAAGAATTAAATGCTAATTGGACTATTTGATTAAGAGTTGAATTGTTGGAGTTTTAGAAGTTACTTATTCACCTCTCCCCTCTCATTAACTTAGCATAGTATAGAATATTTATAATAATTGGTATCACAACATTTTGGTTCTTAGGAGAAAGTTTAACAACTTGAGCAAAGATCAAGGTCATGGAGATAATTAGACTTGAAAAAGCTATTGATAATGAAAAGCTAGATTTGGAAATGGCTATTGCACAACTCAAGAAAGCAAAGGAGAAACTCTCTCAATCCCTGAAAAGAAGAAAAGAACCTGCAATTCAAATTAATGATCATCTCTACATTGAAGAAAAGATTGAAGATCTTCATTCAAGTAATCAAGATGAATCAAATGAAGAGCTCTTAGAAAAGAATGGTTCACTGAAAGAGGAAGTAAGAAAACTAAGAAGAGAACATGAAATTTAGTTAGTAAGGCTATGTGAAGTCATGGAGAAGAAGAAAAAAATAAAAGAAGAGATAGAAGGAAGGAACAATGAAAGCTAGAACCAATCCCTTCAGAAAGTAGACCTCATTGATCAGCCCTCCAATGCAAATGAAGAAATCATGAGCCTAAGATATGAAATTGAAAGATTGTGAAATGATCCAAACTCTAAAAGGCAAGTCAATGAAAGAATGATGAAATCCCAAGCAGACATGAATCAATTAAATGAGAAAAAACTCTATAGATAACAAGGAAAAGTAGGAATTGGATATACAAAAGGAGAATCATCCAAGCAAGGAGCTCAAAAGAATCAAAGACTTACTTAAAATCACTATGGTAAGATAGGTCATACATCAAACAATTTTTGGAGAAATGAAAAGAAAAATTTAATCGAAAATGCTATAAGTGTAATCAGCATGGTCATAAGGCTAATGAATGCAAAGAAAAACTCATATTTGAAGGAAAATGTCACAAAAGCAAGAAAAATGGACACAAGTCATCAGAATGCAAAACCAAGACATTAAATCCAGTAGAGTAAATTGTGAAAGCAATATTTGGTTAGGACTAGAACACCTAGTGCAGATCTCATTATTGTGGGTAGTTTGGACACATTGGAATGAATTGTGTAAAGAATCATTTGAGAAAAAAAGATACTACTAAAAGATGTTTTATTTATATAGAACTAGGTCATCTTGTCAAGAACTATATGAGTACTAGTAGAATAGAAGATGAAAAGAAGACAAAGGCTAATAACATCCAAAAATAGATGAGACAACAATGGGTTCCAAAGTCTACTGAAAATGAAAGTCCAAGCAATACTAATCAAATCACTCAAGAATTGGGTGACTACCATTTCTACTTAAGTTCTCAATGGAAAATTGGGACTAGGCTATCAAAGAAGACATCCAAAATAGTTCTAGTTGAAAGAACAAAAGGATCCATATCTATAATCAAGATACAAGGGGAGCACAAGGTGAAAAGGGTACTAGATTTTATCGAGTTAACTTCTCTACCAAGTGAGATTGGGTCATATATTTTATCGAGTAAGGTCAAGAGTAACTAAATGCTATATGGTTACCAAAAAATAGAAGACTCTACTAAGTGAGGTTGGGAGTAATGAAGATGCATATGGTTACTGAGTCATGAAGAATTTGCCAAGTGTTCAATGCAAAGAAGTGGATGACAGTCTGTCAACATGATGTCAATCGATTTACCTTTTGTACTAAGCATTTATGGAAACATTTGATAAAAGGAATGTAATTGAAGTCATTCTTACTGTGAAATTTTTGAGAGCTATTGTGAAGTGCAATATTTAGAGCATCCAATTGATTTGAACAACTTCTCAGTGAAAGATTTAAATTTTTTTCAAACCCTATTGAGTGAAGATGGCATCTAGTAGTAGCAAGGCAAAGTGAGGATCAGATATGTTGGTTCATGGTGAACAGAAGGCTCCAGATTTCAAACTCCACCCTATAATAACAAAAACCATAGATTTGAGTGGAGCACAGTCTCAAATCCCCCAAAGGTACTATTGATCAATGATATTCACACTCATTTTAAATGTGTTATTCAAGAGATTGGCACTTTGGAAATGGATGATGCCCTAGGTAAACTACATGTAAATAGAGTTTTGAAATGTAAGAACTAACACCTAGAAACTAAAGGGTTAACTCACATCCCTCACATGCCCCATGAATTTCAAGTAAAATAGATAATTTTTATCCTTACTTGGGTGCATAATGGGCAGTTGTGCTTGGAGCAACTAGTACTGATCACAAAGAAGATGATTCATTGAATCACTATTCTCCCAATGCTAGCCAAAACTAAAATGACCAAAACCCTAGGTTGGGAAGAACTCAAAATGAAAACCCTAGTAGAATGGGATGGTAGAGGAATGAAAATTAGTAGTCTCACAGAAATAGAGTTGAAATTTGGCATCCATATTATAGCCCATAAGATTTACAGCTCGAGCATGTTAAACAACATGTCATGTGAAGCAATTGACCTTGCATACAAGGTAGTAAAGAACAATCTATCTTTCAACTTTGATAAGCTACTATTGAAGTAGTTCAACAAGAATATGGAAAGCATAAGGACATCAAAGAATAACTCATGTAAGTTTGGTTCCCTATTAACCTATCTATTCTTTTACATTAAAAAATTATTCCTTCAAAAGGTACTGTTGTTTGGAGGAAAGATGTATTTGTGTTATATCGGATTAATGAATTTATTCCTAAGATGGGTGGACCACAATTGTATTATGGGTAACTATTTTGATGCATTCAAGGAGAAAATAAACAATAGATAACAAATCCCCAAGAAATTTGTTGAAGATTATAAGGATGATGTGTGTTTCATGGTGGATTGTGACAAAGTTTACATTTAGGTAGTTAAGCCTAGAATTGCATGGGTATAACCTCTTGGATATGAGGTTAATATTGATGAAAATAATGACATCATTGAGGTTCTTGTCAATGAACCAATTGATCCTAAGGCTACATAATTCAGCATATATGATGAAGCAAAAGCCAAGATTGAATTGAAGATAAAGCTCCCTTAGGTGGTTAACAAAGGAAATAAAAGGATTGAAAAACTAAAAACAAGTTCTACCCTTTTGTTGACAGAAGGAAAAGGTGAGGATGATGAAGCAGAGGATGAGGAAGTAGAGGATGTGGAAGAATCTAAGGAAGAAGAACTAGTAAGAAAAAAGGGCAAGGTAATTAGTACCAATCTAGCCAAGCCATCCACTATAGTATTTACAAGGAAATCCAAGAAGAAATCTTGCAAGGAAGGAGGAGAGATTATATTTAGAAAACCTCCACCCACCTTCCAAGATAGATTGAAATATCTAGAAGCTAAAGCCAATATAAAAAACTTTAAAGCATTAAAATATGAAATTAGAATAGTAGGTGAGTAGAAGTAGATAGAAAATTTGGTGATGGACAAAATGGGTAAATGGAAATACTCACCAGACCAACTTGCTTCTCAGATTCCTAATGATTTGTTGGAGAAAATCAAGCCAAGATGAGAATTTTCCATGCAAACTATCAAAGACACATATGGGAAAACTCTGAGGTAGCTTATACTGAGCATATCAGATGCAGAGGTAAAAGAGTCACTAAAGAAAAAAGAGGAAAAAATGACTCTAAAATTCAACAATTGTCTGATTTTGATGAAAGATATTGAACATGTTGTAAGGAATGCACCAAACACTTGGAAAAGTATCTATCTATTACATAAACCAAATGATTTTCTTGTTGATGTAAAAGATGATGATGAAGATGAAAAAGATGAAGAAGAAAATTTTGAATAGGCAACTCATTTTGATAACATAGATGATGAAGAGGAACAAGGGCAAGAGGCTACCAAGGAAGAAAGCAAGATGATGAGGAAACTGATCCAGTTTAGATAGCTACAATAGTCATTGCCTCACTTCTTCACTCTCTAAGAAAATTAGTGACAACATCAAGTGCAGAGACAACCCAAGCAAGATTGATTATGACCAATCACTCTTTGCTCCTAAATAACTCAGCACATCACTAACTAAAGTGACCTCCACTTCATCTACTAATCTAAAGACTCTTCCCTCTTCTACCAAGTTGGCTACATCATTTTTGAGCACATCAGTTGTAAATACATCAATTTTGGATTCTTCAATAAGTGCAATATTGGTTTTTATAGCTAGTCTTAGTATGTCTACTATTGTTTCTATTCTGGGTACACAAGCAATAAGTGCAAGGATAGTTGAGACCAAGGGTCAACTGAGCACAAAATTTTTGGGTACAAGAAAATAGATAGATGAAGAGATAGATCTATACAAGGAAATTGTAATCTCAAATTGGGACATTTCCAAGCTCACTCCAAACCAAATGCAATCATTTGGTGAACTCCTCCAGAAGAAGGCCAAACAACAGAGGCTAATGGAGGAAAGAGATAAGGAATTCAAAATTATTGAGGATGCAAAGAACATTTTGGTAGATGCTATAGGTATAGATATTGATTCTTCATATCCAATTTTGTATTAGCTAGCAGAGGTAGTTCAAAGGTTCAATGAAGATATAGATGGATAGGATAAGCTAGTGCAGAAGGAGGAAAAGAAATTTGAGAATAAAGTGTTAGAGCACATTGCTCAATAAATAGCTATTTATCAAGTAGAAATTTCTACAACTTTTGGTTCTTTGGAAACATCTTGTAGAAATGTATCATCACTTTTTGGTAAGCTATGTGATGTTTCTAATTTTACCAAGCAAATGAAGGAAAAATTGTCCAAAATAGATGAAGATCTTAAGGCTAGTGCTCAACAACTACAACTTGACCCTAGTTGAAGTTTTGCACACTTCAAGAGGATAATATTTTTGACAGATATGCAAGCAAAATTGCTTAGAGAAGAAGAAAGTGTTGAAAATGAGAATAGAGTAATTGAGAGGGGGAGGGGGTGAATCAGTTACTAAAAACTTTCCACAGTCCCTAAGATGTCTGAATATACCCTTGATCTGATTAATAAAATATTGAATCTTGATAATGCAGCAAATGATAAATATTAAGAACTGATATGATATCATGCATAAAGTAATTTAGCAATTAAGAACACAAGAGACACTAGATTTAACGTGGAAACCCAATATGGAAAAAACCACCAATGTAACTTTTTCACTCTTCTGAAGTGAGCCCTGTTAGGAGCCAACCCTGTTAAAGGTTACAAAAACACACTGTTAGGTGTGACCTTGTTAAAGGATTTAATCACCCTATTAGGAGTGGCCTTGCTAGAGGTCTTTAGAAAAATTCAACTAAACTATCACCTTGTTAGAGGATTTATTGAATGGCTGTTAAACCAACTCTATTAAGAGATTTTGAATACACTGTTACAATGGGTAGAAAGCAACAATGAAATGACCTGATATAATGTGCAACTTATCTTTGCTGATTGCAGATCTCTGTTATGCTTGACTGGATCCTTACTGATCAAATACAACTTTGCAGCTCCTTTAACACATCTGATCCTTCATCAGACTTTTCTCAACATTTGCCTCTTCATACTATAATTCCCATTCATAACCTTTTTCATAATCACACACTTTAATCCATAACTTGCATGACCATATATACCTTTCAGATTATCTAAGTCGGCTCGAATTACTGACTAAAACAAACAATTACAATAGTCAGCTAAAAGTAATTAATTCGCTCATCCTAATACTAGCCGACCCTGCATGGAAAACTTTGTTCAAAAAATAATTCCTGTGTTAACCGACTGAGCTCGGTGTATACAGTGAACTTTGTGACAATCCTTCAGTCGCCAGGAGAACTTGGTAAGTACTGAGTTTCCTGAGATAACCGAGTAAGCTCAGTGGAAACTACCCTTTGGAGACCGAGTGAAGCTTGGTTAACGCTGACTTTTCCATAATTCATTTGATGATCGAGTGAGCTCGGTGGAAACTAACCTTTGGAGACCGAGTGAAGCTTAGTTAACACTGGCTTTTCACATTTCCTTCATTGACCGAGTTAGCTCGGTTAACACTATCTTCCATATTTCCTTCGATGATCGAGTGAGCTTGGTTGGCACTATAAATTGCATTGCAGACTGTTTGAGCTCGATGAACTTGAGACTAATGACTGATATGACATTTGTGTGACATCAAGGACAACATTATCCAACAGTCTCCCTCTTTGGAATTGATGGCAACACAATATGTCATAACAAAAATGAAATTTTGAAAACAAGTTCAACAAGATAACAGACTTCTCCATCTTTCAATAGTCTCCCTCCGTTAAGGGACTTCATAGAAAACTTTTCAAATCTTCACAAATTTCAGAAGGATATGATAGTAAAATCACTCCCTCTTTGACAACACATGCCAAAGACAAAAAAAGTTAAGTGAATTATAATGTAACTTTAGTACTGATTCATATGCAATGATTTCTGATAAAACTGCATCAACAAATAGATCTTCAATCCTGTATGCATTGATGCATCACTAGAACTTATTTTTTTTTAGTGGACTTCTGATAGGGGAATGACCCCTAACTTACCTCTGAGATACAAAAATGCATCCTTAGGTAAAGGTTTTGTGAATATGTTAGCAATTTGTTCTTTTGTATGGACATATTCCAATCTGATCTCCTTGTCTTGCACCAATTCTCTGACAAAATGATATTTTATTGCAATATGCTTGGTCTTGGAATGCATCACTAGATTCTTAGATATGTTGATTGCACTAGTATTGTCACAGAACATGACAATTGGTTCTTTGATTTCCATCTTCATTCCTTGCAATAACTGTTTAAACCAAACAATATTTGAATAGTTTACTGCTGCAACAACATACTCTACCTCTGCTATAGATTGGGATGTACAATTCTGCTTTTTGCTTGTCTAGGAAACTAATCTTTTTCCAAGAAAGAATGCTCCTCCACTTATGCTTTTTCTGTCATCAAGGTTTCCTGCCCAATCAGCATCAGTAAACACTTTCAAATCCAAATTACCTCCAAATTTGTACCATAAGCCATAAGCTTCAGTTCCTTTCAAATATCTCATTATTCTTTTGATTGCCATTAGATGAGTTTCTCTTGGTTTTACTGAAAATCTTGCAACAATACCAACTGCAAGGGAAATATTTGGCCTGGTATGAACTACGTATTGCAATTTTACAATCATAGATCTATACAATGTTTGATCTACCTCCTTGGATTCATCATCTTTGGTAAGTTTCAATCCAGTACACATAGGAGTTCCAACAGGTTTACAATCCTCCATACCAAACTTTTTCAATATCTCCTTGATGTATTTTGATTGAGTGATGTAGATGCCATTCTTATTTTGTTGAATTTGAAGACCAACAAAGAATTTTATTTCACCAAACATAGACATTTCAAATTCCTTGTTCATTTGTTTTGAAAATTCTTTGCAAAGATCATCATGCCTTGTGAAAATAGTATCATCTACAAATATTTCTGCCAAGACAATCTTATTATCTGGTCCTTCCTTTATATACAAGCTACTATTATCATTAGTTCTTTGAAAACCAATCTGAATAAGATAGTTATGCAATCTTTCATACCATGCTCTAGGGGCTTGTTTTAGACCATACAGTGCCTTGTGTAATTTGCAGACCATGTCCTTTTTATCTGGATCAACAAAGCCTTCAGGTTGTTCAATGTAAACCTCTTCATCCAATATTCCATTGAGGAATGCTGACTTGACATCCATCTGATGAACTCTGAATCCTTTGTGAGAAACATATGCAAGTAAGGTTCTAACTCCTTCCAATCTTGCAATAGGAGCAAAGGTTTCTCCATAATCTATGCCTTCTTCTTGAGAGTATCCTTTGCATACTAATCTAGCTTTGTTTCTAGATACTTTACCATCTTCAGTCAACTTGTTTCTGAATACCCACTTGGTTCCAATTACATTCTTATTTTTAGGCCTAGTTTCTAGAGTCCATGTCTTGTTCTTCTCTATTTGTACTATTTCCTCGTTCATTGCCTCAATCCAACTATCATTTGTCAATGCATCTTTAATGCTTCTAGGTTCAAAATCAGCAAGTAAACAAGTATTTTTCAGTTTGCTTCTTGTCAAAGTTCCTTCAGACTTGTCTCCAATGATCTGATCTAGTGCATGATGTATTCTGACATATTTAGCTAATATAGGTTATTTGCCTCTTGAATGAGTTTCATTTCTATCTCCTTGTGCTTCAATTTCATGTTAAGGTTGTTCCGGTTCAGTAAGAATTGGCTCAAGTGCTTCAGACTCGGTAGATACTTTCTCGGTAGTGTCTGAATGTTGCTGTGGCTCGGTTTGAACTTTTTGCAACTCAGTTACTGATGACTCGGGAGTTGAGGATTCTTGAGTGAACGGTATGCTTGGTATAGTATCTCGTTCAATGTAAACAAATCTTCTATAATCTTCAGGTACCTTTTTGTTTTCTTTTTCAGATTTGTCTGCAAACTCATCAACTTTCACATGTGCACTTTCTATAACTTTGTGAGTGGATAGATTTAAACATCTATATGCTTTGCTTTTGCAAGAATATCCTAAAAATATTCCTTCATCACCTTTTACATCAAATTTTCCTTTTCTAGATTCTTTCAAAATATAACATTTGCTTCCAAATACTTTTAGATAACTTACATTTGGTTTGTAGCCATACCATAATTCATAGGGAGTTTTGAATGAGTCCTTCTTCAACTGTACTCGGTTTAAGGTATGAACTACAGTGTTGATGGCTTCCTTCCAGTATTTGATAGCAACCTTCTTTTCTATCATTAGGGTTCTTGCACAATCCATGATGGATCTATTTCTTCTTTCAACTATTCTATTTTGTTCAAGAGTTCTTGGTGTTGAGACCTGTCTTTTAATACCTTTTTCAATGCAGAAGTTTTTGAATTCATGTGAGATGAATTCACCACCTCTATATGACCTTAAGCATTTTAGTCTTTTTCCTATTTCTTTTTCTACTCTTGATAAATACCATTTGAATTTCTCAAATGCTTCTAATTTATTCCTTAGATACATGACAGTCATCATTCTTGAGTAGTCATCAACAAAAAGAATAAAAAACTTTTCTCCAGTATAGCTTTCTATTCCAATGGGTCCACATAAATCAGTATGCACAACTTCCAATAGATCTTCAGACTGATAGTTCTTACTTTTAAAACTAGTCTTTCCCATTTTACCAATTTGACAATTCTTGCATAGTCCAACCTCAGGTTTCTTAATGTTAGGAATGCCTCTTACTTTCTTAAATTTTCTTATTTTTACTAGGTTATCAAAATTGACATGACACAACCTTTTATGCCATAACCAACTTTCTTCAATTTGAGCAATAAAACATGAGCATTCACCAAGTTCTAGATAGAACAAGTTACTTTTAGTTTGGGTGCCAGATCCTATCAGCTTTCCTTGCTCATTCAACAGTCTTGCTTTTCCATGCATGAATTCCACCTTGAATCCAGTATTGAGTAATTGTGCCATGCTTAACAAATTATGTTTAAGACCTTCAACCCAATAGGCATTATTACATACAAGTTCTTTGGTTAGACAGATTCTTCCTCTTCCTTTTATGAAACAAGGTTCATTATTACCAAACCTTACACTGCCACCATCATAGTCTTCAAACTAATCAAACTTAGTTTTATCACCAGTCATATGATGTGAGCAACCACTGTCTATAATCCATGTATCATTCTTACTTAAATGAGAGACTAGTGCCATTTTATCTTCCTCATCACTGTCAAAATCATCTTTAATGACAATATAAACAATTTCATACTCACTATTATCAGAGTCTTTAGAATTTTCAGCCATGAAGCATGATTTCTTACCTTTGTTCTTGAATGTTTTGAAGTCTTTCTTGCCATTCCATTTGTAATCTTTCTTTTCATCATTGTTTTGCTTGTTTGGACACCTTGCTACAATATGACCAATTTTTTCACAAGAAAAACAGATTAGAGGAACTTTACCTTTGTATTTTCCTCTGCCTCTAGAGTATTTTCTTGCAAGTAGAGCTTCAATCACTTCGAGATCACTGTCTAAACTTTGGCTTGATTCATCTTCACTTTCTGACTGAGATTCCTTCTCCTTTTTGTTTTTTCGTTTAAGTGAGAGCTTGGCTTGAAATGCTGATTCAATGTTTTTGGAGGCTGGAACATAGTTATCAAAGTTATCTAGTTCAAATGCAGTTAGTCTTCCAACTATGGCCTCAAGATTTATCTGATGATTCGCTTCACACCTTCTTTCCTGAATTGCAGAAACTCTGATTGCATAAATAGGAAGAAAGGTTCTAAGAACTTTTCTTATAACTATTTCTCCTTTGATATCACCTCCAAATGCTCTGATTGCACTCACACATGCTTTAACTCTTTCAACATACTTTGCAATTTTTTCATCCTCTTTCATCCTCATTTGATCAAATTGTCCTCTTAGACTTTCTGCTTTTTCTCTTCTTACATTATCATCTCCTCCATAGATCTCTTTTAGCTTGTTCCACATCTCAAAGGCAGTTGTGCAGTCCTTAATGTCATCAAATTCTTCATAACTGAGAGTGGATGCTATGTCTATCATCATATTGTTGTGAGTCTTCTTTTCAGCAATGTCATTGACAGACAATGTGCCAGGAGGTTCTTCATATTTTTCTTCAAGGTATTTTAGTCCAGTATCACCAACAGTAGCTAGATGAAGTCTCATCAATCCTTACCATGTGGAGAAGTTATCTCTATTGAGTTTTGGAATTTCTCTTTTGTAGGACATTTTGATCTTTGGCTTAGATCCTTGAAATCTTTTCTTGCAAGCACCAAAAGCTCTGATACCAATTGTTGAAAATGAGAATAGAGTAAATGAGAGGGGGAGGGGGTGAATCAGTTACTAAAAAATTTCCACAATCCCTAAGATGTCTGAATATACCCTTAATCTGATAAATAAAATATTGAATCTTGATAATGCAGCAAATGATAAATATTAAGAACTGATATGATATCATGCACAAAGTAATTTAGCAATTAAGAACACAAGAGACACCAGATTTAACATGGAAACCCAATATGGGAAAAATCACCAATGTAACTTTTTCACTCTTCTGAAGTGAGCCCTGTTAGGAGCCAACCCTGTTAAAGGTTACAAAAACACACTGTTAAGTGTGACCCTGTTAAAGGATTTAATCACCCTATTAGGAGTGGCCTTTCTAGAGGTCTTTAGAACAATTCAACTAAACTGTCACCTTGTTAGAGGATTTATTGAATGGCTATTAAACCAACTCTGTTAAGAGATTTTGAATACACTGTTACAATGGTTAGAAAGTAACAATGAAATGACCTAATATAATGTGCAACTTATCTTTTCTGATTACAGATCTCTGTTATGCTTGACTGGATCCTTACTGATCAAATACAACTTTGTAGCTCCTTTAACACATCTGATCCTTCATCAGACTTTTCTCAACATTCGCCTCTTCATACTATAATTCCCATTCATAACTTTTTCATAATCACACACTTTAATCCATAACTTGAATGACCATATATACCTTTCAGATTATCTAAGTTGGCTCGAATTACTGACTAAAAAAAACAATTACAACAGTCGACTAAAAGTAATTAATTTGCTCATCCTAATATTGGCCAACCCTACACGAAAAAATTTGTTCAGAAAATAATTTTTGTGTTAATTGACTGAGCTCGGTGTATACAGCGAACTTTGTGACAATCCTTCAGTCGCTGGGAGAACTCGGTAAGTACCGAGTTTCCTGAGATAACCGAGTAAGCTCAGTGGAAACTATAGTTTGGAGACCGAGTGAAGCTCGGTTAACACTCACTTTTCCATAATTCATTTGATGACTGAGTGAGCTCAGTGGAAACTAACCTTTGGAGACTAAGTGAAGCTCAGTTAATACTGGCTTTTCACATGTCCTTTGTTGACCGAGTTAGCTCGGTTAACACTGTCTTCCATATTTCCTTTGATGATCAAGTGAGCTCAGTTGGCACTATAAATTGCATTGCAGACTGTCTAAGTTCGGTGAACTTGAGACTAATGACTTATATGACATTTGTGTGACATCAAGGACAACATTATCCAACAGCAAGGATTGAATCTACATTGGTAGATATAAAAAATATGATTCTTCCCAACATGGATGCACTACAGAAACACATTATACATTCTAAAACTCTCATCCATGACAACAATTTCTCCATAGTAGACCATATGATAGAGCTATTAGTAGAAGTGCATATTGCACTACATGAAAGTAAGGTCTTGTAAGAGGACTAGGATAAGGCCTTGGTAATCATACTCAAGGTACATTTAGAATTTCTATCTCATTTTGACATTAACATGTAAATAAATATAATAAATCTTTGGTATTAATGTCAAAAAGGGGGAGAAAAATATATGTATAGAGAGTACATACTATGAATAAGGAGAAAGGTATATGTTATTGGGGAAAAAATGCAATAAGTTATAAATCAATGGGGGAGAAAGATATGTATAGTAAGTATATGTTGTATACAACAAGAAGATGTATAGTATACTGTATGAAAGAAGCTTACCATGTATAGATATATATCTTACAAAATCAATTTTGAAAATTCTCAAAAATAGTGTACTCTTACCAAGCTAAGTATCACTAGGTGATGGATAAAGGTATGCAAGAAACTTTTTGAATTTAGTTTTGGATGATAAGTGCTTTTGTCACTAATGAAAAATGAGGAATTTGTTGACATACCAGTCATGTTTGTTATTAGTGACATACACTTATTCAAATTGTAAATAGCTACTAAGCTTATTGTATAGTTAATAGTGTTTACCAAGAATTTCAATTACCACCGAGTTCTACAGTTGCTACCAACTCCTTTGGACAAATTCTAGTGTTAATTGAGTAGTTATAGTTATAGTGAAGATCAACACTGTAAACTGTGCATCTCAGTGTATGCCAAGTTTACCAGAGAAAATTGAGTTGTTCAATACTTATCGAGTTCATAGTTTATGTGATGCAAGTCCAGTGTTAACTAAGTCATACAATGTAAACCAAGAGACTCAGTTTATATGACGAGTTTCATAGTATCTACTGAGTCACTAGTCTAGACCAAGTTCAAGACTACTTGGAAGTGATCAATATGGACTGAGCTTCTATGTCTACCAAGAGCATGATGATGCCAAGCATTGATAGTGAATGTTGAATATCATAACTTCACTAAATCATTCTTGAGAGCCCGAGTGTCTAAAATTGAGCCAACTTTATAATATTTGTGTAAACTTGTATAATTGGATTGCTATATATATAATGTATTGTATCATATCCAACAGTGTAAGGAAGAAAACATGAATGTAATGTAATCAACTATAATCAGAGAAGAGTAGAAAAAGTTAATTATAAAGGCTACAATAGTATAAGGAGAAACAAAGATATATCTATCACATCAAGGTTATTAGTACATAAAGGAATCTCATTCAACAAACCAAGTTGAAAATCAGAGATCAACTACCACTTCATCCTAACAAGTGGATCGGTCAAATCCTTTAACAAGGTAGACCTAATAGTCTTTTGTAAATATCTTTATCGAGTGCATACTTCATTGTATGTTTATAAATCATTTCACAAGGTGGACCTAATAGTCCTTATTGCTCCTAATAGGGTAGATCATCAGAAGTGATCAATGTAAGCCTTAACAGGCTAACTTTATATTGTATTACTAAAGCTTGTGGGTATCATCCCCACCCCAGTTTTACTTTCTATTTGGAAGGTTTTTGGGTCACCAAATATCTATGTCATACTATTATGAATGCTTTCATGTTTTTAGTTTCTTATGCATGTAATTAAATCAGAAGAATTAAATACTTATTGGATTATTGGATTAAGAGTTAAATTGTTGAAGTTTTAAAAGTTACTGATTCACTCCTCTCTCAGTAACTTAGCATAGTCTAGAATATTTCCAACATAGTAGTCATGGGTGTTCTAGCTAATTTTGAGTTTTCCATAGCAAAAATTTTTACTATCTCCTTGATATATTTTGATTAATACATATACCTTTCTTCATTTGATACACTTGCAAGCCAACAAAAAAATTGATTTCTCCTAACATAGATATCTCAAACTGTTGTCTCATTTGATCTGCAAATGACTTAAACAATGCATCCTTTCCTCCAAATATGATATCATCAATCAATATCTCACCTAATATTATTTCTATGTTAGCCTTAGTCTTCAAGTATAGATTTTCATTGTCATTTGTCCTTGCAAAACCAATCTTCACCAAATATGTATGTAATCTTTCATACCATGCTCTAAGGGATTTTTTCAATCCAAACAAATCTTTGTGCAACTTACATATCATATCTCTATTATTTTGATCAAATAATCCTTTAGGTTTTTCAATTTAGACTTGTTCTTCTAGAATTTCATTCATAAATGTAGAGTTGACATCCATCTAGTATACTTTGAATCCTTTATATGTAGCATATGCAAGAAGTGTTCTCACTCCTTCCAATCCTTCATAAGGAGAAAATGTCTCCCCATATTCAATTCCTTCTTCTTATGCATATCCCTTAAAAACTAGCCTTTCTTTGTTTCTTGCTACTTCTCCTTTCCCATTCAACTTGTTTCTAAATACCCATTTTGTTCTAATAACATTCTTATCCTTTGATCTAGGTATTGTTGGACTAGCCACCAATCTTCCCCTTTAGGATTCGTGACATAGCTTAACCACCTCCTATGTTGTATAATTTTAGTGGTTGTATAAGGCATTAATAGGTCAATCTTTTGGTGCAATGACAACTCTAGCTTGTCACAAGTGGTATTAGAGCATAGTTACTTTGAAGAGGCTTAACAACTTGAGTAAGATCCTTATGGATATTGAATAGTTGATGAAGAACCTTGAAGAAGCTCTTGAAAAAATTGATCTCCTTACTAAAGAAAGAGATAAATTGAAGGACAGATATGAAGACTCCAAAGTATACATTATTATTGATATGGATCACATTAAGGGGCTGAAAGACTAGTTAGCACATGTATTTGTTATGAAGGATTTGGGGGCACAAAAAAAATCCTTGGTATGAAGATTTGTAGAGATAGGAAGAATAGGAAATTGACTTTATCTCAAGTTGATTATATTCAGAAGGTGTTGCAATGTTTCTCTATGTAGAATGCTAAAGTTTTCAGTACACCTTAACTTGGTCATTTGAAGTTGACTAAGGAGATGTGTCTTAAGACACAATAATAGGATGACAAGATGTCTAAGGTACCTTATGCTTTAGTTGTAAGAAGCTAGATGTATGCTATGGTATGTACTAGGCCAAATATTTCACATGTAGTGGGAGTTGATAGTAGGTATACGAGTCATCCAAGAATTGAGCATTGGAATGCAGTTAAATGGATTCTCAAATTTTTGAGAGGTGCATCCAGTAAGTGTTTACACTTTGGGAGCTCTACTACTGATTTATAGTGATATGTTGACTCAGATTTGGTAAGGGATATTGATACTAGGTAGAGCACTATAGGTTATGTATTTACTATTGGTGGGGCAATTGTGAGCTGGGTTTCTCAGTTATAGAATGTTAATGTTTTATCTACTATAGAGGAAAAGTATGTTTCTTCTATAGAGGTAGCCAAGGAGATGATATGGATTTAGTTCTTCTTGAAAGAATTGGGACACCCTTAGAAGGATAATCATTTGTTTATAGATAATTAGATTTCCATTCATCTTGCAAAGAATTTAGTTTTGCATTCAAAGAAAAAACACATTCAGTTGTGGTACCATTTCATTTAGTCAATTTTGGATAATGGATAGTTAAAGCTAGACAAGATAAATATAAATAAAAACCTAGTAGATATATTTATAAAGGTAGTGACAAGGGAGAAGTTGAATTCCTCTTCAACTTCAGTTGGTCTTCTCAATTGAACAAAATAAAAGAAGAACAGAGTCCAAGGTGGTTTGATATATTCCAGTGGAAGCTATAGGTTTAGCAATGCTATGTTCAGTCTCCAAGTGGGAGGTTATTGTTGTGGAGACCAATCAGTCTCTAAGTGGGAGATTGTTGTGATATGGAGCTTAATCAGACTCAGAGGTTTATTTAGCATAGTGGAAGCCCAATTCAGGAAAAGCCACCAGTAACATGCTACTCCTTTTTCACTCTTCTAAAGTGATGCCTTATTAAAGGCCAACCCTATTAAAGGTTAAAACACACACTATTAAATGTGACTTGATTAAGGGATTTCAATCACCTTGTTAAAAGTGAGCTTTGTTAGAGGACATTAGGCCATTCACTTGGAATGCCACCCTATTAAAGGATTTTTCAATGACTATTAAGTCAACCTTTCTCTGAAGGATTTACCCTAATCTAATACAATTGTTAGAAAGTAACCATATGGCTTTGATATGATACAAATTATAGCCTTACTTGTAGATTACAGATCACTATTTAGTCATCACCTCTGCTTGGCTTTCAATCTTTGTAGTTCTGACAACTTGTTCACCCTTCAAGAATTCATCCTCATTAATCCTTCTTGCTTAGTTCACCATTGCATACTTCTCCTCTTAGGTAACTTGATGAAGTAAACCCTCTTCCTTCTCTTTGTCAAATTTTTGCATCCAAAAACTCTCTGACCTCCAACCAACTTTGCTTCATGACTAGAAATCCCTACATATAGGGAATTAGAACTCTTTTTCCTGCTCATTATCCAACTCAAAAATTAAGATTTTGATGGATTAGGTAGGATACAATGTATCTACCCCATATCTTGTCTTCTCTAGAAAGTTATTCTAGAATCCATTTGAATTCACCTCCAAAATGGTTTACATAAGATTTTGTGCCTCTAGCTCATCAATCTTATTTTCCTCCTAATTTACAAGTTCTAGGAATACAAACTTATCCAATTTTATTTGGTGAATCTTCAATCTTTTTCATAATGCAGTAGCTTTACTGATGCTCGACATATACTATGTTATTTGGCATCAACTAAATTTTATTGGTGCTCAACACATACTAAAAATCACTTGGCATCTACTATCTTGCTCAACACCTACTAACTTGCTCGACATCCACTAGTTTACTTGACATCCACTAGAAATTTCTTTTACTCTACTCCAACTAACTTTTTACTTGGCTTGCACTAACTATGCTCAACACCTTCTATCAAAATTTTCAAGCTTAGCAAATGAAATTTGTCCAACCTTTGTCTTCTAAAATTTCTAAGTGTAGCCAATTAGTTTGTAACCTTAAGTAGATCATCAATACATTATGTTATCACTATCTTAACTAATTCTTACAATTCAATACATAATCATAACTCAACCTTTCCTCTAGGTACTTTTGTTACATCTTGTTAATTAGATCCTCTTCATCAATCAACTAAGTGATAGTGCTTGAAACATATAAGCAATTGTCTTACCAACATGGGACAAGTTTGACATCAGTGACAAAACAATGACTGAAAACACTTCTTCAATAATAACAATCTTTCTACTCAATTGATCTTTTCAATCATATATCATCAATCTCCCTCTTTGGCATTGATGGAAAACCAAATTGATCAACCAGTCAAATAAATGATGAACATCTTTCTCTATCAAACTAACTAGGTAAAAGAATAAGGAAATACCAAAAATAAATCCTATGAAAACACTTCTCCCTCTATCAACAACTCTTTAGGTTACAAAATATCCTTCTTCTCTGATTCTCTTCTGTCATGGATTAGCAAAATATCTAAATAGCTCCTTCTTTTGTTCTGATCCCTCTTTAGATTGTTTTATGCTTTCTCCCTCTTTCTTTCTTTCAATCTTCTAAACTTATAATTACATACTCTCACTTCATTGTTCCTCTTGTGCACTAATCGGTTCATTGTGCTTTCTCTCAACGTACTTTCTCCCTCTGACTTTTCTACTTTGACCATCTTCCTCTTGATCAGTTTCTTGTACTTTAAAACACTTGGCATCTTGATATATGCAAATATAAGGTTTGGAAAGCTCTTCAATTTTCTCCCTCTATCACCTTGCTTGTGACTGATTTGAAGTTTTAGTTCTATGATTACTTTAGGAAATTTCCTAAAGTAAAATCCACTGCATCAATGTGTATGAAATGAATATTAGCTTGTTTGATGCAGGATACTCCCTTTGATAGGGGTATCACCCCTAGTTTACCTCTTAGATACTCATAAGCATCCTTAGGTAATGCTTTGGTGAAGATATCAACAATTTTCTCATTTGCATTGATATATTCTATCTTCACCTCTTTGTCTTGAACCAACTCCATTACATAATGATACTTTATTGCAATGTGATTTGTCTTTATATGCATGAAAAGATTCTTTGATATATTTATAGCACTTTTATTATCACAATAAAGTGTCACTGGTTCAATGATTTCTTCCTTCATTCCTTTTAGTAGCTATTTGATCCATACAATGTTTGAGCAATTGATAGCAGCATCAACATACTCTACTTTAGCAGTAGATTGGGAAGTACAACTCTGCTTTTTGCTTGTCCATGTAACAAGTCTTCTACCTAAGAAAAATGCTCCTCCACTGGTGCTCTTTCGATCATCAATATTTCTAGCCTAATCAACATCAGTGTAGGCTTTTAGTTCAAACTTTACATTCTTCTTATAGTATAAACCATACTCTTCTATTCCTTTTAGGTACCTCATTATTCTTTTTAATGTCATTAAGTGATTCTCTCTAGGGTTAGCAAAGAATCTAGCAACTATCCCCATAACTGATGCAATATTACGTCTGTTGTGTTCTACATATTGCAATTTGGCAATCATGGATCTGTACAATGTTTTATTGACCTCAACTGATTCATCATTCTTTGATAGCTTGAGCTGTTGGTGTAAATAAGTATTTACTTATTACACTTAATTAAGTTTACCTAGGTTAATGCATTATTTTATTATTTTTATTTTTGAGACACTTAGGAGGTTGCACACCTTTTGAGTTTTCATGTAGACAACACAGGAGTAGTAGACTTTGAAACCTTTGTAAGCAACATAAGCAAGTAGAATTCTTACTCCTTCCATTCTTGCAAATGTTTCACCATAGTCAATTCCTTCTTCTTGTGCATACCTTTTGCAAACTAATCTTAGTTTATTTCTTGTTACTTCACCATTCTCATTTAACTTGTTCCTGAATACCCATTTTTTGCCAATCACATTCCTGTCTTGTGGTCTAGGAACTAGGCTACTAAGTCTTGTTCTTTTTTATTTACTAAGTTTCTTCTTCCATAGCCTTTTACCAATCATCATCTTCCAATGCATCTCTCACTATCTTAGGTTCCTTCATGCTTTGCAAAAATGCTTTACCTTTCAACCTATTTCTTGTTATTAGCCCTGCATCTTTGTCTCCAATGATTTGATCTATAGGATGCTATCTTTTGACATATTTAGATAATCTTGGCTTAGTTCTTGTGGTTTCATTCTATCTCTCAGCTTCAGTATCACTATATGCATCTCTATCAAGTGTTTCAACATCTCTTTCATGTGTGCCTATCTCAAAGTCAGATTGTGCATTCTCCTCATTTTTCAACTCCGCATCTTAATGTAACTCAACATTCACAGGATGTGACTCAGTAGTTTTTGAGACTTGCTATTGATTTGTTGCATGATTTGTAACATCTTCTTTAGTAGTCTTATGGTTCTTTTGTAGTTTTAGCCTCATGTGCTTCTATAAACTCATCAAAATTCACATTTACATTTTCCAAAATTTTTTTAGTGTTAGTAATTAAACACTTGTAAGCTTTACTTCATGTGGAGTAACCAAGGAATATACCTTCTTCACTCTTTGCATCAAAATTTCCACTTCTAACATCTTTAAGAATATAGCATTTGCTTCCAAATACCTTAAAATATTTCACATTAGGTGGATGACCATACCATAGTTCAAAAGGTGTTAAGTGAATACCTTTCTTTACTTGCACACAGTTCAAAGTGTATACTATAGTACTTACAACTTATCTCTAGTATTTTAGGCAACATATTTCTCCATCATGAGTGTTCTAGCACAGTCCATTATAGATCTATTTCTTCTTACAACAATTCCATTTTGTGCAGGGGTCCTTCATGCTGATGTTTGTCTTTTGATTCGTCTGTCATTGTAGAATATCTCAAACTCATGTGAAGTCAACTCACCTCCTCTATCTGATCTCAAGCATTTCAAGCTCTTATTTTTATTTGCAATGTAGCATGACTTCTTACCTTTTTCTTTGTAGTCTCTTCCATCATATTCTCTTCTATTTTTGTGCTTGTTCTCTTCTCTGAAGTTCTTCTTCTATGTACATCTTGCTATAATATGACCAACTTCATTGCAATTAAAAAAAATGATAGGTAGCTCACCTTTGAATTAACCTTTTCCTTTGTGAAATCTTCTTGCCAATAATGCTTCCAATTTTTCAATGTCTTCCTCATTTGTACTATTGTCATTAGATGCATACTTTATCTTTCTTTTCTTTTTGTTTGGCTTTACGTCCTTAGAATCCTTCAGTAATAGTTTGGCTTTGAAAGATGATTCAATACTTTTTGGTCTGTAGTTGTCAAAATTAGATAACTCAAAGGTAGTGAATCTTCCTACCAAACCTTCAAGTGTTAGATCTTTCCTTGACATACATCTTAATTCTTGAATTGTAGACACTCTAATGGCATACACAGGAAACAATGTTCTCAAAACTTTACTTAGCACAATATCATCATCTATTTTATTAGTAGCACCTTTTATTGCACTAAAAACTTATTTTACTCTAGCAACATATTGAGCAATGTTTTCACCTTCTTTCATTCTCATGTCATCAAACTTACCTCTTAGGCTCTCTGACTTGGTTCTTTGTACATTTTTCTCTCTTCCATAGATAGTGGTTAGGGCATCCCACATCTGCTTTGCACCTTTAAGTTCTTTGATGTCATCAAACTCATCATAGCTTAGGGTAGAGGCAATCTCCAACATCGTCTAATTGTGTTCTGTCTTTTTCTTCAATTCTTCAGTAGTTAGGGCTCCTGATGGATCAACATGTTCTACTATATATAATGCAAGTTTGTGCATAATCTCCAAGTCCTCCAAGATGTAGCTTCATTAAAATTTTCCATGCAGAAAAGTTATATCTATTCAGCTTGGGTATCTCTCTTTTTGACATCCTAATCTTTATGCGTTTAGTACCTTGAAGCTAATCCTCTTAAGCAATTGAGCTCTAATACCAATTTTTGTAATTCCTTTTAGAATAACTGAGAGGGGGGGGGGGGGGGGGGGGGGGGGTGTGAATTAGTTATTCAAGGTCTAGATGTGGAAAATAATTTTTTCACAATTCAGTGAACCTATATAAAATTCTTAACCATGTATGCATTTATTGTGTGATAACCAAAAGTGATATGTTATTGTTAAACTAACATGCAAAAATGTAAAGCATAAGACACAACACATCTATCAATACACTTGACACAATGATTTAACATGGAAACCCAATTTGAAAAAAACCACCAGTAACATGCTACTCTTTTTTCACTCTTTTGAAATGATGCCCTATTAAAGGCCAACCTTGTGAAAGTTTACAACACAAACTATTAAATGTGACCCGGCTAAGAGCTTTCAATCACCCTATTAAAAGTGAACCTTGTTAGAGGACTTTAGGCCATTCACTTGGAATGTTACCCTATTAAAGGATTTTTCAATGACTGTTAAGTTAGACTTTCTCCAAAGGACTTATCCTAATCTAATACAATTGTTAGAAAGTAATAGTAGAGCTTTGATCAGATACAACTTACAACCTTACTTAAAAATTACAGATCACTATTTAGTCCTCATATTTGTTTGGCTTTCAATATTTTTAGTTCTAACAACTTGTTCACCCTTCAAGCATTCATCCTCATTAAGCCTTCTTGCTTAGTTTTCCATTGCAAACTTCTCCTCTTGGGTCACTTGATGAAGCAAACCCTCTTCCTTCTCCTTATTAAATTTTTGCATCCAAAAACTCTCTGACCTCCAACCAACTTTGCTTCATGACCAAACATCCCTACATATAGGGAATTAGAACTCTTTTTCTCCCTCATTGTCCAACTCAAAAATTAAGATTTTTGATGAATTATGTAGGATAAAATGTATCTACCCCATATCTTGTCTTCTCTAGAAAATTCTTCTAGAATCCATTTGAATTCACTTCCAAAATGGTTTACATAAGATTTTGTGCCTCTAGTTCATCAATCTTATCTTCCTCATGATTTACAAGTTCCAAGAAAATAAACTTATCATCTTTTATTTGGTGAATCTTTGATCTTTTTCATAATGTATTAGCTCAACATTGTCAATTTACTGATGCTCAACACATACTATATTATTAGCATCAACTAAATTTTACTAGTGCTCGACACATACTAAAAATCACTCGATATCTAATACCTTGCTCAGCACCTACTAACTTGCTCGACATCCACTAGAAATTTCTTTCACTTGGCTCTAAATGAATTTTTGCTCAGCTTTTACAAACTTTGCTCGACACCTTCTATCAACTTTGTCAAGCTTAGCAAATGAGCTTTGTCCAACTTTTTTCTTCTAAACTTTCTAAGTGTAGCTAATCAGTTTGTAACCTTAAGTAGATCATCAATACATTATGTTATCACTATCTTAACTAATTCTTATACTTCAATACATAATCATAACTCAACCTTTCCTCTAGGTGCTTTTGTTACATCTTGTTGATCAAATCCTCTTCATCAATAAACTAAGTGATAATGCTTGAAATATATAAGCAATTGTCTTACTCGCATGGGGTAAGTTTGACATTGGTGACAAAACAATGATTGAAAACACTTCTTCAACAATAACAATCTTTCTACTCAATTGATCTTTTCAATCATATATCAACACTAGAAAAGTTGAATCTTATTTGAAGACTGAGAATGCAGATCTAAGAGCAAGTATATATGTTCACATCAAGCACTTTCTCTAACAATTTGTGTGCACAATCATGGGGGAACCATTTATTGTCATGCGCCCACCAAAATACCATACATTCCAGCATATGAAAACCATTTTCTGTGTGATTGAAGTTTAAATAGAACCCATCTCATAAAAGCCAATGTTGTTAATAATATGATAAAACTAGCACTAACAATAATAAGGAGGTGGTGCTAGCAAAATAATT